>OV049870.1:13622749-14822749 GCA_920104075.1 Melanargia galathea | reverse complement strand
ACTGCGAACATTTCGGCGAACTTGTTACGCTCAATGTGGACGGCGCGCTTGGAGCGCTTGAGATGGGTTACTGCGTAACAGTTCGGCGAAAGTTTCGCAGTTCGGTTCGGTGAAATGTTCAAGTTTGGACGCACCTTTAGGCTGATTTTGACGTTGTTTCTTGCATTAAGTAAGTAGGTACCTCAGTGCAAGTTCAAGCTTCAATACATATTTTTACAGCTACTTATAAGAAAATTATGAGGCTATAACTTATAAGTTAACTTATTAGTATAATTTAACTATAAGTTATAGCCGTAATTTTAATGAATGAGCCAACTAAATCGATTTAATAGTATTCAGTTTTTTCGTTAGTTTTGGACAAACTAGAATGCACAGATTTATAATAATTGCTTAGATACACATTAAACATAATAATAATGTTCGTCGCGGTTTTAATTATTTGCTGGATCATTATGCGCTTGTTCTTACGTCGCCTATTGGCTACGCCTATTTTCCCGAGAATTTTAATCAAGCAGAAAACAAAGTTTAGTTAAGTACCTATTCGTACCTAAGTACCTACTTTATCAAGACTTCTTATCCACGCATAATAATTTTACTAATTGCCTGTTACATTAGTAACATAGGTATATCTTTCTCAACACATTCCTACCTTCCTACAGTGTGCCTAACAACGACTTAGTTATCCACTCAAAGGTTAGTTATCCACTCAAAGGAATCAACAGATCGATTGATTAATAGATATTCTCTGCGTTACTTTCCTACTCTGTATTATAATACAACCTAAGTAGGTGCAGTATTTGTCTCAGTACAGTGTATTACCGAGACGTTAGTTAACTCAAAGGATAGATCTGTGTAATTAATAGAGTAAATAGGCAAGTAATCAAATAAAGCTTACAATAATAAAAAAATATTATTAATTTAAAATAATGTTCAGTGCATATATGACTCAGCATTAATAGGTAAAGGCTACTTACTAACTTTGTCATAGTGACCACTGTTGGAGATAAGTTTTGTCTCCGAGCGTGTCTCAACAGAGATACAAAGAGGGACTTCAAAAATCCACGGTTTTGTGAACTTCATACCTTGCTTGTTGTCTTCTTTCCAACTGGCGAGGGGTCTATGGATACCACGACTACTTTGGTATGGGGTCACTTATTGTAGCAGCTTGGGACACACCAACGTCTTGTTAACTTCGCGATTTGTTTAGCTATTTCGATGACTCTGGTTCTTCTGCAGATCTCCTAATTTCTGATTCGATCACTTGGCTTTACCACAAAATAAAGGTTTTCTGTTACAAATCTACTCTGTATACCAGCTAGAGGTAGGTAGATGTGATCATATTTGTCGACACTCACGTGCACTGATGTAGGCGCTAACTAGTTCATAGGGCGGCGACGCGACGCGGGTACAGGTGTGTTTGTGGAGGGTGAAAAGGTATGTTGATAATATATGATCGATACCAGTAAAAAGAAGCAATGATCCACGTTTATCATATACGTACAATGTATGTATGTATGTCATACATAATTTAATTTTATAGAAATATGTGATGATAATAAAATCATAGTGAGACAAGTGTTATTTTTTTTTCAAAAATCCAAGCAAAATAATATATTATCTTGCAAAAAGGTAGTCAAATTTTCTACTAAACTTGGAAAGTAGATTTGACTCCTTTTTTTTCTTCATAGAGTAAAAGTAATGGATGAATGGAAGATCTACGTTGTTCTTAACCTACAACTCTTTATTTCTTTGCAGAAATTTTTATACAGTTTAATAATAATGTTCACTATCGCTATAACTGAGCAATGATAACAAATTATGACCCTAACCTCAAGTAACTCATTTTTCAGTACTGAGAATGACGCCATCCGCGTTTCTTAGCGTATATATACCTACATCTAATTCGAATTTCAAAGTCTGAAAAATTGGTTAAGTACAACACGGCTTGACTGTGCGGAGAGCATTAAAAGACAATCTTCTTACCAAGTAGGTAACATTAAACTTGGTTTTCTTTAAAATACTCACCGTAACCAACTGTTAATCGAAACTCATGATACAGGGACTAACTAGTTAAGGTCCCCGCTAACTGTTAGTTCAAACACAAGCCGGTCTTCCTCTACCTGGTAGTGATGAATCGAGATGGCATTTTAAGCCATTCATTTGAAGGTTTTTTCAAAAATATGTTTACTATATCTCCACTATATCTATTCTCTAATGTATTTTAAGAATATTATCGTTAATAAATACTACCAAATGTAAAGAAGGAATTCAATAAACTATGCTAATTTAAAGAATTTACAATGCCCAAAATTAAAGGAACTTTATATGTAGGTATTTCAGCTTCAATGTGCCATGTAGAAAGAACATTGGAAAATCGAAAATAATATTCGCTAATGCTTGTCGCGAGGTTTCTATTCGAGAGGCTTACGCGAATATAATGTTTGCTAAACTCTTCATTCCGATTGTAATAGACGGCCAACGAGGGTCGCATTATTATTAAATTATGAAGCTTTCTCCTTCTGTGTGGTCAGTGTTTTATAAGTCGTCTAATATTATGCAGGAAGTAATTTTCAGAAAAAAAAATTCGTCCTAGTCCTTTAAAAACTTTCAGGTGTGCCAGTTTAAGTCATAATCTAATTATGACGATATAAACTCGCACATCTGAGCTCTAGCAATTCATTTTTTTGGATTGTGCACTGTGCAGTCATCATCATCAAAAGTTTCACTGAGAGTGATGATGTCTGCCAGATGCCAAGATGAAGATATTTTACATCTTTCCAGGAAATTGGAGGCAAATATATTCTTAAGGGCACCTTCTGTGACTCTCAGATCTCGTCTTAAATTTAACTAGTCAGTAGGTACGCCCCCGAGATCGATGTTAAGAATCCATGCGTAATCCATGCGAATAGAGCAATGTTATGACGTAAGAAATCGGAAACAGTTAGACTATCCATGTACCCTGTCCCATTGCAGATACATGCTGGACGAAAAGATCAAAGGAATATACGGTATTCCATTTGTCCACTGTTTTGTTGTCCACTCCTTGATAGCAGTTAAAAACGTGGTGACATTCTCTTAGGAATACTTGATGTGAAACATACAGATTCATTAAGCTTTAAGCCACTGAATTTTCTTTGTTCAAAAATGTACCTTCAAAGCTCAACACTTACAATTTAAAATTCCGAATTCCTACAGCTAACGTTTTATCACGTACCCACATACGTAACGTCCTTCAGTATGTACCTACGTGGCGTAGATTGAATGGTGCACTAGTAACAAAAGGCCATTATCATGTATTGCGGTACCATTTCCAAAATTCCTCGGTGAAGGTTGCCGCGTCTCGGTAAACACCCTCAGCCATTCAACCCTACCACTCGAGCTTGACAAAAAATACTCCACTCTTGGTAAATATTGAGCGTCCACTGTAGGGTGTGGTACAAAATGCGAGTGAAGGCGGAAGGCAGGTAATTTTTAACCACCACCACCATTACAGCCTTTTTAACGACCCACTGCTGGGCACAGGCCTCCTCTCTCATAGGAGAGAGGGATTTAGAGCTTAGACCCGCCACGCGGCTCCTATGCGGGTCGGCGGGCTTTAACGACTATATCACATTATAGTAATAATAACCGGGACCGACTGATTAACATGCTCTCCGAGGCACGGGGATGAAACACCGCCAACTACTAGCTCCGGGCTGGCACTGAGAATTTCCTGCCAGAAAAACTCAATACCTAACAATTATTTGCCCGACCCGGGAATCGAACCCGGGACCTCGTGATCTGCAGTCGAATACGCTAACCACTAGACCAACGAGGCAGTAATTCTTAACGCCATGTTATAATTAGTATCACGTAAAATGTTTTTGTTTGGTGACTTTACGCGGTGTATGATAATGCCTTGCCAAGCACACACATGTTAAGCTGTCGGATCCAGATTCCAGTCATTATAAATAATGTCATTCTGATAATAGTTAAATCTAAGAACAATGTCACACGGTGCAATGCAACGTCGCTGTGGTTCTTCCTCATCGACGATGCATCATACACAGAAAAATCTGCTATACATCTGCTACACGAAGCGCTGCAGAACTGCGACAATTTCATTTCATGGAAACACACGAAGCGTCAAAGTACATACAAAATTATTCAGTAATAGTTTTATGTAGAGACGCTATCTCCTCACATTTGTACCACGCAATATATTTTGGCCCTTCGTCCTTTTAACGCCACTAGTATATTTGAAGTCGACGGGTATTACAAGTCCATTAGGTTCGCTTGCGGATATGTTATAGGCCAGCGTGTGAGACTTTCGAATGGAACAGAGGCGAACATTTTAATAACCTCAGCTCTACCGTCTGAAAATGTAGCAACCAAGCGAATTGGCTATTCTGAGTGATGCCATGTGGAAACGAACTAAGGGTGACTAAAATGACTGAGGGTGCAAAAGTTGCTATAGGTACAACATTTGGGATTGATCTTTCATTTGGTGGTTCTGTTTCTTTTGGAGCTTAGCACCAGCTTAAAACAAGCACTTAGCCTAAAGTAGGTTGAGATCTATACAGTGTACTTTGACTATGCTCATTGTTTACTTTCAAGTTAAAATGAGATAGATTTATGTAAGTACTGATTTACTTTTATTTTATGATTTATTGGTACCATAACAACGTGGACCTCCTGAACGGTTACACCATTTGCATAGAATAGTTTCTGAAAAATCGCAAATCAATTCAAAAGACATAAATATCATATTTATTGAAATATAATAAGTATTTGACAACGTCAATCATAAAATCTTTATAGCACCGCGTCGTGGCGCTCATATTTTTATTTATCTACATATCCCCATTACGTTTTCGGACAAAAGGCGTCGAGTGTTTGGTCGCAGCGGAGCAAATACAGCGGGTTCCCACGCCGCGAACCGTTTCTGACTTGACCCTTTTATTGTGAACTTACCTTATTTAAAAATAAGAAATATAGGCTTATTAAGGTCATTTGAAAAGTAGGTACAAGTAGGTACTATTTAATGCAGATATGTTTTGTAAAGTTCATTACAATTTTGCATTTGCGTTTAAAGTGCGTCGTACTTTATATATACACTGAGAAGAAATGCGTTTAACCGTTGATTGGTTCATTACAAACACGTCTATCGTCTGAACTTAGAAATGGGATGCGATCATGTTCACCTACCGTTCGAAAATATTATTATCATCGAGGGGATGATAATTTTTTGAAAAACAGAAAAAATACAAATTTTACATCGCTATAATAGGGTGAATGTTCTATAAGTCGGCACTTTAAGCGTCGTGTCATGTTTAAAAATTCGTAGACGTGTCAAACGAAGCAATTTCAGTACAATGTTTTTTTCTTCTAATACTTCATGCTTTTGACTTTTAGAATAAATTTTTAATACCCGCTTTTTGCATAAAGAAGTATTTTTTTTAATTTATTTAAAAAAAAAGTACTGATTTGCGTAAGCTCGGCACCTTTGTCCCTCTCTCCGGCATTTGTGTTCTCAAAGTCGGCCCTCATTTTTTTATTAGAAAATTAGCTTTTACCCCCGATATTGTCCGCTACAATTTATGTTTTTTTTTAAATATTTATAGTAACTCTTTCTTCGTTTTCATTTTATTTCATTTTCCCGCCAAAAAAAAATACACTTTTTCGAAATTAATAGAATTTTTGAAGAAATAGATATATAATTTTTTTTAACAACCTTGACAAACAATCAGACAATTTTTATATAGATAATATTAAGTTTATTCAATAGGGCCGACCTTAGGAATAACCCAAATTCTTAAGTCGGCACCCCCTTTTTTTTTTTTTTTTTTACGTGGGGAAATCCGTCATGGATACCACCGTGCCCGGGGAAGCACGGTGGTTATGTTGGACTTGACCAACTAAAACCCCACGGTGTTCCGTCTCTCTTTTGGTTTGCTGGGTGCAGGAACACTTTCGTACACTACTGCACCAAGTCGGCACCCCCTGCCGATCTCAGGCACCTCATACTACTGGTTTTCCTTAGCCCGGCACCCCTGTTTTTTCTGTAACTACGCAAAATAATTGAGTTAAATCACTATAACACGATGTCAAATATTACGCAAAACAAATTAAATCGCAACAACAAGTCTTAAATATTATAATACGTAATTTATTTCTTACCAAACGACGCTCGGAAAGTAACAATTTTGTAAGAAATTCAGCGATTTACGCACTCGCGCTCGTTCTAAGCGAAAATTGAGGGAAAGGGGTGCAAAAAAGTTCTGCCTTATTTTAGAACTATTTCCCCATTGGAGCAATACTAAATAAAAAAATACCCATTGCGAATAAATGACACCAAAACGATAATATCGACAGAAATATAACGAAGTGCCGACTTAAGGGGGGGTGCCGGCCTAAGGAGCGTCCACCCTAATATATTCTAAAATAGCGTGACAATTAAATAAAATACATACACTTGCGTTGGGATTAAACTAATCCTGTTTGTCTCTATGCCTTACAAGATCATTCTAATTAGTCGAGTGAATTAATTACCATTAAGCATTCCTAAGAAGCCTACCGCGTTTGTAGTGTTAACCACATAGCTTACATTGAACGAACGAGATGTAACTATTAATCAATATAACGAAGGAAAGAGATAGCTAATTTAAGCTTTATCTTTAGCGGCATGAAGAAATTAGTAAAAAGACTTTATCGACAATTTTTTTAAGTTTTATGGTATGGCTCCGGTACTTTGACTTTACGTAAATTAAAAAAATATTCTTAAACCGCCAAAAATTCAGCATGTAAGTAAAATGAGATTTTTAGATTTTTCTTTTGACGACTTTCGATACACTGTTATGCAGAATATTTATGGGAACAGGTGTCTGGAAGGTAGTATATTAACACCTGTCGTATTGCCGTGGCTGTCGAGATTCAAACCTTTGACCCATCGGTTTCAGTCCGCACCTAAACTTTTGGGTTATTGAGGATTTGAGAGCGAATCACAGAAATCTCAATGAGGTCATAGAAACAATTAGAAAGGTCAACTCATAATATCTCTTCTGGTGTTTTACTACATAGGTAATATTATGTCTGCATGGCGACAAGTTCTCGCTATAATATATTACCCTCGCTATGCCTATTCTGCATTCTGTAAAGTAAATGCTTGGATCGATTTAAGAATGAAAACATCTTAGTCTTATTTACTACCACTATCTACCACTATTCTACCACTAAATAATCAAAGCTTAAGGCTGCTCTCCTCACGCGCTTCTCTATACAAACGTATTACGCCTATTATTCTAATATTTGTAGCAATAGATCTAACTAGTGTTGCGCTCGGTGCGCGAGCTGCAAGCAGCTCGCGTGCCTTGTAGTCTCTTCAATATTCGTAAAATAAAGAAATGGGAGGCCATACCAAATACCAGAATATTCTAGAGTCTCTTGAAAGATAGAAAGAAATATTGGTATCACGTTTCGTATCTTTTCTGAAAGGACACTAATCAGTTCTATGCATGTGTTTAGTGGAAAAAAAAGGATCTATACAAAAATGTACTGGAGAGCCACTTGAAAATTAAAAAGAAATTTTGTATGAACACGAATTTTTTTGTTCCGTAGCTATCTTTTTTTTACTGGCTCACCAAAGGGCCTAAGGTCTTGAACATTTTTAGTTTCAGGACCATGCCTCTATGATTGATAGTTTTTGAAGGCCGTTAGGATACTCTGGTAATTTTTCCACATTCACTACGTTTTGTGATTTTTGTGAAAAAAATATTTAAGTTCGATTTATAAGTGCAGTAGGGGGAAAATTTTTCATACAAAAATGTCTAAGAGAGCCTCTTGAAAAGAACCCAAAAAATTTGTATGGAGAAAATTTTTTTTTTGTTCGGCGGCCATCTTTTTTTTACCGGTTTACCCAATGGCCCAAGGTCTTTAATAACATTTGTTTGGGACCATGTCTGTATGATTGGTAGTTTTGGAGGACCCATGAGGTACTCTGGTAAATTTTCCACATTCATGACGTTTCATAATTTTCCTGAAGGAAGACCCATAAGTTCTACGCACATAAATAGTGAAAGGAAAAAAGTTCCATACAAAATTGTTCTGGAGAGCCTCTTGAAAAGAACCCAAAAATTTGTATGGAGAAAATTTTTTTTTGTTCGGCGGCCATCTTTTTTTTACCGGTTCACCCAATGGCCCAAGGTCTTTAATAACATTTGTTTAGGACCATGTCTGTATGACTGGTAGTTTTGGAGGACCCATGAGGTTCTCTGGTAAATATTCCACATTCATAACATTTAGTATTTTTCCTAAAAGCACACTCATGAGCTCTATGCATGCGCTTAGTGAGGTAAAAAAAGTTCTATACAAAAATGTTGTGGAGAGCCTCTTGAAAATTAAAAAAAAAATTGTATGGACGCGAAAAATTTTTTTGTTCGGTGCCTATCTTTTTTTTACTGGCTCACCAAAGGGCCCAAGGTTTTGAACATTTTCAGTTTCAGGACCATGTCTCTACGACTGATAGTTTTTGAGAGCCTTTGGGGTACTCTGGTAAATTTTCCACATTCATGACGTTTCATATTTTTCCTGAAGGAAGACCCATAAGTTCTACGCATATAAATAGTGAGGCGAAAAAAGTTCCATACAAAATTGTTCTGGAGAGCCTCTTGAAAATTAGCAAAATTTTTGTATGGAGACGAAATTTTTTTTTGTTTGGTGGCCATATTTTTTTCACCGGTTCACCAAATGGCCCAAGGTTTTGAACATTTTTTGTTTCGGGACGGTACCTTTCTGACTGATAGTTTTCGAGATCCCTTAGGGCACCCTAGTCAGTTTTCCACGTTCAGCTCTCTCTATAATTTTGTAGACCTTATATTTTTGAATTCTACACACATGAAAATTATGGTGAAAAAGTCCCATACAAAATTGTTCAGGAGAGGTGATCAGTACCTGACTTCAAGTAGCTTTATATATATAATAAAGTTAAGCCAGATATCAATTTATATCTCCATTATCTATGCCATAAAAAAAATAGTAAAATTATATTTATTTTGAAAGTTATGACGCTTGAAAAATCACTATTTTTGGGCAAATTTTGAGGCAACTTCGTGCGTAAATAAACTATATAAAAAACTAGAAAATTGAAAAACGACCGAAGTCTTATCATAGGTTACTTCATAATAATTTCAAATGTCTTTAGTTCGTGTAAAAAATTGCCAAATATTTGCTAAAATAGGCGTAATTCCAAACCTAGATTTGCATCTTTTTACTTTGCCGTTTTTCACTAAAAATCATGATATCTCAAGCAAAATTTATTTATTTAATTAATTTATTATTTATTTATGTATATATTTTTAGTACTCTTCTTTACTGAAGACGTCTCGCTCTCTAAATGCAGAAATCACTGTTTTAGACTCCACTCACAAACGATTTGTCGCTCCCATGGAGAGGGCTCTTAAATTAGCTAGGTATCCCTTTCCTTGGTTATATTGATTAATCGTTACATCTCGTTCGTTCAATGTAAGCTATGTGGTTAACACCACAAGCGCGGTAGGCTTCTTAGGAATGCTTGATAGTAATTCATTCGACTAATTAGAATGATCTTGTAAGGCATAGACTATAGAGAAACAAGCTGGATTAGTTTTTTTTAATTCATTTTAGGCAAACGCTTGACCACAATCACACCTAATAAATTCAAATTCAAAATCATTTATTTCACGTAGGCTAACGTGTGGCTCTTATGACATGTCAAGAATCTGCCACCGGTTCGGAATGCTGATTCTGCTGAGAAGAGCTGGCAAGAAACTCAGCAGTTCATCATCATCATCATCATCATGATCAACCCATTACCGGCTCACTGCAGAGCACGGGTCTCCTCTCAGAGTGAGAAGGGTTTTGGCCATAGTCTACCACGCTGGCCAAGCGGATTGGCAGACTTCACACACCTTTGAGAACGTTATGGAGAACTCTCAGGCATGCAGGTTTCCTCACGATGTTTTCCTTCACCGTTAAAGCAAGTGATATTTAAATACTTAAAACGCACATAACTCCGAAAAGTTAGAGGTGCGTGCCCGGGATCGAACCCACGACCTCCGATTAGAAGTCGGTCGTCCTAACCACTAGGCTATCACAGCTTTTTTTACTAACTAACCTACTAACGGCTAACTCAGCAGTTGCTCTTTTCAAAACAAATGTTACAATAGCAAAGCCGAGTAGAATAGACATATTTTTTATTCAGATAAACTTTTACAAGTGCTACTTTAACTGTAACTTTTACAATAGAAAGTTATGATGCGGCCTAAAATGGTACGCGTTTGCCTAGAAGATGCCTATTTACTCTTTTCTTAAAGATGCCCAAGTTGTAAGTGGCGGGAAACACAGATCTCGGAAGGGTTCAAACCCTAACCGTATAGTCTGTTCATTTACTTACGGTCACCTTTGATCGCGCCGCCTCGGCACGCGCGGCGTCTTGTCAAAGGGACCGCCTGCGACTTCAAAAGATGCCGCGCGGGGTGTACAGGTACAAGGGGTTTTGGCGTTTTATACTTACTCATATTTTTATATTAAAATTCTCTTTCCTTTTTATATTTTTTTATATTCGTATTTTATTACAATATAACCATAAACATAAAATATAATATTATCATGAACACGGGTCTTCTCTCAAAATGAGAAGCATTTTAACCATAGTCTACCACGCTGGCCAAGTGCGGATTGGCAGACTATTCGGAGATTCTGTTAGAATAGAAAAAAAATTACAAACAGTAAAATACTAATAAAAATAAAAGCAGAATACTAAGAGCACCTGCGCCTGTACCGACACTATGTTACCGAACGGACTATACGTATGAGGACAAAAGACTTAAATCACTTCATGCGCGTAGGTGGAACAGCAACGACATGGGGATGAAAACCCATCCGGTGTCTTGCAGTGCGGTGGTAAAAGGGTGAAGGAGGAACAAGATCGAAAAGATCCTGAGCACACTCACCGAAATATATTCTGTAAAACACCCAAAAGTTTAATCCCAACCCAAGTGTATCTATTTCATATATTATTTATTTTTAGTATATGTATTTCAAAGTATACACCAGGTATCTTAAGATGAATACATGATTCATCCAAATACAAGATAAAGTGAAACTGTTACGTGGCCGGCCGTCCCGGAGCCTGGAATTTCACCGGCAGCTCTCGAAAATCAAATCAAAATCTCAAAAGGTAAGATAACCGCTAAAAGTCAATCGTTTATGTACGATAACGTACTAATGAGTGTTCGGAACAAACTTATCTTGATGAGGCGGTTGAAGCGAACACCATTAATAACTCCACATAAATAATAACATCATTACCTACACTCGAGGTGGACCACCCAAAATCATCACCTCCATTGTACGTACATTGTACTCCGCTCATAAACTATGGAGATAAAGAAACGGGAGGGAAATGTGAATCGAGAAATTAAGAGAAATCACCATCAGTGTAATGAAGGGACACCTACTCCACAATTTCTCCGGGAATAGTCCCAATTTTTTAGTCTTCATTTATTAAAAGTAAATCACGTCAAGTCGACGGTTACGTTCACTTCACCTATCAAACTAAAAATCTATTTATTAAGGCTCGAAGTAGCAAAAAATATTCCAAATATAGTCTGATTTTTAGTTCCATGGAATTCTGACTTTTCTTAATGTTACCAGAGATAAAACAGTTCCCACAAAAAGATAATAAATTCAAAACTTATAATAATAAAACCAATGGTCACGTGTAGATATGACAAATGCCTGACAGATATTTCAGGTACTTTAGTTTGGGGTAAAATCGAACTTCAGGTGTCAACCCTGTTTTTCATACAAATAACTTATTCTATTTTTAAATGACAACTGCCAGAATTCCACCGAATTAAAAATCAGACTTTTTTTTTATTTTTACCATCTTGTATATTTTGCAAACAGGTAATACCTACATAATAATTATATGCCTCGAAAATACTTTTTGATACAAAAAAAATCGACAAACTCTTTATCACTATGGTCATGGTCCTGCTTTTCGAGATCGGAATGTGTCCACCCTGAAATAATGTAATTGTAGGTTTCAAGTTGTCGGCAATTTGCATACGATATGAGGCGCTAATGGTTGTAAGATACGATTTTTTCCTGAATACTTTGTACGCGATCCCGGTGTATTAGCATAGATAAGGTCCAGTGTAGAGAATAAGTTGCACCGTGTACGTTTCACTGGTTTTCCTTTTGTGTAATTATTTTCGCTGATCGTCGATAAACACAGGTTGGCCGTATTACATGTATGTACATGGCGGTATAATAGGTGTAATATAAATTTTAATATCTGATCATTATTCAGACTCATTGTAGGCATATTTTTTTAAATTACTCACAGCCCTACATGTATCGACATCGTATTATTTACTTTCTTATTAGTTTTGTTTGGAAATCATTAAAGTTTTTAATATTTACAACTTTTCGACTTTTTTTATAAATGTTGCATTTTATTTGTCTTAAAAATTTTTCTGTAACTAAATACTTACAATTCATTTTAAAATATACTTACACTTCAAAACAATTTCTCCAAAGACGTGTGCTATAGACACAACTACAGAGTTCATAGTGTTAATAAAGTTAAAAAAGACAAACATATTTATGTACCTATATATTTCTACTTTTGCGTCAATAAATAATTACGATTTTGGAATACCACGTAAGTCTGCTCTTCATTTTCACGCATAACTGTACATAAAGGGGCTAATAAAATATTCATTGACAGTTTCGGTAAAGAGTATGGACAATTGGACATACATTATATTTTTACATATTTGATTTATATGAACTCATTCTTTAAAGCTCTGTTCATAGAATTCAGCTATATTACTATATCTACGGATTAATTTTATGAGGAAAATAATTTATTTCTCAGGTCTAAAATGCTCTAGTACCGGATCTTTAACAGTTGGAGTTCAGTCAAAAATATATTGGTCATTTCAAAATTCTCAGTCATGTCATCTGCGCAGAGAATTTTTTTTGTGTACAAAACAAAGTACCTAAGTACCCACACAAAAAAAATCTTTTTAGATTCCAATTTTCTATTACACTCTATTCATGAAAAATATTCCTCAAGAATATTATTATTTCACTTCGTACTTACACATTTTCTAATAAAACTATCTATAAGTATTTAAATGAATTTTCCAGAAGTACTGGGTTTGTCCAATAGGTAAGGTATTTCTCATTTCGTTTGATGGACACACGTTCGTTCGTTCGTTCGTTCGTTCGTTTGTTCGTAGGTAGAGTACAAGTAAGTAGGGCATTACAAGGGACTGTCAATCTTCTGTGATTGCGGCTTTTGGACGTGTACCACTATAATAATATATTGCCAATAAACATACATCAAATTGATTTTTAAATTTTTACAAAATATTATTTTGTACAAAAATGTTAATTTGAAGACAATGTAGTAGTAGTAGTCAATTACAGTTTTTGTGTGTTTAACTATGTTTATTAGAATATATTAATGATCTCATACGTTATTTTAATTTTAACCACTAAAATCTAATCTATCTAATCCAAGTTATTGTCCAAAATCTATAAAATGAACTTTTTGATTTTCTGGGATAAAAAGCCAGCCAGGGATAAAAACCCTTGATCAAAATGCAAGCTACTCGTATTTCTGTGCCAAATTTCTTCATGATGTCAGATATATTCATTGGTTACGCCGTAAAAAGATGACAAACAGGCAGACATATTATATAGAAAACCTGAGTGGGCTTAACCGGCAACGTACGAAACAAATTAGAAGATACTGAGAACAATCTGACCACCATTAAGGAAGAATTAATGAAGGAAGAAAAAACTGTACCAGTAACTTCGAAAACTCCTTTAAAAGTCGCTGCACAGATTAAGTAATAGTTAGGTAAACCTACTTCGTAAACAGCGTTGCTTTTAGATAATTACGCAAGCAGCTGTATAGCAATACATCAGCTGTTATAGGTCTAACGTAGAGCGAAGATAATTTGATTACCTGTTGAAGTATCGAATGAGTTACGGGTATGCTGTATGAGCGACTTTTACACGTGTGATACAAATTCGAAACCTTTCGCAACACACGCACTAATGGGCATCAGCTGTTCAGCAATAAATATATGCCACACATCAACTTGTAACTTGACAACCGAAACAGTGACCGAGACGCGAAGGGATAATATAAATGAAGGTGAGAAATATCAACGTACCTAAAGGGTGAGATTTTGGGAGCGCTCAGCGAGGCGAAAATAAACTACGCATAGTTGATAGAGAAATTTGGCTCGTTCCGCCTCATCTAAGCAACCAAGACGCGTAATATTCTTTGCCTCAACTGGCCTCGTCCACATTATGCGAGCAGCATCGCGAGGCTGTAGTCAGATTTCAGAGTATTCGAGTTTTGTCCAAGTGCTTGACTCACCTCGCCTCACAGGCCTGTCAGTGGACCATTCGACAAAACTTCACCCACGTGCCTATCTACAAAATATTTTGTAGACGTTTTCAGCAATGCGGGCTTTCGACGTGAACGCTTCGCTCAGCTTTACGAGGCTGCTCGCGTAATGTGTACCCTGCTAATGACGGCTCTCAAAAGATCACTCTGTATAAAAACCGTAGCGAAATCCATCATTTGTGTTCCGCCGTGATTGTAAATATTTTTTTTTGATGTTTCTTAACAATACAATTTATGAATTATTCATTCAAATTGGACGTTGTTTCTTTTATCGAAGTTCGTGATTTTATTGCATCGCTAAAATAACACAGATCTTGAGATAAAGTTTTGTGATACTCAACAATAACTTTTATTGTTATTATTGTTGAATAATATAATATTATTGTCACGTATCAGAACTAAAAAAATATATTCACTAGTCAAAGTAGCGCGAATCTTTTTAGGTCGTTACTGTTACCATATCTGATAAGTGATAATGATAACAACATAAAACAAATTATGAATGGATGCAAATATAATATAAAAATTATCGTAGGTATTATTAGTCTATAGTATTTAAACGTCATATTCTGATAACTTCGATTAGAGTGTTGTTAAATAAATTAATACTGAACAAAAAGTGGATAGGTTAGGAAAAAAATGATAATATTTTGTCATTTTATATTTAAAATAATAATTAATAAAAATTGACAAATATTTATAATCATTGATTTATCGATAGTTCATCAACTATATATGGCGCGTTTTCGACCGGAGGCACCGCGCCGGTTGACCTGAAGTGATGCTGTGACAGCGCGCTCTCCGCCCTCTATCTCGAAAACGGTTCACCGTGTGAAAATTTTTTTAAACAAAATTTGTAGAAAATTTTGTATTCTACAATATTGATAATAAATAAAAATAACAAAAAACCCATAGGAAATGAGATATTTAAAAAAACGCAAAAAAAACTAATTTTGTGACCTTTGACCTTGAAATTTAATAGTAGTGTACACCCTACCATATGTAGGTTTTGAGACAACTTTTAGGGTGTCAATATACAAGTATTTACTGACTTATAGCTGGGTATCTCGAATTTCGAGATTCTTACCTAATTTAAGCTTAAATGACGGGACTAATAATATCGATATCACAATAATTTTTGAATGACCTCTAGGTCATTCTAGGTCAGTCTAGAGTTAACAGATATCAACTAGTTCACCTATTAGGTACTTACCATCACTTACTACTCATGTCGTCCTAATTGGCTAACGATCGTACGATCAAACGATGCGATTTCGACGTGCGATCGAATCAAGGAATCGAAGAGCGTCCTAATTGGAGCTCGAAAGACATCGCGTGATCGCAGTACTAATTTTCATCGTACGACGAAATCGCATCGTTTGATTATACAATCGTTAACTAATTAGGACGACGCGTCCACAATAACGCGACGATAATTAGGAGGCGTCGCGTCGTCCTAATTGGTTAGTTGCAAGGACTAGGGTCCTTACATCTCTATTAGCTGTCGTAGGTATTAACCGATGGACATTGGTCATCAGTCCATCATTTAGGACAAACGGTCAGTCAATCGGGTCACGTCCATACTGCAGTACCTTCTTCTTGTAGGGATTTGTAGGGATCATAAAACTCCACAGCCTTCATGCATTGTGTTAACACTCTGAGCTTACAAGTTCATCTTACGCGAGACCTCAATTAGTATTTAAACTGGTGCAAATGTCAAAGTCCTCATTTGCATCGTCTATGTATATTGTTTATTGAAAGCGTCATAGCATTAAAAGTGTAGGCATTCAATAATATTAGTAGTATACTATACAACGGTACCCGTACCCGCTTACAACCATGACAAATGGTAACCGGTACAAAATAATAGGTATTAACCGGTATAAAATAATAGGTATTAACATTAAGCGGAACCATTATGAGCGAACCCGTTCGCTCATAGGAGCCGCTTCCAAATTATTTTTCTGTATTAATTATACGAAATCACGGGAAATTAGCATACAATATAACCTCTGCAAGCGGTGGCGCCGACACGCCCACGCTAGCCCATTAGGCGATTCAAAACACCTTGTCGTACTAATCCACTGCCAATACCCGTATTAAGTAACACTGTAATTAATTCACATACACTTTGACACGGTTCCAAACGTTAATGAAAAATATTCGATTATAATTAATAGCATTGAAAACTGGTCGCGGCCAAGTAAACGTTATAACGATTGCATGTTATCATTTGTTAGTGACATGTTTAATGCATCTATATTATAATAATTAAATCATTAAGCTTTATTTAAAATACCCGTTCGGTCTTGTATAAAAATTTCGTCGCGTATTATGTCTGAGAAATTAATGAATAAGGCTTGAAAAAGATACCTATAGCCTAGTTTTCCATAAGATTGGTACAAGTAGGTACGGTTTCGCGGCTTAATGCCGAAGTACGATTGCCTACACCTAATTTTAGCCGGTTACAACTAGGTGCGGCCGGTAGTAGTTGGTTAAACTTAGGTATAACGTACTTATTTACTAAAATCGAAAACTAGGTGTAAGTAACCGAACCAAATTCTGCAACTGCATCGGTGCTGTGGGAAATGCAGACCTTTCGCTCATCTCAGCAGCTTTAGCTTGCTTTGGACTTTATAAAAACACTAGCTGTGGCAGCGACAAGAATACTTTGAGTAAGGGTGTGCTGATTAATATGTTGCACCTAAGTTTAACCAACTGTTACCGGTCACAACTAGTTAGAGCCGGCTAAATCTAGCTATAAGCGCACTTCGGCATTTAGCTGTAACATACTTACATAAATTTATCGTTATACTTAAACCTCAATTACATGGTTGATATAATTATTGGATGCTTTATTACGCTTAAATTATAGCGATTAATGGGAGATGACCGCAAGTACTGATTTAACAAGAATTTAGTATAGATGTGTCGGTGGAAAGAAAAAAATGAATTAATATAGTTAATATACGCGTACAATTTTAATGATCTAGAAAATTTTTATTTTTTTTGATAAATAATAATTCATTAACCTAATTTAAGCGTGTCGGTATCGCTCAATTAGATTAATCAATTTTATTTAAGTATAAAGTGTAAAGATTAAAGAGTAAAATAACGCAAGTCACGACACTTATTTACTACTAGCTGTTGCCCGCGACTTCGTCCGCGTTAAACAATTTTAAACGGGAACCCTTTGTTTCCCCGGGATAAAATAGTAGTCTGTCACTTTCCAGGTCCTCAACTAAAAAAATGCGACTGCAAAAAATCACGTCAATCTGTAGTTAAATGTCCGATGATAATAATATGTTGAAAGGAAACCCCCCTTGAGGTGGATTTTCGTCAAATTTTTCTTAGCTTATGCCTACCTACCCCCTAGAAAGAACCTAACTTCCAAATTTCAAGTTAATAATAACAATAACTTAAATTTCACGTAAAAAGTTTCATCCCCTTTTTTACCACCCTTAAGGGGAGATTTTCCTGAACAACTTACACAGGTTTTTATTATTTAAAATTTATAATCTAAATGCCTATTTTCATATCTGTAACTTCAAAAACATAGAACTTTCATATAACCTTCCTACCCCCATTTTACCCCCTTAGGGGAGGATTTTCGTGAAATCTTTTCTAGGCTGATATCTAAGCCCTAGAATGAACCTATCTTCTAAATTTCAAGTTGATAATAACAATAATTAAAACTTAACATAAAAACTTTCAACCCCTATTTTACCACCCTTAAGTGAAGATTTTTCAGAATAAAATACACAGGTTTATATTATTTAAAACCAATAATCTAAATGCCGATTTTCAGGTCTGTAACTTTAAAAACATAGGACTTTCATACAAACTTTCTACCCCCATTTTACCCCTTTAGGGGAGGATTTTAGGGATACTAAATAGCCTATAACCTTCCCAGAAAATTGTACTACCAAATGCAAAAAGAATTTTTCAAATCCGACTGGTACTTCCAGAGATTAGCGCGTTCAAACAAACAAACTCTTCCGCTTTATTATATTATTATATTATATTATATATTATATTATATATTATATTATATTATATATTATATTATATTATATATTATATTATATTATATTATATTATATTATATTATATTATATTATATATTATATATATAGTATAGATTTCATTATAAATAGGTATGTAACCAGTTAGTCTGACTTCTGAGATGCATATTACAAGATACCAGCGTATAAACCATAGAAATATATTATGGAGTATATCTAAACCTCAGCAGAAGATCAGTTCCGTTCCAGCCGTTATTATCCCTAATCAGTAGTAGGTAGGTATATCGCTACATCTCTACCCACTTATCGCATCTTTACGTATCTTATAACCTATACTAATCCTTTCCGCAGTTTCACTCATGGAGAAAAGAGTATTTTAAGAGTTTCAATACTTACTCCATATAGTTGAGGCTCAAATGTTAAAATATTAACTCTGTTAACTCTCTTTTTCAACCACTGAATACACAATAGTACCTACCTACCTTGTTCAACCCAAAATAGCATTCTTTGATAGTAAAAAACTCGTTACCATATCCTCATTCTAACCACCTGACAAGTGACCTACTTTAAATCTCTCTTCAACTAAGCGCAAGAAAATGTTTCACAGATTATTATCGACACAATAATATTATCGCTAATATTATATTTTAATAAATACAACACGTTATTTTGGCATACAGACAAAAAACAAAACAGTTTTTACAGTACTTATACGAACAAATGAAATAAATAACGAATCAGTACAAGCGTTAATGGTAGAGCACGCGAACTTCTCAAATTGATATCGTTTACAATCAATTACAATGGATATGTACGATTGTACGCGCCAAGAGGCTGTAATTACAGAATGCGCCTGTTTAGTGTCTGATTCATTGCGCGCTGTAATGCAGGGGGAGGCTGTAATAACACCTGCCTTATCAAATCCCTTTGATAGTGATTAAAGAGGCCTATATGAAAAAAATATTGAATAACGACTTCCCGCAATACGTATGGAGTACGTACTTTAAAATAAATCTTAAGATTTATTACCTGCATAAAATGATTGTTAATAGACTTGTCCATCTTGTACTCTTGGTTAAATATTTAACTAATTTTAGAAATATTTTACTACAAGATAAAATATAATAAAAAATAGGAAAATATGACTGTTTAGCGTCTGATTCATTGCGCGCTGTAATGCAGGGGGAGGCTGTAATAACACCTGCCTTATCAAATCCCTTTGATAGTGATTAAAGAGGCCAATACAAAAAAAAATTGAATAACAACTTCCCGCAATACGTATGGAGGTTAGGACGTACTGTAAGATCAATTTTAAGATTTAATACCTGCATAAAATAATTGCCAATATAGGCTTATCCATCTTGTACTCTTGGTTAAATATTTAACTAATTTTAAAAATATTTTACTACAAGAATAAAATATAATAAAAAATCAGAAAATATGGTTTGCCGAAACCCGGGATTGAACCGGGGACCTTTAGATCTTCAGTCTAACGCTCTCCCAACTGAGCTATTTCGGCGATGACATTGTTTCTAAAATTGTAAAAATGCCTCATTGAACTTCATATTGTAATCAACGTGTGTGTCGTGACTAAATTACAAGTGTAAATTGAAAATTTAAAAAACCCCCGACATTCACCATTTTGTGGCGGCGGCCATCTTGGATTTGCATAGTCCTTTTCTACTAGTCAAGCCCTTTCATTTGATACCCATATTAAGGGATTTGTGAAAAAATATGTAATCCGCCATTTTGTAGCGGCGGCCATCTTGGACCAATTTTCATCAAACATAGCTAAGAACACTCTCGACTAAATCACCTTTCGAAGAAAAAAAACCGCATTCAAATAGGTTCACCCGTTTGAGCGCCACACACACACACACACACACACACACACACACACACACACACACACACACACACACACACACACACACACACACACACACACACACACACACACACACACACACACACACACACACACACACACACACACACACACACACACACACACACACACACACACACACACACACACACACACACACACACACACACACACACACACACACACACACACACACACACACACACACACACACACACACACACACACACACACACACACACACACACACACACACACACACACACACACACACACACACACACACACACACACACACACACACACACACACACACACACACACACACACACACACACACACACACACACACACACACACACACACACACACACACACACACACACACACACACACACACACACACACACACACACACACACACACACACACACACACACACACACACACACACACACACACACACACACACACACACACACACACACACACACACACACACACACACACACACACACACACACACACACACACACACACACACACACACACACACACACACACACACACACACACACACACACACACACACACACACACACACACACACACACACACACACACACACACACACACACACACACACACACACACACACACACACACACACACACACACACACACACACACACACACACACACACACACACACACACACACACACACACACACACACACACACACACACACACACACACACACACACACACACACACACACACACACACACACACACACACACACACACACACACACACACACACACACACACACACACACACACACACACACACACACACACACACACACACACACACACACACACACACACACACACACACACACACACACACACACACACACACACACACACACACACACACACACACACACACACACACACACACACACACACACACACACACACACACACACACACACACACACACACACACACACACACACACACACACACACACACACACACACACACACACACACACACACACACACACACACACACACACACACACACACACACACACACACACACACACACACACACACACACACACACACACACACACACACACACACACACACACACACACACACACACACACACACACACACACACACACACACACACACACACACACACACACACACACACACACACACACACACACACACACACACACACAGACACGTCAAACTTATAACACCCCGTCGTTTTTGCGTCGGGGGTTAATAAAGGCCAAATAAGACGGTGCCCCGTTCATCGTTAATTTTGCGGTGAACGATGCACGATACGACATTTACTATGGAAAAGTGCCTATGAACGAGGAACGGTCGGTCATTTTCGATGATTCACCGATGAAGCCTCGAAAATAAAAGCAAAAATTTCGAAAAATTAACCGTCTAATTTAGCCTTAACTTATCCTAATTTGAGTAAATGTTTCCTAATTTGAGTATGTATCCTAACTTGAATACTTTTAAATGACTTCTTGACTTGTCTGTCTATTTATGTGTGTCATCGTATTCCTCTAACGGATGGACCGATTTGAATGCGATTCTGTTATTCGAAAGCGAATTTACCACATACCTAGATGCTAGACCACCATCGAAAATGCATTATCCACTAATCACGTCACTCCTAATAATAATCAGCACTTAAAGTCATTTCCACTAGACTTATCAGTGCATTTTTAATGTTATCTTCTCTCCAGCGCTTAAATTTAATTCGACCAAAGGCCACCGTGACTGGCGACTCTTCGATTTGGGCCGAGAGCCGCCGCGGGTCGCAGGTAGCTTCGTTAATTGAGTATTAAACACGTATCGGCACAAAAAGGCCAAAGCGTAAAGACAATGAATTTCACCTACCTTGATAACTTAATTTGGAAGAGCTTATTTTGAACAGGAGTTAGAGTAGAGTAGTCTGAGTGCAATATTTTGAATTAAGTAATCGCAATCTATGGTAAAAAATGGTAGATTCATCTGACTATTCAAAAGCACTTGTAAAAGTTTATTTGAATAAAAAACTTTTCTATTCTATTCTATTCTATTCTAATCATCATCAAAGTTTTACAGCCTGGATGGGCCTTGGATTATTTCAGCAAGTTCTTTAGTCGAGGTGGTCAGAACTCAAAAGTAGCTTCTTTCTAGCTCCGAACCCCAAAATTCCCATATCCCTTTCCACTCCATCGATTTATCAGCCTCTAAGTCTTCCTCGACTTCTACAACCGTCCGATTTGCTGCTCAGAAACTTTTTCGAGGCTCTTATCTATGCGTTATCGCGTTTTAGCAACATTGGTTTTCACCACGTGGAAATGGATATTCACATTCGAGCTGTCAAACAGTTAATGTTGTCACGAGATCTGGCATCGTTGACTGTTCTGTTTCTATGACAAACATGTTGATTGTTGATGCGCGTGTTGATTGTTTTGCGACAATGCGCAAAAGATGCGGATCCCTGGTGCGTAGATTGCGGAGCAGTTCCAACAGCATCCTGCAGTTGATTGCCAGTCGGTTAGACTGTGTATAATATGTAAGTCATTTCTGTGCCATTTCTAATGGAATGGTGCAGCGATGACTTACATATTTATTCATTACTTGTTTGTGTTCTTAGGTTATCTTACTAACATAGATATAAGTATAATTGTATTACTAACAATTTGAGTCTGTGTTACTTGAAATAAACATATTTATTATTATTATTATTATTATAATATTATGACTCCATAAAAATTTGTTGCTGAAACCTCACTAGCGGTGTACAATACATAGCCATCAGCATTCAGCAGTCGAGCCTGCTTTCATACCCAGTAAGTCGAGAACGGTATGTGGTAATTTATTAAACTAGAGAAAATTCGAAACTTTTTAAATGTTAAGTTCTCAACTATCAATTATTTCAAAGTTGCAAAAAATATACAAGTGAGGCTATTTCACGACTTTCTTTGTTTTAAAAAAAAGTTCATCTTCGGCGGCGTCGTTTGAGGGACGCGAGTGAATTATAACAGCGATCTTATGTTACGGATCAGTCTACCCACAACGTCGATTCTGTAGAGATAAGCGATTTATGAGCAAAAACTGTAAAATAACATCAATTATTCACATTGATTGTAAATTATTAAATTTAAAGCCTTAAATTGATTGATATTAATGTCCTCCGAGAATCTGTGTTAAACTGATTTAAATTTTTAGCAATAACTTTCTACTTGCTTGACATAAAATAAGCATTTAATTTTTGAAGTTTCGTACGATAGGGAGCAACGGTATGTGAGGTTAAAATTGCTGGATTTATAGTCCGTTTCAATAGAGTTGAGCTAAAATGTAAACCAACACACCTTTTTGCTACAAAACTTACAGAATGGATTGAAATGAAACTTGGCACGATTTAAGTTTATACCTAGTACCTACTACAAACTGGTGTGTAACAAAAAGGTGTGTTGGTTTACATTTTAGCTCAACTCTATTGAAACGGACTATACGTCTCTTGCAAGGATCACACGGTCTTGTGACGCTTATGTCCTAAGCGGATCTTGCTGGCCTGTCTAAGCTGGCTCTTATGCGGCCCCTAGCAAGTTTCTTAAGATCGTCCATCTACATAATGGGGGGTCTACCAAATATTTGGCTTCGCCATTATGCTTATGCGTTAGGATCCCAACTTTTTCTATTCTTCAGCCAGTGCCATTTCAGCTTTGCTACATTGAGCTTGTCCTTACCATAGGCTAAATCACAGAATATATAATATGGCTAAATCAAGAGCGTCGCCAACTGATGGGCAAGGGGGGGGGGGTTTGATATATGGAGGATGGGAAAACTATGAATTTTAGTTTCAGTCGAGAGGTTATAAAGCTACAAAGCAAATGTAGCTCTTGACAGGAGTTGCCGATATTAATTTTATAAGTCAAGTGCGTGACTTTAGGACTTTGGATGCATTTGTTTATATTTTTCAAACCTCTAGGGGGGGGGGGGCTGCTGCAAACTGAGTACCTTATACACATAACTATAAGTAGATATTTGCATGCCATCTTATTTTGGTCCAGATACAAGACAAATTGTTACAAAAAAAAATTAGTGTTTAGGTACTTACCTTAGCTCTGTAAATAAATGATTTTCATTTTGAAAATCAAACCCATGACTTCACAGACATTTTAACGACTGGTCCAACAGCTACGGTCTGTCCATAATCGGCGTGTGTTAAATATCTCGGAAAGGCATCCGTAACTAATCAATGCCTCTAATGACTCGGTATAAATCTACCTCTAATAGCGTTTTAGGGCGGCGCCCTTTAAAAGGGGTATAATTGGCCCATTTTAAGGGTGCATCGTCACCATGCACTGTTAAGGCATAGATCTGCTTATACTTTATATCCCTGTAAAATGTACAGCCTAATCTTTTTTATTCGACTGCAGGAGAGTTATGAGGTTGGAAATCTATGTGTGTGGTGTTTAAATTAAATTAAAAAATAAATAGGTACCTAAAGCAATTTCATCTTATTTCAATGTACTTAAAGTACTTATTTTGAAAAAAAAAACCAGCCAAGTGCGTGTCGAGCCACGCACAGTACAGGATTCCGTAGTTTTTTTACGTAACATAACAACAGTTCTCAATGGAATTGGTATGACATTTTGCTTTTTCAACTACATTTTATAACTTGGTCAACTATAACTCTTTAAATTAAAAGTAAACCTAGGATCTAAGCCAAAAAATACTTGTATAAAACGGGTGTTTTTAAGCTGAAAAAGCATCAACATGAACTTAAGTTTTTCAACGAGGTTTCCAAAATTCAAACAAAATTAACTTTAAATAAAATTAATGTTAGGTAAGTTCTGGTAGGTAAGTATAAATCAAAGAACCTCCCTTTAATGAAAGCGCCTCACTGTCTATGGCTGTCAAAAAACGATTAGGTTTTTGATTTATTTATAACACACCCTTTGTCCTTCAAAGGGTGAAATGATCAATCTCACAAACTAAAGATACAGATAATAAAAGGTAGCTCTTTAATAATATGGGTCAGTATAAATAGGTTTTCGTTCGGAAGGAATGTAGGTAGGTACACTGTACTGAAAAGATGCTAGCAAAAACGTAAAGCTATACAAATCATCTCCCTAATAGAATTATTATATCTACACTTGTTAGGTATCTTATTTTTCAACAGTTGGATGCGGAGATCTCAGTGCTTCAATGCTTTTACCTATACCCGCACCAGAAGAAAGAATTTTATGTAAGTACCTACAATAAAATTGTTTATGGTTTGTACCTATCTAGTATCTATCCGTCAACATTGTCCCCAGATCCCAACACAGGGAGGAACGATCAGCGACTATGAAGTTGAGATGAAGGTTGCTTTGGGAGATAACAGGTAATAAAGGGGTAAAAAATCTTACGTCAAAGTATAAAGTCTATTTTTTATATCGGAATAGTATGCCAACCACCTGCCAGACACCCTTGAACTTTTAAATTTTAAACTTTTAAGGGCATCTGGCAGGGGGTTGCCACGACACTAAATGTCTGGCAATTGCATGAGGTGATTTGTAACTTAATAGTCGCTGATCGTTCCTCCCTGTGTTGGGGAGGGACAATACACACAGACATTGTCAGCTTTTATAAAATAACGAAGGTTTGGCCGTCGTGGGCTCTTGCTCCATTACCTATCGTTAGATTCTTCTTAGTTGCGGCTATGACACTGGATGTGTGGATCGAAATTTAAAAGGCTAGCCTAATAAATAACGTAGCGTTTCTCCCAGGCATAGGGTCATAAGGTTACTTTAAGTACTTATGCCTAAGATCAGTTAGCAGAACGCCAAACGCACGATGCAACGTTTAGCAGAACGCCAAACGCACGATGCAACGTTTAGCAGAACGCCAAACGCACGATGCAACGTTTAGCAGAACGCCAAACGCACGATGCAACGTTTAGCAGAACGCCAAACGCACGATGCAACGTTTAGCAGAACGCCAAACGCACGATGCAACGTTTAGCAGAACGCCAAACGCACGATGCAACGTTTAGCAGAACGCCAAACGCACGATGCAACGTTTAGCAGAACGCCAAATGCACGATGCAACGTTTAGCAGAACGCCAAACGCACGATGCAACGTTTAGCAGAACGCCAAACGCACGATGAAAATGTTTGAAAATGAATCTATAGCAAAACGCTTTTTAAAGAGCTCCAAGGAGCTAGCTGGTGGGTGAAGAGTTGCATATGACCAGTTCTTCTGCTATGGAAGGCCTCTTTGGGTAAAGCCAGCTAAGTACTAAAGTAAGTTTGTAAGAAAAATTGGTTGTCTGTAAAGTCGGTTTACAGACGATAATTATTAACGTCATAAGAAAACAAAGAGAGAGATGCATCACAAGCTGAACGTTTAGGCCGATCGTACCAATTCTCTATCGCTTGTTCCGCGCTCTCGCTTGCACGCGGTACGAGACAATGAGTCATGCTTTTTCGTGCGTGTAGCTGGCGTTCATCGATTTAACTATATGACGTTATCACGTCAAAAAAAAAAAGAAAAAAAGAAACTGTTGTAAAAATTTTCTCAAAGTTTTTCTAAGGTGCTGCCTACTAAGACAGATTATGCAGGTATTAATTGATTTGGAGCCGCTGTCGCGTCGTCTAGCATTCGCAATGTACTTACTGAATCTCAGGGTCCGGAATCCGGATCCCGGTCACTCCCAGCTAAACACAGTGGCAGTGGCCTTAACCCTAGCCGCGGCCGGGGCAGCGGCAACGCGTGACGGAATTCGAAACAATACCCCATCAAGTTGCGAGGCGCGCTCTTTTGCTTTGCCATTAACTGTTGACCGACTAGTGTGGCTTTTTATTGACGACAGGTTTACTTAACTTAAAAGGAACCTATTTTTTATTAGCTTTTGCTCGCCACAATGTCCACGTGAATTAAGGTTTTTAAAAATCCCGTGGGAACCCCTCAATATTGCGGGATAAAAAGATTACAACTAGTGTAATCAAGTAATCAACTAATCACCCCTTTTTGGAACGAAGTTCCTTATCGCGCGTTGCGAAAGGGGGCTAGACGGAAAAAATTAAAAAAAAAAGTTGTAACGACACTTTTTGCTATTGTTGTAAGCCGTGCGGCGTACGCGTGTTTCTCTGTCTGTCTCTCTCTCTCTTATAGAAAGCAAGCCAGTTATTTTCGTTTAGGTAGGTAGGTACAGGTAGGTAGAGGTAGAGGTAGAGGTAGAGGTAGAAGCAGAGGTCGAGGTAGAGGTAGAGGACGCCCCTTGACACCTCTCAAGTTTTTTTAAAAATAATAATAGCGGGCAAACGAGCAAGCGGGTCAGCTGATGTTAAATGATTACCGCCGCAAATGAACATTAGCAGCACCAGAGGAACCACTAATGGGTTGCCGGCTTTTGAGGAAAGAGACTGGCTATTCAGATCGCTGCCGGAAAACATCAGATGCTTTGCGGCAGATTACGGCTGAAGTGTGGTCGCTAGTCAGGCGGATTCAGTGTGGTCGCTAGCCAGGCGCCCCAGGCGGTACGGTAACCCTTGCATAGACTTCTTCTTGCCTGTAAGAGTACCATCAAAATTGGTTTAGCTATTTCGATAATAGATCCGAACAAACACACGGATGGAAGTGAAACAACCCTCTAAATCTAGCTAATAATAATACCTAAGTTGACTGACAAACTTTCATTTCTACGTACCTACCTAACCTACCTAATATTATGAAAGTTTGTTGATTGTGTTCCAAGTAATTTATAAAAAATCTGTGGTAAAGTAAATACTTAACATTGACATAACCAAGCAAAAAAGCCAACATCACGTGGTGTTCCCAGGCGGTCACCCATCCAAGTACTGACCACGCCCGATGTTGCTTAACTTCGGTGATCGGACGAGAACCGGTGTATTCAACATGGTATGGACGTTGGCGAATTATGTTATGAAATAATGGTTTGATATATCGGATATTGAAGTAGATAACATAGTACATAGATAGATGTAGCGAAGCCAAGTTCAATACTATTTAGAGATCGACCAGAATCTCATGAAAAATAGGGAAATGAAATTCCAAGGTTAGCAACACTACGGCCGCCCTAGCGCTAAACAAAGCAACTGACATTTTTTGTGAAATTGACTTCTTGCATTAACAAAAGTTTTATGTCGAGTAGTTTTTTACCACAGTTTAATATTTCAAATAACTTGAACCGTTTACTGAAATTTAAATTGCCCAAACAAAGTAACTGCACTCACTAACCCGGAATATAAATGCAAAAACCAAGTAAACAACAAGCACAACACAAAAACAAAGTAATTGGATGTTGATTACTTTGTTTTTGTATTTAAAACTAGATGATGCCCACGGCTTCGCCCGTGTGGATTTAGGTTTTTAAAAATCCCGTGGGAACTTTTGATTTTCCAGAACAAAAAGTAGCTTATCTGTAGAAACCCGTCCCCAAAACGGAAAAATCCCGTGGGATCCCCACGATTTCGGAATACAATTCCTTACAGCATCAGGGTTGAGGAGTTGGATATGTACCTACTCGAGTTCATTCAACGATAAAGTCTTTAATTGGTACCCCCAATATCAATTTAAATAACCGAAAGTTTCTAAAACCCATTAGTTTTGAGGATTAGGTTCCCTACAGCATCAGGATTGAGGAGTTGGAATCCAAATTTTTTATAGAACAGGGTCGCAATGTTTCTCTATCGATTAAAAAAAAATTACGCAAATCGGTTCAGAAATCTCGGAGATATCGGTGTACATAGGTAGAAAAACACAACTCCTCCTTTTTTGAAAGTCGGTTAAAAAAGTAGCCTATGTTACTCCCTGGTTAATTCTCTACTTGTATGTGAAGGTCCCGTCAAAATCGGTTCAGCCGTTCCGAAGATTAGCCCGTTCAAACAGACAGACAGACAGACAGACAGACAGACAGACAGACAGACAAAAATTTTAAAAACGTGTGATTCGGTTATGGTAGCGTTCAAATAACCATATGAGCTTAATATGAGGTAGTTATTTCGATATTACAGACAGACACTTCAATTTTATTTATTAGTATAGATGCAGTTGCTTGATTTTTCGTTTCGTGAAACGATCCCAAGTAAGGTGTTCTGAATGTAATTACTTTGTTTATCACTAGGGCAGCCGAGTTAACCTAGTGTTGCTTACTACAAAATTTAACTTCCCCATTTTTCATGAGATTCTGGTCGATCTATACTAATGGTTAGTCAGAATATAACCTCATTTCAAAAGAAATAAATCATGAACGTATTATCTGTGCTCAATGTTATTATGAATAATAATAATATGAAGTATTTTGTTTCTTTTTTTAATACCTACAGTTATACTAATACTAATAAAATATTAAAATATTATAATTGAAAAGTTAGAAAAGTGCTGCCTGCACTCACCTGCACTGCTCAACATAGTCATTTTTAAAATAATGTTATAGCGCCATCTAACTTTGATCTGGTGAACTACTACGTAGGCTAACATTACTATAGGCAGTGCAGATTTGCAGAACAACCATTCTAGCTTACATCGTATTTTAATGACTATCCGCTAGATAGCGCTTTACATCACAAATACGACAAATACAAAAATTGACGCAAGATGATGCTATAGGCGACGACTTGAACAATAATTGTGCGTAAAATAATGGAACTACCTATAAAAATATATGCAAAATTGTAAGAAGTGTAAAAGAGAGTATGGTAGTAATCCTGTTTACTTTGTATATTATAATTTAATTTCAAAATTAAATAATAAGCAGGATTATTACCATACTACTGTTATGATAAAAAAACTTATAAAACTTTTTCAGCCTCTAACGAATTTCGATGTAATTCGAGGTATCTGAATAAAAAAATATTAATAAGTAAGAACCAAGTAATAAATTACGAACTTCATAAAAAATATGCCCCGGGTGAGGATCGAACTCACGACCTTAAGATTATGAGACTTACGCGCTGCCTACTGCGCTACCGAGGCTTGCGTAAGAATGTCAAAATTTAAGATAAAATTGTACTCTTTAGTTACATAATCATAATAAGTTAAGGCCAAATTAGACGGTACCCCGTTCATCGTTCATTTTTGCGGTGAACGATGCACGATACGATATTTACTATGGCAAAGTGCCTGTGAACGATGAATGCTTGGTGTTTAGACGGTTCATTTTCGATGATTCACCGATGAAGCCTCGAAAATGAAAGCAAAAATCTCGAAAAATGAACCGTCTAATTTGGCCTTTAGAAGTACAAAAAATTGCTGAAGTTTAAATTGATCTAATCCAAAAAGAATATTATTATAAATTATAATCTATACTAATATAATAAAGCGGAAAAGTTTGTTTGTTTGAACGCGCTAATCTCAGGAACTACTGGACCGATTTCAAAAATTCTTTCACCGTTGGATATGTAGGTACGTGATCTTTGAGTGCTATAGGCTATATATTATGTACCACGGGCGAAGCCGGGGCGGACCGCTAGTGTACGAAAGTATAATAATATATATATGTAAAAAGGCATTTTATAATTAACTAGCGGTCCGTCCCGGCTTCGCCCGCGGTACATATAATATAGCCTATAGCACTCAAAGATCACGTACCTACATATCCAACGGTGAAAGAATTTTTGAAATCGGTCCAGCAGGGCGATTCAGAACACTTCGATTCGGTTTCGGTTTCGACAACTACCCTGTCGATACGGTTATTCTGAATTAAAAATACATCTTATCGTATGGTAAGTAATTCAGAATACTTCGATAACGTAACTATCGATCGATTCGGTAAGTTATCGTACGATAAGATGTATTTTCAATTCAGAATAACCGTATCGACGGGGTAGTTGTCGAAACCGAAACCGAATCGAAGTGTTCTGAATCGCCCTGCAGTAGTTCCTGAGATTAGCGCGTTCAAACAAACAAACTCTTCCGCTTTATTATATTAGTATAGATTTGAATAAAATACGTTCATTTTACTCACTGAAAGGTACCTATATATTTAGATACATATAGAACTAGACTAAATATTTAGATTTGGTGCAATAATAAATAATTAACTATTAGATATACGTTTTTATGTCTACTCCTCATGGTCTAAGATCCCGTATTAGAAAAACATACCTTCATCTGTTATTTAATGCTGATAGAGATTATATGCTAGATAATTCATAGATTTAAATTTAAAACCATAGACTTGCTGTGCCTGTCCATTAAGAATATTTGCAAAAAAAAAAATAAGTGAGAGACGTAAGGGATAAGTAATAAGATAGTCCGATTTCATTCATTTTTTTTTTGTTAGAAAGGAGATGTAACTTTAAAAATTGTTCCGTAAATATTTCAAAGTCATCAATTTTATAGTTCAGAAATTACAACCATCACAACTATAATTTTGGTATTGGTGTAAAACGTTGACTCTACAACGTTTTACACCAAATACCAAAATTTCAGGTTTGTAACTCATTTCGTCTGCGATCTAGAGACCTGTGACCGGCGAACAGACGGACAGACAGCCGAGTTACATTAATAGGGCTCCGTTTTTACCCTTTGGGTACGGAACCCTAAAAATGATTGAAATCGGACTACGCGATGATGAATTACAGCTAAGTACACATTTTGACTTTCATCCCCTCTCCCAAGTGAACTGTGCTGAATTTCGGGATAAAAAGTATCCTATATGCTATAACGTAGTATGAACTTACATCATGCCAAGTTTAATTTCAATCAATTCAGTAGTTTTTGCGTAATACATGCACAAACATACAGACAAACAGACAAAATTTTCAAAAACAGCTTTTTTACGTTTTATTACTTATCCCTTAAGCCTCGTACTTATTTTTTTGCAAATATCTTTAATGGACAGGCACAGCAAGTCTATGGTTTTAATCTATGTATAGACTAAGCACCTGCCGAGTGCACGCCTGCCTTACTGCATCTTTGTCTGTCAAATGGAATTGTGCGCGCAACACTTTTCTGTCACTTTCAACACTCGCACAGAAAACTTTATATCTTAAAATCCAGACAACCATGATTTAGCACCATTTTTGATCAGGCAACCAAATACGGTTCGATTGGGAATAAAATAATCTTTCATTTGACATATAATTCGTTTAAATAACAGATGAGGGAAGCAGATCGAAAAAAACGGATTAAATTTTTTTGTGCTTAACATCATAGGCACCAAATTTAGCCAGGCAACCAATGTGCAATGTATTAATCTATGAATTATCTAGCATATAATCTATTTTAGCATTAAATAACAGATGAGGGTATGTTTTTCTTATGCTGGATCTGAGATCTCCCACCATCAAAGCGCCAACAAGTTAAATCCTCTAAAGCGCCTGTCAAACTTTTCGAGCAAACTTCCACTAATCGACACCTAAAATGTCATTATTTAGCCATAAATTCTCGCAGGAGTTATAAATTTTCCTCGTTTTTAGGCTTGTTTTAACCCTTCTCCGTTGTGAATATTTAAAAAGTCGTTGCGAACATTCTAATTGGGCAATCCTGCAAGGATTAAATTATCAAGACACCTATTTCACGGCACCTTTTCAAAGTTAATGAATTCAACATGAATTAACCGCCGCTTGTTGCATAATTGCAGAGTTTTTAACCCCCGACGCAAAAACGACGGGGTGTTATAAGTTTGATGTGCCTGTGTGTGTATGTGTGTGTGTGTGTGTGTGTTTGTGTGTGTGTGTCTGTCTGTCTGTTCCCCTGTGGCGCTCAAACGGGTGGAATGATTTGAATGCGGTTTTTTTTTGTTTGAAAGGTGAATTAGACGAGAGTGTTGTTAGTTATGTTTGATGAAAATCGATCCAAGATGGCCGCCGCTACAAAATGGCGGATTACATATTTTTTCACAACTCCCTTAATATGGGTATGAAATGAAAGAGCTTAACTAGTATACCCGTATTACTAATTCCCTAGCTATGCAAATCCAAGATGGCCGCCGCCACAAAATGGCGAATGTCGGGGGTTTTTTAAATTTTTAATTTATACTTGTTTCAAGCTTGGTAGGTAGGTAGATATCTATCTGGGATTTTTTTGCTTATTTCCTAAGTAAATGTAATTAATACATATAATTAATACTGATGCACCTTTTTTTGGGTCTCTTCAATTAAGTCAGTAAGTACCTACCTATAACCTAAGTACCTACTTATTTACTGTTTCGAATTGAAAACCAAGTTATAGCGATGGTTTGAAAAAAGCTGTCACCGAAGTCTTAATTAATTTAAGCGGAAAATGTTGTGATGGTTGAGAAAGGCATGGAAGACCTCGTGTGGTTTTTCGGTTTTTCAGCCGAAGGGCGAAGGCGTAGGTACGCCTTACACATACCTACCTACCTATAATACGTTTTTCTCTTATTTATTTTACTTTAATTAGAACGGATGAATATCCAGTAACACTAATTAAATAGGTAGGTAACTAAATACAAATTAAAAGTATTTAAATATTATGTTAAATATACAAAGTTAAATAAGTACCTACAATAAATAGAAAGCGAGAGAGGAAACAAGAAAAATACATAAAATTAATAAATTCGATGACATGACAGGTATATTATAATAATTTATACTATAATAACAGGTAGGTAGAGATCTAACTGCTCATCCACACGTTCGCCAACAAGCTGGCCCATCTTATGGCCCAATATGTTGGCCCAACGTGTAGAGCGGGAGTTGGAAGGTATTGGAACGATGGCCCGCAAGTTGGCGCGAGATCCATTTCGTGTCGGTACATCAAAGGGTTTGGGACAGAGTTTGGCCGCACCGCACCATCCACACGTTGGAGGCAAGTTCAGTTTGCTACGAGCTCTCAGAGTGATCGCACGCATGCACGTCTCTTAAATTTTATATTCACGCGTCGTAACTAGTATAATGTCCACAAAATGGCAGTGACAATGACCAATGAAGAAACTTTTTGCTTTATAGAGCCCTACTAAGCTGAAAATTGTTTGTGGAACCTAAGAAATAAAATCACAAAAATAAAAAAATACAATTTTCTTATACACATTCACGTAGTTGCGGTATGCTGTGAATAATTAAACCGCAGCGTCTCAATATTCAATTTAGTAAACACGTCCGCACATTGGCCCTAACCGGAGCATACTGAACGACCTTCCAACGTGTGGATGCGAACACAAACTCCTCGCCCAACACCTTCCAACATATCCGCCATCATGTTGGTCAACGTGTAGAGGCGCCTTAAAACATTAGGGAAACAAAATATCTGAATAAGGCCCTCTTTTATAACATTTTTAATTTAAACTCCGGTCCATAGTTCCAAGCGGCTAAAATGTTTACTCGCGAAGGGGGACATTTCGAACTTTATTTTTCGACTTTTTGTACGTTAATTTTTTACGGGAATCCCCGTGAGACCGATTCGAGATTTGAAACAGGCGGAGTTTAAAAGTTGTAAGAGTTCGTTAAAAGACACTGTTACAATGGGTTAAAGCTTGCACGACGGCGGAATCGAGGCATGCATAATTTTATGCTTCCCAAAGGCTTTGAGCTCTGAAATCTGAATTAAGAATGTGTCTTGTAAGTATATGCTAGTTAAGTATCTTCAAAAATAACTTGCTTCTTATTTTATCAATGACGCTACGTTGTTAGTGCATGATGATACAAAGCTATAAGAGCTCCTTTTGTATTATAATTCTTTCTTTGTTGTGTGTGCAAATAAAGAATTTAAATAATATATTATGAGAGCAGCTGAAAATGGTAGCAGTTAAGTGTGGCAGTTGTTAACACCAAAAGCTTTAGTACCTACCTACTTGTATCTACATAATATTTTATCCCAGATATGTAGTATTAAACCTAAAGCCGAACCACAGGCCGAACAGTCCGCAATGTGCTAGCGAGCTACGAGTATGTTGGGTATTCGGTTGCCGTCATGCCATGCCAGCATCTTCAGGCTTTAGTGGTAAATGGTATTTCAGACGATTTCTTGATGATGAGGTGTCTCTAAGCCACTGCCGAAGCTTCCAATATGCTGTATCTATTACAGCTCCATTGCAGTTGAACTGCCTATCTTCCAACCAACCACCATGAATGATTGTAGACAAATCTCAACCGGGAGAGATGAGAATAAAATATTAGCAATACTGACCTATCCAAATCGAAGTTAATTCGAATTGCCAGTTCTATTTTAGATGCCACAATACATAGACCTATAAAGGAGTCCTGAGACCACCACCCAACATCGAGTGAACCAGCCTAACTTTTACCACACAAAATCCCCTAAAGTAACACCCACACTTTCAATTTACCGTCGTACATTTTAGGTTAAGTCTTAACATCTTAACATAAAGAATTCCATTGCACCTTCACCTCTACCACGCGACAATATTTCGTATGTAACATTAAAATTTATCACTAGAGCGGGAGACTTTACGCGAAAGCCTGGTGATAAAATAAAATGACAGTTGTTTAGTATTGGCCCGGGAATATTGTTTGTACTATGTAGAAATTGAAAGGTATGGGGCGCTCGAGACCTGTTTTATTTATGATGGAAAATGGGTTTTAGATTGCCGTGACTACGCGTGTCTCTAGTATACAGGTAAGCACACACACAGTGTGACATCTTTGAGTCGAGATCGAGAGTATTGGGTATCTGATCAACCTTTACAGCCAATTGTTTTCTTACTAATGATATTGTCATCAACATTTTTTGATAACTTATCAATAGGTGTTTAATGTGTATAGATATATATTTGTGTTTACTATATCTATATTTTTGATTAAGGTTTTAGTAGTGTTTCAGTACCCCCTCACTATATACAGCATTTTAACGTGCCACTGCTGGGTACAGCCTCCTCTCCTGTAGAGAGGGATAGACTTAGACCCACCATGCTTCTCTGATGTCAATTAAAATTAGTATGAGTGTCTTTTCGCATCTTGAATCAGGGCACTCAAAATAGGTACACTAATATTATCTTTAGAGATGAAAAGCACCTGGTTAATATTAAATTAATAGAAACCAGATGATACCCATTGATATCGTCGGAGATAATATCACTGGAGTTTACAGGAACTACAATAATAATATATATATGTTATATGGACAACAAGTCTATAATCCCCTATCAGCTCGCCACAGTGAAGCAGTGGCATTATATAAAGACTGACTGAGGTGGTGAAAGAAAACACCCTGCACTGTGATAATATATAATTCCTTATTGCCCCCTTATACGACTCGACGCGTAAAATAAATCACAAAGCGTTCCTGTAAATAAACAATACATAAGCGGAGATTTTACTACTGGACACAACATAAAGGGGTCGCCAGTTGCACCGGTTTATATCCGGTTATATCCTCCGGATGAGCCGGGCCGGCGTCATAAACCAGACCGGATTACTTTTATATCTCGTAACAAATAATAGCACATAAAACTTGTGTGAAAAACACTAGTTACGGCCCGGATGAACGGACGATGTAGAGACAGAAATATAAAATTTATTTCGTACTAGTGGACCCGGCAGACTTCATCCTGCTAGGTGCGTGGTGACATACTGACATCAGCGTCACCTACCGAGAGCCGGTAGGTTCCTGTACCTACCCGGTAATTGTGTTTTCAAACCATCCAGGAACATATTGAAATATACACACAAAATTTCATCCAAATTGATCCAGCCGTTTAGGAGGAGTTAGGTGACAAACACACGTACAGAAGAATAATAATATATGTAAATACGGGTGAGAGAGTTTACCATATCGATGTGGGATAAACTATGTTTGACAGTTGCCAAACCAATGAACATTTTGTATGGGGAAATGTTTTTACTATTATTTTATTTTTTTGTAAATTTTTCAATGTTTTTAATAGTTATTTTGCTATTCGGGACAAATACAACAAATCAAAAACCATGAAAATGGCTCTAGCCGTTCTCGAGTTATAATTAAGTGTTCGAACTAACACGACTTTGTTTTATATAATATATTCGTACCAGCGAAATTCAGTAGGTACATCTCCTCAGTATCTAGCTTTTTATAGTTTCATGATAAAAACTAAATATGATAAAAAAAATATGGGGGGGTCTACCAACACTACGCTTCCAGTATGGAGTCGCTATTCCTGTAGCTTGGTACTTCTCATATTATCACAAAACATAAATATGTAGTAACTTACGTGTCTGCGTATATGAAATACATAATAATATTATATTATTAAAAAAAATTAACCTACAATCTATGTCCCTTTGCTATTAATAAGGATTTTGCTTCGAGTGCATACTATTCAAATATCTAGTAGGCAGTAGCCCTACTCCGACGTTAGGTTGCAAGCCCAAGCTTAGATAAAGACAAGGGTAGTTAAGTAGGTACTTATAGTTGATGAAAAAAAAAACATACGCGCCGAATTGAGAACCTCCTCCTTTTTGGAAGTCGGTTAAAAATGACCGTATTTCATAAATTGGTAAAACATTACAAATAAAAAGTAGAGTAATGAGAATAATGTTACATAGGGATACATGGTACGTTATTATTGAACTATTTCAAAAATAATCTTTTATATTTTCCCATTTAATATGTTTTTGCTGACTCTACCTTGCTGAAATTTGTAATTCAAAGTAAGCAATAGGGATGAAGTAGCGCTTATAAAATGTCCGGTGAAGATTTAGGACTTATTTACTTAAAATAAATTATACGTACAGCTACCTTCCTTACGTTTGCTGCTGATTTTAATTTTAATAGACGTATAGTAACAGGGTATCATGTATGTATGTACTATCTTTCTATTAAATTATATTTTTAAATGAGGTCCCAAGATGTTTAAAACTTTTTAATAGGTATTTTCTATGTTTATTTATGGTTAGTAAATAAACTTAGTTTTTTAATAGGTTCTTTCAATGCAAATATATTTTTAAAATGATTCTTCAGCATCTCAAGAGTTTCATAACTTTTTAATAGGTCCTTCAATGTACTTATTATATTTTAAATAAGGTTATTTAACTTTCCAAGAGTAATTTCTTAACTTTTGAAAGTGTTCAATGTAGAAATTAATTTTTTGAAAGTTATTTTTTGATTAGAGTTGTTTCAGCTTTTTCATTTTTTTTTGTTTTATTTTTGAGGTTTTATTACGCTTCATCACTAATCACCACTAATATTTGCGCAACTCTCAACTTTTTTGCAAAATTTTACTAGAACTAGTTAAGCTAAGTTTTTCTTTTTGTGATTCTGTAGAAATTATTTATATAGGTACGAGTATAGTCTATACTAGAAGCGATTATGTGTAACTCATAATTTCATAATTTGGTAAAGTATCACCCGAGCAAGGGCGGATCCAGCTTTGGTGCCAGGGGGGGGTCACATAGAAAGATAAAAAGTTATAATTTAATTTTATAATCATAGATGATAGATACAAGTAAAAAGTAGGTATTTTATTAATGTACTACTGTTGTCCGCGACTTCGTCCGCGGTATTATATTTTTCAAAAGTCCCACGGGAACCCTTTGTTTTCCCGGAATAAAATAGTAGCCTGACAACTCTCCAGGTCCTGAACTAAAAAAATGCAACTGCATAAAATCACGTCAATCTGTAGTCATGTCCGATAATAATTAGTATCTACAGGATCTTTGTATTATTGTATTTAAGTTCATAAACTGATGTCGTAATATACATGTCATAATATACCCCCTTTGGGGTGGATTTACGTAAAATTTGTAGCTGAAGCCTACCTCCTAGAAAGAATCTAACTTTCAAATTTTAAGTTCATAATATAGGTATAGTCAACAAGTTCAAAAACGTGAAAAATAGAGATTAAGGTCCTAAAAATATGAGCGATAGCTCATTCGATTCGGAATCACCTCTAAAAAATGTTTTTGAAGTATTTTGGTGCAGGAAAAAAATTGCAATTGTTAATAACAAAATAAGATGAAAAAAAATCATATTTCGTTTTTTGTTAATAACTCGAAAAATATTTATATTTAAGCAATTATGAAAAAAGTTTATTAAAGAGGAGAAAATTTCCGATTTTTTATCGGAAATTTTCTCCTCTTTCTAAAAGTCTCAGCTTTTGAAACTCTATCTTCATTATTTATAATTTTAATTTGACGTTGAAAATACGTTTCCACGCGTCTGTTACGGCATGCGCGCGCGAGAGTTCAGCAATAAAAATATTTTTTTTATAACATAAAATGTGATTTTAAAAATTCGAAAAAATTCTAGTATCTTCTTAATACCGCCCCGAATCGAGCCCCGAAGAAAAAAGTTTATCACCATTTTTCAATAAGTAATTGAATTGTTAACTAACAAATTTTTTCCCAATCTCCGTTGGCATAAACAATGTGATGAAAGGTATAAATAATAATAATTGGCCTAAAAATTTTAAACTTCGTGGAGCCCTTCTGATATATATATTTCATAAGATCCTGCGATAAATTTTCATAAAAGTTTATTAATTTGTTATGATTTTTTTTAAACTATTGAAAAATCATAATAATCATATAAATCTTATAGCTATAAAAAATCATAATTAACAAATTAATAAATTTTTATGAAAAATTATCGCAGGATCTTATGAAATATATATATATCAAAGGGCTCCACGAAGTTTCAAATTTTTAGGCCAATTATTTATACCTTTCATCACATTGTTTATGCCAACGGAGATTGGGAAAAAAGTTGTTAGCTAACAATTGAATAATCTATAGCTGTGATAGCCTAGTGGTTAGGACGACCGACTTCTAATCGGAGGTCGTGGGTTCGATCCCAGGCACGCACCTCTAACTTTTCGGAGTTATGTGCGTTTTAAGTATTTAAATATCACTTGCTTTAACGGTGAAGGAAAACATCGTGAGGAAACCTGCATGCCTGAGAGTTCTCCATAACGTTCTCAAAGGCGTGTGAAGTCTGCCAATCCGCTTGGCCAGCGTGGTAGACTATGGCCAAAACCCTTCTCACTCTGAGAGGAGACCCGTGCTCTGTAGTGAGCCGGTAATGGGTTGATCATGATGATGATGATGAATTGAATAACTTATTGAAAAATAGTGATTAAACTTTTTTTTCTTCAGGGCACGATTCTTTCAAGTGTTAAGAAGATAAAAGAATTTTTTCAGTTTTTAAAATTACATTGTACGTTACAAAAAAAAAAATATTTTTATTGCTGAATTCTCGCGCGCGCATGCTTTAACCGCCGCGCGGAAACCTATTTTCAACGTCAAATTAAAATTATAAATAACTAGAAAATGCCCGCGGCTTCGCCCGCGTGAATTTCGGTTTTAAACAAATCCCGAGGGAATCGTGGATTTCCGGTTCCCGTTCCCGCTCCCTTTTCCAACCTTTATACCTACTATCAATGAAGTTTACTATAGTAATCTACCTATAGCTGTAGCTATAGATTTCGGGGTTTTCAAAATCCCGTGGGAGCTGTGCATTTTTCCAGGATATAAAGTAGCCTATGTTTTAAGTCAGGGCATATTCTATCTCCATTCAAAATTTCAGCCAAATCAGTTCAGTAGTTACGGCGTGAAAGCGGAACAAACATACAAACAAACTCACTTTCCCATTTATAATATTAGTAAGGAAGTAAGGATGGAGATGGAGTTTCGGAAGTTGGGACTTTTTTATTGGAAATTTCCTCCTCTTTAACGGAATTTTTTTAAAGTGCTTAAATATAAATATTATTCGAGTTATTAACAAAAAAATAAATATCATTTTTTTTTCATCTTGTTTTGTTAATAACAACTGCAATTTTTAACCTGCACCAAAATCCTTCAAAAACATTTTTCTAGAGGTGATTCAAAATCGAATGAGCAATCGCTCATATTTTTAAGTCCTTTATCTCTATATTTCACGTTTTTGAACTTGTTGACTAGACTATATTATTAACTTACTACTACTGTACAAACTTCCATCCCCTATTTTACCAACCTTAATTTAAGTAGGTTTTTATTATTTAAAACTAATAACTTAAGTACATGCCGATTTCAGTATCTGTAACTTCAAAAACATACAACTTTCATGTTACCCATTTTACCCCATAGAGGAGGAAATATATAGAATAGAATAGAATAGAATAGAATAGAATAGAATAGAATAGAATAGAAAAGTTTTTTATTCAAATAAACTTTTACAAGTGCTTTTGAATCGTCGATTGAGTCTACCACAGGTTCGGAATGCAGTTCCAGCCGAGAAGAACCTGCAAGAAACTCGGCGGTTGCTCTTTTTTAAAAAATAACATTATAACAATTATTATTATTAATGTACATGATTGAAATGCCGTCTCGCGCATTGCTGGAACGAGTTAAATCCAAGCTTTTTTATCGTTTATATAATCTTCAATTGTATAATAAGCTTTTTTTATGAGCATACTTTTAATAGAGTTCTTAAACTTGTGTAAAGGCAAGTCTAAGACATATTTTTTATTCAGATAAACTTTTACAATAGTGCTTTTGAATCGACAAATGAATCTACCACTGGTTCGGAATGGTGCTTACAATTCTACACGTTAAGAAGGGCAGACAAAAGTAGCCCCATTTCCGACGGCGGCACCCGTTCACGAGCATGACGCATGATCCAGCCATTGCTTCGCTCAACCATATTTGAGGGAACGTAACAACCCGCACCACACGACACCACCACAGAAATGTTTAAGGAGAGCGTGACATACTTAGGCTACCCATGATTAAAGCATCGAATTAAACACCAATAATCGAATACTCCTCAAGTTATTATAGCGTATAAAGCGAATAAATTAAATCCATGCTTTTTTATCATTTATATAATCTTCAATTGTATAATATGCTTTTTTCATGAGCACACTTTTAATAGAATTCTTAAACTTGTGTAAAGGCAAATCTAAGATTTGTTGTGGAATTTTATTATAGAACATTACGCCCATTCCCACAAACGACTTTTGGACCTTTTTGAGGCGTAATCGAGGAATCACGAGTCTATTTCTATTTCTTAATTGCCTATCGTGTAATTCACACTTTTTATTGTAACTGTGAATGTTTTGCTTAACAAAAATTATGTTGTTATAAATATATTGAGAAGCTACTGTAAGAATACCTATTTCTTTAAATTTCTCTCGAAGGGAATCCCGCGGTTTTAAATTATAAATTGCACGAATTGCCCTTTTTTGTAAAACGAAAATGAAAATATATATATATATATATATATATATATATATATATATATATATATATATATATATATATATATATATTTTGTAAAATATTTTCTAGGCTGATATTATATCTACGATCTAGAAAGAAACTATCTTACAAATTTCAAGTTAATAATAACAATAATTATTTCACATAAAAACTTTCATCCCCTATTTTACCACCCTAAAGGGGAGATTTTCAAAAATAAATTATACAGATTTTTATTATTAAAAATTTATAATCTAAATGCCTATTTTCTTATATGTAACTGTCGAAAACATAGAACTTTCATATGACCTTCCTACTCCCGTTTTATCCCTTTAAGGAAGGATTTTAGGGATATTAAACAGCCTATAACCTTCACTAAAAATTGTACTACGAAATGCGAATTTCTCAAATCCGACAAGTACGTCCAGAGATTAGCGCGTTCAAACAAACAAACAAAGAAACTCTTCCGCTTTATTATAATTATCAAGTATAGATGTAAGTAATTACTGTACATAAAAATACCTATATTTGAATAACAAACGCGTTATCACTTCATCTACTTCAATGGGTAAGTTTTTAAGGATGTGGAGAAGTACCAGTCCGGTTAGACGTTCTTCAATCATTGAAGCTCTTAGCCACGATTAGATTCTCATACAAAGTATTATATTAAATTGATTAAATATTGAAGGAACTTAAACTAAATCTATATTGTGACAAAAATATATAAAAACATTATGTTTAACAATTTTTATTAGTGGTCCACCTAGGTCCTGGACACAGTCCAGGGGGGGGTCATGACCCCCATGACCCCCACCCTGGATCCGCCCCTGCACCCGAGGCTTTAACCGTCCTCCCTCCATCCACCTACAACGACGTTACAAAAGACTTTACGCCTCATCCAACATTAAAGAATTAATCGTGCTCTACTTTGTACAGTCCGCTACTGAAATCTTGCTCACTATAGCTGAACAAAAGAAAAAATTGGCCTAAATTAATTCCTGACAGTACCTATTTATTTGATGCAGTAAGTACCTATTTCTTGTTTGCGCTTAGATTTTTCCTTCTTTTTTACTCAATTAAATTCTTTTGTTAAACCTTTAATTATTTACCCGTTAAATTTTAAATTGTGTCATTTACACTAATGAAAGTTTCATAGGTTTCATGAAATGAGACTAATCGTACGTGCAGTCATGATATTTTTCTTTAATACTTAAATCTTCCGACAATCACGGACATTAAATTATTATGTACTAGCGACCCGCCCCGGCTTCGCACGGGTAGTAGAGCATATTATGCGTAGGTACTACCCGCTCAGGGATTAGGCAGCGTTTTCGATGAAAGCTCCCAGGGGGCTTGACTTTTTACGATATTTTCCACAATGAACTTACTATATCTCACCTTATACCCGAATTACTAATTCCGTGGAATTCTGACGTTTCATAATGTTACCAGAGATAAAACAATTCCCACAAAAAAGATAAAAAATTCAAAACTTATGCAAATACAAATCAACTGCTGCATGTAGATATGACAAATGCCTGACAGACACTTCATGGTGATAATGTCATTCGACTTCCATTTTTGAATAAATTTTTTCAATGTGCTTCTTTTGTTTTCTATTGCTGTTAGTGTGCACTTTCTAGTTTCCATTCTTAGCAATTTCTATTTTAGGGCGAAACAATTCTGTGCCTCCTGTGACAGGTGATACAAGTCAAAAATCACCATTTTACAGGAGAGCAAAAACAAGATTAAAAAAATTCTAGTTCGCGATCTAATTGGGTTAGGTTAAACTTGAGTGCTTTCTTTTATAGATAAAAACATTCACTTTCAGCGTGTATTTAAATTTTTGCGGTAAATATTATAGTTTTAAAGTAATTCTTGAACCTGTGAGTTGTACCTTTTTTAATTTCTAACCGATGCTAAAATTACGTGATAAATGATACAAGTACAGTTAAATTACGTTACACCTATATATTGTCTTCGTGTAAATTGATATACATAAAGTAAAAATATCTAATAACTCATTAGAATATATTCCCAACCCAATGGTGCTCAAACAAAGGATAAATGTAATATCTCAAAGATGAGATTTTTTTACTTATCAGTCCCCTATTTCAACAATTTAGCTGAATTGTATCAGTTTGCTAAAATTTTGGTCTTCTGAAAAATGTGTTAAATAATACAACTCATGTTATACCCCTCACTAAAATGCATTTTTATGGTGCAAATAAATACAAGTTTTACAAAAATAAATCAACGTTTGTGAAACTTCTTCTAAACCAATAATTCACTAATAAAATACTAGCTGATGCCCACAACTTCATTTCGGGTGTATTCTTAGAAGTATCTTATATAGATTTCCAGGATGTAAACTGCAAAAATATAAAGGTTTTTATCTTCAATATGATGGACTCCCACACAAAGATTTAACCCCTATTTCAACCCCTTCAAGCCTTTATTTCGCAACAAAAGATAACTTATGTTGGTCTCCAAAGTCTAATTTATCTCTGTTCCACAGTGATATCTAACAGAGTTAGAGTCTGTTAGTGTTATCTAACAGAGTTACATTCGCATTTATAATATTAGTATGGATTAAGTCCTTACATATTATGGAACTGGCGTTTTATCGAACTGGCTACTATGATCTTATATATCTTGGCGTATTCCAAATTTAAATTTATTTCTTTAGTGGTTTATGTATTTGTTTTTTGAATCTAGTGATTCATTTGTTTTCGCTCAATTTGATTTTTCTTTGACATCGATCTGTTCAAAAAATGGAAAACTTATCGCATAATTTACGAATACGAGTTCCACAGTGGCACCAGTACTGCAAAAACAATTCGAAGGATTAATGATGAGTATGGGGAAACCCTTACTGTAAAAGAAAGCATGGTACGATTCTTGTTCCAACGTTTTTGTTCTGAAAATTTTGACCTAAAAACAAACCCCGTGGACGGCTGGAAACCCTAGTTGACAATGAAGAATTAAAGATGATTGTGGTAGCGGATCTATCGCAAACTATGTTAGAGTTAGTGGCAGGCTTCGGTGTGAATGATATAACAATTTTAATTCACTTAAAACAAATTTGAAAAGTGAAAAACTCGAGAAATAGGTACCTACCGCATGAATTGAGTGGAGCACACTAACAAACACGCATTAAGTGCTGCGTTACATTACTCAATTGTCACAATAACGACGGAATTTTGAATCGTATTGTTATCAGTGATGAAAAATGGTGTACGACAGTCGGAAATGCTCATCACAGTGGTTGAATCCATGAGAACTGGTGAAACTCAACTGGTGAAACTGTCCCAAACGAAAGTTGACTCAGAAAAAACTACTGGTGTGTGTTTGGTGGACCAGTGCTGGTATCATACACTATGGCTTCCTAAGATCTGGCCAGACAATAAAGATAGATCAACAATTTCAAACCATGATGGAAACGTCAGCAGTTCTACAACCGAAACTGGTCATTTCTCTTGCCCAATGCTGTTAACTTAGACCAACGCTAGACCTCATACTTCACAACAGATAGTCGCTAAATTAAAGGTGCTGCGATTGAAATATCTCCAACACCTATCACTCTCCCCGGGAGTTTGCTTAAACAGATTACTACTTTTTTCGGAATTTAGTCAATTTCTTGCAAGGAAAACAATTCAATAACAAAGTCCTAATATTTTAAAACTCTGTAAAACTCATGATCGCGCTCCTGAAAGCATAACAAAACAGATATTACTTCTTATCGGTTGAAACAGTAATCTTGAAGTGGTAGGCTATTGGTACTGTCTTTATTGTAATCGTAATAGCGTAAGCTTTACCTCGTTTCAAACAATCCATAGTCTTGTATTCATCATCCTTGAATTCATTTTGTGTAAGAAAAACGGGGAATATTTTCTTTGGTATGCAAAACAGATCGAACATCACACCACATCAACTTTCCAATGCAAGAGTAAGAAATTGCTTGAAAACATGTTGAATCACAAGTCATTTAGATAACAGTACCTATGTACGTAAACTTTGCTGTTTTGTTTGAACGCACTAGTTGGTACCAATCTCTGTGCAAGTGAATAACCATACTCATGTGCTTCTTCTTACGCTCAATTAACGCATGGTTGGTGTCAATCTCCATAAGAGTATGACTTGACGATTTCACTTGTATCATTTAGCACGTCTCCTTCTTCATACATTTTTTCTAGATTTGGTTTGAGTTTTAGATACAATTCAATTTATATTCGTTTACACAGATAATGTTGATTTGTACACAATGATGCAAGTCGAGATGTATCACTGATCACAAATTAGGCATAAATTTAGATTGTGATTATTAGGTATATGTATAATTGTACCCTAATCAGTTTTGAAAAAAATCTGTTCAAAGTGATATAACTCTAATTATATCAATATTCACGATAAATATACTAAAAATAAAATGTGAAAATTAATATAATCGCACTTATACCACGAAGCACGAAAAATAATGCATGCAAAAAATTACTTATTGAGGTTACAACTTGAAATATATCTATATGCACGATATTTTTGCAAAAATGCTGCCACTTATATCACTTTGCACAAAATTATCTCTGAAACTATTATAGTTAGAAGAACGTCGGTTAGACCAAAAAAAAGCTAATTTTTTTCTGATCATTTCTATGTAAAAATCTCAAAAAGGGTACAACTCGACTTAGATCACTCATCACAGGAGGCACAGAATTAATATTATTAAGCGGCTTAGAGCTTTATATGTTGACAGAGAATTAAAGTAGTTTGGGGTAAAATCGTACTTCGTAGATGTTAACCCATATAAATAACTCATCTGTAAATGACAATGACAGCTGTCAGAATTAAGTCGATATTAAGTCAAAAATAAGGAGAAAACTAAATATTTCAAATCAAATAAATTACAGTGTATTTGGGACATGAAAAGGTAAGTTTTCACCAGATTCCGTGAAAAAAAAAATATTTATTTTAAAAGATAAAAATAAAAAAACCAAAAACTTGGTTTTTTGAACTTTTCACATAAATGAGGTTATGTGAAAAAAGTGTAAATACAAAAGTTGTAGATCTTTTTATTACCTACAACTTTGCCATTTGATTTTTTTCCATAGGACTTCTAGTTTTGCCGGAAATCGAGATAAACCATTTTTTACCCTTAAAACTCCCCCCCTTTTTTCCCGAACTCAGATCGCCCGTAAATTATTTTTCCTTGTATTTTTATAATATTCTCCTCCTTTTCCAATGGGTTTCATCCTAATACGTACTGTGATTTTTTTTTTGGTTTCAAAAATTATCGACACTGGGCTATAAGGGAGAACCGCGGCCACCGACGCGCTTATAGGCACGCTCCCGCCGCCGCCGCAATTATTAAATCTGTAATATCTTCGAAAGTATTCATTTAAATCATATGCTGTAAAGGGCCATATGGATTTATATTAAATCAACAATGTATTTAAGGTATTTAATTAGATAAGGATTAATGCTGTATTGATTGAAATCGCTTCGAAAATTAGCCGTTATTTGTCTTAAAAAGTAAATGACAAAAAAATGTTATTGTGGGATATCCATAAGAGATAGACATATACCATCGCGGAATTTTCTGTAGACCTTTTCAATGTGTACAATACTTAGTACATTATTTTGATAAATCTCGTAGGGTTCAGCCTGCGTTTGCAATGTAAGCGGAAAAAATGTAATTATTTACGACATCACATTAGAAACCTCAAAAATAACAGTATTTCTCCACTATTTAATGGATGTTATTATACATATAAACCTTCCTCTTGAATCACTCTATCTATTAAAAAAAACCGCATCAAAATCCGTTGCGTAGTTTTAAAGATTTAAGCATACATAGGGACATAGGGACATAGGGACATAGGGACATAGGGACATAGGGATATAGGGACGGAGAAAGCGACTTTGTTTTATACTATGTAGTGATGTATTAAAGAATCACGTTTTTTGCAACTTAATAAATAATAAACATCATACGAGTGTCGGCGACTTCGTTTTCAATCCAACTTCTAACACCATACTTAATAAGCAAATGAAAGAGTATCTAGAAAATTTCACAAATAAAACTCAGTAACTCTCAAAAGTGAACAGATTATACTTCTCGTAGATATTTAGCTAAGTACCTACCTATTTAATCCTGTATATTTTCCTCTGAGACAATTATAATCTAAATAACTACCAAGCTTTTCGAGAATATGTAGTAGGTATTATGATTACAGATATTTATATACATACGTACACTTTTGTGGCCATCTGTACTTTCGGCGACGGACTTAAAGAAGTATCGCTCATCGTAAAAACTTTGTGCGCCGTAAACTATGAAAATTAAATTACGTACAGATTGTAGCAGCAATATACATTTCCCTTCATGTTTGAAAGCCTTGAGCCTTAGTAAGATTTTAGCGAACATACTCGTAATTGAGGTAAACAAATGTTGAAATAAGTAATTTTTTGTTCTTTAAAGGTAAACGGGCAAAATCTGACCAGCTTCGGGAAAAGTTGCGAACATGAACCAAAATAGTTTTAAATGACAGATAAACTTTCATTATACATATTAATTATGTACATATTATGTACCTATGTCCTATAAATGCTTGATTCGAAATCGATGGGAAAAGTTATTAATAAGTTAAGTATAATTTTCTTGTTTTAAAACACTGCGATTTATAGACCAAGGATCTACGCTAAACTTAATTCTGAAAAAAACCTCCACTTATATCTTGCTGACCTTTAAAGTTTATGTGCGCAATGTTACAACGGAAAAAGCGTTTTCCTATTTCAGCCTTACCACATTCAACAATGTTCCCGTCGCCATCTAAATATATTTTGGAGTTGTGATTACGATCCTTCAGAACAGCGACCCTCAGTATGGGATGTCATCTGGAATATAATATATTACTCGCTGGACCCGGGGTATCCTCGGGGAGACCCTGTTAATTACCAAGTACAAGTCGCTGCCGTCCGTAGAGGGAAGCCTTTTATAATGTTTTGTTTATCTTAACGTACCTATGTAGGTACCTAGTAATTATGGAAAAATATACTTGACATTTACGTCCTAAATTGTTTTCCAATCCTACATACGCTGTACTAAATATCAGTTTAAAAGTGAAACCCTGAGCCCTCATACGCATTAGCGGTTGCGGTAGCGGTGCGGCTAGCCGCTTTTTAGCCCTCATACGCATTAGCGGTTGCGGTAGCGGTGCGGCTAGCCGCTTTTTATATTTTTATATGCAACCGCTCATTTTGTACGCACTAAGCGCTCGTACGCATTAGCGGTTGCGGTAGCGGTTGCATATAAAAATATAACCGCACCGCTACCGCAACCGCTAATGCGTATGAGGGCTTAGTATTAAACCCAAACGAGCGGGCCGCGGCATCATTCACGTTATTGCATTGCAAAAATCGCTTGAGATGATCAAAAAGGTCGAGACTCGCGAGGACGAAGGCGGCCGCGAGCGGCTAGTCTATACCCGTATTACTAATTTCGCGGAATTCTGACAGCTGTCATTGTCATTTACAGATGAGTTATTTGTATGGAGAACAGGGTTAACATCTACGAAGTACGATTTTACCCCAAACTACTTTAATTCCCTGTCATCATAAAAAGCCATATGCCGAGTAATAATATTACTCGTTTCGCCTTAAAATAGAAAACACCAAGAGTGGAAACTAGAAACTGCACACTAACAGCAATAGAAAACAAAAGAAGCACATTGAAAAAATTTATTCAAAAATGGATGTCGAATGACATTATCACCATGAAGTGTCTGTCAGGCATTTGTCATATCTACATGCGGCAGTTGATTTTTTATGTTGATTTGCATAAGTTTTGATTTTTTTATTTTTTTGTGGGAATTGTTTTATCTCTGGTAACATTACAAAACGTCAGAATTCCGCGGAATTAGTAATTCGGGTATACTTACAGTATGCTTAGTTTTAGTTTGCCCAGCTCGAAAACTTTACTAAATACTAGGTACCTACTTGATCGAAATACAAAGACTTCAGAGTAAAATGTACCTAAATTATCTTATTTTAAGGTTTGAGGCATATTAATATAATAAATTCATTAGGAAATAAGACGTATAAAAAGCTTTCATTAAAGGTGAGTATAGGTACTAGGTACACAGGTGAGTATGTATTTAATTCCCACGACAGAACGAACTCCACAAAAACGCATTTAACGTTCCAATTTTAATTTTTTTTCTTCGACATTTTGAACTTGGAACACCGCCACGAGGGATATTTCACGTCGTTTCAGTTCGAAAATTAAATTTAAATCCCCTCACATTTTTACCGCCCTCCAAATTATTTGACGCAATAAGTTATACTTTTTTGCCGGTGTTTTATTTAATTTTCTTAGGTCAGATTCCTTGAGGACTCTCTTTTTAAAAAGTCATTTTTTTTGCTATTTCAAAGCTTACAGAATATAATTAATTGTAAGTAAACTAACGTTATCGATAAAATAATAGGTAGGTATAGTTTGTTAATTTTTTTGGAAAACTCAGGTAGGTAGTACTTATGTACTGTAGTAGGTACGTACCTACATTATATCAGGTCTTCCCTATAGTACTACGTGGTCCTACTGGTAGGACTGGTAGGTACCACGGAAGATGTACTGGTGACGGCACCGTTACGGCTTCCCTTCACAGGAAAATGCTTTACGGTGACTTTTATAGAAAAATCCTCTATGGTAAGGTGTGGCATGGCATCGCGGGGCGCTGCATATCACGTATACTTATGTACATTATACCTCGTTCGTTCGTTCATTCGTTTCAACCAATACACGTCCACTGCTGGACATAGGTCTCTTGCAAGGATCGCCACAGCACACGATCTTGTGCCGCCTGTGATCTCAAGCGAGTCGCTGGCAGCCGCTGGAGTCTTCTTCTTCTAGTGCCATCTCCTACCGGAGGTTGGCAACCATTAAGGCTAACTGGACTTTGTTCAAAACTGCCCTAAACAGTGACCTTGAACTCATATTAAACCACTGGCGAAGGTTCTTGAGCCAGGATGTTCTTCTTCGGCCAGGCCTTCGTCTGCCCTTTATTTTGCCTTGTATGGTGAGTTGGAGTAGGTCATACTTTAAGTTTCTCATGATGTGACCCAGATACTCGAACTTTCTCTGGAGTCAGGCGGCACATTATACCTATTACGTACCTATCTACATTCTATTGTATACTAGATGATGCCCACGGCTTCGCCCGTGTGTATTTAGGTTTGTAAAAATCTCGTGGGAACTTTGATTTTCCAGAACAAAAAGTAGCCTATCTGTAGTAAGTAGTAACCCGTCCACAAAACGGAAAAATTCCGTGGGATCCTTACGATTTTGGAATGCAATTCCTTACAGCATCAGGGTTGAGGAGTTGGACATGTACCTACTCGAGGTCATTCAACAATAAAGTCTTTAATTGGTATCCCCAATATCAATTTAAATAACCGACAGTGCCTAAATCCCATTAGTTTTGGGGATCAGATCCCCTACAGCATCAGAATTGAGGAGTTGGAATCCAAATTTTTTGTAGGACAGTGTCGCAATGTTTCTCTATCGATTAAAAAAAAAATTACGCAAATCGGTTCAGAAATCTCGGAGATATCGGTGTACATAGGTAGAAAAACACAACTCCTCTTTTTTTGAAAGTCGGTTAAAAAAGTAGTCTATGTCACTCCCTGGTTAATTCTCTACTTGTATGTGAAAGTCCCGTCAAAATCGGTTCAGCCGTTCCAAAGATTAGCCCGTTCAAACAGACAGACAGACAGACAGACAGACAGACAGACAGACAGACAGACAGACAGACAGACAGACAGACAGACAGACAGACAGACAGACAGACAGACAGACAAAAATTTTAAAAACGTGTGATTCGGTTATAGTATCGTTCAAATAACCATATGAGCTTAATATGAGGTAGTTATTTCGATATTACAGACAGACACTTCAATTTTATTTATTAGGTATAGATTGTTGCGATGTACCTTGTATGCCACAGGGCTGGTGCGGAGTCGCAAGTGACAATTGTATTGTGACGAGTGCACGCACCGTATATAATACCACAAATTTTTCTATGCAGGACGGACGCCTCAGCAGCAGCGCAGAAGCACCGCAAAGACACCTCAACGAGCCGTATGGTAGGTACCTATTCGCTGTAATCGCCTTACACTTAGTCATAGACTTTCATTGTGATTTGTTCGAATGCAAAGTTAGGTTTTTGAAATCTTGTTTAATCAAAATTCAGAATTTCAGAAGCCTAACTTTTTATTTCAAATCTTATTTTTAAGTTGGTATCTATCCTCGGCTTTTTATTCCAAAGTAAAAACCTACTTTCGAAAGTCTTGCGCGTTTTATTTTCAAGTTGCTCACGGCGTCATAACGTAAAGGTAAGAAGGCCACCAGGGGGCAGCTGCGAGGCACTTGTCAAAGCTCGTAATATTTTATTAGATAACCAAATAAACCTCGCCCGTTTCAAAATTTGCCCCGGGACGTTAGATGCGGCCATCTTTTTCTATTATGCAGGGGAAATTACGATAGAAGAAATATTTATAAAATAAATATTATGTAGGTAAGTACATTACAAATGTCTGTGTGATTTATGGTGGTGTGTATCATGAAACCATAATGGAAGCAAGTCCTGTGAGCCTATTAGCTAACTGGTGACTATTAAAAATGAAAGCCACTGAGCTTATTTGACATATTATACCTACTTACCCATTTTTTATTCATTGAAGGTTTGCTATGAAATGTTATTTTTTTCACATAGTAAAGCAGCAATGTATATCGAACTGATTCGGTGGCTATCATTATTTTAGTGATGATCACTAAGTTAGAGAATAGTCGAATAGTAGAGCTGATTGATATAATATAATACTTTGTGCCTAGGCTGTTCAATAGCGGGCTTTGTAGAGTCACTATAAGGCCGGGGCCGCACTGCGAAATATATTCGGTTTATTTTCCGCATTTTAATATATTTTTTTCGTGAAATTTAAATCGCAAGTGCGGGCAACTTCATACATTTCCATATGTCACAGAATTCTGCGAAAAAATTCGCGCGAATAAATTTCGCAGTGCGGCCTCGCTCTTAGTGTGAGCTTGTGTAGACAAGGTATCTCTCAATAACAGTGGCTTTAATGGTTAATATCAATAAATGTTAACCATTAATTGCAAGTGTGTTTCTAGCTGTAAGAGATAGATATATTCGCATACCTAAACTTGGGATTCAGGTGTAGATGTTAAACGCTACAAAGCTGATCGTTTCCAATCTAAAATCTCTGTCCGATCATCGCTACAGAAGTTAATCTTATATTTGAGCACATTTTACTCCTGATAATAGGTAGGTAACTTACTAATTTCTGGGAGCATCAATATCTAAGCAATATCTGTGCAATGTGCATATCAAAATCTGAGCAATAAAGACGAGGCTTCACTGCCTTCAGTTAACCATATAACATACTTAATACATTACTCGCACACGCGCAGCTATTAATATTCATAATACAATTTAACGCGGCGAGGTTAATTTCACCTAAATATGTAAATTATCATGAGCCGACCACCGTTAATTCAGAGATGTCAGTTTGCAAATATTTCCGTTTCAATCGCACGAGTGGCAAGTTACGAAAGTGTGAGAGAGACGGGCGTTGTGTACATTATGAATAAGGTGGCAGGGAAAATTTTAACGGCGCCTATGAGGGTTATGAATGCTGAAATAACTTTCAAATATTGTCGCTAGGTGGACGGAAAGTTTGGTTCCTGAGGGAGCTTGTTTGCCGGCTCGGCCTCATCTCTGTTTATAAATGGAACGCACATCATTTTAAAATATTACGCTTCAGTGTGCGTGACCCTTACCATGCCCTTGCCAGAGGCCAGACTATCGTATAACCGAATTACTAATTCCGTGGAATTCTAACGTTTCGTAATGTTAACAGAGATAAAACAATTCCCACAAAAAAGATAAAAAATTTAAAACTTATGCAAATAGAAATCAACTGCCGCATGTAGATATGACAAATGCCTGACAGACACTATATGGTGATAATGTCATACGACATTACATTTTTGAATAATTTTTTTCAATGTGCTTATTTTGTTTTCTATTGCTGTTAGTGTACACTTTCTAGTTTCCACTCTTGGTGTTTTCTATTTGAAGGCGAAACGACTAATATTATTAATAATATACGAAACGAAACGAATAATATAATAAACGAATATTATTACGCGGCATATGGCTTTTTATGATGACAGGGAATTAAAGTAGTTTGGGGTAAAATCGTACTTCGTAGATGTTAACCCTGTTCTCCATACAAATAACTCATCTGTAAATGACAATGACAGCAGTCAGAATTCCACGGAATTAGTAATTTGGGTATAGATTAGAATTTTCGTCCTTAAAGCGTTGTGAAACTCCGATGTAGCCTGTACCTACCAAATAGGTATTACCTATTGTATGAATTGTTTTTATATGAAATGAAATGTCAAAATTATTTAGCTATAATCCGCAAAACAGTCAAATTTGTATGGTACAACAAGCAGCATGTGATATGCCCTGTCAGCCCAGCAGTTTTGGTGGTGATTTGTTGATGCATAGGAGATAATGCACAACTGCAAAGTCTGACTTTGCAGTTGTGCATTGTAGAGTCTATAATCTATATCTCCTGAGGATGCTCCGGTGTCGGAGCAAAACGATTGTCGAGTTTATTTTGGTGGTGGATTTGTGTGGTGTTACTTGGTGGTGGTGCTTGGGGTTCGCTTGGTTGCTTATTTTTCCTGCATATTTAACAGCAGGAGGGCTGACAGGGCATAGCACATGCTGTTTGTTGTACCATACAAAGACTGTTTTGCGGTTTATAGCAAAATAATTTTGACTTTTCATTTCATATATTATGGATTTCCGCAAAGTAACGCCTGCTTCTATTCAATATTTGAATTGTTTTTAATTGCATTGTTTTTTTTTTTTGGATATGTTATATCTAATAGAAATTACGTACATAAATGATAAACCAAATCTACCTCACTTAATAATGAGTATTAAGTGAGGTAGGCTTCAATCTTTCGAGAATTTGTTTACTCCACGCGATAAAGATAAACTTCTCGTAAACCACTTTATCATAAAAATAAGGAACAGATTCCTCATGAGTTTTCAATAAGTAAATTAAAAATCTATCTATCTATCTATACATATTATATTATAATAAAATCGTAGACTTGCCGTATCTGTACATTGAAGATTTTTGCAAAATAATAACTGGGGGATGTTAGGGATACCTAAGTAATAGAACGTAAAAAAGCTATTTTTGAAATTTTTGTCTGTTTGTCTGTTTATCTGTTTATCTGTTTGTCTGTTTATCTGTTTGTCTGTATGTTTGTGCGCGCATCACGCAAAAACTACTGAATGGATTGAAATGAAACTTGGTATGATTTAAGTTCATACTACGGAGTAACATATAGGATACTTTTTATCCCAAAATTCAGCACAGTTCCCTTGGGAGAGGGGATGAAAATTAAAATGTGTACTTAGCTGTAATTCATTAACGCGTTGTCCGATTTCAGTCATGGTTTTTTTGTTAGAAAGCAGATACTTTAAAGATTACCAGCTAATCTCAGAAAGGCCGGATCGATTTTAATGGGACTTTTACTGGCGGATGTTTACATTTTGATCTACCTAAACATCCGCCAGTGAACTTTTAACAGTTTTTAGCAAGGTATGAGCTCAAAGGAGCTTAGGAAAACAAAATGATTCACACGGTATTTTCAAAAAACCCATATCCACGCGAACGAAGTCACGGGTGTCCGCTTATGTAATAATAAAATCGTGCCGGTAGGTAGGATCATACTCGTATTTCGATATAATTTGATAACGATAAATCAAGTTTTTACGCGCCCGAAAACAGAATAAATCCTAATCCGTGAAAAAAAAGCAAACAGCAACACGCGGGATAAAGTAATTAAACTGCTCGATTAGGTACATCCAAACGAAGTTAATCCGGGAAATTGCGATTCGCGAGTCCATAAAACATAATTAAAAAACTCGAACGGGAAAAAAACGGGCGCCGCGAGCCGCGTCATCAATCTGAGAAATTATTTCATTTGCGTATTAAAGTCCTCGTTTTGTCGGCTCTGAATTATGCCTCGTTCCGTTAATTGCACATTCCGTAGATACGAAGCCAGACAACCAGAGTTTCTCATTCAGAGTTCTGTGGAACGTAGGTCGGAGGCTGATAGTGATACCTACTTCGCTCCGCGCGCCTTTGCGATTTTGAAGTCTTTCGATTTTTAACCCCCGACGCAAAAACGACGGGGTGTTATACGTTTGACGTGTCTGTGTGTATGTGTGTTTATGCGTGTGTCTGTCTGTCTGTTCCCCTGTGCTGTGGCGCTCAAACGGGTGGACCGATTTGAATGCGGTTTTTTTTTGTTTGAAAGGTGATTTAGTCGAGAGTGTTGTTAGCTATGTTTGATGAAAATGGGTCCAAGATGGCCGCCGCTACAAAATGGCAGATTACATATTTTTTCACAACTCCCTTAATATGGGTAACAAATGAAAGGGCTTGACTAGTAGAATAGCACTATTGTAAACCAAAGATGGCCGCCGCCACAAAATGGCGAATGTCGGGGGTTTTTTGAATTTTCAATTTACACTTGTAGATCGACAACAATGTACATAGTTACATACGTAAACAATTCGGATTTTTTATTATTATTTCGTAACTGGCTGATGTCCGCGACGTGGTTAGCGTGGATTTAGGTTTTGTAAAATCATTTGGGAATTATGATTTTCTGGGATAAATAGCCTTTAGGTCCAGTTTATCTCTGAATTAAATTTCGTCAAAATCGGCACAGTGCTTGTGTGTCACACTAGTGAAAGTGTAACACACAAGCAGACAGAGTTATTTTCATACTTAGTATGGATTTTATTATGGTATCTAATGATTATGAAACAGTGTCACCGCAATTACCTACGCTATGTCAATTTCGATGCGTCGAATTAATTAATTATAATCAAACTAGTGGACCAGGCAGACTTCGTCCTGCCCGCTATTAGCACCACCTACCGGGTTCAATTTTTCTACTTATAAACCTTCCTCTTGAATCACTCTATCTATTAAAAAAAACCGCATCAAAATCCGTTGCGTAGTTTTAAAGAGTTAAGCATACATAGGGACATAGGGACATAGGGACAGATAAACTTGAAAGCGACTTTGTTTTATACTATTATACTATGTAGTGATTATGATCCTATTTGGCTTTTCATAAACAATGTCAAAAGTTACTATATAGTACTAATACACTGCATATGATAAGGTAGAAGTAGGTATGTATTATAAAGACGTCATATTATACAATCTAAAATAATGTGTAGAAAATGATACCTACTTATAAATAAACTTTAGAGTAATTATTAATCAAGATTTACAGTAGTACCTACGGTATGTACAAATCCATAAATTATGAATTTGTTGATTGGCTCTAGTCAATAAATTACAGTGTATAATGCCCTTTTAGTGTTTAGTGCATGCTGAGAGATCACGTGGACAGATAGACAGATTGACGGCGACCGATGTAGAATTTATGTGACGTGAGTCTAGGCTGAAAACTGCCTAATCGCGCCTAGGTTAACATAAATATACTGTCTGCTGCACTGTGATTAGAACCATCTCTACTTAGTAAAAGAGGCTAAAATTGACTCGTTTATATCTATCCAAAGTATGGGTAGGTTATACTTACCTAGGTATATGAAAATAGGAGCGGGGTAATAATTCATACTCAAAGTACAAAAATATGCGAGTGTGTGTTTGTCTGTCTGAACTTTTTCACGGTTCAACCGCAGAACTGATGAAATTAAAAACAGATATATAGATATAAGAACAAAGAGAAGCTGGAAAATCGTAATATTACCTAATATATAAAACAAAGTCGGGTTTGTTCGAACACTTATAACTCGAGAACGGCTTTCATGGTTTTTATTTTGTATTTGTCTCCGTCCCGAATAGCATGGCACAAATGGAGCGATTTGGTTTCTTAGTTGTTTGTGCAATGTGTTTACTTTGGTCTAGTCATAGCCAGGGAAATTTATTTAAAAAAAGATATAAAATAAATTGAGCAAAACAAAACAAAAACACAAGCCCAATAATTTGTCGTTATCAACCGATCGACGTCCACTGCTGGACATAGCTCTCTTGAAGGGACTATGTCACGGTCTTGTGCCGCTTATATCCAGCGGCTCCCTGCGACTGTTTGATGTCGTTGGTCCGCCTAGTGGGGGGTTTACCAACACTGCGCTTTCCGGTGCGAGGTCGCCACTCCAGCACCTCGGGACCCCAACGTCCATCGGTTCTCCGAACTATGTGCCCTGCTCCATGCCACTTCAGTTTCGCAACCCGCTGAGCTATGGTTTTTCAACGGATCTCCTCATTTCTGATTTGATCGCGTAGAGAAACTCCGAGCATAGTTCTCTCCATCGCTCTCTGAGCCCAATAATTAATCAAATCAAACCAAAAATCTATTTTAATACGATATATTATACTTCAAAAACTATACGCAATGAAAACTAATAAGATTTCAACTATAGTAAAAAACTAGGTCCACGAATTTTACATACGTGAGTAGTCGCGCAGTGAGCAATTTGCCGTCAAACGCGATGCACCTGCGACAACCTTTGTTTCCTGTGATTACCCACGCACAGAATTCACTTTAATTTCTAAAACATGGAACAGGGGGGCAGCTACTAGGACGCTTGACCTTCACAAGTGCAACATGTATAAAATAATACGAATATTGTGCCGTGGGCGGCAAAATGCTCATAGCGCGAGCACTCTAGGGTTAACTATACATTTTATTATGCCAAAAACAGAAAGTATTGTACCAAGTGAAATGGATGAAACATACGTGATAAGTACCTATTATCTGTGATGCTGTGATGGAAGCCAGTTCAGTGATCAAGTTAACACAAATGAAGCGCTAGCATATGTCCAATTAAACGTGTCAAACACGAGCCGGCGGCGCGTGACGCGATTAGGCGGAACGTGACTACATACGACAAAGGTCGACTAATAAACTGTTACACTAACTGACTAAAATGATAGGTAATTGATTTAAAGCAACTAATTCTCTGTGAATTTTGAATACAGATAATGTTGAGTAAATTCTAAACCATAGAGATTAATATTTTGTAGAAATTATGTAGGTAATGCCGATAAACTGTGGTGGCGTTTGTCAGATTTTACTATCAAAAAATCTGCTTTGTATATAAATTAAAAATTTAAAAAACCCTCAAAATTCGCCATTTTGTGGTCGCGGCCATCTTGGATTTGCATAGTGCTATTCTACTAGTCAAGCCCTTTCATTTGATACCCATATTAACGGAGTTGTGAAAAATATGTAATCCGCCATTTTGTAGCGGCGGTCATCTTATATCAATTTTCATCAAACATAGCTAACAACATGGACAGACACACACACATACACACACACACACACACACACACACACACAGACACGTCAAAATTATAACACCCCGTCGTTTTGCGTCGGGGGTTAAAAACAGAACCATTATTTAATCATGTTTGAATAAGAACCATCACTTTCGGCAGGTTCTTATACCTTTTTTTTTTTTTTTTTTTTGACGTGGTGGAAACCTTTTATAGGTACCCCCGTTCTGCGGCCGAATGCGGCAGAACGAAGGTTATGTGGGACTCCAACCGGGTATACCCACTAAAACCACCACGGCATGACCCTCATGCTGTGTGCTGGACGCCTGGGGAACCCAAAGTATGCATCCCAGGTGTCCGGCAGCCGCCCCAGCTGGGGCTCCCGCTCGCCTCTGGGCTGTCCCTCCAGAGGCTCGCGCCCTCCCGTAATTTTTTAACGAGGTTTTCTTCCTCCCGCGATGGGCACCGCTGCCCCCCGCCCCGGGGTGTCTCACCCCCAGTTTCATCCGCAGTGCCCTCTGCTAATCAGAGGGACACGCGGAGAAACCTCCCTCCGCCAGGTCATTGGCCATGGCTAACAATATCCCCGAAATTATTAACCATGTAAGAGAGAGCGCTCACGGAGCGGTTCGCACCCGCGCCCGCCGCGGTTGCGGGCCCGCAATACTCGAAATTCATACAAATGTCGAGTGCAAAACTCACGACGCGATTTACTCCCGCAGAGTTGGCGGTTGCTCGCGGCTCCCGCAGAACCGGCGGGCAGCGGGCGCCCGCGAGCTTTGCGGGCGTCGCCCGCAAGCTCTGCGGTTTTTTGGCGGGCGCGATCGCATTTTTCTTATAGGAGCTGGCGAACAAAACGGTATAGTTGCATCAAACTAAAGAGTAAGAGTCTTTATTTGCAAAAATGTGGTACAAATATTATGGATCTTAAAGCTTATTGTCTTCCAACACATTTAACTAATAAATTAGTGTGCAAATTGAATTACTGATTTTAAGACTAAACAAAATGACGTAAGTAGCATACATGTCAACGTTCTAAAGATATAAATATAAAATTAATTGCAATAAATAGAATTTATGTCATACCTATATTCTTTTAAATTGTAAAAACATTTCTCCATGAGCCAGTTCTTTAGTTTTACTTTAAAAGTTTGAAGAGGCATGGCCTGTATTGATTCAGGTAACCTATTAATTATTAAATATTAATATTAAACTGAATGAATTTTTATTTACCCATATGTAGTTTGTGACTTTATTGAACATAATAATATGTTAAATTCAGTTTGCTATCTCATATAAGTTAACGGAAGCAATAATTAATTAATATTGCAAGCAATAACTTGTTTGTGTAAACACATAACTCCAGAAGCAGACTATCAATTAATATTAAAACTAAATCAAACTATTATTAAAATATCTGCGTTTATCACCCGCACATAACTCAATTTATATCAACTCAGAGATTAGTTTAACTGAGATCTATTTTCAAATATATTTTATACTAATTAATTAATTACACTCAGCCAAGTCCAAAATGGCAGCATTTATTCGATGAGGGTGTGATTGCTATCGCAGCCCTCAATCAAATATCACGACCTAGACGCTGAAGCATCTAATAGTCGGTTGAGTCTTTGGAGGAGACTCAATTCATGGCTTCGAATTACCCGTATTTATACCAATAATTCAAGATGGCGGTTCGGCGCCACTGAATGAATCAAATGTCAGTTAATTCTAACCTATTTCAATTATGAAATTAATAATTCGTAAACCATTTCAAAAAATTCTAATTAATTTTCAACAATAATCTATCATTTGTAAATCAGTCTGACATTTGTAAGTTAGTTTAGGCCAATTTCAACATAAATTGTTTAAAAACTTTATTAGTGAATAAAGTTTTTAAATGATAAACTTTTTAATTAAAAAAAATTCTTAGTAAAAAAAAAAAATTTTTCTTCTGAAAAAGAAATAATCATTTTGATTGACATCTTACAAAGTATGGAAATTAATCCATTTTGAACGAAAACGTGCTCGATTATTCAAATCTTTCGAAACTTTATTGTAATTATGCCGTTATGATCGAAACCACGACCTATGGATGCAATTTTGATACAGTTGCGGGCCGTTTTAAGTAAAATTAAGTTGATATTCTTATTCAGCAAGCCAAAGACCATCGGATTAAAAAATATAACATTTTGTTCGCCAGCTCTTCATATATAACTATAACCGCCGGTCTTGCGGGCGTCGCCCGCCAACTCGGCGGGCGACGCCCGCAGCCGCGGCGGCTGCGGTCCCGCAAAAACAAGCGGGCTCGTGAGCGCGCTCTCTCTAACCTCTCTCCCGCAGCCGCGGCGGGCGCGATTCCAAACCGCTCCGTGAGCGCTCTCCGTTACCGGGGTGCACCGGCCCGAATACTGCTCTTCCCCTCGGACGTATCCAAGAGGACCAGCAGCACCCAGGCACACTTGGAGGTTACCTGGCTAGCACCCCAGGTTCTTATACCTACTATGTGCTATATTATACTTACGATATTATATTACTATATATATTATACTTATATCAAAATCAATTTTATTTTAAGTTAGACCTGTCATTTATGTGTGTTTTAGATTATAGTACATCTCTCTAAGAGCGAGGCCGCACTGCGAAATTTATTCGCGCGAATTTTTTCGCAGAATTCTGTGACATATGGAAATGTATGAAACTGCCCGCACTAGCGATTTAAAATTCCTGAACAAAATATATTAAAATGCGGAAAATAAACCGCGCGAATATATTTCGCAGTGCGGCCCCGGCCTAAGTCTAACATTTGCGATTTTTTTACAATCGCCACCATTACCTTACTATATTATAGGTACTTCTAATATTATAAATGCGGGCAAAAGCTAATATAAAATACTTTAATTATTTCTTATTATAGGTACATATATTAGATATCTAGCGGGTACTGGAAGTAGTGAAACTATGGCAATAATACCATATTCAGTGGGTTCACGATACGGCGCGAGTCTGCAACAATTCCCAGCCGTCGTAACGTCTAATTTCCGTCGACTTACACACATCAGCGTTTTCGATATCGTCTTGTACCCCCTTCATGCATAGTGTAGTTTCAACTAGAGGCAGCAGATTTAGGGTTAACTTGTTGTATCAATAAATAAAAAATATCGTACATTCAAATATTATTATTTCATTTACAAAAAATTCATATTTTTATGTAATTCATATTTTTTATTAAGTACTTACATTAAATTATATATTATTCCATTATAAAAATATATGTACAATAATCCTACTAATATTATAAATGTGAAAGTGTGGATGTTTGGATGTTTGGATGTTTGGTTGTTTGGTACTCTATAACGTCGCAACTACTGAACCGATTTGTCTGAAATTTTGAATGAAGATAGATTATGCCCTGACTTAAAACTTAGGCTTTTTATCCTGGAAAAATCCACAGTTCCCGCGTGATTTTGAAAAACCCGAAATCTAAAGGTAGGTTACTATATAGCAAATTTCCTTAAAAGTAGGTATAAAGGTTGGAAAAGGGAGCGGAAACGGAAACCAGATTCCACGACTCCCTCAGGATTTGTGAAAAATCTAAATTCACGTGGGCGAAGCCGCGGGCAAAAGCTAGTACGTAATATTTTAAGCTCCAAAGTTCGCATGCCTACTTAATATTTACCTATGACGCTGTAACCCAATATTCAGTTTTTTTTATAATCTTAGAACATTATATAAATGTGAGCTCTGTTATTGAACGCATCTATAATTCTCCTTTTTCCATTTACACCGCACAAATATTGCAAACTAAACGGGAGCCAACACTATTTACAATTTGGCCGCAACCCCCTCATGTCCGTCAGGGCACATTCGGCCCATCGTTATGTTGCTAGTGTTTATATTGCTTGCTCGGTTACCTTTTTATTGCATCGCCACACGGATACGTACCACGTACCTACTGAGTCTTACGTGTATATTTTGCGTTTAATGTTCCTATTTTGAATTCGCGCGCCAAGTAGGCACAACTGCTTTGTAAGAACTGATTTTTTGCTTATTAACTATTCCTATTTAATAATTAGATTTTTTTGCATTTAAATTTAATAATATTACATAGTTCTTTTTTATTTATATTACTTAAAATAAATTAGAAAAGCAGAGTGCAATTAAGTTCGTAAATAAAAAAAAAAGTATACCTACATACCTATGTACATATGTATGTTGTTTGTTTTTGTTTAAGTTTTTATATAATACTTACTAGCTGATGCCTGCATGGATGGATAGATTTAAAAAATCCTGCACGAAGAAAATTAGTAAGTTGAAGAACTTGTAACAGAAAAATATTTATCGCGCATCCATACGCATAAGATAGAAAGGCGAGGCGCTGTATGGATCTATGTATACTCAAAATACAAACAGCGAGTATTGAATAGAGCTAAAGTCGCATTAGAGTGCTCAGACGACAGGCAGACGCAGTGCCTGGAGATTTCACGCTGCATTATCGGCTCGCCGGGACAGAACAGAGTCACCTATTGTTGGCACTTACGACCCCGGGCCGTACCTATTGTGTTACACGTTATTTGCATCTACGGGTTATAGAACTTTTTGAAAAACGTCTTATAGGACCGATAAAATGAAATATTTTACCGTTGCTGGCTAGAGATTGAGCAAACTCCAGTTGATTCAAGAATTGATTTATGGAGAAATTTAAATCATTGAGACATTCTCTGTCACGGACTTTAAACAAACTCTAAAGAGCATGGGAGACAATCGTGCTGAGAGAAAAGCGCACTGGAGTAAGTTGATGCTGGGAGGGTAATAATTACAGACGGTATTAGTAATTAATCAGTGAAAGATGGATACTGAGTGCCGTCTTACGATCTACAAAGCTTCAGCACTAACAATGTCAATAATGGAATCTTTTGTTATACCTTTTGTCTTGAGCCATCTTACTGAATCTAACTTAAACATATTCAAGCAATGATGCCTTAAATATATAATGTTACTACATAATTAAGTATATTATGTATAGTAAAATTCTACACATTTATCTGCCAAAGCTTTATAGCAAAGTTGCTCGAGTCTCTGTACTATAATAATTATTATTTGTAAGATTTGATAAAATGAAATCCATGATCGAATTAAGTTAATGAGTCATTTTTCTCATACTCACAAAAACACGCACATTTTCCCGCACGCACGCACACACGCACGCACACACGCACGTAAACATGCACACGCCTATTTATTCTCAAGGTGGGTGTTAATGGTCGCGCAACAGTTTTATACTGTTGCAGCGATTATTGTCTCACTTTAATTGTCTATTGAATATTATCTGTATCATACGTAAAATATTGTATAAATAAATATTATTATTATGAGCAAAATTATAATAAATAAATTAATTGAATAGGTCGATATAATTAATTAATTACAGCTATAGGTAGCCGCGCCCGCGCTCGCCCTGGCACCTACAGGCTACACGTAACTAGCGCAACAGTGGATTTCCCTTGAGGTCCCCGTTCAACGTTGTGTCACAGAACAACGGTATGGCAGACGTTACATTTTCCGAAATTTTAAATGAAGGTGTTAGTGTGTCTATTTAGTTAGTACTAGCTTCCGCCCGCGGCTTCGCTCGCGTGAATTTCGGGTTTCACAAATTCCGAGGGAATCGTGGATTTCCGGTTGCCGTTCCCGCTCCCTTTTCCAACCTTTATACATTTATTTTCAAAGAAGTTTGCTATAGTAATCTACATATAACTCAGACCTACCTCGAGCTCGTACTTATAGCTGCAACTGTAGATTGCTATAGCAAATTTTGATTTTTTCAAGATAAAAATCTATATCCATTCTAAATTTCAGCCAAATCGGTTCAGTACTTGCAGCGTTAAAGAGTAACAAACATACATAACAAACACACGCACGCACGCACGTACGCACGCACGCACGCATGCACGCACGCACGTACGCACGCACGCACGCACGCACTGCGCTGTACGCTGAAGTCGTGCTGTTCGAGGCTTTTGAATGAGGACTAAAAGTTTCTGTATAGTCGAAAAGTACATTAACTAAATCTGAAAGCAAAAATAGTTTTGAAACAGGTAAGTGAAGGAATATCTTAATTATTTTGTTCTTTGCGCACTAGGTAGCAATGCCGCGCCCGCCATGTTATTCCGCCCATTAGGGCACCTGTCATGTGAGTTTACAATACGTAAATATGGAAGCGGTAACGGGCACGTTATTGCCACTATTGGCGACAATTGGGGGCGCTTTGTTTGCGGGAAAAATTAGTAAAGCCACGGGCAGGCAAATCGTTATTGGCAAATTGCATGAGACACGGTGTTGGTCAAATATTTGGTTACGTTTGATTCAGTTGGGGTTTTAAATTGGCTATGAGATACTTTGGCTACCTACTGTTTAAGCCTGCTTATTCATCCATGGTCTACCTAGATCTTTAATGGTAGAATTATACTCGGTTGATTTCCCACATTTAGGTGTTTGTATTTTATCCAATTCGGGTGGTTCCGACACCGGCAACCATACCCGTCATGAAATTACTAGGCTAAGTAGATACCTAGGTTGAACTATAAATTTTCCGAAGGCGGGCGTTTTCAACATCTTTCTCTTGGTAATTAATATTTTGTTAGTCTGTCAGCAATGAAGCATTAGGCATCCGAATCTTAAATGTTCCGCCATTACATAACACCTTTTTGTTAATCATTGGGTATTTTTTTACTCATGTAGGTATAACCCGCGGCACGTACATTGAACACTGAACGAAACGTGGAGGGGATAGCTGCGTATGGGAACTGTCACGCACGTAATACAATAGCTTACCCCCTCCACTTTCCTTCAGTGTTCGATGTACGTGCCGCGGGTTATACTGATGCATTTTTTTAATAATATTATTGTTTCATATTTGTTTTCTAGTCTTATCTACTAGTTAGTAATTTGTGAGTGGGTGAGTATTTAAAAGAATATTTTAAGAACGTTTAAAATTTATTTTCCTTTCAAATATTATTTTGAATTATTTAATAAGCACATTCATTCATTTTTAGATGGAGACAATAATTCCATTTAAGTTATGTAGGCAGTATGTAGGTATAAAATACCTATAAGATTATTATTAAGCGGTAGATGAACCCTTGTCAAGTTAATTAACTTGCGAAGGTCTTCGCTGTCGAGGGGATTATGAGGTAGCCTATGATTGATCCTAAATAACAATATTAACTTTCCTATTAGTGTTGTTTCAGTAAGTCATGTACTCATGTCTACTGCGCCATCGTGCGGCAATGCGCTGGACGTACGATAATGGGGCTAATTCTGTTTTTCACAATCTCTGTACTATAATTTTTAATTCCGTGGAACTCTGACGTTTCTTAATGTTACCAGAGATAAAACAGTTACTACAAAAAAGATAATAAATTCAAAACTTACATTTAAATAAAAATCAATTGCCTCACGTAGATATGACAAATGCTTGACATACTTCAGGTACCTACTTTAGTTTGAGGTAAAATCGAACTTCAGGGGTAACCCTGTTTTTCATACAAATAGATCATTCTATTTTTAAATGACATCTGTCAAAATTCCACCGAATTAAAAATCAGAATATAAACTACACTAAAATAACAGGTCTCAATGTACCTATTCCTTTCTCTCTCCCCCTGCGGAAAAGGGTAGCAATATTTTTGAACCTGTCAATTTAGTAGATTGTGCACAACAGAATTGACCACAATAACATCCGTCAAAGTATGAGAAATACATGTCAAAATATATGTTTATGTTTATATATAAAACTAGTACGGCGCGTGCGTGCGCGGCCCGCTAAAGCGGACCGCGTGGACGGACCGAGTAAACAACAGAAACAGGAGTCCGCTTGGATTTATAGCTTTGGTGTGTAACCGTTTTGATTTTTAGTAGGTATAGGTATATTGTATTAAGAATTTAGTCATCATCTTCAGGTCACATCACCCTGGGAGTCATATCACTAAAGAAACTTAGCAACAAAATGAATATCTGAAACAGTGAAATTAGCTTCGGTAGCTCGAAAACTGGCTCACTATAATTCTTTATATTATAAATACGTATAAACTTTTTCGTGTAGGTACGTATTACTTTATAATATAAAAAGTGTAGTGGGCCAGTTTCCAAGCCACCCAGGAGGTATGGCATCAGCTCGTTTTTTTTTACGTGGTTCTCCCATTAACAGACATTTAAAACAGAATTAAAATTTAACTATAAACATATGTACATAGACTGCTAAAATCATAACCGTTACTTTTGGCTTTAACGTAATCGGGTAAAAAATATTCTGCATGCCTGAATAATGAGACCTATTGCAATTTAGCAAAAATATTACAAAAATTTAAATATTTTTGCCACCTTGCTCCACGATACATAAATAAATACTTAAAATAAACATTAAAACAAATATTGTGTCGTTATTAAGCATTAATCCTTAAATAAATATGAAAAACAGCATAATTAAAAAAATATCTACTTACATCTTAGAATAATGACTTACATATTTAAAAATATGTTTTGATATATGAAACAAAAGATCCCTGTGATTCAGATGTGTTATAGTAAAAAACCCTTATATTACTGTAACATCTTAAGTTTCTGACTGGGGGTATTTGTGAAGTAAGAATAAAGTAAGGTATTATGATTGAAAATTTAATGTTTGGTATATTAAGCCATTTAAAATTATTGAAATAAAATAATAATAACACAAAGAAAAGTATAGAAAGTGAACATAATATTGTTTAAGTATATTCTATTACAACGCTATCTACCTACTTATATTACACATTACATAATATTATTTACATATTACTGTTTTTGTCCGATTTTCTTTTGAATTTTAGGTCAGTAGTGATTTATAAACTATATTTTTAGTAAGAGCGTAATTTCTGCTAACTCTTTCTGGCGGGACCAAGACTTGCAAATTGTGACTGTGCCGCACTCTGCCCAAAGCAACGTATAGTTGTCCATGTGAAAAAACATCACTTCTTAGATCTACTCCCACACGATCAAGAGTTTGCCCTTGAGATTTATTGAACGTCATAGCATAAGCCAACTTGACAGGGAATTGCTTGCGTGTCATTTCTACACCGTTTCGCCCTATTTTAAATTTAAAAGTTATGCGAGGTATGACGATGGGCTCACTACTATTTGGGTGATGCGCTAACAGAGTGAATTTTGAGACTTGATCTATAATTAATTTAGTACCATTAACTAAACGGTGTGTGAAACTGATATTTCGAATAAGTATTACGACCGCGCCTACTTTCAGTTTCAAGTCATGATCGGGCACACCGGGTGCTGTGATAGAATTTAAAACATTGCCTTCTAATCGTTCAGCTGAGTTGTCATTCAGGTGGTCAGTAGTGTCGGCACTGTAACAGATAGTCATTGGTCCAGGTATCAATTCAAGTATTTTTTGATTAATATCTCTTATGTTTTCATTAGTTCCCGATAGAATCGCCCTTTTACATATATTTTCTGGGTCACAGACTTCGTACTTTGGATATATAATATAAATTAATTGTTGCAAGCTATTTACGTAATTGATATTTTTTAAAATTAATAAATCTTCTTCAGTTGTTTCAGCTTCACCTTCTCCAATACTCAATACAAAGTTAGCAAAATAGGGGTCTTCTTTTGCACGCTGATTTTCAGTTAACTTGAATTTTTGAACATAGTGCCAAATTTCAGAATTTTTTATTGAGGCCCGGCATATGTCACGTTCTCCTGCTCCTGTTATCACTGGTGGTATTTGTCTAAAATCACCAGCTAATACTAACACTTTGCCTCCAAAGGGTTTGGTATTGCATTCCATTAGATCTTTGAGACCGCGGTCAATTGTTTCAAGCAGGTACCTGTGAGCCATTGGTGCCTCATCGATAATGATAAGACGTGCTGCTTTGATCAACGCTGCTCTTTGAGAGTTGTTCGAAATTCCCCACACTGCATTACCACCTTCAAAGTCTAACGGAAGCTTAAACATTGAATGTGCTGTGACACCTCCATCGTGATTTAGTGCAGCTATACCCGTGGAAGCCGTACATAGGGCAATATGTCCATTAGAACGAATTTTTGCAGCAATCACGTTAAGCAAGATGGTTTTTCCGGTGCCAGCGGGACCGTCGATGAAAACCGGGTGCGTATCTTCACAATCATCTTCAGTAAGTAATATGACTGTGTTATAAATAGCCCGTTGCTGCGAATTTAATTTGGACTCCCATTCATTTAATATGGCAGTCGCCTCATCATTCCATCTTCCAGTTTCTCTGTCAAGCTCGGTTATGCTGTGTCTTATGTCTGGCAAACCGAAATCTGACAGCGAGCGACCATGAGCACGTAACATTTGTTCAATGTCTCTAAGGCCGTGGTCGTAAGCGGCTTCTATTTCAGATTCACATCCTCTGTGATAATCATCGCACAAATGATCACGGTATTTATCCCATAACAGAAGGGCTGGGGCACCGTCCATGATAAGTGCGAAGAAAAGCTGACGTAAACCTTTGCCGGTCTTGAAGCCGGCTGCCTCTTCTATTGCCGATTCATACTCCTGGTTATCGTTCAGAATACCACGTTCGAACGCTGCTTTTTGAAAAGTGTCGTAAATTATATTGTTGACAGTTCGCAGTTCGTCGTAGCTCCGGCACGGATAACGCATGAGTAACATTCGCAGAAAATAAAGTTCACCGAGTGTATGAGATATAAAGACAATTCGAGCCACGATTTCGCCTCGTACTCTTTTTGTAATAAAATATTTTCCAGATTCATGAGCCAACACTTTTACAGTTGGATTAGGCCGGACCTGAGTTTCGACATTGTACCTTTCATAAAACATTATGTAAGTACATTCATCCAACTCAGGATCTGGAGGCCTCGTCATGTAAATTTTCAATTTGGACATGTAATTTTCTGATGCTTGCGCCTCGGTTCCGGTACGGAAAACAATCGCGTCTCCGTCGGGTAAATGTACCGGTAGTGCAACAACAGTTGGGTATCTGCAGCTGATGTCAAACTCCAATAGACGCCACATTGCATCTGAGGCGCTCACATATCGATATTGAGCGTAGTGTTCTATTTCGTCGAATACTTCTGTCACCCCCGCTTTTGCGTGATCGGGACCTTTGTGCAGATACTTGTAAAGGTATTTAACCACTTTGGAGGTGGATGCAATTTCCAAATTGCAATGACACTCCATCATCAATAGTATCGCCGGGTTGTACGGCACAATCCACCTGTTAGTGACTGAAGTTTGATTTCGTTCACGAATTGCCGGCTGTTCGCCAGCTGGACGTTTGTAGTGTACTGAGCCTCGTTCATCCGTGTACGTCACTTCAGTGTAACTTTTAGGGAATTTTTTCGAACATTTCCCAGCAGCTTGATCGTAGCAGGGTGACCTTTCTGTTCCACATGGGCCGTGCACCATGTGTTGCAAAACCAGTTGTCTCAGTCGTCCCTGTTCCGGTGGAGGTATAGTTGCTTGAATAAATTTATCAATATCCATACTATCGATGGGCCCTCCTCCTTCTACACGGAACGTAATGTGTGCGTGAGGTAAACCCCTTTTCTGGAATTCTATAACATGTAGAATTGACACAATGGTACCAAAGAAGTCTTTTGATCTGATTTTTTTCAACAGTATTGACAACTTTAGTTGAAATACTCTCACACACAAATCAGGGCGATCTGTTGACTGTTGACCGGGATATAAACTGTTGGTTATTTCTGGCCATTTCGGGTTACATGTAACAGTGAGGAAAAAGCTTGGTTTTCCCAACCGTGCAACAATGGCCATAGCATCATGGTACTTGATCTGCATATAACGTGGGCTATTCGTAAGACTCGCCGGTAAATATACTTTACCGGGTCGTATGCCTTCACCTGCGATCGTTTCGTCGATTTCACGTCGGGTTGCAATTCTTAGTTCGCTTTGAATACCTTTGAAATATTGTAGACGCTCTTCTTCGGTCCGGCACCACATGTCAACAAAGTATTCTTGCGAAAGGCGTCGTAAGATCGCAAACCGCTCTTCAGATAAGAGTTGACAACGATAGTATTTTACTTGGCTTAGTTTATTGCCAGCTTTATCTTTAATATCAATGGAATATCTTTCAGGAGCTCTAGGAAACAGTAAAGGATACTGAAACGCTTCATATGCGGGATGTAAGTAGTGTACTGTGTGTGGTTTTGCTTCACCAATTTTCCATATTACTACTGCTCGCGGGTGATGTTCGTTTGAAGTTTCAATCAAACCTGCAAGCTCATTCGACACCGGTCTATCTCCTAATATCGGTCCATGAGTACGTCGACTTGTGTTTTGAAAAATTAATCGAGCTTCTGAACTTGGGTGATTATTTAATAAGTGTAAATCTTTTATCAAGGGATTATTATTTTTTAAGTACACGTAAATCTCCTTGATAAGATTGGGGCACAAATTTTGTTGATTTCCTAATCTTTGATGCTCTTCTCCGTCGTGTATATATAATGCTGTATTATTTGTGCTACCACTATAAGCCAAATCAAAGACGCGATGGTAAATACGCCCTTGAACTTTCACTAAGTTAGGACCGTGACCCGCAGGTCTTTGAAAGCCGTGAGTTGTACCTAGCGCTGAAAAACTGAACAGATTATTATATGCTCTAGCGTTTTTTAAAAAATTTTGGTTTGCGTAAAACTCGGCATCTAGTGGTCCGAGTGGGTCAACGTTATATTTGCCCTGTCCACAGCACCACTTTGTGCGAGACTTTTCTTCATCAAAAAGTCTTGCACTGCAGTAAATACATTTATAAGTTTCTTCACACATAAGAGAATATTTTAAATGAATCGGTTTAATTTTATCTAAATCGTTACCTTTCAGTGCACCCGTTAAACCCAGCCCACGTATTTCTAAAGGAATATTTCTGATTCGACGTATTTCATCTCGATGTGTTTTAGAATATTTACTAACACATTCACGATGAGTTTGAGGATGCAAGCTTTGATATCTTAACGCAGCCTGTCGAGTTACTTCAGGATGCGCAGCGTTATATACTTGTACGGCCTCTCGGTGCACGTCGGGGTGTGCAGCAGTATACCGTTGGACAGCTTCTCTGTGCACTTCGGGGTGTGCGGCTGTATATCGATGTACTGCCTCTTGGTTCACTTCGGGATGTGCAGCTGTATACCGATGCACGGCTTTCCTGTGAGATTGTGGCTTATGTTTTTGGTAACGCAAAACAGCCTCCAAATGCTTACGTTTTTTTTCAGCTACAGTTACTTGCTTTTTTGGCCTACCACGTGAACGTTTACAGTTTTGTTGATACATATCGTTTCTATTAGTTTTATTTTGTAATCGTTCTGTTACGTGTAGGTTATCAACAGGCAATTGCTCTAATACGACTTTACATGGACTAAGGCTATAGTTTATCCTACTAAGCTGCGAGTCTGTAAAAGTTGGAGATGCAAATTCATTTATCAGTATTTGCCCATCGCTTGCCAAAGAACGTTCTTCGTTAACCATGGTGATTAATGAGACATTGCCAGAACTATTACTATTAACATTTAAACAATAGGGTTGCGACTGCGTGAAAGTAGGAGATATTATACTTTCATTTATCAGTATATGCTTACTAATTGGCAAAGAACATTCTGTATTACTAATAGTCATTAATGATTCATTGCTTAAAGTATTACTATTCAGATGTAAACTATAGGACTGTGACTCCGTAAACGTTGGAGATTCAGCCCTATAGATTTGCCCACTGCTGGGCAAATGGATATCGTTATAATTACTATTTTGTGAAGGGACCTGATTTACGTTCTTTTCGATGAAAACATCAAAATGACCGCTCGTGAGGTGCCCTGTAAAACCGATCATTTTTTCTATAGGTCCGGTGCCGAATGTTTGCGCATAAACACCATCTATATACAGTTTAAACATATAATCTTTATATATTTCCCCTGCCATCGACAATTCTGTGGTAGTGCCGTAAATTCCGTTTTGCATCATTTCATTGCAATATTCTTCAGCTGACACATACGGGCTTTCGTCACGACGCATTGTAAACATGCCATATCGATCCCAGTTCGATACAATCCCTCCAACTATACGCGATCGTATTTCCTGAGATCGGTTTATATGACCGTATATATGAAAAGACAGAGCTGAAAACATGCAGTTCCCGTCACCGGGAATATTATATAAGAGAACTTCTCGAGTAGGTGCATCGAGATTAGCAGTTTCCTTGACTTGCACGGTGCGAAGAAAAGACGCCATAATTCTATCTCAGTAATAAAATTTTGTCACTTACCAGGAAATCGGCTAAACACTTAACTTAACAATAGTAACTTAACTTTAATACTAATTACTAAGACTAATTTAATAGATTAATACAGTCTGAAATATGTAATTAAATATTAATATATATTTTAAGATTGAAAATCTTTAAAAATATGTTGAGAACAATTAAATCACTCTACGCAGAAGGAATGCAACGTAGAAAGAAAGGTAAAACATATTTTTTTTTACCGCCTTTTGTTTTGTTTTTTTTTTTCAGTCTACGGATTTAAAAAAAAAACATCAGCCAAACTCCTCTAAAAAGTTTGACATAATATTAATAAGAATTAAAAACTATATATATAACTAAGTAATGTTATTTTTTATAAGAACTACATTTATCTTGTTCTATTATTATTAAAACAAAATGATTTCCGAAATCATCTTGACACTTTTTGCTCTCTGAATAATTATCATAAATTGTCGCTTTAGTACTTAATCCGTACAAAGTAAAAAATACAGTAAAAACCTTATTTTTCGTGGTCTATGATAAAAACTTCTTACAGCTTTGCACTGCTAAAAAGTACAGGTAGAAAACCACAGATTAAAATCATAAATAAATTATTGAATCTATTTTTATTTTTTGAATTGAGTAGTATGGGTATATACAGTAGACATGGGTAACATTGATAAGTAGGTACCGGAGATGTGAAATTAGGTGTTCCTAGAGGTGACTTACTACCTCGTTGGTCTAGGGGTATTATATTCGACTGCAGATCACGAGGTCCCGGATTCAATTCCCGGGTCGGGCAAATTATTGTAGGGTTTTTTATCAAGAAATTCTCAGTGTCAGCCCGGAGTTGATAGTTGGCGGTGTTTCACCCCCGTGCCTCGGAGAGCACGTTAAGCAGTCGTTCCCGGTTATTATCAATATCATGTGACAATATTCGTTACAGCCCGCCAACCCACATTAGAGAAGCGTGGCGGCTCTAAGCTCTAAATCCCTCTCCTATGAGAGAAGAGACATTTGCACAGCCGTGGGTCGTAAAAAAGCTGTACCTGTGATGGTGGTGGTGGAGAGTTGACTAAACAATTTAAAATACAAACCAAATGATAAAAAGTTGTTGATGCTTTTTAAACCCGATTTTTATCCAAAACAGACAGTACAGTACAGTTTTCAGTACAGTACAGACAGTACAGTATAGACCTCTGAGTTGTATGAGCGCTCATACAATTTAGAGGCCTAGCTTCATTAGCACCTTACCTTTTAAGACAAACTAATGAAAAACAGATTGTACTTATACTTCTGGAGTACGGAACCCTCGGTGCGCGAGTCTGACTCGCACTTGACCGGTTTATTTTCTGTTCATCAAGTAGAATTTAGGTCTTGATCATATTTTGCCAAGAAACCACTCTTCCATCTTTTATGCTTAGTGAGATAGAGGCTGACGGTATGGCCGCCATTTTGAATCTGCCATTTTGTTTTTTTTTCAGCTCAGTGCCAATTGGATGAGGTTTTGAGTAATTTTTGTTTGAGCACCTCCCATCTATCTACAATACCCTGCCCGGGCTCCTCATCCATCTTCTAAACCCTCAATCATCATGTCTTCCCATATTTTTCTTTGAGAGTTCTCCAAAGAACCGCATCAAAGCCTTGCATAGTTTACAACTTGTAGTCTCTTCAATATTCGCCATACATTTTCTATGGAAAAATAAATTCCGCCATTTTGAATTTTTTTTCTATTCATCGAGTAGACCTTTGGATTTTGATCATCTTTTGCGAAGAAACCACTCTTCCATCTTTTATACCCTCCGAGATGGAGACCGACGAAAGTTGTATGGCGGCCATCTTTTTTTCGCCATTTTGAATTTTTTTTCAGCTCACTGCCAATTGGATGATGTTTCGAGTGACATTTGCTCGAGCACCCCCCACCTATCTTCAATACCTTAAGCGTGCCATTCGCTCGTCTCTGAAATCCTCAATCATCAGCTCTCTCCATATTTTTGTTCCGAATGAATTTTTGTCGTCTATACGAAACCATTAGTGAAAAAAAAATTTTTCATACAAAATTTTACAGGAGGGGTGATCAATCAGTGAGTCAGTCAATGAATCAGCACGAGCAGCTATATATATATTAAAGTATGGCGCGTGGGTGCGCGGCCCGCTAAAGCGGACCGCGAGGTTTTGTTTTCGGATATTGCGGTTTGAGCAGCCTCCACCTATCTTTCCCATATTTTTAAGTTAGAAATTCTAACCCTCGATCATTATCACTATCACCATATTTTTTCTCCGAACATTTGTCAGAATGAGAGTTCTTCCATAAAAACAAATTTTGAAAAGGAACTGTATCAAAGTCTTGCATAGTTCCCAACTTGTATTCTCTTCAATATTCGCCATATATTTTGCATGGAAAACAAATTCCGCAATCTTGTTTTTTTTGTTCATCAAGTAAACACGTCATGACCATCTTTTGCCTAATAACCACTATTCCATCTTTTATACTCAGTGAGATAGACACCGATGAAATTTGTATAGCCGCCATCTTGAATCCACCATTTTGGACATTTTTTTCAGTGAGGTTTCGAGTAATTTTAGTTTGAGCACTTCCCACCCATCTTTAATACTCTAAGCGTGCTCCTCACTTGTCTCCAAAATCTTCAATCATCAGCTCTCTACGAAACCACGAAACCATCAGTGAAAAAAACTTTTTGTGTGAAACAATAAATTCCGCCATCTTGATTTTTTTTTTGTTCATCAAGTAGATCTTGATAATCTTTTTCCAAGAAACCACTCTTCCATCTTTTATGCTTGGTGAGATAGACACCGACGGAATTTGTATCTATCTAACATACCCTGCCCGGGCTCCTCATCCATCTTCCAAACCCTCAATCATCATGTCTTTCCATATTTTTCTTTGAGAGTTCTCCAAAGAATCGCATCAAAGCCTTGCATAGTTTACAACTTGTAGTCTCTTCAATATTCGCCATACATTTTCTATGGAAAAATAAATTCCGCCATTTTGATTTTTTTTTCAATTCATCAAGTAGACCTTTGGATCCTCATCATCTTTTGCGAAGAAACCACTCTTCCATCTTTTATACCCTCCGAGATGGAGACCGATGAAATTTGTATGGCGGCCATCTTTTTTTCGCCATTTTGAATTTTTTTTCAGCTAACTGCCAATCGGATGACGTTTCGAGTGACATTTGTTCGAGCACCCCCCACCTATCTTCAATACCTTAAGCGTGCTGCTCACCTGTCTCCGAAATCCTCAATCATCAGCTCTCTCCATATTTTTGTTCCGAATGAATTTTTGTCCTCTATACGAAACCATTAGTGAAAAAAAAATTTTTCATACAAAATTTTACAGGAGGGGTGATCAATCAGTGAGTCAGTCAATGAATCAGCACGAGCAGCTATATATATATTAACTAGTAGGGCGCGTGGGTGCGCGGCCCGCAAGCGGACCGCGAGGTTTCGCTTTCGGGTATTTTGGTTTGAGCAGCCTCCACCTATCTCTCCCCTATTCCTAATCCTCGATCATTATCACTCTCCATATTTTTTCTTCGAATCATTCTGCTCATCAAGTAGAACTTAAGGTCTTAATCATCTTTTGGCAAAAACCACCCTTCCATCTTTTATACTTGGTGAGATAGACACCGATCCGCCATTTTGGACTTTTTTTCAGCTCAGTGCCAATTGGATGACGTTTTGAGTAATTTTTGTTTGAGCACCTCCTATCTATCTACAATACCATGCCCGGGCTCCTCATCCATCTTCCAAACCCTCAATCATCATGTCTTCCCATATTTTCTTTGAGAGTTCTCCAAAGAACCGCATTAAAGCCTTGCATAGTTTACAACTTGTAGTCTCTTCAATATTCGCCATACATTTTCTATGGAAAAATAAATTCCGCCATTTTGAATTTTTTTTCAATTCATCAATTAAACCTTCGAACCCTGATCATCTTTTGTGAAGAAACCACTCTTCCATCTTTTATACCCTCCGAGATGGACACCGACGAAATTTGTATGGCGGCCATCTTTTTTTCGCCATTTTGAATTTTTTTTCAACTGACAGCCAATTGGATGACGTTTCGAGTGACATTTGCTCGAGCACCCCCCACCTATCTTCAATACCTTAAGCGTGCCCATCGCTCGTCTTTGAAATCTTCAATCATCAGCTCTCTCCATATTTTTGTTCCGAATGAATTTTTGTCCTCTATACGAAACCATTAGTGAAAAAAAAATTTTTCATACAAAATTTTACAGGAGGGGTGATCAATCAGTGAGTCAGTCAATGAATCAGCACGAGCAGCTATATATATATTAATACACATTTTAAAACTGAACTGAGAAATCCATAGTAAGTATAGGATGGGATGGGATATGCACCACATACTTTGCGAGATACTATAATTTATTCGCGCATTTTGACAACCGACCATGAAATATAACCGAGAAACAATAACAGGGTTAGAAACAACATATAAATGCACTCGAAAATGCGTTACCATTTATCAGTAAATAAATATGATAAAAAGTATTATTGGGGCGAAAATGCGCCCGTCGGGACGCCCCGCGCGCGCGGGTTATTGTTTTATTTTCCACCTTTGCCCGAACGCGATAAATAGATATTATTTCATTTAAAATGGCGTTTGATATGAAGATTTATGGAATGTGCTTTCAAATTTTATTTATAAGTACATATTATTATATTAGGTAGGTACTAGCAGATTACTGAAAAAGCGGTGATAGCCTAGTGGTTAGGACAACCGACTTCTAATCGGAGGTCGTGGGTTCGATCCCGGGGCACGCACCTCTAACTTTTCGGAGTTATGTGCGTTTTAAGTATTTAAATATCACTTGCTTTAACGGTGAAGGAAAACATCGTGAGGAAACCTGCATGCCTGAGAGTTCTCCATAACGTTCTCAAAGGTGTGTGAAGTCTGCCAATCCGCTTGGCCAGCGTGGTAGACTATGGCCAAAACCCTTCTCACTCTGAGAGGAGACCCGTGCTCTGTAGTGAGCCGGTAATGGGTTGATCATGATAGCTGATTACTGCGGCTTCGTCCGACGTAACCTATGTCTTTTTCCAAGATCTACGCTCTATCTGTACCAAAAATCGGTTTAACGGTTTAGGTGTGAAAGCGTAACAAACAAACAAACTCATTTTCGCATTTATAATATTAGGAAGTATGGATTTACATCTAAACTAGGTACATACTTGTCTCTTTGAACATTAAAGAGCAGGAATGTACACAGGAGTGTACAGATTTCAAGACTACATTTCCACAGAAATCTTTCTATATGAAAATATCCGACAAACCGATTACCGATGACGATAATTGCTTTTATGTTTACATAAAAAGACTAAAGTTGATTTTCAATAAGCTTATAATATTTACAAAATGATAATATATTTTCTTTTAATAATAAAAATACATAAAGTATACTGCAGTACTTAGGTAAACTTCTGCAGGTTATTTTTTATTTTTCCATACTTGCAAAAAAGCACCCATATAATTTTATCTCTGTAATAGAAATTTTTTTCCAACGTTTCAGTTTGTGCTTCGCTGTTATCCGTACGACGCGTTGAAAGCTCCATATCAATACATCAACGTAACCAACGAAAATAGATTCTGTTTATACAAAAAACAGGTGCCTTTGTACACAAAGCACTACTCACGGTATCCCAAGTGGCATTAGTAGATAACTCGTATCGTATGCGTATCGAGAAAGCGTGGGGAATTCAGATTTCCGTGCGATGGCAACACCGCGTTTCGAATTTCAAAGGGTTTTTGCGAAGGGATCGCGGTTTTGTACGTGCTAGTTTTAATTTTTTTTTTATATGTTTTCGTGGTTTGTGTATATTTTTCAGAATAGGTATCAGCGTTATTTCGGTTTAGCAAGTATGCAAAAAGACTTTCACCAAAAAGATAGTCAGTTCATAGCGTTGTTATTATGGTCCCTTCATAAGGCGATGAGGTAACAGTCTGGGAAGTAAGAAGTTTAGTCATGGCTGGGCAGCACTGAGAGCAAGAGATCGCTCACTAACCAAGCAGTCTATACTTCTATAAGGGTTGGAAATGTATAAATTAGAGACATTATTTTCTTCGCACTAAGTAAATTTTTATATGCAAAACCTTGTAGTTTCATTTAAGTACTATGTCATATTCTATTATTTTAAATTTAATTAACTTTTTAAATGCGCCTACTTCGGAATAAAAGATTATATTTCCTCTATAAAGTAATATTTTATTTTGATAATTCGATGGGATGCCCCACTAATAAAAGTGTAATTAAAAATTAACAATATAAAAGTATGCGCTTCCGAGGGTGCATACTAAGTAGCAAGATACAAAGCACATTTGTTTACTAAACTAAAATAAACTATTTGAATTTATAACGCCATAAGACATGGGGGCTTATTGAGTTAAGTAGCCCTTCAAAAAATGCTAATGCAATGTTTTAAGTTATTTCTTCTATCACGTAACGCATTTATATGTTTCTCTTCTATTTTATATATTTTAGCCTTACTTACAATTTTTTTAATTATCTTTCTAAACCATATTCTTCGTTCGTCGTGAATCCACTCACTTCCGTGGTTTTCGTGTCACGCCACAGTAATGATACGATCTTAAAAGTAGTTAATCATTAAACCCTTTATTACCGAAAGCCGTTCGCATTTAATTTACTAAATTTGCTATATTAGGCCCACTTACACCACCGTCCACAGTCCACACCCATTAGCCGTACACGCGGGGATATTAGCCCAAGTTTACATTATAATAACTTATTACAACATAATTTATTATTCTGTCATTACCGTGACGCGATCGCGTGTCGTCCCATCATAAGTTAGAGTCATCTACTTCACTTAATTTCATTGGATATAGTGACAAAAATTCTGTTTACTTTACCGGGGCGTTAAAATGACTCCGCGGGATCCAGTGTTAACCACGGCAACGATAAGTATGGTAATGAGAGAAAATTAATTAAGTTATTTGTACGTCATGTGTTTTGAGCGTTTCCCGCTGGTCTATTTGTTTTATTAACGAGCTTTTGATTTACTAATTTCTGCCGTTTTCTATTTGTATTGAACTGACAATACTGAATATCAGTAAGACAGTCTCAGAAATAGTGAGTATGAAATATTTTCTGGATGAAATATCTTCTCAAGAATAAAAGGCGTCCGTCGTAAAGCGGGTGAAAAACGAGTGGTCCGGACAAATCGGACAAGTCATCAATTGCGCCGTTATTGATATTGGCGTGTGCCCTGCGTACCGATGTGGTCACCCTTACCTTGTATTTATTGAGATACAATTTTTGCCTTTAAAGGATACACCGGATTCTGTACCTAATAAAGTAAGATATTATAATCCATAATTATAATTTTATCTATACTTACCTTTATTAAAGAAAACAACATTAAATAAAAATATTGGTAGTAAATTTTTTTAAGCATTGAAACCAAAGAAAAATATAAGAACAAAGTAGAAGGCGATAGAATAACAATAACGATGACAAAAATATTTGAACTAAGTTCAGAGTCAAACACAAAATTCGAACAAAACAAAAAATTAACAAAGATACAAAATATCCTTTCAATTCCAGCCGATATCCGCTCGAGGCTAAACAACGCCTGCATTACCATAACAAGACGTGAAATTTGAATGTCCACAAATCGAATGACCGGGCCGCGCCCTGGAATTAAGTTATCCACTTTTTGCAAGAAAAGACGGCCCCGTTAACATATGAATATGACAAATTGTCCGACAGCGGTCCGACCGCGAACTGTCCTGCGTCGGACAGAATTTTACGGCACCCTGGGGGATTTTGGGGAGGCAACTTGAAAAATTTTCATTCCGTACGACCAGCCGAGGAAGAAAAACGGTCCGGTCACTCCTCAAAACTGTAACAATTTCTCAGAAACAATAATAGGATAAAACTCGTGCCCCCACTTGACCAGTGGAAATGTGAAAAAGCTATTACGGGCGCTGTCAATGTTATTTATTTCGACGCCGCATGTTAAGAATTTTTATTTCGTCATGGGATTTCAAGTTCTATTGGGATGGCATGACTTTTGAAACCATCTCCTGAGTTTTATAAGAAAACTTGTTTAAGGGGCGTAACGAATGAAAAATTTAATGGTCTGAAATCAAAATCCTTGGCTAGTGTCGAATTAAATTTTTTCGCAACAACGGAATATTGAAATTAATGAATGAATACCTATCATATTTTTATCTATCTTCTGCAGTACATGATACCTTAGAAACATATCAGATGCGAATACGGAAGATACAAGAAAAAATAAATGAAGAAACTTTAGGACATAAGTAGGCATTCGCACCGCAGCGTCCTGAGGTCTTCAAATAGTGAAAAATTCAACCTACCTGATCACTGAAGCATACAGCGTAGTGTCGCATATAGCATTATAATGAAAGTAGTGATTTGTGAGTGTGTGGCGACAGTAATTCCCAAATGGAATCACGAAGAGTGCACGCCGTGGGCCGAATCGCAAATACGCATACGTTAGAGGTTTTATTCTATCCGCAGATGCGTTGGGTCTGCTACACGAGAAATTGTGATCGTCATTGAGATTGGTATATTTCTATTTTTAACCCCCGACGCAAAAACGTCGGGGTGTTATAAGTTTGACGTGTCTGTGTGTGTGTGTGTGTGTGTGTGTGTGTGTGTGTGTGCGTGCGTGCGTGCGTGCGTGCGTGCGTGCGTGCGTGCGTGCGTGCGTGCGTGCGTGCGTGCGTGCGTGCGTGCGTGCGTGCGTGCGTGCGTGCGTGCGTGCGTGCGTGCGTGCGTGCGTGCGTGCGTGTGTGTGTGTGTGTGTGTGTGTGTGTCTGTTACCCTGTGGTGCTCAAACGGGTGGACCGATTTGAATGCGGTTTTTTCGTTTGAAAGGTGAATTAGTCGAGAGTGTTGTTAGCTATGTTTGATGAAAATCGATCCAAGATGACCGCCGCTACAAAATGGCGGATTACATATTTTTTCACAACTCCCTTAATGTGGGTATCAAATGAAAGGGCTTGACTTGTAGAATATCACTAGTGCAAATCCAAGATGGCCGCCGCCACAAAATGGTGAATGTCGGGGGTTTTTTACATTTTCAATTTATACTTGTTCGTTAGTGCAAATACAAACGTAGTCTTATATCTTTTTATGTGAAGATGGTATTCATGAAGTGTCCGTCAACGGCTAAACCTTACTTAAATAATACAATAAAATTAATACTGTAATACAATACTGCAATATTATATATATTATATTATATTATATTATATTATATTATATTATATTATATTATATTATATTATATTATATTATATTATATTATATTATATTATATTATATTATATTATATTATATTATATTATATTATATTATATTATATTATATTATATTATATTATATTATATTATATTATATTATACGATAGTAACAGAAGGTCAAAATTTGTTCTCCGTAAAAAAACTAATTCGGTTGAATTACGACGAAGATGAAAAACATTGACGAAAAAATATCATCGCTAATACAGTATAGAGTGATGAGTTTTGAGTTTTGGCTATAGTAATGAGATGTCCGAAATTCAAAGTAGAATTGAGTCGGTGGATGAACCGGATGGCGAATACAGTCGGCAATCGCCGCGCCCTCCAATATATATGTAAATACAGCCACTGAAATATGACAGTTATAATTGCTTTATTGTACTTGCTACGCCTAGATAGGGTGACCATGAATAAAATTACATATAATAATCGGCATTAGGAAAAGTCTAATATTTACAAAGATATGTAGTTTAGTGAAACACATTATATAAATAAAAGGAAAAGAAATAAGCGACATCTCGTTAAAATTTATTAAAAATCTCTTAACTGATCGTACAGTTAAGTACCTATGTACTTAAATTTTAACAAATATATAAAACTAACTTTATGAAATTGTAGTCTGTAAAACGTTAAATAGTGTATGCTTTTTAGAGGTAGATTGTTATACTACTACTATACTACTAATATTCTACTATATACAATTAATAATATACTACTATATACAATTATAAATGAAACGAAATGAAATAAACCTATCACATCATTATTGAAATTAGGTTGACAACATTATTTTATGGAATTACATAATGAAACGTCACTTTACTAGTTAAATTAGAAAGTAGTAGTATAGTTAAGTTCAAAGTTGCTCAACGTGTCTAATCTATATGTAAGATTAATTGCGATTTATTACACTTTCATAAATCTTCCGGACTTTTCCAAATTTTTGGTAACCATAAAGTTACCGATTGTCGCTTTACCGCCGTATGCTAATTTTGACGAACACGTCGTAGAAATAAACTGAGTTCCGTCGACTGTAGTCGGCAAAGTTATTTCAGCCCAAAGTTTTGCATGCAAATTTTATGTTTTCTGCATGTCGTGAATATGTATTTGAACCTGTAATGTAAACACATACCTAACTTTTAATTAATGAGTTTTGAAAACATAATTAGAATATACGTTAATACGTTTCTGAATAGAATTTTCACAAAACCATTTTTATGTACTGCGTTATTATTGTTGTTCTTGGTCCAAATAAAACATTTGGCATAGAACTTTAGGTGTAGAACATTAGAGCATAATAAATAATTAATTAATAATTAATTTTAGAAACTCGGTGGCCCACCATCTGTCTGACCGGTTCAACTTTTAATTGTTTGCATACTGCAAAACCATTGGTAATTTTGTAACGATATCATAAGATAAGTCAAACTTGCAGTCTCGTTAGTTTTATTATACAGCGCATTAAATAAGCCTCCATCAAGAAGCACCTTATAAATATTCAGCAGTTACAAGAGACGCCTCATTTAGAACTGCCCCTCTTTTTTGCGTTATTGGCTGAATCCACCAGAGGATTGTTTGGATCAAGTTGTTACAAGAAGTAGATCGATATCGCTAATGGAGCAGTTTTTATTAATTACATTGATGTTCGGGATAAAAAGTGTCTGAAGTATATTAAAGTGAGCAAGGGAATATTATGGACGCTTTAGTTTCGTGACAATAGCTTATCTTTTTTTATGAAGCAAACTATTTTGCAATTACTAAAAAACTATAGTGCAATTTATTGTACACTAGCCGACCCCCGCGACTTCGTCCGCCTGGATATAGGTTTTATATAGGATCGGATTGGATCCCATAATCCTTTTTTGTACCTAAACTAAATGTAGCCTAAGTTATTCCTTATAACATCACCAGAAAGTTCCATCAAAATCGATCCAGCCGTTTCGGAAATTAGCTGGAACAAATAGACAGATCGACAAACATAAATTTAAACGCACACCAGTTTAAAATAAGCCGTACGTTCAAAGATCCGGGTCCCAAGTTATTTGAACCCAATAAATGCCTGTCATTTCTGAACTAAAAAACCTGTGTGACCTTGAAATATTTATGGAACAATATATAAAGTACTATCTTTCTAACAAAAAAAGAATGAGTAAAATCGAACAACGCGTTAATGAATTACAGCTAAATACACGTTTTAACTTTCATCCCCTCTCCCAAGGGAACCGTGCTGAATTTCGGGATAAAAAGTATCCTATAACCTACCTCGGAGTACAAACTCAAATCGTACCAAGTTTCATTCGAATCCATTCAGTAGTTTCGGCGTGATGCGCGGCCAAGATACAGACAGACAGACAGACAGACAGACAGACAGACAGACAGACAGACAGACAGACAGACAAAAATGAAAAAAATTGCAGTTTTGGATTCAGTATCGATTACAGAGTGCCCTCCAATAAAAAATTTCAAAATATCTTCAATGTACAGAATTGGATCTGTTACAGTTTTATTATATTATAGAAGATAGAAGAAGATAGATAGATGGAGGTTCATGGGGCAGTAGCTTATTTAAGGAAAATATCGAAGAAACATGAATGTACAATGTGCATATTATGATACATTAAGTACCTACATATAACTATTAAAATCATTTTAACACTAGGCAATCTTCTATATGCAATCAAATAGCATGTATTGTCTACGCTCCAAGCCAAAGGATTGGATAGTCACTATGCAGTCCTTCGAAATCTATTGGCCGACTTCGACAAATCGATGGGTGTTTCTTGTTACAAAAGTAGGTATATGTTGTGATTCTCGCCTATCCATCTGTATCCAGGTAACGTATCTATGGTCTGTACCCATGCGTCATAGTGCGGCAATCAGGACGTCGATCCGGGATAATGAATCCCGTAGGAATGATCCGGGGCGCAACAATCGTGACTTAACTCTCGATCAATTCCCAAATCGTACTCAAACTGTACGGTTTGATGTATTATATTATTTTGGTCTAGACTTCAAACGTTTTCAAACGACTTTCTCTAATACCAAACCCTAAATCTGGGAAGTATATTTTACAAGGAAAGGAAGTTCATTCTACCTTTGATCCCAAAACCTTCTACTGCTACTGTAGCAGTGGACTGAGCCACAGCTTGATCTAGTAAATTCCTCCACCGCACTCTCTCGGTGGCTGAGATAGTAAAAAGAGTTATTTCCAGTTACATTATTATCAGGTTACAGTAGAAAGTGGTTCTTGCCACACCATTACCAGTTCTTACTAGAATACAAAAGACTACATTGAAAATAAATGAATCAGATGAATGGGTGTTACATCTGTAAGTCAAGTCTAGCTACAGGGTTGGTCAGTTGTTCCGTAGACTCCTCATTCCTTGAACTGAGCTTTTCCCGGTAAAGTGGTAGCTGCCTGCGGTCAATGATTATATCAATTTTTGTTTCGAGAAAATGTTACTTCAAATTATTCTATTTCTTTTTTGATTTGCAACTATATTATTTTAAACACCGATGACTTCTCTGTTGAATACAACGAGGAGTTTGCACTAACGTCAACAATCAAAAATTACGAAGACCCGACACTTGTGCCCAATTATCATAAACATAATATCAATAATATCAGTTATAATAAGTTACACAATCAGTCCTCTTTGTTGTAGCGAATGATGATTTTGCGAGGGGCGTTGTGTATACTTTGCGAAGGAATAATTTATGCTCGCAGCGGGTGTTTTTTTTTTACAAATTGCGTAACATGTGGCCCGGGTGTAATCGATAACTTTGTATTTTATATACATTATGCAACTGTTTGTTTGTTTTCTTCTTCTTCTGTCTTCTTCAGTGTTTAATAGGAGTTTTATAGTTTGTATTTAGAACACTTGTTACATTAAAATTTTGCTGTTTTTTTTTGTACGCAGACATGGTAACATTCTACGGAACACAAATGTTCTTATTGTTAGCGGAACCTTGAATTACCAGAGTCGTCCTTGACACCGGTGTTATTATGGCATCGCACGGCTATATGTATTATGTATATATATGTATATCCACATTTCTCCTAATCCTGATGCTACAATTACCTACTTTAAAATCAATTAAGTGCATGTTTTTAGCAATATTCCTTTATTTTTAACCGACTTCAAAAAAGAAGGTTCTGTATTCGACCCGTATGTATTTAAGTTCGTGATTATTTCAAAAACTAATGAACCGATTTTAATGATTTTTTCACTATTGTAATCTACATATTTTCAGAAAGGTTTAAGTGTATAATACTATTAGTTATCATTCTTATGTACCAAGTTACACGCTTAAATGTACCCATATGTGTGTTGATTGGTACACTAATTTCATTGAGATTGCTGTACTGAAGTCGGTCCAATAATTTTTCTTAAACAATGGGGGGTGTTACACTATCAGTATTATCACGCGATCCGCGATACGCGATCCAATTATTGATGCCGCTTTTTTGCGTCAATACTGATGGATTTCCGGATGGTCTTGAAATCTGCGATCCGTGGATCGTGATACGGTATTGATAGTGTGACAGGCCCCATTAGCTTGTATTTAGACGACATATTGCCATGATTAGAATATGTCAGAGAAAAAACGCTCATCATCCTGTTAGCCAGTGAATTTTAAAACATCAAGCCATAAGTAGCTAATGCAAGTGTATAATGGAATTTGTCAAGAATCGAAGGGGTGTGTCGTTGCATCATCCCCTAATTTGGTTTTTATTTTATTTCAACCCCATATAGGGGCCAGTGGAATTAGTCTTACCATATGCGCGCCTACTTGCGTTACACTTGGGCCGAGAATGTTCATTTTTGGTGCATGCGTTTCAACTGTACGATCACTTCGAAAGTAGAATAATGGACAAGTTTCCAATATTTTTTTTAGTTTATTATAAAAATTTAAGTAACATAAAACAAAAATCTGAAAGAATTAAATAAATATCTCAAAAACTGAAAAAGTTATTGAACTTTAAAGTTGCTAATTTTCATCATGTCATCCAACCCGCTCACAGGTATTTTGTCCATGTAAATTTACTTGTTTTACCAATTTCTCCGAGATTAATTAACCGATTAGCGTGATTCTTTTTTAATCGACAGCTGAGAATGTTTGCAAAATGGTCCCATAGATTATTTCGAATTTTTTTTTTAAATCTTTTTAATTTTTTTTTAATAGCTCTGAACAGATGCTGTGGTCTGTGGACGTCATATTTGAGTGAGAAATTTTGCGTTAAAATACATGAAATTAAATAATTAATATCTCCTTCATTTATTGATGGATTTCAATTTTTTTTTCACTGATTTATTAGTTTTAATCTATATTTTAATACCATTGTGTTTAAAATGATATTTTAAACTTCAGGAAACTTCCTCATTGTGGTGAAAGTTGAAAGAATGTGGTGTTGTTGGATGTTTCTTCTAACTAGATTATCACAGATAAGTGAAATATGGATTTTTATGCTAAAAAGGAATGTTTTAACTATTATTTAAGAAAAGTGACATACCTATTATTATCTACACCTAATGTTCTTACGTAATAAGATACTTAAACTTTATTTTTTTGAAGTAGAAAATGTTATAATAAAAAAATAGAAAAAAAAAGTTTACTCTTAGATTACTAAGGCAGTCTCTCTGGCGAAATGCACACGACATAAGGGTGTACCTACATGACGTAATCCGAGTAGTCGACATGTGCGTGTGGCTTTAAATTCTGATCTAATAGCGATTACCAGCACGCACCGCGCGCCGCCGTAATGCGCCGCTGAAATGTGGGACGCGGATCAAACTCTTATTTTTTTTGCAAGCTTAACAAAATATCTACAATAACTATCATAAACGCGAAAGTTGATGTGTATTGGATGTGAAGTGGATGTTTGTTACTCTTTCACGCAAAAACTACTGAACGGATTTGGCCGAAATTTGGAACGGAGATAGATTATACTTTATGTACAAGAGATGACTAGTTTTTATCCCAGAAAATGGAAGAGTTACCGGGGTAACCAAAAAACCTCAATCCACGCAGATGAAGTCGCGGGCATCATCTAGTTTTTAATATAATTTTTAGGAATGGATCCGCAAGGAACAAAATTATGACGAGAGTCCAAATTTGTAACTTGATCATACAGGAAGAAATGTCTAATATTGGGAATAATACTTATTGCGTACATAAATATTATTTTTTAACTTATAGAGGCAGTGATAATTATTCATATTATGTTAATATAATAATCACAGTTCAAGTACTGGAAACCACTTTACTAAAAACTAACATATATGCTCTCTTAGATTAATAGGGTATTCTACTGTGTTTGAAAAAGCACTTCAAAATGTTGTTTTTGTTAATAAAAAGCCACAAAAAATATATTTCGGCAAAATAAACACGCGTTCATGCCATAAAATTAAATTAAATTTTAAACATTTTTAATCCCGCGTAAAACGCTGTCAGCCAATAAGTCAGCCATTTCATGACGTAACAATGTTAAACAAGAAGGTTATAAATGTATTCTATATAACACTGGAGTTTGCGCCTTAAATATTGTAGTAAAGATAAAGTCATTCGCCTGGGCTACTTTTTCTTTATTACTTATATTTTTTGGACGATATATCGATAGTTTGATATCGAAATGTAGATACAAAAATGTAGGTACAAAATCATCGTAAACTTAATAATCTACCGTATTTCATTTAAAATATATTATGTTTTTTCTGTATTCCTAGTTTACATACTTACATCTTAAAACGAAATGTAATTTTATTTAGATATACCTCTGTGGTAAAAAAATAGGGACATTCACTAGTGAAAAATAAATTAAGAAATTTAATAAAATTGAAAATTTATGTAGAAATATACTTAAATATTCTGATTTTGAGTAATAAAAGCACATTATTTTTTTATTAAATTATAATTAAAAGTCGTAATCTTTAATCTGTATATCACGTGACCTTAAACACGAGCCGCCTTGTTGTGACGTCATAATGATAGTTAATACTAATCATTAATCTATGGTCATATAGACAAAAACCATAAAGTTCATTGTACTCTGAAGCAACAACTTTCAGTTCAGTGTAAACAGATCAACTTTATCTTCAAGGAGTATTAAGTAATTGTGTTTTTTCGTAGGTACATTTTATTTTTATCTATTTATTTATTAATATGCAAACCAGTTGTGTAAAAGCAGATAGTACTAATCTGCCAAAAATTGATTCAATTATGGTTGCAAAGTTCTTTGCATGTAACCCAGACTTCTGTTCTGCCGAATTCCAGAATGTTAAAACATCTTTGTAAACATCATTAGTTATCTGTCAAGTCGGCTTACGGATGAATATTTTACGTGATAACGTCATTTAAAAATATTGGTATAAGGCCCTGTTTCACCACCATCTGATAAGTGTCGGATAGCTTATTCAGAACTATAGTCCTTGTCACTTGACATAAGTAAGGAAGTGACAAAACTTACGTTTAGGCTATCCCGACACTTATCAGAAGGTAGTGGAACAGGCCATATTGTACCTTATTTAAATAAAATAATTACTAAGAACTATAACCTAACATATATATATATTTATAATTTAATTTGTTTAATAAAGATACTGGACTATAATATAACTGTGTAATCATTTTTGAAGTGACTTACGATTTTTTAAATAAAGCCGATATATCGAAATATCGATATTTTTTTCGGTATATCGAACTCCGATATCGATATATTTAAAAATATAGATATATCGAAAATATTTATTTATATAATATATTAAAAAATATCAACAGTCCTTTTTTGTTTGGAGTTTAGATTCCATAGGTTCTATCTTTCTTATATGACCACAGATTGATATTAGTTTTTGCTTATATGACCACAGATTAATATTAGTATTTTTTTATCATTATGACGTCACAACAAGGCGGCTCGTGTTTTAGGTCACGTGATATACAGATGGGAAATTACGACTTTTAATTTTAATTTAATAAAATAATCACGTGCTTTTATGACTCAAAATCAGAATATTTAAGTATATTTCTACATAAATTTTTATTTTTATCAAATTTCATAATTTATTTTTCACTAACGAAAGTACCCTATTGGAGATAATATCATAAGAGTTACCTACCTACTCGTATCAGCAAAGTTTAGGCTGTCAAATCCAAGCTTAGCTTTATTAAACGAAGTAACCGATAAGTATGGTCAGTTTACACGGGTGAATACTTGTTAGGTAACCTGGTACTTTCTGATTTATTACTCTCATTTAGAATCAGTATTCTATTTATATACTTATTTAATGTGAAAGTATTTGATGTAATTTAAAAGAGATCCTTTGAAATTTTCTAAATAATGATAATAATCGAATTAAAATCCACTAATTTTTAAATACCACTTAGAATTAAGAAGCAAACACATGGCAAAGCGGAACTTTATTTAAAGTAGGTACTTATTAGGGGAAAAATCCTATAACCAAAAAAAAAATGTTTTTGTCAAACTGAATGGCTATACCTACGGGCCGCATCGATTATGCAAACGCATCTTATCTCAACCATTATTTACTCGCAAAAGATCATTACAACTTTTTAAAGGCACACACGACACGCTTGATCACCATTAAAGTCGCGAGACGTGTTTAATCTATAATGCGCCTTATCGCAATATTTTCCATTTCCGGGGTAAAACCGGGAACGTCGGCGGGACATCGCCAGGGGAAATAAGGAAGGCTGAGTTTCACTTCGTTGTTTTTTTTCCACCGCGCCGGGAAAATTTTTCGTACTTTCTCTTCGTTTACACTTACACCGGTTACCGGTGTTAGGCGCTCGATTGTTACCTGCATTCCGTTCCCCTGAATTAAATATCGCGCCGGGCAAAGGGTGAAACGTCTGGATTTGCATTTCGCTTGCAACAATGAAGCGGTGTTGTACTCGGATCTTTATGTTTAAGTTGGATTAAAAAAGAAGGAAGCTTTCGTTGCATTGTTCCGCTTGTTAATGGGAAAAAGTATTGCATGGCATATTATACGTATTTGAGAATTTTCATTTGATGTTTAACTGACTTCAAAAAAAAGAGGAGGTTCTCTATTCGTCGGATTCTTTTTATGTATGTTCACTGATTACTCAAATACGCCTGGACCGATTTGGAAAATTCTTCTTTTGTTTTAAAGGGTATACTCCCTTGGCTTGGAAGCTGTGATAGCCTAGTGGTTAGGATGACCGACTTCTAATCGGAGGTCGTGGGTTCGATCCCGGGCACGCACCTCTAACTTTTCGGAGTTATGTGCGTTTTAAGTATTTAAATATCACTTGCTTTAACGGTGAAGGAAAACATCGTGAGGAAACCTGCACGCCTGAGAGTTCTCCATAACGTTCTCAAAGGTGTGTGAAGTCTGCCAATCCGCTTGGCCAGCGTGGTAGACTATGGCCAAAACCCTTCTCACTCTGAGAGGAGACCCGTGCTCTGTAGTGAGCCGGTAATGGGTTGATCATGATGATGATGATGACTCCCTTGGTGGTCCCATGGTTATCACGTCAGGATCTGATGATTGGGATCCTGGAGAATCGAGGAAACTTCAAATTTATTTGGTATATTGAAGGTTAATTTTTCCTAAAATATAGTCTGTGTGTGGAGATTTTTGCCGCTATAAAAGTTTCAGATAACTTGAATGATAACTTATTTTGTATGCAAGCAATGATGAGGTCTCGTTACTATTATACTATATATATATTTTGACTACTTACGTTTCTCTTTCACTGATTAGGTGTAAATCAGTATTCATTATAGACTTTATTTGAAAGAAAATAATGAAATAAACAAAACCTTAAACTACCTATTTAAGAGCCCTCTACATGACAGCGACAAATCGTTGGTGAGTGGAGTCTAAAGGTGCGTCCAGACTTGAACATTTCACCGAACCGAACAGCGAACATTGGGTTACTGCGTAACAGTTCGGCGAAAGTTTCGCCGAACTGTTACGCAGTAACCCATCTCAAACGCTCCAAGCGCGCCGTCCACATTGAGCGTAACAAGTTCGCCGAAATGTTCGCTGTTCGGTTCGGTGAAATGTTCAAGTCTGGACGCACCTTAAAACAGTGATTTCTGCATTTAGAGAGCGAGACGTCTTCAGTAAAGAAGAGTACTAAAAATATATACATAAATAAATAATAAATTAATTAAATAAATAAAGGAGGATGGGCAAAGTGGTCTACCTACTCAACACAAATGAAACCTATTTCAATGAAAAGCTTATTTTTAGTACTTAATTTTATTATATGGAACCAAAGCTGTAAGTCTTGGGGTTCAAGAGATTTTCGAGAAAAACATAATGCAGCCCCTTACCTTATTTTCTGTTTTATGACCGCAAGATATAGAAGTATTAGGCTATGAAGGACATAATATGCCACCTAGTAACGATAGGAATAGTTCGCAGCTTTCTAACGATCAAGATAATAATCACACGAGTAGATAGGTACAGAGGGGAAGCTTCTACAAGCGGCCCGCTGTAGGTACACGCACACATATGCGCACGTTTGTCATCCAACTGACACCGAACCGTTGGTAAGTGTTTGTGTGAGTGTACCTACAGCGAGCCGTTTGTATGAAGATTTCCCTCTGTACCTATCTACTTGGGTGCTAATAATCTCGACTTATTACTATTATTAGTTATGTTGGGCCCGACATTAGGCCGCTTTTGTGCCCCCTGCTGCCAACTTGACCAATGTATTTAATTCTATATTTTATAGACGCTACGCCACCACCACCTACAGACTTTTAACGTCCCACTGCTGAGCACAGGCCTCCTCTCTCAAAGGAGAGGGATTTAGAGCTTAAACCCGCCACGCTGCTCCAATGTAGGTTGGTGGGCTTTAACGATTATTGTCACATGATAGTAATAATAACCGGGGCCGACTGCCTAACGTGCTCTCTGAGGCACGGGGGTGAAACAGCGCCAACTACCAACTCCGAGCTGGCACTGAGAATTTCTTGACAGGAAAACCCAATACCTAACAATTATTTGCCTGACCCGGGAATCGAACCCGGGACCTCGTGATCTGCAGTCGATTATGCTAACCATTAGACCTAAGAGGCAGTTTAACGTAGAACGCTACGCACTATTAATTAAATTCATAGTAGAATTACTAATATAGAGATTTTTAGTGAAAAACGGCAAAGTAAAAAGATGCAAATCTAGGTTTCGTATTTCGCCTATTTTAGCAAATATTTGGCAATTTTTTACATGAACTAAAAACATTTGTAATTATTATGAAGTAAACTATGATAAGACATCGGTCGTTTTTCAATTTTCTAGTTTCTTATATAGTTTATTTACGCACGAAGTTGCCCCAAAATTTGCCCAAAAATAGTGATTTTTCAAGCGTCATAACTTTCAAAATAAATATAATTTTACTAATATTTTTATTTTATGGCATAGATAATGGAGATATAAATTGATATCTGGCTTAACTTTAGACCTATTGCGACAAATATTAAAATAATAGGCGTAATACGTTTGTATGGATAAGCGCGTGAAGAGAGCGGCCTTAATACATCAAACCACTCCCAACTTTTTCCAACAAAGAAATATTCTAATATAAAAATAATATTTCATAACATTTTCCTAACCCAGGTATCGGTGTCGGTAATTAGTTAATGTTCTCGCTCATCTCCGATAATTTATTGAGACGGAGCACCTTCCCTCCCCCCTCCTATATCCCCCCTCCTCGCCGCTCCGGGTTCAACTCTCGGGAATTGGCGAAAAACTCAAACAAAATATTAATGCCTCGCTATGGTAAAATGGTAAGTATTGAACAAAGTATTGTAGTGTGGAATAGTTTTGATACTAATTCAATTTTTTAAGCATTTACACACAACGTACTTGCACGCACTCACATACACAATTAATATAAAGCAAACAAGAAATTGATGATAAATTGGTAATTTAATTATATCACTTTAATTTCTAAAAACTATAGATGAATTCAAGTAAGTAAGACATAGAAATGTTCACTTTGGACTGCGGTTTTTTTCAACGGAAACTTATTGAAAATAGGTATGTTACTAAAATTGTGAAAAATGTACATTTGAAATGCAAACTATCTCTAGTTACGTACACTCTAATGTACTTACAACAAAATGCAATTTTTTATTGTTGGTGTGAGTCGTTGATGTTGAAAGTAAAAAATATGCAATGGGCATGATTACTGGGGTTGATAGCAAAAAAACATGCGTAGGTGTATCTCAAGACTACTCAGTCGCACTAATATTTCGCACTCAATAGTCTCAGTGGCGGATTAATCAGAAATTGTTCCGTTGCGAGTCTGCGGTGAAAAATTGTCGCCATCAGCGAACCCGGCGAAATGACTCGATGATGCATCGCCTAATATTGCTCTACGTTTTATTTAAAGGCGTAGGTAGGAGTAGCTAGGTAGGTAAGTATATATTAGATAATTTTCGAGTAAAAATTTATTTGGGTCAACGCATCTTTATGATGGCTAAATCTGAAAATCGGTTTAAAGATTTTATTTCCCAAAAAAATAATGCAAGTGTTTACAAATAAAACGAAGCGTAGATCTGTTCTGAGCTTTACCTGCCTAAGTAAACCCATGAAATATCCTTGTATGTATCGCTACCATTAAAATCTGAATACAGTTGCCTACGTCAATTATATTTTTTAATTTTTACTTTCTACTTAATGTGAAATTCGCATAAATTCTTAGTACTAGTATCATCGTAGACGTCTTTCCTGCGGTCAAACCAATACCATCAATAAACTATTGCAAGCTAAATTTAATCTCTACAACACAACATTAGGAGTCGCTTTTTAAAACAATAAATAATAGTTTAAAAAAACTAAAAACACGCTTTTTATAGAAAACCAAACTAAAAAATAGAAAATAAATTTTAATAAATATAAATTAATAATAGTGTGCATATGACAAAAATGTATTTTATTAAAAAAAAGCGTGGGATGCATGGGTGTATAGAGGATTATCATTTCGATAATATCTTAAAAGCACCCCACGTTTTTTTTAAATAAAATACATTTTTTTCATATGCACACTATTATTAATTTATATTTATTAAAATTTATTTTCTATTTTTTAGTTTGGTTTTCTATAAAAAGCGTGTTTTTTAGTTTTTTTAAACTATTATTTATTTTCTACTTTTTAGTTTGGTTTATTTATAAAACACTAAAAAAATCATGTCACTTAAAATACAACAGATATTAATTATTAATAAATTATTTTATTTGTTTTTTATTGTAAATCGTACAATATGATTAAACTGAATAAGTACATACTACTTACTTAATAATATTATTATTTTGTTTTAATATTGTTTTATCTTCGCATTCGTGCGTTTTGTGCTTAGATTTTAGTTATGTGTGACATCTATTCTGTTTACCCTAGTTACAGTTAGTTACCGTGCGATTTTGAATGTTTATTGTTTTTCCTTACCGACGACTTTTGATAAATGAACACAAAATCTTATTTTCCCAATTGAATAATGAAATAATCTTATCAAATTAAGTAGTGTATTGTCATCGGTCCTCGATAAATCTACAAAGTTTGAATGAAATCTGACCGTTTAAAGTGGGTCAAAATCGCGTTCAAAGAAGTCGGTTACAAGCATACATACAGGTGAAGCTAATATAAAGCGTGTAACAAGTGTAAATTGAAAATTTAAAAAACCCCCGACATTCGCCATTCAGTGGCGGCGGCCATCTTGAATTTGCAATAGTGCTATTCTACTAGTCAAGCCCTTTCATTTGATACCCATATCAAAGGATTTGTGAAAAAATATATCATCCGCCATTTTGTAGCGGCGGCCATCTTGGACCGATTTTCATCAAACATAGCTAAGAACACTCTCGACTAATTCACCTTTCAAACAAAAAAAACCGCATTCAAATCGGTCCACCTGCACCCGTTTGAGCGCCACAGGGGAACAGACACACACACACACACACACACACACACACACACACACACACACACACACACACACACACACACAGACACGTCAAACTTATAACACCCCGTCGTTTTTGCGTCGGGGGTTAAAAATAAACTGCCATTCATTTCCAGAGTCAGCATGTTGTCATTCTCATCATAAAATCGTTTTTCATTTAAGCCTGCATCATCACACAATCACACATGATGTGTGTTTCATTAAAACCACGTACAATCATAACACAACACCATGAAATTCTCGTACTTCCAATCTCATACCGGCACGGCAGTACGCCATGCTTTTGCCCATAATAAGTTCACCTCTCAGTTCGCGGCGTGATTGGCTCAATCCCCGGGGGGACCCAACTTCGTCAGCAAATGAGGAGTGAGCTAACACGATAATAATTTATAAGACAACCGGTATTATTTATTATCAGCGCGCTTATATCCGATGTGAGATGATTTTTGTAGCGCGCGAAAGTATAGAAAAATGAAAACGTTTACAAGTACCTATAACATTTTTTTAGGCTAACATGCCTTGTAGGCAAAAGCCTTCAAATAAAAAAGAAAAAGTTAAACCTTTTCTTGTCAAGTGATACTCGTTTTGTATGAGTAGGGCTCGCTCGCGGTTGATTTGTGCCTTTATTAATAACAGAATATTAGATTTAACAGCAATAATTTAATGGTAATAACAATGCGATGTAAGAAAATAATGAAGAAACCGCTTCCAAACAATTGGGGGATTTCACGTTCCATCTCCAAAATTTCCCAATCCCATCACATCAGTCATAAGTTTCCCGCGTTTCGCGGCATAGTAGTAGGTATAGTATAGTAGAGAAAAAATGTGAATCAAATCAAATCTAATATTCAAAACTGTTACCTACACTGTAACTTTTTAATGTTAATATTATAAGTAGGTATATTAAAATGAGTTCATTGGTATTTGGTTCATTTGTTTCATTACGATTCATTTGTATAGCATTACAAAAAAAAATTTGAACTTGTTGTGAGATATCTCCAAAGTGTTCTGTTAAAAAATGTACCTACACAAGTACCTACCAACAAAATATGAATCATTTCCAATTTTACGCAACCTAGTCTAGTCTACTAACAAGTCAAAAATTTTGACGACATAATTTGCTTGTTTTTCAAATTCTAATTTTGAAAAATATTTATTTTGTTCTTGAATTTTTTGAGTCAGGTAGGTAGGTATAACTTAAAGACTAGAAATGATAACTAAAATGTTTGGATTAAGTTAAGCGAGATTTTCCTTTACAACCGCGAAAAACCCTCGCACGCCAGATATAAATAAGCGCGCCGCATGAAGAAGATACATGGCGTGGCGAGGGAATACAATTCAGGATAGCAAAGGTCGTTCCCGTTAGTACAAATGTAAGTAAATTTGAATAAAACATGCCGGAACAGCGCGGGGTTACGTCCGTGCTTCTCTTTGTTTTTTTTTTTTTTATAAAATCCTGTTCGATACATTTGAACATAATAAGTTATGTTTCAACATTTTATTTGCTACTAGCGGACCCGGCAGACGTCGTCCAGCCCGCTATTAGCGCCACCTACCGGGTCCAATTTTTCTACTTATAAACCTTCCTCTTGAATCACTCTATCTATTAAAAAAACCGCATCAAAATCCGTTGCGTAGTTTTAAAGATTTAAGCATACATAGGGACATAGGGATATAGGGACAGAGAAAGCGACTTTGTTTTATACTATGTAGTGATAGTAAATGGTACATACATCATGAATCATGATTCTATCAGTTGATGAAGACCACAACGATAATTGTTATGCTAATTAGGTATATTAATTATTACCTATCCACCCACCTATCTTTCTATTCAGTAATGACTATTATGTTAAACTTATATAATTTTCATACATAAAAAGTAGCTATACTGAACAGTAAGGGCCTGTTTCACCTTCTGATAAGTGTCGGATAGCCTAAACGTAAGTTTTGTCACTTTATTACTTTATGTTAAGTGACAAAGACAAAAGTTGTGAATAAGTTATCCGACACTTATCAGAAGGAGGTGAAAGAGGCGAGTTTTCTGTATTTTTTTTCTCAGCTTTTAATTAGAAAATTTGGTCCTTCTTCCAGGTTTCATGTTTGGACTTGAGATGAAGAATCAAATATTCCATCAGGCGACATTAACATAATATATATACCTACGCTACAAGCATCATAATATTAAGTATTTTATTATTATCTACATTGACATAGAAGACACGACTGTTATTTTTGATATGTATTTTTTAATAATTTTCATACAGGCGGTCTATAGGTACCTACATGTATTTTAATTAAGGCTTTAGGGTGATTATCGATTTTGGTTTTAATTTCGCAGTTTTGAAAAAAAAAAATTTTTTTCTTTTTATTATTATTTTTTGTATATACACTTATAGATTACAGTATGAGAAAAAATTACATGTACAAGGCCTCTTCGTAACTCTAGCAGTTTTCCGGAAAATTAATGGAGTGTAATGAACCAGTGGAAAGAAATGAAAATCACTTGGAGTGTAATGACCTATCGTCGGATAAAAATGAATTCAGAAGCTTTTTAGTAGCCCATCTTTGATTATTTTATGAAATAATGAATAATTATATGAAAAAAACGAATAAAATTTAAATAAAATCTAAACCTTGAGTTTAGATTAACAGTAAACAAGCATAATCATTTTAAATAAATTAAAAAAATGAATTAAAAATTTTAGATTTGACGAGGCTGGTCTTGCAGAAATTTTACGTCTCAATCTTTGTTAAACCGACTTAAGTAGTCGCCTTGTCTGAGGAGATAGGTTTGACAATAATTTGATTGGTTTCTGTAATTTCAGGTGAAATATTTCCAGTTTAATTCTCTTTTTGAGGAACTTCAGGGGTATCGTTGACCAATACTTATCTCTTTAACTTTATTTTGCCCCCTCTTTTTTTTCTTATATTTCAAAGAGTTTTTTTCTGTTCATGTTGTGCTCAAGCGGACATTTCAATGATGCTGCGAATCTTTTTCTGTTCTTTTCTTAAAAGGTAATTTTTTCGCTATTTTTCTTTCTTAATTTTAATAATTCCTGAATTGTTTTTTTAATTTCTCTTAATTTTGGCGTTTTCTGGCTCTATCTTTAGCTAACTTTTCTTCTTTTGTAAGTTTTTTCTTTGTTTTACTCATGTCCACTTGTTTTTTTGGAACGGAATGGATATTAATGAACTGGAAACAAATGACCAAATCGATTTTAAATTTAAAATACTCGAGATACGTGAATGCATAAAATCTCCGAAATAGAACTCTGAATAGAAACAAAACATAAATCCTAGTACTAAATCTAGAAAAAATTAAAAAAATTAAGTCACGTTGAAAATCGGTGGAACGTAATGAACTCTACCGCGTGACAAAATACTTCTGACTACTCGCGAATGCAATTTTTTTGTGTTAATTGAAAGATCACCATACTATAACAGAACATCAGCGGCACTAACTGAGACGCCGGATACGCAGGAGGGTAAATCGTTGCTGTACACGTTTGAACACGTCGTGAAGTAGCGATTCCATTACCAGAGAACGTAATGACCGTTTGCGATTGACAAAATTAAAAGTTGGATTATTTCAGGGTTAGAATGGCTTTATAAATTACAAAGGGTAAACAGTCTAATCTTAAATCATTGTTTAATTTGATAAACAAATTAACTAATTCGTTTGATGCACACGAATTGAGTAAAAAAATATGTAATTCAATAGATGGGCATGTGCACACGGAGATGAATGACTTTTTCACAGGATTTTCCTAATTTTCTTTTTACCCTGAGCATTCAGCCCTTTTGTAATAGGATGCCTTCTTGCATCGTTTGTGTCTTAACAAGATAATCAAAACCATTTTTTCCATAATAGATAAAACATAGCGATTTTAGCCTTTGCAAGGTGTTTCGAACGAAAATCGATAACCACCCTTTAGGCTTAACGTTGTAACTTTGTGTGTTGTCCATTAAACGAGCTCATTATAGTCGCCCTTGAAGGGAAACTTTGTCAATCCGGCGGGGCGCCCTAAAGGGTGAAAATGTCATATGTTTATGGGATTTCCGTGTTATGTTAATGCGCGTGCACCAGCGGTCTGTGTGCTAATAGGGTTTAAAATTTAGTGGTTTCAACATACGCTCAAATTCTACATAATATGGAAAACTTTAATATTAAATTTTCAAATTACATTTTACAGTCCTCATAATAATAAAGAATTTAATAAAGGGATACCATTTTAGGTAAATTAGGACACAGCCTTCTTGTGACATAGAGTTATGTCGAGTTACGTCTATGATTCTGTTTACACTAATTTACAAAAAACCATGAGCCGGTCTGACCGGTCTGAGTAAGGCACATTCTATATATAATTTCGTTCGCATGCGTCGTTGCACGGGCCGGCAAAAAACTTATAATTTTGCACCTTGCACCAGATACGATTAATATACTGCCGAAGACGTCCGCGTCTATAGTAGGTATAGTGTGGACGTCTTCAGTAGTAAGTCGATGTATATTCTGACCCTTAATATCATAAAAAATACTAAAAAATGCTAAATAGTTACATAAAACAATGAACGGATTGAACTTCTCGATTGACCAACACATGGAAGTAACTCAATTTCAATCTCCAATCACAATCCGCCGTAATAGACGGCAAACCGAATTAGAGTGGTGCGCGGTCACCCTAGAGCTAACGTGAGCTAAACTAAGCTAAACGCTCACCCGATGAGGCATAATTTGCGACCAATTAGAATAATGGTCCGCCCGTGATGTATGCACGACGTGTGCGGGACACAGACAACTGTGGAGACGCCATGAAATAAAAAAAATCATAAAATCCGTGTCAACGAATGAATAAGCGAAAAATATTAAAACGGGTGATTTTTTTACAAATTTGTTGTACCTAGTTTGTAATTATTAGTTTGTAATTAGGTACTAGGCGCATTTTTTTTGTATTAAACCTAAGCTAAAAGCTAGTTAAATAAAAAATATTAATTTTTTCGGAGAAACTGCGCAACTAAGAAATGAAATGGCCTTTTTTTCAAACACTTTCTCGGTCAAAATACTAGGCTATACGGTATACCTTGAAGTACTACTTTATATCGACACCTTCTGATGCCACGTTTATTAAGAATCTGTCGACTAAGGGCCTATTTCACCACCTTCCGATAAGTATTGGATAGCTTATTCACAACTTGTGTCTTTGTCACTTGACATAAAGTAAGAAAGTGATAAAACTTACGTTTAGACTATCCGACACTTATCAAAAGGTGGCGAAACAGACCCTAAGTATTGCATTAAAGTAAAAGTATTATATAATAATAATAATAATAAATAAAAAAGCCTTTTTATTTCATATCCATATCCATAATGTATGTACATTTCAAATGTTATTATTTTGTGTTAGTTCATATTTTACTTAAAATCTAGCTATTAGTATGGGTTACTTATATATGCTACTTTTGGATATGAACCCCTCCTCGGGTGAAGGCCTCCTCCAACTTTTTCCATGATTCTCTATTTTTGCCAATAATTTGCCAGTCTTTTCCGGCTATTTCTACTATATCATCAGCCCACCTTCTTTTCGGCCTGCCCACTCGTCGTTTTCCTATTGGTCCCTTCCACCGCGTGGTTCTGAGTGTCCACCTGTCGTCTTTATAACGGGTTACATGACCGGCCCATTGCCATTTCAATATAAGGGCTTGCCTGAGAGCATCAGTTACCTTGGTTTTTTGCCTTATATCTTCACTTTTGACTTTGTGTATTTTCCTTATTTTTAATATGCTTCGCTCCATAGCTCTTTGTGTTGTTCTGATCTTTTGTTTAGCTCTTGTCGTGAATACCCATGTTTGACAGCCATATAACAAACAAGGCAATATGCAAGTATCCAATACAATTTTTTTCAAATTTAACGAGTAGTCTCCTTTTAAGATTTCTTTAAGTGACCAAAATTTCTTCCAGCTTAAATTTGTTCTTCTTTCAACTTCGTCTTCGTTATTTGATTTGCTAAATGATACCTGTTTACCCAGGTAAGTGTAGCTGTTAACATATTCAATTTTGTTTTCTTTTATTTTGATGGGTAATCTGATGCTGTTTGTCATTATCTTGGTTTTAGTAGCATTCATTTCCAATCCTACTTTCGAGCTTTCTTGATCAAGCGTGCTTAGCATTTCATATAGACCTTTTGATGTTTCTGATAGTATAACTATATCATCAGCGAATCTGAGATGATTTAAGTAGCAGTTGTTAATTTTTAATCCTTTGTCCTTCCAGTGCATATTTTGGAATATGTTTTCTAATACAGCAATAAACAGCTTAGGTGACAGGGGGTCACCCTGTCTCACTCCTCTTTCAATACATATTGCTTCACCTCGTGATTCTAATCGGACATTACTTGTGCAGTTGTTGTAAATATGTTTTATAATATTTATATACTTTAAGTTGATGTTGAAACTGATTAGTGACTTCCATATAGAACTGTGGCTTATGCTGTCAAATGCTTTGCTATAGTCAATAAAACCTAAATACAAAGGTTTTTTAAATTCTTCATATTTTTCGATAATTTGTTCTAATGTATGTATATGGTCAATCGTACTAAAGCCAGAACGGAAGCCTGCTTGTTCCATTGGTTGTGCATAGTCTATGTCATATGTTATGCGTTTGAGAATGACAGATGCAAAAAGCTTATATAAACTTGCCAGTAGACTGATTGGTCTGTAGTTGCCAATGTCAAATGGGTTTCCTTTTTTATATAGCAGTATAATATCCGATTTGCACCATTGATTTGGGACAGTTTCAGTTTCAAGAATCATATTAAATAGTTTTGTGAGGTGTTTAAGTAATATTGGTGCACCTAATTTCAATGCTTCATTGGTTATCCCATCGGGACCGGGGCTTTTATCTGATTTTAATTGTTTCAACTGTTCATATATTTCTTTTTCATCTATAGGTGTAATTGATTCTGCGTTTCTAGCTTGATATATTTCTTTGATTTCTTCAATTTCCTCCTCTTTCTTTTTATAGAGTTCTCGATAAAAAGTAGTTGCTTGATGCATAATATCTTGTCGAGTTTTGGTTTCTTTAGATTGGCTTTCTAGTTTCTGTATCCATGTTTTCTTTGTATTCAATTCTTTAAATGCTCTTTTTGTGCTTCTGAATTCGTTTAAGTTTTTTGTTATTATCTCTTGCCTGTGTTTGTTATAGTCTTTTTTAATTGCTTTATTAGTTTCTTTATATAATCTGCTTAGTTCTTTCTTTGTATTTGTATCCTTGTTCTTTTTTGTTGTTAGTTCAGTTCTTCTTTTTATTAGTGCTACTGTATCTTCGCTTAATATTTTGTTTCGTTTTTTTATTTCTGGGTTGTTTCTGTCGGTTAAGCTGTTTGTTATGGCTTGTTCAAGCACATCATAAAAGGATTGAACATTTGTGATATTTTCTAGTTTGTCTTCGATACTCAGCTTTAGGGTATCTGCGTAGTATTTTATTTCATCATCTGTTTTGGGGATTCTTGGTAGTAGTTTAAAGTTTTTTCTGCTCTTTTTTGGTTGGTTTAAAAGAAGTGTTGCTCTTATCAGTCTGTGATCTGTTAGGAACTTTATATTATTAAGGACTTCATAGTTTTGGATCATTTTCGGAACATTTGTCATAATGTAGTCAATTTCATTCTTGACAGTTTTATCTGGTGATTCCCAAGTCCATTTTCGATTGGGTCTTTTTTTAAAGTAGGTATTGATTATTGCTAACCTGTATTCAAATGCATAGTCTATTAACCTCTCTCCTCTTTCGTTCCTCTGGCCTACGCCATATTTCCCCATGATAAAATTTTCCTCTGTTTTGGGTTGGCCTATTTTTGCATTAAAGTCTCCTAAAACTAGAACTTTCTCATCTGCCATCGCATGTGCTTTTTTAAGATTGGCGTAGAATTTTTGAATTTCAGCTTCACTGCATCTTTCTGTAGGTGCATATGCCTGAATTAGAGAAATATTTAATTTTTCAAATTTTAATTGTAATAATGCTACTCTTTCTGAAATACCAGTGAAATTTTTAATATTACTTTTCCATGCTTTCTTTATTAGGAATCCTACTCCGTGCAAGCCTTTTGTTTCGCCAATGTAGCAGAAGATGTAATCTGGATATTCTTCTATATGACATCCCATTCTTCTTATTTCCGAAAGTCCTAGTATATCCCAGTTTATACTTTCCAGTGCATTAGTAAGTTCTAGATATCGATATGTTGATGCCAATGATCTTACATTGTAAGTACCAACTTTAATACAATTCATGCATTTTTGGCTCAATTTGGTGGTCTTACTTTTAGGTGGAGGGTATTGGTCGGATTTCCCACGATGACCAGTCGGCTTGGGAAATTGTTTATTTGTTTGGCATGGTTGTTCTAACTTGCTTGTTTTTTTTTTTTTTTTGTTTTTTTCCGGTGGCTGATGGCTTTATCCTAGGAGCTATGCTCTGATGACGGGGTATAGGCTGACATTGAGTTACTCCTGGCTCTCATGATATCAAATGCGTTAGTTCTATTTATTTTCGATACTACGTGTTGCTTTCGGGGCTGGATTTTTGTTTCAGGAGAAGTGGATCTTTTGCGCTTTTCTTGAGAAGTATTTGCCTCTTTGATAATTAGCTTATCGTATTTTAGGAATGCTATGTTGCCTTTGTTTCTTTCTTCTTTAAGCTTTTCCATTAGTTCTTTTCTCTTCGTCATGATTTCTTTTGTGTAATCATCAGAGGCATACACATCCTTAAATTTCTTTTTGTTTCTCATTATTTCGTTTTTCTGCCAGCCATTAACAAAAGTAATTAGTATCGGTCTTGGTTTTTCTTTTTTATCATCTTTTTTCCCAATTCTGTATATAATATCGATATCTCTTTTTTCTAGAGCAATTTTTAAATCGTTCCTTATTTTGTTTATTGTTTTTTCTAAGAGGTCAGATGCAAATTCTTCGTTTTCTTTGAGGCCATAGAGAATGATGTTATTTTTTCTTTTGTGTGTATCTAATTGAGTTAGTTTGTAATTTAAGTTTTGGTTTTCTACTTTTAATTCTGCAATTTCTCTTTTTAGAGGTGCCAGTTTTTCGTCTATTTGTGATATAATATCCCTAGTTTGATTTGCCATTTCAATTTTTATTTGATCGAAAAAAGTTTGAAGATTCTCCATTGTGATTGTTTATGAGTGTAATGGAACGTTGTTGCGTGAACGCATGAATTATTAAGAGTTTTGACTAATGTCGTTTCGTATAGACAAATCTTAAGGAATATCGTGTCGTCTAAATGAGGCTTAAGCGATATCGTGTCGTCTAAATGAGGTTTAAGAGATATCGTGTCGTCTGAACGTCTGAACGAGGCTTAAATAATTTTTGCGTTGTTATGTTGGTGCTACTGATGCACTATTCAATGGAGTCAATTGTTTATGTTTTTATGTTTCTAAATGACACTGTGATATATTTGTTCAAACTTTTCACGTATTATTCACTGACCACTGTTGTTATTCTAGTTCGTGCACCGCTAAATAGTTATTCAGTTTTGTTCAATGTTGCTATTTGCAGATTATGACACTGAGACTGGACATAATTTTAACTGCACTATTTGTTCAAAACTTTTCACGTTTATACCACTGTTCTTAATCTAGTTCGTGCACCACAAAATATTCAGTTTTTTTCGATGCTGTTATTTGCAGCTTTATACAGTGTTTTTTCCTAATAGATTGCACTTTTCCACAACAAATTTAATTTATTTAACGGAGATACTTTGCGAAACAACTTAGTCACTTGACAGCCGGAACCGGAAAAAAACGTATTTAAAAAAGTATTATAAAACACTTTAAATGTAAATGAAAAGGTACAAGACTCATAAGTCTTAAGACGATTGTAAACCATACAAAAATTTTCATACAAAAAGCGATAACGTTTTTCTCCCCGTGAATATTGTCCAGTTTTTATGATTTTTGGAAATGTTGTAAATATAGTGAAAAACTAAGTAGGTCAGTACGTTTTTATTTTAAAGAATTATTGCTTACAATGTAAGATAATAGCATTTAAATATCTCTATTTTTGACGTAAAAACTTCCTCCAGCGTTTTTATTTATTTTAGTTAAACTAAACTGAATTACAAAAAAATAAAAACGTACAGACCTAAATGAAGATGTACTGAATTCAATGAGATCTAAATCGTCTTATTTCGTACTCTTGCCCTTCTGGACTTGCAACTCTCTCTATCGCACAATATAGAGCATTTTTGAAAATACCTACTCTTGCCACGTCTCGTGACTACACGATCCTCTTAAGGAGCATAAGTCCTCTCTATTGTTCTCCCAATTCGTTAATAAATGTTTGGGGATGCGTTTGTCCGGTGGCGGAACGTCAATGTCGCGATTGTAGTCGTGTCTATTTATGCAGAGTGCGGTGAATTTTGTATCGGCGTGTCTGGCGCGCGCGTCGATTATTGAAAATAGTTCTTAGCTAAAAACATTGCTTTCACGTTCAAAATAGACCTGGCTGTATACAATTTATTATCAATGCATCGGAAAAGCCTTGCCACTAAGTGGCTATGCACTAACTATGGCACGACGCTGTTTTTTGGAATTTGGAAATGGAAATGGAAATTTATTTATCTACAAGCGGACACCCGCGACTTCGTTCGCGTGGATATTGGTTTTTAAAAATCCCGTGAGAATCATTTTGTTTTTCCTAAGCTCCTTTGAGCTCATACCTTGCTAAAAACTGTTAAAAGTTCACTGGCGGATGTTTAGGTAGATCAAAATGTAAACATCCGCCAGTGAAAGTCCCATCAAAATCGGTCCAGCCTTTCAGAGTATAGCCAGTAATCTTTAAAGTATTTCCTTTCTAACAAAAAAAGAATGAATGAAATCGGACCACCCATTAACGAATTACAGGTAAGTACACATTTTGACTTTCATCCCCTCTCCCAAGGGAACCGTGCTGAATTTCGGGATAAAAAGTATCCTATATGTTACTCCATAGTATGAACTTAAATCATGCCGAGTTTCATTTCAATCCATTCAGTAGTTTTTACGTGATGCGCGCACAAACATACAGACAAACAGATAAACAGACAAACAGACAAACGGACAAACAGACAAACAGACAAATATTTCAAAAATAGCTTTTTTACGTTCTATTACTTATTCCTAACATCCCCGTTATTATTTTGCAAAAATCTTCAATGTACAGATACGGCAATTCTACGATTTTATTATATGTATAGATAGCTTTTTTACGTTCTATTACTTATTCCTAACATCCCCGTTATTATTTTGCAAAAATCTTCAATGTACAGATACGGCAATTCTACGATTTTATTATATGTATAGACTTTTTTTCGAGTTACATCATTATCGATGCAAATCGAAAAATGGAAGCCACCCGATTTATAAGTACCATACCCATAATACCAAGCGTTATAAAAACTTAATTTGCTCAAACTTTGAGTAAAAGCTTTAGTTATACAACTCTTTCGATTCCATATTGTCCAGTTGAATCTTTTATACATTCTTTGATTACATCAATATAAGTAACTTTGTAATAGTAGGAGATCCCACCTTAGAAATTTCTACCCTCATCTGTTATTTAAACGAATTATATGTCAAATGAAAGATTATTTTATTCTTAATCGAACCGTATTTGGTTGCCTGGTCAAAAGTGGTGCTAAATCATGGTTGCCTGGATTTTAAGATATAAAATGTTCGGTGCGAGTGTTGAAAGTGACAGAAAAGTGTTGCGCGCGCAATTTCATTTGACAGACAAAGATGCAGTGAGGCAGGCGTGCACTCGGCAGGTGCTTAGTCTATACATAGATTAAAACCATAGACTTTCTGTGCCTGTCCATTAAAGATATTTACAAAAAAATAAGTGAGTGACGTAAGGGATAAGTAATAAAACGTAAAAAAGCTGTTTTTGAAAATTTTGTCTGTTTGTCTGTATGTTTGTGCATGTATTACGCAAAAACTACTCGTTCGTTTCAACCAATGGACGTCCACTGCTGGACATAGGTCTCTTGCAAGGATCGCCACAGCACACGATCTTGTGCCGCCTGATTCCAGCGGCTGCCAGCGACTCGCTTGAGATCGTCTGTCCAACGAGTGGGGGGTCTACCTGCGCTGCGTTTACTGGTGCGAGGTCGCCATTCAAGCACCTTGGGACCCCAACGTCCATCGGTTCTTCGAGCAATGTGCCCCGCCCATTGCCACTTCAGCTTTGCGACTCGATGAGCTATGTCGGTAACTCTGGTTCTCCTGCGGATCTCCTCATTTCTGATTTGATCCCGCAGGGATACTCCGAGCATAGCTCTCTCCATCGCCCGCTGAGTGACCCTGAGCCTTCTTATGAGGCCCATTGTCAGCGACCATGTCTCAGATCCGTAAGTCATCACTGGCAACACGCACTGTTCGAAGACTTTCGTCTTCAGACACTGAGGGATATTGGACGAAAAGACATCTCGAAGTTTCCCGAACGCTGCCCAGCCGAGTTGGATTCGGCGGTTGATCTCTTTCTCAAAATTGGACCTACCTAGCTGGATCGTGTGTCCTAGGTATATGTACTCGTCTACAATTTCGAGTGCAGAGTTCTCAACGATTACCGGGTGGAGCGGAACATGAGCATTAGACATGATCTTCGTCTTACTCATGTTCATTTTTAGGCCCACCTGTTGAGAAACTCTGCTGAGATCGTTGAGCATTGTATTGAGGTCTCCCAGAGTCTCTGCCATCACGACTATATCATCGGCAAACCGTAGGTGAGTGATGTACTCGCCGTTTATGTTGATGCCAAGTCCGTTCCAGTCCAGAAGCTTAAAGACGTCTTCCAATGCAGCGGTAAATAGCTTCGGGGAGATAACATCTCCCTGACGCACTCCTCGCTGCAATTGGATTGGCCTCGTATTCTGATCCTGTATACGGACTGACATAGTGGCGTTTTCGTACAAACACTTCAGCGCTTGGATGTACCGATAGTCGATCCGGCATCTCTGCAGTGATCTCAATACAGCCCAAGTTTCCACCGAATCAAAGGCTTTCTCATAGTCCACAAACGCTAAGCAAAGTGGCCGGTTATACTCTTCGGTCTTCTGTATAACCTGCCGCAGCGTATGGATGTGGTCTATGGTGCTGAAGCCTTTTCGGAACCCGGCCTGTTCGGGAGGCTGGAAGTCGTCGAACCTACGAGCGAGACGATTCGTAATGACTCTCGAGAACAACTTATAGACATGGCTCAGCAGCGAGATGGGTCTATAATTCTTCAGCAGGGTATTATCGCCCTTTTTGAAGAAAAGAACCACCACGCCTCTGTGCCATGCCTCTGGCGTTATGCCCTGGTCGATGACGGAATTGAACAGTCGCTGAAAGACTTTAAGGACCGGTTTTCCACCTGCTTTCAGGAGTTCCGCTGTGATTCCGTCATCACCTGGCGCCTTGTTGTCCTTAAGTTGTTTGAGAGCCATACTAATCTCGTATAGGCTGACGTCCGGGATATCTTCGGTATAGTGTCGGGTCAATTTGGCTCTGGGATCTTTAGCCAAATCTTCAACAGGCTTCTGTGTTGACGTGTACAGCTGTCCGTAGAACTTCTCAACCTCTCTCAAAATCTCAGGTTTAGACGAAATGAGACTACCGCTGTCGGTCTTCAGTCGCGTCAGCTGGCTTTGACCGATAGACAGATCTCTCGCGAACACCTTTGAGCCTTTGTTCCGCTCAATGGTTTCTTTGATACGCTCGGTGTTAAAGTATCGCAGATCGCGTTTCTGTGATTTAGAGATCTGTCTATTAATCCGCCGATAAGCAAGGGCGTCTCCTGAAGACTGCAGTCTCATTTCATGTCTCTGTTCCATGAGATTGAGAGTATGGTCTGAGAATTTTTTGGTTCTACTTCTACGGTGGGTCTTAAAGAACCTAGACCCAACCGCATGGACAGTTTCCACCAGCCTGTTGTTTAGTTCGTCCACAGAATCGCAATCTGCCAGGCAAGCGAATCGGTTTTGCAATTCGAGTTGGAAGCTCTCGGGGTTCTGGATATGGGCGCGAGAAGGTCGGAGCGTTGACTTCATCAGTCTGGCCCTTTCGAGCTTTATATTCAGATTCAATGTGCCTCGTACCATACGGTGATCGCTGCCGGTTTTTACTCTATTGATCACAGAGACATCATTGAATACATGCCGCTTGGTAGACATGATGAAGTCGATCTCATTTCTCGTAGAACCCACTGAATGAAAACCTACAAAAACTACTGAATGGATTGAAATGAAACTTGGCATGATTTAAGTTCATACTACATAATAGCATATAGGATACTTCTTATCCCGAAATTCAGCACAGTTCCCTTGGAAGAGGGGATGAAAGTCAAAATGTGTATTTTGACTTTCATCCTCTCTCCCAAGGGAACTCTGCTGAATTTCGGGATAAAAGGTGTATTTTGACTTTCATCCTCTCTCCCAAGGGAGCTCTGCTGAATTTCGGGATAAAAGGTATCCTATATGCTATTATGTAGTATGAACTTAAATCATGCCAAGTTTCATTTCAATCCATTCAGTAGTTTTTGCGTAATACATGCACAAACATACAGACAAACAGACAAAATTTTCAAAAACAGCTTTTTTACGTTTTATTACTTATCCCTTACGTCACTCACTTATTTTTTTGTAAATATCTTTAATGGACAGGCACAGAAAGTCTATGGTTTTAATCTATGTATAGACTAAGCACCTGCCGAGTGCACGCCTGCCTCACTGCATCTTTGTCTGTCAAATGAAATTGCGCGCGCAACACTTTTCTGTCACTTTCAACACTCGCACCGAACATTTTATATCTTAAAATCCAGGCAACCATGATTTAGCACCACTTTTGACCAGGCAACCAAATACGGTTCGATTAAGAATAAAATAATCTTTCATTTGACATATAATTCGTTTAAATAACAGATGAGGGTAGAAATTTCTAAGGTGGGATCCTAGACCATAAGATCAAGTTGAGTATCTATGATGTAAAACATAGAGCTATGTATTGCGCTTCATGAAACAGCATCAATAATAGCTGAATAGGACAATAATAGATATGAATTGCGTGTTAATCTACTGAGACGTGTCCAACTGTCCCTCTGGGAAATTAGGTAAGGTATTGTAGCAACATCAATCGCCTATTGTATTAACTGTTTACTTGCTGGACCACAATATTGAATATATTCAAAGGGTTTATTTATATTGGAGATTTTGTGAACAAAACAAATCTCTGTCAGTTTCTGTAATGTTAAAAAAGGTATGCAGAAGATATGCGCAGGAAAAGAATTTCGACTTTACTTGATTGTACAGTTTTGATTGCCATATAACTCACAACTCAGAATGAATGTGATCAAGGGCTAAAATTTTACTGAGTTTGTTTTGACTATGTAAGAGAAACGTTTAAGGCCTAGGCCGCACTGCGAAAATTCGCGCGAATTTTTTCGCAAAATTCTGTGACATATGGGAATGTATGAAGCCGCACGCACATGCGATTTAAAATTCGCGAGAAAAATATATCAAAATGCGGAATATAAACCACGCGAATAAAATTCGCGCGAATAATTTTCGCAGTGCGGCCCCGCTCTAACTGAAGTTTTTTTAACTTAATTTAAACCCGAGTTTTATATGTCTTCCAAAAGCTTAAAAAAACAGATATCTGTATCGTGAGCAAGTACCGCAAAACATAAAGGTTGTTTGCGAAAAAGAGGTATCTCACCCGTGTCAATCTACTTAATTTATGCGTACATTTGCTTAACCAAAAAACGTTTAAACTGGCCGATTTACGACCGCTGTCCGAACTTTTACAACGGATTACCTTTCTTGCGTACCTATTCGAAAGGGTTTGTTAAGGTTGCGATTTTACTTTGACTACTAAAAGTTAAATGAAGCTTTTTCTGAAGCATCTTCATAATTTCATTTCCGCCGAACATAGTTACTATCTCTATTTTCACGTCATCGTCGTCGATAGACGTCCACTGTTGAACATAGGTCTTGTTACGGACTTCCACACGGTGAAGTATCTTGCGCCATTTGTATCCAGCGACTCTTGCTACCGTTTGATGTCGTCTGTCCCCCTTTTAGGGATATACTACGCTTTCGGATGCGAGGTATCCATTGCTAGCACTTTGAGACCCTAACGTTTATATTATCTCCTACATACTTATCTATTATGTAGGAGATAAGAGTTCTACTAAACCATTTTTAACGAAAATTTGGCATTTTGAATGCATTATTAATGAAAGTTGGAAATTTTGAGCAAATTAGAGCACGAGAATTTCGGGAGGAGAACAGACTTTATCGTTGGTAAAAAAAAAAATTGTACAAAAATATTAAAAAGACGATGTCGTACAAACACATCAAAACACCAATTGTAATGTTATTATGTTAAAACATTGATATCACTTAGAATTTACAAAAGGTCCACAAACTATTACTTTTAAGTTCCTATATTATGTTTTAATTTTACAAACACAATTTCAATTAATTCGAAATTTTAATAATCACTAGTTGTACTTACTGTTTATGTATCTTTGGTATTGGCTGCAATTAACATGATACGTTTAATTACCCACGCATTTTGTATGCAGTATTGAGAGTTTTCGCACGTAGCATGAAGCTACGAAAGCATTTCTCTCTGTTGGAAAATCTATTAATTTTGTTTTGTTCATATAAATCATATAGATCGCTTTACTCAATTGACCTTAATATTTTGAAAGGGTTTATAATGTAGGTACTTTTAATTTATTTTTTAAAGAATAATTTTTTTTAAGTACAAAACATCTCACATTTTTGTCTTCTCTAGGAACTCCCCATCTATACTAATATAATAAAGCGGAAGAGCTTTGATTATCCACCGGAAGAGTTTGTTTGTTTGAACGCGCTAATCTCGGAAACTACTGGATTGATTTCAAAAATTCTTTCACCGTTGGATATGTACGTGATCCTTGAGTGCTATAGGCTATATATGTACCACGGGCGAAGCCGGGGCGGACCGCTAGTGAATAATAAATCAGCCAAGCGTGAAGCTTGTGCTAAGAGTAGATGCGATAATTGTGCAACGTTTGTGATTTGAAACGAAAGATCAACGCAAATTATAATGCAACCGCTTATCGAAGTTTGTATATGGGTAATCTACACGTTAGTAAGCCATAGTCTGATTTTTAATTCGGTGGAATTCTGACAGTTGTCATTTAAAAATAGATTTAGTTATTTGTATGAAAAACAGGGTTACCACCTGAAGTTCGATTTTTCCCCAAACTATAATGTACCTGAAGTATCAGGTCAAGCATTAATTGTAATAATATATGATTTTTAATAATTATTTTTATTTATGTAAGTTTTGAATTTATTATATTTTTTGTGGGAACTGTTTTATCACTGGTAACATTAAGAAACGTCAGAATTCCACTGAATTAAAAATCACAGTATACGTTTTACGTTTTCAGTATTTTTTAATAATTTTACGTAGCTCCGTGTCATCACTGGGTCATAAATATCTCCGACAAATTTCCGCCAATCGCAACAATGTACACTGTGCCCATTTGTCGAAGCGCGCGACAAATAATAACCAGATGAGCGTAACTTATCGAGCTTATTTATTGCCTCATTAAATCGTAATTATGCTTATTTTAGGTATTTCGCAATTCACGTAGTTATTTATTTGATGCCGCAGTTGTATCATTTTTCTCTGATGAATTGTTATTTCCTATTTATGCATTGACAAAGATAATAAATGTTAGAATAGAATACGGATATATTTATAAGCTATCAAACAAAAATTAATGTTTGTGTGTATACTGTATATATTCGGTGTGAACACAAGAAAGAAGTGAACCTTCAAATAATTTTCAAAAATGTTAGTCCGTTTTATATTGAATTTGAAAATGGATAATTTAATTGTCTCAAATAAATGAAACTCAATTTCTTGGAGTTCTCGGAAATTATTCATTGTATACCTACCTGAGTCAATATTGAGTCTAAATAATAAATGTTCTTACAAATAATACAAAAGCAAAATAACTATCAAATATGAAAATAACACGAGTATGATGGAAAATAATGAACGTAAAAGGGCCCCATTTGCCCCAAAATTACCACTTAACGAGGCGAGTTCAGATGCTTTGTATCATTATAACCGAATATTAAACGTAATATTTCCCGTAGGAATGGTAAAACTATGCATGGTATGGTAAATGCGAAATTTTGCCAATAATGACTCGGACCTCGCTTGATTTGCCAATAAATGTGCAAAATTGAAATGTTTCACGGTTCATTAAAAAGGTCCCGTAACTAATTTTAGTTGGTCGCCGATATTTAGAAAACTTTAAATTGATAGGTAATGGTTTTATAATGGTAAAGTATATAATAATAATATTATATACAATATTATGATGTTTATGAAATAGACGAACCAACTATTTCAATGCAGTAAAATCGATAAAATAAATATAGAACATCAATCTGTTCTACTTGATTGTGCAAAATTTAAGTTATAGATAGCAAGAACTATGTAAGTAATACTAAAATATTCTGTAACTCTTATGGCCTGTTTCACAACCGTCTGATAAGTGTCGGATAGCCTAAACGTATGTTTTGTCACTTTCTTACTTTATGTCAAGTGACAAAGACAAAAGTCGTGAATAAGCTATCCGACACTTATCAGAAGGTGGTGAAACAGGTCTTTAATGTCATATAGATTAAGAGTTGCTCAATATTTTAAGTATTAGTTACATAATTATTTAAAGAGATATGAGAAGCAAATCCGTCCAGAGACAATTTGAAAATTTTGAACGAAATGCCTTAAGGGACCCACTGGACGGTCCGAGGCTTTCGCAATATTGGACATCTACGAGACTAGATTAATCCGTTTTGCTATGCAGTCTGACTGTCTGGGCAGTTTATAATTATTAGGAAGTTAGAAAACTTTCCTATTTATAATCGTATAAATAAATGAAGAGTAAGACCGTGGATCTCTTATAACTGAAACTTATTTGATTAATAAAGACATGTATGTATAATGTATAGTTACATAAAAGTTGTTAGAGCGACAAATTTAGAAAAGATAAAATATTACATACTCAATAGATATGATTTCACATAAAGATACATTGTATCTGAAATGTTACATAATTTTGATGATAACAAAATCTTATACCAGTTAAAAGCAAGCGACAAAATATCCAAACCAAAAATTATGCATGAGGCAATGTTATTCAATGAGGTGAACAAAATTTCTGAACACCCCACTACGTCTTTCGTGAATTTTTTAAGGCATCTGATGTCTCGCCAAGCTAAGGCTGAGATTACAAATTGGCGGAGCGGGTCGATACGAGTCTATTGGGTATGTTGAGCAATACGAATCTATTCTATTAGGTATGATGAGCATAACGAAAGATCTAGTGGCAAGGTATATTTTTCAATAATGATTTTTAAGCAGAATATCAAAGTCCATATGTTAGGAACTCTTCCCAAGTAAATGCCGTGACCGAAAACGGCCTAGAGGATATCATTTCATTTATCATTGTTCCATGGCGTAACATATTATGGTGATGATATGCTATTATGTTTCAGAATTTAGAAAACACAAATGTCCCGTTTGGCCAATCCGCTTCTCCTTGTTTGTGGTCTCACTGCTATCTTCGAAACTTCAGGCTGAAATTCATTACGGCGCGCCGTAAAAACACCGCCCTCATTGTTTAAACACAAAATCAAAATAAAGTTGCTCTTGTAATGGGCTATGCATTTTGAGGAGACGTATACTGGCGGAACGTTTTGTTTACTTTTTTAATCCGCACGAGTAGATATTGTTGTGTGGATGTTTTTATGTTGTTGTAGACAGTTCAGACTTAGTTTTATAATTATTACCTAACTCCGGCTCTGCACTTTAATCCCTTTGGCCCCAATCACTGTTCGTTCAACATGTTGATCGGTGAAATAGGAATTTTGCCAATTCTGTGGATTAATGTGAATAATGTGTTAAAGATATAAAATTCTTGAAGAGTTCTAAATGATGGTGAAACAGTTTTGAAATCGATTAAAAAGTTATGAGCGAATAAACATCCCAACCAACGTCATACTTAGTTTATATTGGAGACATACCTACTTATCTATCTTCATTTACATTTACTAATGCGCGTCTAACTTTACGTCTTTTATACTACTTCCAGCCAATCAAATGGACGTTAGGTATTTGATTAGAAAGATTATTGGATGAAGGTATGCGATCGCTACGTTGATGAAACGTCGACAGATCACACTAACGTAACTTTTCTAAAGCAATTGATATAATAAATAATAATATAAAATATGCTGCGACAGAACTTATTGGAGTCGAGAATTTAAAAAGTATTTCGCCAATATCATTCTTGACTCATAACATCATAGCACGGCAAGAAACTTTTCGCCCTTTATTAGCGAAGCCAACAACTATAACTAATCTAATTCCCGGTCGGATGATATCCTGAGGGAGGGAAGGAGCATCAAAGTTGTCGCTAACACAGTTAGAGACGAATTAGTTTCGGCTAGCCCCACTTCACCTGACCGTTTGAGACTTGCGATTTATTTGGTAAGGTAGGGTGGACCGTGGGATTGAAATTTCAATTTAAGACTATCTACTTAATTATGGTAATTATTTTAAAATCAAATTCCAAAGGTTTTTTTTTCATCTCAGGCTTCTTACAATGCAAATTAATTATTCCATATTAATTATTAATATAAAATATATATATAAACCATATTAATTATTCAAAATCATTGATTGATTTTATTAAAACTTTTTTTTTGTATAATATGTGGTGGAAATAAATAAATTAAAATATTTTATTTAGGATTCATTTGAGCGCAGCAGAATAAAATGTACAGGTAATTTTATCTTACACTATCTTATACCTATTGCAAGTGCCACGGCCGATAGATACTGCACAAGACTGGTTTATGGAAAACCTCACACGAGACCTTTAGCTTAGCACAGGCCTTTATCGCTAAGACGACGAATTACAATTTAATGATACCTTTTTGAATAATTTACCATGATCATTAGAAGTGGAACAAAATTAAAAACATTATATCTGCCAGCTAGCAGCTACGAGTATCTCGGGAGACGGCGCTGTCTGTACTCTGTACCCAGTAACTACATGCTTGTTAACTCGTCTCATATATAATGCAGCTATGTCAAATGTATCTCACATTGGACTTATATACAGGGTGCGCTTAAAACTCTATCTATTTTAAATTACTTTCCTCTCTTATTTAAAGTTTATTCTTCGGGATTATCTGTATTTTTTTCTCTCTGCTGATCTCTATCAAATCATGAGGCATCACTTGGAGATTGCATAAGAGTGGATCATACTATCTTAATGTTGCCATAGTAGCTTGATGTTGCCATGATGAACAAACCTACTTCTAATATTTCTTACACAGTTTTAACTATGTAATCCATCAAATTTGCATACGCTGAAAAATTGAGTCGTCTTTCATTTGATTTTGTGACGTAGCCATTTGAATACCTCCCACGATTTTACTTATCTTCTGTAGTTTTCAAATATTAAAAAATTCTTCCTCCTTATTATTTGAGTATCTTTAAAGCAAAACTGAATCAGAAAAACACGTTCCATTTTATCCTAACTTACTAAACACTTCTTTATGATCATTGTGATTGTGCACAATCACAATAAAAAAGTGTTATTGTACATCAAATTAATGTGACATAGTGTATATCAAATTAATGTGATATTTATGGTTGTATGTATAACATACAACCATAAAGACATTAGGTAAAGCTAAGTTTATAAACGTATCCATTTCTCTTCAAAAAAAAACTTTTTTTTCTATTAAGTATTTATAAAAAAGTTCAGATATTTCTCTTGAAATTAGATATAACTCAGGACATCCTGTAGTGAAGGGGTGGCTAGATAGAAGGTAAAATAAAGGCTCGCCGAATGTCGTACGCCGTGACCTCTGGGACAAGCTCGCGGCTGACTTATTTAACTTCATGCGAACTATCCACTGGCAATATTTGCAAGTCCTTACTGCTAACTACATCACTGAATGTATTTCTGTGTTTGGAATTGTAGAGATTTCAAAAGGATTTTGTTTAGAGTAAGTATCTATATAGGTAGTAGGTACCCGTAAATTAGGTAATTTGATATCTTTCGTCGTCGTCGTCGTCAACCGATTGACGTCCACTGCTGGACATAGGTCTCTTGAAGGGACTTTCACATGCCACGGTCTTGTGCCGCTTGTATCCAGCGGCTCCCTGCGACTCGTTTGATGTCGTCGGTTCACCTAGTGGGGGGTCTACCAACACTGCGCTTCCCGGTGCGAGGTCGCCACTCCAGCACCTTGGGACCCCAACGTCCATCGGTTCTCCGAACTATGTGCCCCGCCCATTGCCACTTCAGTTTCGCAACCCGTTGAGCTATGTCGGTGACTTTGGTTGATATCTTTATGATCGTATAATTTTTTGATAAATGAATACTTTACTTAGTAAGCTTTAAAAAACTGGCAAGGCGACACTTGTTTGCCGCAAAGCTGAATTACGCACATTAATGAAAGTCTCGTGAGAGAAATGAACGTGTTATTATTGTACAACTTTATGATTAATCCGAAATAAAAAGAAACAAGATAAATGTAACTTCACAAAAGTAATTTAAAAACTAAAAGCAACATAATTTGAATATACTTAGGATATTGAGAAACATGACATAAAGGAATATATAAATACAAGGAAACGTAAATTTTTTACTTAACATTTAAGGGTCTACCTTCCCTCCATCCCACTGGTAAACATTCCTTGATCCGAAGGAAAAAGATGATTTGTCAAAATAAATTAACCGCAAGACAGGCGGTGGCGAATCGTCAGAGCTTCGTCAAATATTTACTCTGCGGTTACGAATGGTAAATGGCCTTACCGAATGCTATACGATACAATATTTTTACATTTTTGACAGTATAGTTTATTTTTTTACACATTTTGCACAGTATTTTTTTAACCCCCGACGCAAAAACGACGGGGTGTTAGAAGTTTGACGTGTCTCTGTGTGTATGTGTGTGTGAGTGTGTGTCTGTCTGTCTGTTCCCCTGTGGCGCTCAAACGGGTGGACCGATTTGAATGCGGTTTTTTTTGTTTGAAAGGTGAATTAGTCGAGAGTGTTGTTAGCTATGTTTGATGAAAATCAATCCAAGATGGCCGCCGCTACAAAATGGCGGATTACATATTTTTTCACAACTCTCTTAATAAGGGTATGAAATGAAAGGGCTTGACTAGTAGAATAGCACTATGCAAATTCAAGATGGCCGCCGCCACAAAATGGCGAATGTCGGGGGTTTTTTAATTTTTAATTTACACTTGTTTATTTACAAATATACAGATTTTGATGCTTATTTACCACTACAAATCTCTAAACTATGTAAGCTATAAATTGACAGATTTCCTTTAGGAACATTGTGATGAAGATAGAACAAGTACTATAAGATTAAGGTCCATCAATTTAGATTTATAGATTTACAATGTTCGTTAATTCAATAAAACTGTACGAGAAAGATATTAAATGTAAATCTATAAATATAATCTAAATTGAAGGCCGTTAAACTTCATACTTAGTCAAGAAGATATACAGATTTTATAGAAATTTTACTTTTCAGCTACCCCTTGGTGGTAGGATGTACCTATAGGCTTTAATTATTTAAAATGGGCACTTTCTTAAAATATCAACAGAAAAATATAATTCTCAAGATTGTTCCTCTATTTGTGTACCGAGTTGTAAGAGGCAGAAATCTCATGTGATTCGAAGCTAACAATCCATCATTGTCCTGGACGGCTACCGTAATAATGCCCTTTCAGAATAACAAATATAGGAAAAGGACCGCTATATAAAGCTGATACGCATTATTTGTAAACTTTTTTTTTTCTTGGCTATTTTGTAAAATTAAGGGGTGTAAGTGGCCCAAATTCCACCTATGTGGCCAAAGTCAACCTCACCTGCGCGCGGTGCACCCTGCCAATATGCCAACGAGGCCCTGACGCTCTCAGTCCCCTCTACGGGTCGTTGTGCCTGATACCACACAACTTAATCTACATGGTATCTTTGTGGTAAGATTCTACCCAGAATCCGCCTGGCTAGCGATCACATTTCAGACGTAATCTGCCGCAAAGCATCCGTGTGTTCCGGCAACGAGCTGAAGAGCCAGTCCCCTTCCTCAAAAGCCGGCAACGCATTAGTGGTTCCTCAGGTACTGCTAATGTTCATGGGCGGCGGTAATCACTTAACATCAGGTGACCCGCTTGCCCGGTTGCCCGCTATTCCTATAAAAAAAAATTATAGGTTTACTGCAATTTTATTTAGACAATCATGTTTGCATGAATGCCTCAGTTACAAAAAGTGGCACCCATTTTGAACGTGCGCGGATAATATTCATCAACTAAAATTTAAACTGTAATTAGTTTAGGTCAATATTGTGGCTAATTCTGTTGGACACAATCTCTAAACCTAAACTAAAATGACAGGCCTAAATTTATTGCTATCCTTTTCTGCAGTGAGCACTATGAAAGAGATAGGAATAAATTTAGACCTGTCATTTTAGTTTAGGTTTAGAGATTGTGTACAACAGAATTGGCCACATTGACCTAAAATAATTCATTTAAAATCATTTCCTTGTACATTGTCATTTTGATATAACGCTCCACTTGTAATGTAAATCCAACTCCCGGAGGTTCAAAGAAAATTAAGTGTCTCCGTTCGCAAGATGGCGCTTTTGTTATATTTACGGCGCGATGGGTGCGCGCACTTAATATTCATTAATTCCCTTCGAATTCACTCTTCCGCTTCGGTGATGTATGATTTGAGTGTGGTTTTGTTTACAATATTTCACTTGTGAAAGCTTTAAGGGCTAAGGTGTATTCCCTAATCCTACTATCCTATTAAAATTATTATAAATATGAAAGTGTGGATGTTTGGATGTTTGGATGTTTGTTACTCTATAACGTTGTAACTACTGAACCGATTTGGCTGAAATTTTGAATGAAGATAGATTATGCCCTGGCTTAACACATAGGCTACTTTCTTCCTTACTTTACTCCTGGAAAATCCAGAGTTCCCGCGGGATTTAACGATAAAACGAAATCTACAGCTATAGGTAGATTACTATAGCAAACTTCCTTGAAAATAGGTATGATCAACCCATTACCGGCTCACTACAGAGCACGGGTCTCCTCTCAGAGTGAGAAGGGTTTTGGCCATAGTCTACCACGCTGGCCAAGCGGATTGGCAGACTTCACACACCTTTGAGAACGTTATGGAGAACTCTCAGGCATGCAGGTTTCCTCACGATGTTTTCCTTCACCGTTAAAGCAAGTGATATTTAAATACTTAAAACGCACATAACTCCGAAAAGTTAGAGGTGCGTGCCCGGGATCGAACCCACGACCTCTGATTAGAAGTCGGTCGTCCTAACCACTAGGCTATCACATACTTTTTTCCTAACCACTAGGCTATCACATACTTTTTAGGTATAACGGTTGGAAAAGGGAGCGGGAACCAGAAATCCACGATTCCCTCAGGATTTGTGAAAAACCGAAATTCACGCGGGTCAAGCCGCGGGCCAAAGCTAGTTACTTATAATTGCGAAAGTATATCTGTTCGTTTTACGGAGGTTTGCAAAATTTTACTTGTGTACTAAGGTACTAATTAAACGGTGGGCTGATGAAATTATTAAAAGCGCAGGGAGAGACTGGATGGAAAAAGGGAAAGACAGAGAACAATGGAAGAGGATGGGGGAGGCCTTTACCCGAGAAGGGGCCCTTATCTCATAGCAAATGAAAACTTAAACAGAAACTATTTTCAGAAGTCAAGAACTAATTATTTAAATACTTATACTAACAAACTAACCTAGATTTTAGATGTTACTGTTACTTACTCAACTAACAATAAGCAAAATGTACCTAGTTTAAGAGATATGGGAATAAAAGGCTTTTTTATTTTATTTACTAAGGCACTACATCACATTGTAATAGAAAAGATTTCCTAATCTTCTTATTTCACCTCCCAGGTTTACAAGATCCTTTGACACTCGTTTTTTTTCTCGTCTATCTTTTGACTCTTTATCGTATAAAGATAGTATAAAGTAGGAGATAAGAGTAAGAGTATTGTTACACACACACGGATTCTACGGCGCACTGGCGGGTAGGTATGTATTTATAGGTACGTGACGACTAGCTTATTCGAAATAGGCTTTCTTGAAATTTATCCATTCTGCGCTTGCACCACTGAAATAAGGTAACTCTACGCTATCTTTATCCTTTGCGTTCAACTTTTTAATTTCCCGTATAAGTGCTTGCGTTGTGGTTATTTCATCTTGCCTCGACTGCTGGTGCTGAGGTTCATCCTTTTCTTCTGAAGTCTGGACTACCCATTCTTTAACGTGTTGTACTTCTTCATAAATTTCATCTCTGCTTCCTTCTCGTTCCTGCAATGCCAACAATTTCGCTCGAGCCAGTTTAACTCTGGCTTTGGCGGCTTCATATTCACTCTGCGCTAGTTCCAATTCAATTTCTGACCTCTCCTTCCTTGGCAACGGGTGTGCGTTATTCACACGCGTAGACTTACAAGGGTTCAAAGAAGTCTTCCGTACATCCAGCGCTTCTTGACGTGATTCCATAATTTTGTCTTTCATCCTCGACAGTTCAGAATGCTCAAAATTTCGTGTAACGTCTTCTATACCAGTAGTGAATACCGGAATGTCCCCCTCTATGGGGACAGGGTCTGTATTCCCACTGATTGCTTCTCCAACTTGTAGCGCCGGAGACCCTTCCGTTCTGACGTTTACACAGGGGGGAGGCGTCCTAAGTGTTGAATGACTGGAGGTGGATGTATCCGTAGGCTCTACTGGCGTATTCAGATTCCAATCTCTCGACTTAGTTTCCCCCGTAATCCTTGAGCGTAAAGATTCTGATCTTGTAGTCGGCATCCTTACCTATTACAATACCAGCTCCAATAAACCCGATCCGGTTCGAAGGACCAAAAAATGTTACACACGCGCGGATACTATGGTGCACTGGCGGGTAGGTATGTATTTATAGGTACGTGACGACTAGCTTATTCGAAAGACAAATTAAGTTTACTAACAGACTTTTATTATTTACTTTCTACAAACAAATACGTTACTTAAATACACTTTACTTAGATGACAATTCAAGTATTCTCACTTCAATATTTCACTTTATATTTCACTTCGATAGTTCTCTTCGATAGTTCACTCGATATTCTTATAAGACTCACTTTCTAAGACACTTTAGAATTCACTTACACTTTCAAACTTCACTTCACTTTAAAATACTTTGAAAACACTTGACTGACTTGAAAATACACTTCACTTTAAAATACTTTACAAAACACACTTGACTGACTTGAAAATACACTTTACAAAACACTTGACTGACTTGAAAATACACTTCACTTTAAAATACTTTACAAAACACACTTGACATCCCGTGCCGAAAGTTCCGCTTTTATACTATTCGGGGCTGCAGCGATCCTTTTCCTACGCTATAAGATTGTCTCTTTTTAGACGAATCTCGAATCATCTCGATTGGTCCATTGAAGCGAGTCAGAGTTGTTTCTTCTGGAATTCGATTCTGATTGGTGCTTTCATAATACCCAAAAAATGCAATAATTTTCTTATTGGCTAAACGCATTTACCTATTTGGCTAGCGCCGCCCCCAAATGTCACTATTGGTCAACTCGTGCGCACTTTCGAGTACATTCTAGCTACTTACAAGGCGAGATTTCGACTTACTTTCTCTGGCGGACCTTCTGAGTGATTAATGGCCTTTTTTGCTGGTGTCCCTTTTGTTTTTTGTGTTCCCTTTTACCTACTGTGTTTTACTCATCGCGCACAAGTATAAAGTTTATACTCTTACTCTTATCTCCTACTTTAGTTTCGAAAGAAAAACCATACGTCTCACGCCCAATACTTTACTTAAAATTGGTGGCCCTGGTTGGTCTTTATAGGTAACATAACACAAACATCCATGTAGACAACTCTAGTTATTAATATTTGATAGCATGAAATGCAATTTTATCGGATAACTCTTTTTCCTTATACAGTCAAGAAACCGAAGCAAGAAATTAAGAGTTGTGTCGCAGCAGGCCTCAGGGGAAATTCGACCAATCACAGCACTGGAATTGCTCATCGCTTCGCTGTGATTACACCAAGATGCTTCTTTCAACACGTCATGGAACTTTTGTTTTCTTCTATACTTCTATTTCAGTAAATCTACTGTACAACTTCGCTTAAAGCATTGACTAAGGACCACGTGTTTTATATAAAGTGATAAAAGGATTAATTAAAAAAATTAATGATTCTCTATTTATTTTTTCGTATGTCCAGATATAAAACAACTGATTCGTTTATACTTTGTTTGCTGTTTTCGTTCACCGCAACAGACTATAAGTAAGTACCTACATGTATCTTTCATTAAAGCTCTATAAATACCTTTCAGGTTTTTTAATTAAATAATAATACCTCGAGTGCTTTCAAAAATACCATGAATAATGAAGTCCGACTCTACTCATGTGTTCACTGTAGCTCAACTATCTATAATATATGAGGAGCGTTGTTTCAAAACGTATTTTGTCCATAGTAATAGAAATAAGAGATTTCGTTGTATATGGCCTTAAAATGCAAGAGTAACTAACTTAGCAAAAGTTAGTGCATAAAAACCGAATTTGTCAAGTAAATAATCGAATGTCAAAATGAGGCGCTGTTTCAAAATATGTTTTGTCCGTGTGAAGTGGTGTTTCAAAACATAGTCTGTCCACCTGTTAGCAAAATAACAATTTATTATGGTCTGTCTGTGGCGGCAAACTGTACGATTATTTAAATAATGGCCTGTTTCACCACCTTCTGATAAGTAAGGTAAGTATCTACAACTTTTGTCTTTGTCATTTGACATAATCCGAAAATCCGACACTTATCAGAAGGTGGTGAAACAAGCCCTTAGTAATTTAAACAAAATTGTTTTAATATTGTTGCACAAGCATGGAGCAGGGAGTCCTAGTAGGAAATCATACAGTTGGCTCAAGAAAAAAAGACACAAAATACCAAAACAAAGAGGCGAGGAATATTTAAATTATCGTTTTATTGTTTCTTTGTACTATTATACGACTCTAACTGTATTTTATCGGCAGTTATAAGATTCTGGCTACAATATGAATTTATTTTGTTTCAGTTATGAAATAAAGGAACCTGAACTGAACAATTTTGTCATTCATAATTCCATGCATTCATAATAACTCAAGATTTAATATATGTTGTGCTATATATTAATTTGATTTAATACAGTGAAAACATTATTTTATGCATACTCTGTGCATAAAATATAGGCCATAAGCGTTTTTTTTATTTTTTAGTAGGTATTATTGGACAAAATAAGAATCATTTCTCTGTACATAATATGCTTTGAAAATAAACCAGTGTTTCAAAATGTATTGTGTCCATAAACCAGTGTTTCAAAATGTATTATGTCCATACAAATGGTTCAAAACATATTTTGTCCAATATTTATGCTTAGTTAACTTAATAAAAAACTATAGAACACTATTTGTTTTTTTATTCAGACATGCTATATTATGCTTTATATTTAGCATGGTAAATTTATTTCTACATATAACTTTAAGAAAAAAGCATAAATTAAAAACGGCTATTTTTGAAAAATACACATTTTTGGACAAAATGAGTTTTGAAACAACGCTCCTCATATGAAAATCCTTCTCCCAATAAAATTTCCCGGTATCCCTGTCTAAAAGGGGACATCTGTAGACTGCAACACGATTTATCTCACACACTTTCTCCAATTTCCTTCAGAGGTTATGACGTGAACTTACTCTTACAACATTACATCATGATTTCACGACAATATCATCTTTATATCAACGGAAATAAAGATTAATATTACATGAACAGTTCGCATAGTACCTAGTTGAGAATTTACACGCTCACTTTAGTGATATGAAATGAGCTGCTATTTTTAGGTTATTACACCCTTCAGTCACTCCGTAACCTTTGCGCGAGAGAAACTTTTGACTTATAGCTGAAAAACGTAATAAAAACTTGCGTATTCTAGGCAAATTGAATACCGCGTCTACAAACCTCTCTTATAGGAGCAATCGGATTTAGAGCTTACACCCGCCACGCTGCTCCAATGTGGATTGGATAGATAACTAAATTTAAAACTCGAAAGCAAAACTCATCCACGGTGTGACTATCGCTTTGATCAAGAGGAAATGCGTCGCATATAAACTAAACCCAAAATGTGCTCGTGTAAAATGGAATTTTAGCTACATCAAAAGTGGGCGAACACCCCACAGACCACACCAGTTTGTCTTCATTATAATTAAATTAATCTCATGAAAGTATTAGAGCATACTATAAAAACAATAGGTATGTATGGTTTGTTATAGATCGACCAGAATCTCATGAAAAATAGGGAAATTAAATTTTGTAGTAAGCAACACTAGGTTAACTCGGCTACCCTAGTGATAAACAAAGTAATTACATTCAGAACACCTTACCTGGGATCGTTTCACGAAACGAAAAATCAAGCAACTGCATTTTAAATACAAAAACAAAGTAATCAACATCCAATTACTTTGTTTTTGTGTTGTGCTTGTTGTTTACTTGATTTTTGCATTTATATTCCGGGTTAGTGAGTGCAGTTACTTTGTTTGGGCAATTTAAATTTCAGTAAACGATTCAAGTTATTTGAAATATTAAACTGTGGTAAAAAACTACTCGGCATAAAAGTTTTGTTAATGCAAAAAGTCAATTTCACAAAAAATGTCAGTTACTTTATTTATCGCTAGGGCAGCCGTAGTGTTGCTAACCTTGGAATTTCATTTCCCTATTTTTCATGAGATTCTGGTCGATCTATATCATCATTGTGAGATGTATCGATATAATTTTACCATTTATAAATTTTACCAGTTATGCATTTATAAACTACTTATAAATTAGGTAGGTATAAATGTTCAACATTTCATGCAGATTTTCCATTGAAAAAAAAAGCCAAACTGTATAAAAAAATTAGACGTTACAAAACGCCAAACGTCACAATGACTTCGCAAGTTATGCATCACAATAATTAAAAATCCTTCTTTCCCTGTCAAAACATCAATATTAAACTCCCCGAGGAGTGCAGGAACTCGGATAAACAGGCGTAAAAGCTTTTAGAATTATCGTTCATTCATTCGTTCGATAATTCTTTGTCGCCTCCCTCCAACCGCAAAGGCGTTTGGCTTGCGTTTGCTTGAAACCAGCGAAATGCTTTAAAGAAAAATAATATTAGCCAAGTGACAGTCGCACTCGTTGCTGATGGGTTCTTTATAAAAAAATATATATCTTTATAAACATAATTAATCTTTAAAAGGGATAGTTTATTAAATCATTATAATAGTTTAAGTACATTTATGCTACTTAATATATGCATAATAACTACCTACCTATAAACTTAGTTCTTGTTTTCCGTATTTAGGGCTTATTTTTTCTTGTTTTGCAACAAAGCCTTTCACTTATTAGGTACTTATGGATATTAGGATAGATAATTATATTCTAAGTAGGTAAACTATTTTATGAAGTTTCAGTAGATTTCAGGTACACATTGAATCAACGAGCTGCTTTTTGAAACAGCATTTTTGTCAGAAACAAATCAACACTTTTCCATCGCTTAACAAAAAAGCAGACTATTACATGTCCAAGAAAATTCAAGAAAATTGTCTATGTTCTACCTCAACTCTGAATATGTGAAATTTTAAAACCGAAATGATCTGAATTTCTGACTTATAAATTCGTCGTCTCATTTATGGCACATTTTACTTAGAAAATAGATCAATGAAAAAATTCTACCCATTCGCATAAAAATTGTTGAGACTTCCTATTTTAAAATAATATTACCACCCGCGGAACCCAAATAAAGATTGGAATCTTTGTGAAATTCAAATCCCCTGTGTATACTGTGGATGGTATGGTTTGGATGGATGATTTGGCAGTGGGACGCTTCCACGCGACGCTTCTGAATTACTGATTGATTATGCATTCGCATCACGGTTGACGTGAGGGCGGGAAACAATATAACACCGGCATTTTTGTGTTTTGACTGCGACATTATCGGAATGGCTTTTGGATTTATTCATACGTAAGAGGAAATTGCACTTGACCATCAGTCTCAACCAAAATATGTGAACGAGAACTAATTTGGTTATCGGCGTTATCACTTTATTTTTCGACTTTTCATTTCTCAGGTTTTTATGCCGCCAAGCGCTTACGAGCATGAAGAACCAAATATTATGTAATTAAATTAAATAAATAAATGAGTAAAATAATAGCCATCGATGAAATATTGAAGTTCCGAAAAAATAGCGCGCATCTTTTCTCTAATGTTGCAAAAATATTACTTCAACGGTTGAACTACTCAGTTGAACTAGTGGGAACTAACCACTATTGGTTAGTAGTTAGTAGTTACCTCATACGTGTTCACCTTTACAGTTTTTTACCACAACGCTGTAATGTGTTGTAGTGTGTTGTGTAGCCGGTTGCGGTATAGCTTTTTCTGTAATATCTGAATGGTAATAGCCAGCCCCCAATTCATGGAACCTATGCCAATAATTTAGAAAGAACATATTTTCTGGGTTAACCCTTCTCATTTTGAGAGGAGATCTGTGCTCAGTAGTGGGCTGGCGATGGGTTGATTATGATGATATTTTTTGATTCTTGTTAAATCAACAAAAAATCGTATCGTCAAAAACAGACTTAGTTCCTTCGGTATCGATGTACCTACAAGTCTATTTTTGTCGGAAATCATACCATTAAGACAGAAATAATATCTAGATATTAACATTAAAGAAATAGCTCATATAAGCTCATAATGCTCATTGATTACGCATAAACAATCTAAATTACATATAAACCTCACTGTAATCTAAACACAAAATAAGATACCCAATTCAAAATCAAGTCAAACTAATTAACAAGTGACCCTTCTCATAACCGGACTTTCCTTGACACCGCAAGACCCCACAAGATGGCGGCCACAGATAACCCTCAAATGTCCTGCAACTGGCCTGATAAACAGCCAAATGTTGACCCGAACCCCTTTAAAATTCTATGGGGAATCGCGGGATCGAATTATATTTAATTTGCGGTAACTAAAACAAAGCTTAATGTACCCAAATGCCTTTTGGAAATCTATAGATTTATTAATCCATACATAATATTTTATGTGGTGCTACTTTCTAATAGTTTATTGACAGTTCCTTTCTATGCCGATTCAAAGCCCCCCCTCCCTCCAGGCGTGAACTAAATTTTACATTGTTAAATAAAATTTATCACAATTAATATGAATTCGGTGAAACTTCACTCTCATTTCTCTTCTTCATCTCACTCTCTTAGCGATCAGCGTCAAAATGGCAATGTTCAAATTGCTTTTTATCACGCTGATAGGACCACATGGTCGAAGTATATTGACTAATATATTGATCTATTATAAAAGATCACGGTTATAATGAAGTGCTACTTAAACTGAGTTTCCATCAGAAGTTCCAATATACCTACTGTGCGCTCTCGAATAAGAACCACCATTTCATTAAATTAAATAGGTACTTAAGAGGCCGGTACCCGGATTCGTAATTTTTTACGAACTTTTGAACACCATAGTGCTTTAGATATAATGATTACTTTAAAAAAAATTATCAAATATTAAAGATCAATCCTTTTTTAATGGAATGTTGGGAATAAAATATTAATTTTATTAAAAAATATTATTCAAATCTTAATTCTTGCGGAAGACGTTTACTGATTTTACGCTTTTGAGTGAAACTTTCGTCACACATATAAGTACTAAAAATTGTAGAAAGCGACTGAAAAAAAATACTAATAGTATGAACACACTCTCAAAATTGGAATGTTGGAATTAGTTTTTCTATGTTTTATACAAAATTAGTAAATAAAAAAATAAAAACCGCACGTACGATTTATGAAAATTTAAGCATTAGATTAACCCCAATTTCTTTAATTTATCGCAATTTCACTAATAAAAAAAATATATAGCGCGAAAGTTTAGGATTCATTTAGTTATAATTGTAAAAAAAAAATAATCCAGAAACTATTTATATGACCAAAAAAAATTGTCAAAGTATCCTAAAATTTACAAATAAAATGGCACAGCAGACAGTACGAATGCCTATCCTATCTGAGGATCCCTCGGATCACAGAATAGGAAACCATTACCAAAATTTTAAAAAGTCGACGCCATTTTGTAATTCTTTGTGATTGTACCGATTTCGTTCAAAATCAATATCTGAGGATCCCTAGGATCACAAAACAGGAAACTGTTACCAAAACTTAAAAAAGTCGACGCCATTTTGAAATTCTTTGTTAATTGACCGATTTCATTCAAAATCGATATTTAGAGCTCCCTGGGATCACAAAACAGGAAACTGTTACCAAAACTTAAAAAAGTCGACGCCATTTTGAAATTCTTTGTTAATTGACCGATTTCATTCAAAATCTATATTTAGAGCTCCCTGGGATCACAAAACAGGAAACTGTTACCAAAACTTAAAAAAGTCGACGCCATTTTGAAATTCTTTGTTAATTGACCAATTTCATTCAAAATCGATATTTAGAGCTCCCTGGCATCACAAAACAGGAAACTGTTGCCAAAATTTAAAAAAGTCGGCGCCATTTTGAAATTCTTTGTGATTGTACCGATTTCGTTCAAAATCAATATCTGAGGATCCCTAGAATCACAAAACAGAAAACTGTTACCAAAACTTAAAAAAGTCGACGCCATTTTGAAATTCTTTGTTACTTGACCGATTTCGTTCAAAATCGATATTTAGAGCTCCCTGGGATCACAAAATAGGAAACTGTTACCAAAATTTAAAAAGTTGGCGCCATTTTGAAATATTTGTGATTGTACCGATTTCGTTCAAAATCAATATCCGAGGCTCCCTGGGATCACAAAACAGTAAACTGGTACCAAAATTTAAAAAATTCAGCGCCATTTTGAAATTCTTTATTAGTTGACCGATTTCGTTCAAAATCAATGTTTGAGGCTGATGGGATCACAAAACAGGAAACTGTTAACAAAATTTTCAACAGTCAGCGCCATTTAGAAATTCTTTGTCTCAAAAAAACAATGCTTAGTACGATTTTCTAATATGATAAAAAGTGTGTATCGATTATGAACGAAATCGGTACAATAACAAAGAATTTTTTAAATGGCGCCAACTTTTTTAAATTTTGGTAACAGTTACCTATTTTGTGATCCCTGCGGAGCTCTAAATATCGATTTTGAATGAAATCGGTCAATTTACAAAGAATTTCAAAATGGCGTCGACTTTTTAAGTTTTGGTAACAGTTTCCTGTTTTGTGATCCGAGGGATCCTCAGATATTGATTTTGAACGAAATCGGTACAATCACAAAGAATTTCAAAATGGCGCCGACTTTTTTAAATTTTGGTAAGTTTCCTCTTTTGTGATCCCAGGGAGCTCTAAATATCGATTTTGAATGAAATCGGTTAATTAACAAAGAATTACAAAATGGCGTCGACTTTTTTAAGTTTTGGTAACAGTTTCCTGTTTTGTGATCCCAGGGAGCTCTAAATATCGATTTTGAATGAAATCGGTCAATTAACAAAGAATTTCAAAATGGCGTCAACTTTTTTAAGTTTTGGTAACAATTTCCTGTTTTGTGATCCCAGGGAGCTCTAAATATCGATTTTGAATGAAATCGGTCAATTAACAAAGAATTTCAAAATGGCGTCGACTTTTTTAAGTTTTGGTAACAGTTTCCTGTTTTGTAATCCTAGAAATCCTCAGATATTAATTTTGAATGAAATCGCTACAAATAACAAAGAAAGTTAAAGTGGCGCAAACGTTTTTTTTAATTTTGGTAACAGTTTTCTGCTTTGTGATCCCAGGGAGCCCTAAATATCGATATTGAACGAAATCGGTCAATTGACAATCGAATTTCAAAATGGCGCTGGTTTTTTATTACTTACTTGAATTTTTTATAAATGATCTGCACTTTATTTAAATTTATTATCAACTGTAAATATTTATTAATATAGTAATATTAAATGAGTAAGTATGTACCTAAATGTAAAAATACCTTAAAATTTCAATAAATATTTCTTTTACATCTTGTATTTTCTCGCTATTGAAGTGAAAAGTTGTATGTATCACGCGATAGCAAAGTCAATCACAACAAAAACAAAATTTGCCATTTTGTTGAACAAATAACTACTGTTTATTAAATTGTATCCTCCTGTGCCAACCCTACCAGAATAGGTATAAATTTTGCTCGCTTCTTAGAAGCTTTGACTCTGTTCCGTTTCTCCTCTGTGACACAATAACGTCAGAATAAAATGGACCTAAAATTCAGTACCACTGATTTTAATTGTTTAGAGCGTTGGCTGTTGATGAACTTGAGCTTTAAAACAAGGCTATTAAGGTTCATTTTACTTTAACGATAAAGTTTGTGTCAGTCCGATTCTATCAGAGATGCAAAATCTCACCATAAGTACCATACTGAACACATTTCTCTTTCAAAAACTTTATATCTATAGCTATAGGTAGATTACTTTATCAAAGTTTCTTGAAAGTAGGTATAAAGGTTGGAAAAGGGAGCGGGGAACGGGAACCGGGAATCCACGATTCCTTCAGGATTTGTGAAAAATCGAAATTCACGCGGGCGAAGCCGCGGGCAAAAGCTAGTATATTATATAATATTGAATATTTTTTTTAAATCTTGAATGTCTATTTTGATCGGACTAAATAGAGGGAGATAAGTTATCTCACAACTAAATTTAATTAAGTTAAAACAGTTAGGGACTGTTTCACCACCTTCGGATAAGTGTCAGATAGCTTATTCACAAGTTTTGTCTTTGTCACTTGACATAAAGTAAGAAAGTGACAAAACTTACGTTTAGTCTATTCGACACTTATCAGAAGGTGGTGAAACAGGCCCTTACATACCTAAATTATGTCTATATAGTAATATATATCGTAGTAATGTCTTTAATAATAAACACATAAAATAGAGTTCTATGAAAAATAAATTATTTTCCTGGATAAAAAATAGCCTTTCTCCACCTTCGGGATGTAAGCCATATGTGTACTAAATTGCATTAAAATTGGCTAACCGAACGAAATCCTGGGCGAGTCAACTAGTACAAGAAAAAAGAATATAATAAAAACATCACGGTTTGAACACGAACAAATATTAGTTTAGCACCTACTCATCAAGTCTTTGGTAATAAAATATTATAGGTACTCGGGCCATTCTTGACAATAAATAAAAATTCGGTTACAAGAAGCAAATACGAATACAACAAGTGTTCCTGCAAGAATTGAGCACGTGCAAATTTTATTTATGACCTAAGATTAGCAACTGCATAGTAGATAATTGCACACCTGAGAGAACTTCTTTATCAAAACAACCTGTATACCTGAAATAACCAGATTAATCTATTGACCAATATAATAAGCATTGATCGTATAATCTTTTGTTTTGTTGCGGCGTGATTGAAGGAGAAACCAGCAAACCAATAAACTAATAAACAAACACACTTTCGGATTATAATATGGGTAGTAATATAGCTGTATTTAATTCTTACAGGTGTTATGTGTAAGTATAAACGATTACACAACATCTTGATAATAATTATATACTTACCTAAATCGAACATTAAAAAAAAGGAAATCCTACTAATATTATAAATGTGAAAGTGTGGATGTTTGGATGTTTGGATGTTTAGATGTTTGGATGTTTGTATGTTTGGATGTTTGTTACTGAATCACGCCGCAACTACTGAACCGATTTGGCTGAAATTTTAAATGGAGATAGCTTATGCCCTGACTTAAAACATAGGCTACTTTTTATCCCGGAAAAGTATTCCTGTGGGACTAATATAGATATAATCTTCCAAAAACGCCATAGAGGGCGCTGACTGTTCTTAGGTAAATCACGTTCACATAACACATTATTGCAATAGTTTGCTGTATTGCATGCATTGGCAACACAAAGGCTACTTTTTATCCTGGAAAAATGCACAGTTCCCATGGGATTTTGAAAAACCCGAAGTCTATATCTACAGCTATATGTAGATTATTATAGCGAACTTCCTTGATAGAAAGTATAAAGGTTGGAAAAGGGAGCGGGAACGGGAACCGGGAATCAACGGTTCCCTCGGGATTTGTTCAAAACCGAAATTCACGCGAGCGAAGCTGCGGGCAGAAGCTATCACACATAATCACAATACCAATCCTACTAATCCTACTATCCTACTAATATTATAAATGTGAAAGTGTGGATGTTTGGATGTTTAGATGTTTGGATGTTTGTATGTTTGGATGTTTGTTACTCAATCACGCCGCAACTACTGAACCGATTTGGCTGAAATTTTAAATGGAGATAGCTTATGCCCTGACTTAAAACATAGGCTACTTTTTATCCCGGAAAAGTATTCCTGTGAGACTAAAATAGATATAGACTTCCAAAAACGCGATAGATGGCGTTGACTGTTCTTAGATAAATCACGCTCACATAGCACATTATTACAATAGTTGCATGTATCTGTATGCGTATGCACTTTTTATCCTGGAAAAATTCACAGTTCCCACGGGATTTTGATAAAAACGAAATATATATCTACAGCTATAGGTAGATTACTATAGCAAACTTCTTTGAAAGTAGGTATAATGTTTGGAAAAGGGAGCGGGAACGGGAGCCGGAAATCCACGATTCCCTTGGGATTTGTGAAAAACCGAAATTCACGCGGGCGAAGCCGCGGGCAGAATCTAGTATAAAATATACTAAGATCTAAAATTTTATTTTATTAGCGCGTTGAATTTGGAACGCAAAGTATCAATATAGGTTAGTCCGACCGCTTTTAAGTATACCGTGTCTTTGTGTGAGTGCAGCTTACGGTGCCATTGTGAGGTACACGCACACATTTAAAACTCGGGCCGAAACTGACTAGCGCGGGACGGCATACGGCCTCTTAAATGGTCCATGGCGTTGTTTATTTTCTCAATACATTTGTGCAAAGGTTCAAGACTTGAGGTTCAAAATTGACGCTTATCCTTATCCCACATCTAGGTTAAATTGCATATTTTCAAGAAGTTTATAACTACCTATACCAGAGTGTTGACTCAGATATTAGGTATGGTACGGCAGCCGCCGAACAAATTTTTTAGTGATTAATAACAAGCTGAATTTTCGTGAGTAGGTTCGTTTCAACGAGATGACCAACTTTTTTATCTATGAAAAGTCTCGATGGAGTGGGGAGGTGTTTAAAATTTTGATTCGCTCCACTAAATTTGTAGGACTATATCGCCATTTCATTATACAAGTATTTATTAGGCTGCATACAAAAAATCAGGTGGTTAGTAATAATATTCTACAGCGTCCTCCACTCCGAATATTTCCAAATAATGAGGTTATAAAAATGATTAAACATTATTAATAACGAGCTGATTTTTTGTATGCAGCTTAGTAAATACTTGTATAATGAAATGGCTACATAGTCCTACAAATTTAGTGGAACGATTTCCCACCCGAGCGAATCGAAATTTTTAACACCTCCCCACTCGAGAAGCTACGTCCATTGAGAATTTTCATAGATAAAAAAGTTGGTCGTCTCGTCGAAACGAACCTACTCACGAAAATTAAGCTTGTTATTAACTTATTAATCACTAAAAATTTTGTTCGGCGGCTGCCGTACTATTACGGCTATTCGACAATAATATCGCCATACCATTTGTCAATAAAGATCATTATCTCCATCCAAACAGCCAATTAAAAACCGAAAATCGTAGCGACAACTGTTTGTCTTGTTAGCAATATTTTTAATTGAGACAGCCCTGTGTGCCAGCAAACAATAGTTTAAATAACTATTTTACAAAGACCCCTAGCAATTCTGCGTACTTTGGGATTTTCGTTTTAAAACTCGGACTGAATTGTATCTAGGTGTCGAGATATATTGGTTTCAAACTTAGGGTGACTGTTTACTTAAACCGGGCAAATAATTAAGAATGTTCATTGGTTTTGTCAACAAAATGTGTGGGGTTCGTTGTGGAATTGATTGTTTGCACTATTTTCTAATATTGTGTTGAGTTTATTGGTTTTTGTTTTGTGATAGATTAGATTATTTTTTTGGTCAAAAAGTTTTATAAAATAATTGCAACGACTTTTATATATTTTTCTGCTATTTAAAAGTTAACTAAAGTTTAATTTTACTGTCTCTATTTTATGAGTATAAGGTGTACGTATTATTTTAATTTTTTATACATTAGTTACACTAATAAAAATCGATGAATTAAAAAAAAAACCAGCAACATGTTATTTGTAATGTAGGTAGATACCTACATTCGTAATGTAATTTGATTTAAATCGTGTTGCACCTACAATGCATCACGATGTCAAACGTTGTAGCAGATCACAGATGTATCCCATTACAAGTTCCTGATATAGGAACAGAGTCATCGCGGTACGTATTGCGAACGTTTCTATTTCACTGACAAGAATAAAGTGGATATGGATTTGATCCTAAAACTTGACGCAAAGGCAATTTGGTGACTTCATGTCTGATAGTTACTTTTTTTTTTATTCAACTACAAGTTAGCCCTTGACTGCAATCTCTAAGATGTAAGCGAACTAACTTGGCAGAGGTAGGCATACCCCCGATCGGTTTCTTCGCTAAATAACTTGGCGGCACGGCTTTGCCGGTAGGGTGGTAACCAGCCACGGCGAAAGCCTCCCACCAGACCAGATCAGAGACAATTTAGAAAATATAAAATCCCAAATAGCACCTGCCGGGAATCGAACCCGGAACCTCCCACTTATAAGACCACAGCGCTCACCACTGCACCAGGGAGGTCGTCAAACCTACTAGCAGTAGGTATCTATTGAATATCCTCCCGAATTTCGGCCACGGCAGTCAATCTACCTCACTATGCAGGAGGCATTATAGTGCACAAGTGCAAGCGTAAACTGTAAACACAGTGCACTATCTATAGGCTCTCATAGTCCGATAGGATGCGATGCGTCATGCGATATGACCGGAAGATCAGGCTCAGGACCGACGGCTTTACGTGTTCTCCAAGGCACGGGGTGTATAAATAAATAAATAAATAAATAAATAATCATTTATTCGGGTTAAGTGCAGCACCACAGATTAACAAAAAGAAAATTACAAGCATTTTGTCCTATATAATATTTTACAAGAAAGTAAACTTAACATAGTTACTACAATATTACTCTTTACTCTGATTGATAATTCCGTGGAATTCTGACTTTTCCTAATACAGAAGCCTGACAGATACTTCAGGCACATTGAGTAATGGGGTGGGGTAAGGGTGTATGTAGGTATATCTAACACCGTCAACTTCCTAAGTCCAGGCTACTACTTAGAATTTTTTGACAGAAAAACCTATAATAACGTTTCTAGCTTCAAGCTAACCACTAGATCAATGAACCAGAATATTTAGCAAGACCTAGTTTCTAAAAGAGCAAACAGATGTTCGCCCTAAACTAGCTTTTCAGTTACGAAGATGGTGGAAAAGAGACGAAATTATACTGAGAGACGATTAGACGAGTATATAGACAGAGACTATACCTACAACATCTGTGACCTAAGTCTAATGGCAATAATTTTCTAAAGTTGAAGTGGTCTGTCGAATCTTGAGTACCTAAAGATAGTGTAAATTTTTTTTTTTTAAATTTTCGGCCGAATAAGTATGTCCGTACTATTCCCACCCTTACCCGGCACGGGGGCGCGTACGCATTGCCCCGGATTGTGTAAAGTACGAAATAATTTCACGCATCACGTGTCACCCGGATAATGACCCGGCAGCGAGTCCCGGACAAAACAAACACGCTCCTAATAAGGGAATGAGGACGGAGAAAATGGCCGGGAAAAGGAAAAGAAATTGGTTAAAAGTTAGTAGGTACATACATAGGTAGGTAGGTAAGAAGGGTTTTTGTTTCTACGAAGTAATTGAAAATAATCCTTCTGGGAGTACAGCTAGGTACCGTAATATGTAATTTTTTTATATAGTTTGAGAAGTGAAAGAAGAGAAGATTCGTTGTTTAAGTTAGAGGGCAGAGGGCAAAACCGATATAAACTTGGCTCTTCCATGGTCTGCGGGACGCGGGACTGGAGGAAATTCTCATTGATAAATTAATAATCAATGGATGTGCTCGTACTATAATGTATGACAAGCATTTTTGGCGCGGCTTTGCGCCACTGTGAGTGTGTGTGTGTGTATTGCTACTGTAAGGACATGACACTAAATAAGGGAAAAAGAAATTTTATAATTATAACAATTTTAGTTATCATAATTATTCTAATAATTTGCGTAATCGCAATTTAGTCTTTCATTTTGATCTCTTTAAGTTTGCTCAGTTTTTTTAGCCTTTTGGGTAGGTATGTCTACATACCTACATTATTACTTCCTTAACTCGAGAAGACTTAAGCATTGCTTTGATATTTTCAAATATTTTGTTTGTTTTGAATATTCAATTAATACTAACAAGTGTCACTCAAAAAATTTTGCAATTTTTAATATAAACTTTAAATTAAAGAGCACAACCTGGAAAATTACCGGGACACATGTTTGAAGTGGCTACTTGTTGGATTGTTGCCCCTGCATGTCTCCATCAGTTGCATCGCGTTTAATCTTAGTAAAATAAAGTATTTTAGGTCCTCAAACTTTCTCAAAATTCATCTTTTGGTAAACACTTTGTAAGCTAAAGAAACAAGCGGAATAAGTTGTCTGAAATTAGTATACCGACGGATTTGGTTCATTTCATACCCTCAAGGCTTGTCTCATCGTGTTTACGAGTAATAAATTAAATTTACACCGCCTTGAAGTGAAAGAATGAACCTGAAGGGAGATGCTGAAATGCGTTTATCTTGAGGAAACATATTTTATACTTACTTATACATATAGGTAGAACGCCCATGTTTGCTTATTGAGTTCACGTCTGAGGTAATGTTTATGTGACAGGTTTCTTATGTTTCATGAGGACAAGTTTCAAAATTCCGATTGTAACATCAACATTTTTCTGAGTCCATCCAAGGGGTCTACAAAAAGTAAAATGGTATGTAGGATATAGGTAAAGGTTGCTGGAAGCGTATAAATACCTGCATGCCCTAGGAGTAGCATAATGAAATTGCCTAAGATATACTTATCTTAGGCAATTTCATTATGCTACTCCTTTGCTACTGCAAAAATATAATTCAAACAAATCGCAAAATGGTGCCGCGTTCACCTAAAGTGGAAAGCTGTTCCATTGCTAAAAAAGCTGGGTAAAAAGCAGAAGAGCGGTGTATCTGCAAAACTGTAAGATATGCATGAGTGGCAGATATACCAAATCCTGTAGAGGCTAGATCTTTAGGTCATTGTAACAAATTACCCATTTAAGCAGTAATCTCAATATAATTGAACGTTAAAGGCTCAGTCTCAAAGCCTGTACAGTTAACACATGAAGAGGTAATAAATCTAATATGTAGGTGTTACGTGTTTGAGTAAAAGAATTTCAAAGGCGTCGCGGCGCCTGTCGCGGCTCGTTACAGGTACGGGGATATTAATGGTTCTACGCAAATCTCCCCGCTTTGTGTGTTTAAAAAGAGATTTGAGAAATGCTATTTATTTTTATCAGATTTTGATTCCATCTAAGTATATGTATGTCGACTGTTTATTTACGAGTAGGACCTACGAGAAAAATGGAATAACTACGGGTAGTTATTAGCGAAAATACCACAATACTGAAGATGTTGGCAATCGGCTAAGTACCTGCTCTACCTACCTTTTTTTTTTTGTTGACGGGGGGGAAATCTTCTTAAGATACTCGACCCCCTGGGTAGAGGTCAAGTTATGTGGGATTTGTACCCACTAAAACCCTCCCGGTGACCAGCCTCCGCGTGTACTGAGAGGCTCCGGGAACTCTAGCGAACATACGCCGGTGCCTCCCTAACGCAAACCCCTTTGAGCACATCCTGAGGTAAATCCCCTTGCTCCACTCAGATGTGGCAGCCCCCCTCCAGCCGCCCGCGACCCCGATGCCCCACGTCGGGGACTGTCACAGGGTCCTGCTCTACCTACCTACAACATTTCTGGATTTTTGTTTGATTGTGTGGAGGATTAAATTTCAAAGAAGAATCAGCACGTTCTTGCAAAGTGCATTATACATACCTACCATGCGATCTACTTTAGAGTTTAGACTGCTATCATTTTTTACGTGGTAACTCGGCTATATCTAAGGAAAAAATTGGAAAAAATAACCACGAAGATCGTCGATGAGTTTAAAACAAAGAAATTCAAAATTTAGAATGGAAAAAAAGGGGAACAAAGACACTTCTCATGTATCATACTTACCTATCATCAGATCTCTCTTACTTATTTCATTCATATCACCAAAATAGTAAAAAAACTGAAGATATCTCTATAGTTTTTAGTATCTACGTAGGTATATACCTACATACATATTTTCCATAATAACTTAGACATCACAAAATACAATACATTTAGCCTATTTGCTATAGATCGACCAGAATCTCATGAAAAATAGGGAAATTAAATTTTGTAGTAAGCAACACTAAGTTAACTCGGCTGCCCTAGTGATAAACAAAGTAATTACATTCAGAACACCTTACCTGGGATCGTTTCACGAAACGAAAAATCAAGCAACTGCATTTTAAATACAAAAACAAAGTAATCAACATCCAATTACTTTGTTTTTGTGTTGTGCTTGTTGTTTACTTGGTTTTTGCATTTATATTTCGTGTTAGTGAGTGCAGTTACTTTGTTTGGGCAATTTAAATTTTAGTAAACGGTTCAAGTTATTTGAAATATTAAACTGTGGTAAAAAAACTACTCGACATAAAACTTTTGTTAATGCAAAAAGTCAATTTCACAAAAAATGTCAGTTAGATACTTTGTTTATCGCTAGGGCAGCCGTAGTGTTGCTAACCTTGGAATTTCATTTGCCTATTTTTCATGAGATTCTGGTCGATCTATACCTATTTTATAATACCTACGTACAAATTACAATACAATCAACACAGAACAAAAATGGCACCACAAAAGAGTTACATATTACATACGTCCCAACAATAACCCTAAACATCTTCATTTCACCGTCCATTGATCGTCAATGAAAACACAAAGCGTCCAAATTGAATTTATTGCTTGTCAAATTCTCACTTGTTACATTGTAGTGGTGGCCATTGCTGGTAATTGCTTCAACACATGTCGTGAAGGGGTTGAGGAAAATGCGCTATTTGAAAATTATACACTCCTTTGTTGCTCATTCGATTCGTATTAACAAACATTTTTACTAGTTTTTTTAACCCCCGACGCAAAAACGACGGGGTGTTATAAGTTTGACGTGTCTGTGTGTGTGTGTGTGTGTGTGTCTGTCTGTTCCCCTGTAGCGCTCAAACGGGTGGACCGATTTGAATGCGGTTTTTTTTTTGTTTGAAAGTTGAATTAGTCGAGAGTGTTGTTAGCTATGTTTGAAGAAAATCGGTCTAAGATGGCCGCCGCTACATAATGGCGGATTACATATTTTTTCACAACTCCCTTAATATGGGTATCAAATGAAAGGGCATGACTAGTAGAATAGATATGTGTTTAGATTTATTAGTAGTTATGTTGTATTACGGCTTGTCTCTGTTTTCATGCTGTGGCTGCCTTTAGTTGGGGAGGCATATCTGCTTGGTACCTGTAATTTTTGTTTTGGCATGATTTTTGATATGTTGCTCTTTTGGCGGTCCTTAATAAATAAATAAATAGCACTATTGCAAAACCAAGATGGCCGCCGCCACAAAATGGCGAATGTCAGGGGTTTTTTAAATTTTTAATTTATTAATTTATACTTGTTTGCAGTTAAATTGTTAATTAGGGTTAAATAGGTTATGATATTATTCCACCACCGTAGTAGTGATGGGTGGAATATCATAGATTCCTTTAACGTCCCACTTCTGGGCATAGGCGTTCTCTCTTATAGGAGAGAGGAATTTACACCTTAGGCGGCTGTGTTAGCCGCTCCCTGTTCGCCTAATGGGGATTAGGCGAACAGTGAGCGGCTAACTGGCAAACAGTTTACATCTAAGGGCGTTTGTGCACTTATTCGTTTTCGATTCGTTTTCGTGTTTCGTGAAAACACGATTCGACATAGCCTTCCTTATAACTGTATGGGCGTTTGTGCACTTACTCGTTTTCGATTCGTTTTCGTGTTTATATATTCGTGAATTCTTCACATCGAATCGTTTTAAAATAAGGACGCGAGTGGAATGGTGTGTGGAAAGAGGGCAGAGATGAGTCCTGATGTTGTGAGGTATTTGGAAAACATAGGTATTTGCATTTCTTGAATTCCAACAAAACATGATTCAACGCAGTTGATTATTATTAAAAATTAATACCTACTTAGTTTGGCATTAAAATAAATCGTTTGTTTAATTCAAATTAGTTTTACTTCGAGTAAAATACCTAAATATTGTAGTATAATCAAAATTTCCATACCTGTGGTTGGTAGTCAAAAACTATCAGCAAAATATGAACATTTCATAAAAAATATCATTTCTGATACTTAGTTGTTACTGTTTTCTTACAAGAGCGTAATGTCCACTTGGGATGTTCACAAAATATATGACGTATGCTTAGATAATTTTGATACTAACCGTACCGTGTGAAATATTCATAATCACTTACCTTAGTGTTACTGCCAGCATTTTTTCTGGAGTTATGCATTCTCTAAAACGTGTGTCTTGCCGAGGAATCTTTTTTTTATATGACACAATATGAAATCGAAAGTAGCAACATTCTTTCGATAGTAATTAAAAAAAGTTTTTTCATGATGTCATGTCATGTCATTAAGTGATGATCGCCTACGAATGTATAAGAGAAGTGCGAAAAGCTGACGACGATTAAATGCAGCACACATTATGAACACGGTTTTATCTACGAAATGCTTAAAACGTATAGTGAAATCACGATTAAGTGCACAAATGTCATTCGTGAATTTCGTATACGTTTTTATGATGTTCATTAAAAAAACGAACACGAATCGAAAACGAATCGAAAACGAGTAAGTGCACAAACTCCCTAACTCCCTGTAGTTTTTAAATGGAGTGTCCAAATAGCGTATAATGTTCGCAGTTTGTAGTGTTTCGCTTGCGAACTTATTCAGTGAGTTCAGTGTCTACAAATGCCCTACAAATGCCTACAAAACTATGAGTGATCCATAGCTATGAGTGACCGACCGATAAGCCACTCAGAGTCAACCAGTGAACAGTCAGCCGCTCATTGTTCGCCTAATGGAAACACGGCCTAAAGACCCGCCACGCCGCTCCAAAACGGGTTAACGGGCTTTTATCTATTGTCACATGATACTTATAACTGTTCATCCACACGTTCGCCAACATGCTGGCCCATCTTATGGCCCAATATGTTGGCCCAACGTGTAGAGCGGGAGTTGGAAGGTGTTGGAACGATGGCCCGCAAGTTGGCGCGAGATCCATTTCGTGTCCGCACATCAAAGGGTTTGGGACAGAGTTTGGCCGCACCATCCACACGTTGGAAGCAAGTTCAGTTTGCTACGAGCTCTCAGAGTGATCGCACGCATGCACGTCTTTTAAATTTTATATTCACGCGTCGTAACTAGTATAATGTCCACAAAATGGCAGTGACAATGACCAATGAAGAAACTTTTTGCTTTATAGAGCCCTACTAAGCCGAAAATTGTTTGTGGAACCCAAGAAATAAAATCACAAAAATAAAAAAATACAATTTTCGTATACACATTCACGTAGTTGCGGTATGCAGTGAATAATTAAACCACAGCAGCTGTTAACGTCTCAATATTCAATTTAGTAAATTCGCTTAAGTGAAAGTGTACACGTCCGCACATTGGCCCTAACCGGAGCATACTGAACGACCTTCCAACGTGTGGACGCTAACACAAACTCGTCGCCCAACACCTTCCAACATATCCGCCATCATGTTGGCCAACGTGTAGAGGCGCCTTAATACAAACTCGCAGAACGTTCGATACGTTCAGCGAGCTCTCCGTGGTACACCGCCAACTCCGGGTTGAACTATCCGGGCTGAAAACTTCTTAATAGCAAATAGCAACCTACCTAATTACCAAATAGCAAATTTTTGCCCTATCCGGGAATTGAATCCAGGATCTTTGATCCGCAGTCGAAGATGCTCACCGCAAGACCAATAATTGTTGCACCTCCTTGATACGTACCTACCTATTGGTTGAGTGTTGCTATTTATTATTTAAAAGTAAGTGAGTATATAGCCTCGTTGGTCTAGTGGTTAGCATATTTGACCGCAGATCACGAGGTCCAGGGTACGATTCCTGGATCCAGAAATTCTCAATGCCAGCCCGGAGTTGGAAGCTGATAGTGATTCACCCGCGTGCCTCGGAGAGCACATTAAGCAGTCGGTCCCGGTTATTATCGGATTAAAGCCCGCCATCCCGCATGGAGCAGCGTAGCAGGTCTAAGCTCTAAAATCCCTCTCTCCTATGAGAAAGGAGGCATATGAATGTCCCACTACTGGGTAGTGGGACATTAAAAGGCTGTAGTGGTGGTGGGTATAGTTCGCGAAAAGCCGCGGTAAGTATAGGCTGCTTGCGTTCCCCGCATGCGCCTATATGGACTATACGACGCTTGCGGGGAAAGCGGGTGGGTTAAATATAACCTATGTACATCGGCCACACTCTTATCTTATCACGAACTATAACTACAGATAGGTTACAAGGTACCTACTTAGCTTTATTCGTATTTTTAAGGGGTTTTCTACCAGCCAATACCCATAATATTACCTGTTTTAAATGACAAAAGAAAGTAGGTAATGCTATTTTCTTGTCGAAACTACGAAACTGTTGTTCAAGGGGTACGAAAGCACCGCATCGTTTACTTTAAAGTTGGTTCGGAGTTGTGTTAAAAGTGCTAAGCCGTGTCGGGACCGAGTATTCCCCGGGACGGCACTTATCCATCAATATCTTTGCATACGCTACGTAGATAAGGTACCTATACAGTGTTACGGTTTATAGAGGTGAATCTATATCTATGTAGTATAGTTTAGTGGTAATGGCAGATTTTCCCTATATCTGATAGGCACACTTTCATTGTACCTACGTATCTACCTATAACTTAACCTCTACAGTCTACGACTGTGTAGACTGTACACAGGCGTTTTCCAGCAATTTCCTGAGATCACTCGGACAGAAGACGCGAGTCGCGACAAACAAAATGAATCTGAGTAGGTATACCTTAGGTCCAGTAAATTCCTTATTTATGACATGGAAGATTTTTTAAATTTTGGTTGTTTTTTTTTTATATAAGTAGGTAGGAATAGCGGGCAACCGAGCAAGCGGGTCACCTGATGTTAAGTGACTACCGCCGCCCATGAACACCTGAGGAACCACTAATGCGTGGCTCTTCAGCTCGCTGCCGGAACACACGGATGCTTTGCGGCAGATTACGACTGAAGTGTGGTCGCTAGCCAGGCGGATTCGGGGTAGAATCCTACCACAAAGCGGTGATACCATGCAGATTAAGTTGTGTGGTATCATGCACAACGACCCGTAGAGGGGACTGAGAGCGTCAGGGCCTCGTTAGCATATTTATAGCATAGAATTTGAGCCACTGAGCAATAAGAAGGTTGTAGGTAGATTTTCTTCTAAATAAAATTGAGATAAAAATGGGATGGGATGGAACTGCGATTTACAGAGTGTAGGTAGGACCTACCTACCTACTACCTACCTATATCTAACTACTTTGATTTTGCTCTAACTTTACTTTCGAGTTAAGTTGACTGTTGAGGTCACCGATGGATAAAAATATCATATTTATTGTATTAAATAAATACGTATTAGCAGTTGATATATGTAACATTAAAAAAAATATTTTATCATTTAGGTACCTACTTAACACTCGGCTACTCGCGCCTCAGAATGGTACATGAGTGCACGCACGGGTGACTGGTGTCACCCTTTTTGTATACTAACTAATTTACGGAATATTTTAAATTTTAATAAAAAAACTATGAATTATGAATCAACATCTTTATTTTTATCATATTATAGTAAGATTAGAAAAACAAAACAAGTATTCTTTCCTCATAATTAAAAACAAAACAAATCTTCTTGAAAAATAGCAAAAAAATTTAACTTTGGGATCAAAACATTCATAATCTAAAATATAAAAGTTTAGTAAGTAATTTTAACATATTCATACTCTAGAATTATCAAATAAAAAAAAAATATACAAAATTAATCAAGTTGAGCACAATCAGGACAAACTAGTTTCGTGGTCAGGGCAAATGCGCCTTTTGCACTTGTTACAAACTTTACGTGTAGTTGTTCGGTATCGGAATCGTGCGTTTCGGGCAAGATGTTAGGTTCAATTGGCTCGACCTCCTCTTCACTCTCTGTAAGCGCGTCACTTTCATCAGTTTCTTCCAGCCATTGTTGTATTTGTTGGATTGATCTTTGCGCCGCCATCTAAAAAGAAAAAAAAAAACACTGTTCAAATAAAAGAATAAGCAAAGGCGGAAAATCATTTAATTAGTCACTACATTACTTCACTTATCAATTTTTCAAATAAATATTAAGTTTTTACTATAAAATAAAAGCTTACTTACCTCCTTTCCAAAATTCACTGGTAAAAAAAATGGTGCAAGAACACACGCACGGGTGACTATTGTCACCCCTCAACTTTGAAAGGTGTCCTCTCAGACGTCCGTGCACAGCAAGGGTCGGCACCAGTGTTGCCGTTAGGACAATCTAGTTTGTGGCTACTTCAAATGAAAAAGTCGCTAGTTTTGTAATAAAAATCACCTAATTTAATAATTTTAAAAATTTACCTAGGTACCTATTTTAATATCAAAAGTGATTAAAAACCTCAGCCCTATCTGAGATTACTAATACATCGGTGTGGATCTGGTGTTGCCTACTCAATGTTTTTATACTCCGGCTCCAGACGTTGGCCCCAACACTGTTGGCCCAACGTGTGGGTCGGGACATTAGCATTGGCCAACGCTCGCTCGAACATTGGGAGTTTGCCATTCTGTGTCGGTTTTTCAAAAAAGGAATAACTGCACCAACGTTCACGAACCGTCCATACGTTGGTGCCAACATCAGTCTTTTTCCGTGTTATATGACGTCTCGTCATTCACCAGATTCTTTGACATGGTTTTTTCTTTTTATTTTCATTAATATATACAAGTTATAATAATAATATGTATGTACTCACGTGTTTACAGTACGTAAAAGCGCTGACAGCAATTTCGATTTCTGTATCGGACAATCTTCACTTTGGCTATGACGCGACAGAACTCTAGTACTATAGCCAACATGTGAACGCCTCACGACAATATCGACCAACATTGGGGCGACCATTGGGACCAACGTGTGGAGCCAGCGTTTTTATTATACGGCCCTAGATACCAGTCTTTTAAGGTCAGTTTGCCTACTCAATCTATGAAGCTAACTATTATTATTATCTCTATGAGCTAACTGCTAACCATAGATTTCTTTTTAATCACTACAGATACCTACCTACTTAACAATATAAATAGATATAGAGCTGAGAGCTGAACTACTAAAAAGAAGCTAGAAAATACAAAACTAAAAATACAAAAAGTAGCTAGAAGTTGCTAGATTTATTTTGGTGGCTAGATGGATTTATTTTGTAGCTAAAACTGTTGAAAATCCGCTAGATCTAGCCACAAAGTGGCTAAAACGGCAACACTGGTCGGCACGCCACTGGCGGAGGCGGTGTCTTGTATCCGAGGAATACACAAGCGCGTTTGCGCTTGTCACGATGCGTTTCCAAAATATACCTATGTTTATAGCACTGGGTGACCATTGTCACCCACGCGTGCGTTCTAGTGTTAAACAGATCGGTACCTACTGAACAAAATCTAGATCTACAAGAACTAAGATCTATAAGTACGCCCCTTTGTCCAAGTTACAAAAATACCTAAGTATGCAATGAACATGTTACTAATATTATGCCCTCGTTACCTGGCCAGTAGCTAACTGTAACGACTTTCCTATCCAATTTCGTATTCAATCAGCGTCAAAATCCTACGGGGAGGTTTTATTAACAAACGAACGGTCTACATAAAGCGGCAATTACGTCACCTACAAACGACATTCAAAATTACCTATTGCCAACATTTTTTCCATCCAACTCCCTGTAGGCACAGAAAACTCGATGGGTGTGTTCGACTTTGTAACAAAACACTCCCATTGGTTGGTCGGGATACGCCCACTGTTATAACAAAAAGGAATATTCCAGTGGAAGCAGCTATAGTCCCCGAACGCCGCTCGCGGGCGAGCCTTGAGAATTTCTCTCTCCCTTTCTTGAGGCATTTTGTTGTATTTCAGGACGGTGCTCACGGAATACGGGTTCGAGTCGAAATCCCGGGAGAGCTAACAGTGCCATCTAGTTGTTGGTCACCGAACCACGTAGTCCAGGCGTCTGTAAGATGGCGTCGGCTGTCCTGCTGGAAAATGCTTTTTGTAGAATATTCAGCCAGCTTCCATACGTCTTGTCTCATCACAGGGTCTAGATAAAGTTGAAATGAAAAATCGTGGAACTAATACCTACAAACAGTGTTCTATTATCCGAGGATTCGCTTTTTTCAAAGGCATCTTTTCAGACTGAAAATACTCCGACTTTTAATTCGATGCAGTAAACTGACGTTTCAAAATGTCATTCTGTGAAATAATATTGTCAACCTAATCTCAATAGTGATGTGATAGGTTCATTTCATTTCATTTCATTTAAAACTATAATCATGAAATCGTTTGAATGTTAAAGGCATAAGTAATACTTACGATCTTTTGCCCAGCCGTGAAACAATAAACTGGATGTTTTATAAAACACTAGCCGACCCCCGCGACTTCGTCCGCCTGGATATAGGTTTTATATAGGATCGGATTGGATCCCATAATCCTTTTTTGTACCTAAACTAAATGTAGCCTAAGTTACTCCTTATAACATCACCTATCTGCCATTGAAAGTTCCGTTAAAATCGATCCAGCCGTTTCTGAGATTAGTTGAAACAAATAGACAGACCGACAAACATAAATTTAAACGCACGCCAGTTTAAAATAAGCCGTACGTACAAAGATCCGGGTCCCATGTTATTTGAACCCAATAAATGTCTGTCATTTCTGAACTAACAAACCTATGACCTTGAAATATTTACGGGACAATATATAAGGTACTACCTTTCTAACAAAAAAAGAATGAGTGAAATCGAACAACGCGTTAATCAATTACAGCTAAATACACGTTTTAACTTTCATCCCCTCTCCCTAGGGAACCGTGGTGAATTTTGGGATAAAAAGTATCCTATGTCCTACCTCGGAGTATAAACTTAAATCCTACCAAGTTTCATTTGAATCCATCCAGTAGTTTCGGCGTGATGCGCGGCCAAGATACAGACAGACAGACAGACAGACAGACAGACAGACAGAAAGACAGACAGACAGACAAAAATGAAACAAATTGCAGATTTGGCTTCAGTATCGATTATAGAGTGCCCTCCAATAAAAAATTTCAAAATATATTCAATGTACAGAATTGGATCTGTTACAGTTTTATTATATTATAGAAGATAGCTTAAAATCCATGAGTGCACTGGCATCTACCTACAATAAAACTGAACCGGGAAACGAAGCCCAACTATTTGAATATGCATAGACGTTAATAAAACTGGATTCAAATTTGCGAGCGTTGGAAAATTTCTAAACCGACGCGCCTCCGTGGAGTGGCAACTAAGAGAAGTTTGTTTCAAAAATCAAGCAGGCAGTAGATACTAAAACGATGCTGCCGAAAAATTTCACATTCCACCCGTCCGAATTTTAACTAAAACAGACACGGTATGGTGAAACTTTTTGTAGCTAATTTAGCGTAGGTACGATTCTGTGATGTTCCATAAATAAATGTTTTATGGATCCAAATTCCAAATTCGAAATAGACTTTTCAGGCATCAGTAAGTAACTATACTAAGGCATAGAAATTAGGTCCTATCAAGAATAGAACGGCAAAGTAAGAAGAATCCGCGAGTCAAATTGATGCGCGGTCGAGCACTTTTCAAAATCACACTCAGTAGGTACCTTAGCACCGAAATTTTGGCGTATAAGTACCTATTTGATTTAGTGCAAAAAATAACAGTGAAAATGCCATTTTGCACTATTTCACACTGCAAACACAACAAATAAATCGCAAAAAGAAGGTATTTCCTATCACACGTAGGTAAGTGTTTATTTTGGCACGTGTGAATTCTGAGTAAACAGTGATGATCACCGATCTACTCTATAATACATCTGTGATAGGTACTTACCCATCCTACATAACATGTCAATAGATTTATCTAGATAGGTATATATACGTTTTTTTCGAATCCTTTTACCTATACGAATAGTACCGAACTTTTGGAATCTGCAACAAGTAGGTAAACCACTTTTAAAGCCGTAGCAGGCGAGTACCTAACGCCGTATCGGTAATAGCTAATTAGCCGGAATCCCATAATCGGTCAGGATAGGGAATGACCCGCGCGGGGCCTATTTGTGGCCGCGATTAGACCCATAAAACTCGATGTGATCTTGATAAGGGACGCGCGAAAACCGCTAACAAACGTATCTCCCGTGCAACCTAACAAGGTACCTATTTGACGATTGTTATACACTCACTTATTATTATCTATCTCGGAGATTCAGTTGGGAGTTTCAAGTGGTGACCTTTCACTTGAAATTAATTTGTGTAGTCATATTGCGTATAAAAGGTATTTCCCACGTCTCTTTCCCTGGATTACCGTACAACTCGACTGCAATAAAATCGACCGAATGGTCGAGTTGTCCTAATTCGATTTTTGTCTACGTGCCTATTTCTCATGATGAAAATATTAACTTATTTATAGGCGAAACGATTTGCTTCCTCATTCCTGTTAGGTACGATTTGTTAAAATTTGGAATGCATTTCCGATAGAGTGTATAAACATTTTCTTAGGCTGCATTTTCACTTACCATCAGGTGTGATGAGTTATCTCAGTCAAGCGCAGTCAAGCGTGTCGTCATATAATAAATGTTTTTTTGACGTTATAACGTCTTGTAAATCGATGAACGCCGGCCGCATGCACGAAATGGCATGACTCATTGTCACGTACCATAGCAACACCACCATAGACGTACCATAACAGGTGCGATTCTCGCGAGCGCGGAACTAAGCGTTTGGCTTGTGAAGTTGTGACGTACTCTCTCTTTGACGTTATCACGTAAAATTATCGCCCGAAAATCGACTTTACAGACAACTAATTTTTTTGTAATAAATTATAATAGTCTAAAAATTAATTAGGTATATTAAAAAAATACATTTTAACTTAAACTGCCGCTGCACTGCTGACGCGTAGCGTCTAACGTGAATCGTACGTCATAACATCGCAAACAATATCCCGAGCAGCATTAATTTTATATCAGTTCATGTTACAGCTAAGTAGGTAGGTATATAAAAAGATAAACCCTAAGAACACCGCTAAAGCTCCCTATAAAATTGGTAAGCTACTTACAAAAGATCGATTTCGAACGGCGATACTTTTAAGACGACTTTTAGACTGAGAGACCAACAGAAAAATCTCTTATTGAACGAATACATTGAATAATATATCAAATTCTAGTTGCGACATTTAACGACCTCCCTGGCGCAGTGGTGAGCGCTGTGGTGAGCGCAGTCTTATAAGTGGGAGGTTCCGGGTTCGATTCCCGGCAAGGGCAATTTGGGATTTTATACTTTTTAAATTGGCTCTGGTCTGGTCTGGTGGGAGGCTCAAGCCGTGGCTGGTTACCACCCTACCGGCAAAGCCGTGCCGCCAAGCGATTTAGCGTTCCGGTACGATGCCGTGTAGAAACCGATCAGGGGTATATACTATATTATACATAATTATATGTACCTCTTCCACGTTAGCCTCCTTCCATCTTAGACTGCATCATCACTTACCATCAGGTGAGACTGCAGTCAAGGGCTAACTTGTAGTTGAATAAAAAAAATTAAAAAAAAATCGATTGTGCTGGTCAACCAATTTCAGTATGTCATTCATTAGATGTACTATCTATGTATGGGTGACCGACTTTGGAAGTATAATTTTTATTTCAAGAAACCACCAGTTATACGGATTGATGAACAGCGATGAGAATTACGATGCAAAGAGAATTATTTTATAATGGTAGCCTCTCTTTGTAAGATTTTTAATTTTTGGCTTCGCTCGATTGATTTAGAAAAAAATTGTTGATATTAAACAATTAGCTATCTATAATTTAAGACAAACTAAACAGACTTTAATCATCGAACTTTAATATACCATGAAATTTGACGAGTTTCTCTGGGATCCTAGATAAATACCCAGGATCCCATCATCAGATCCTGACTTGTTGACCATGAGACCACCTGAAAACAACCTTTCTCCATTTTTTGAAAGAAGAATTTTCCAAAACTGTCCAGGCGTCTTTGAGTACCTAGTCGGGGAAGATACATAAAAGGATTCGGACTAATTACATAAAAGGATCGGAACCTCCTTTTTGTTTTGAAGTTAAATATTTGTCTCTACATAATATTTTCATCAAATGGTTTGTATTTTTCAGTAGGTACCTAACCTACTTATTCGGTAAGTAAGTTATGTATTCGGAGTACATTTCATAATATAACGGTTGGCTCTAGGACTATATTATATTATGTATTGTCGAAGATTACGTAGAATGGCATTTTAAGTCTCTTTGTTTAGGTACATTTTAGTTTAATATTTTTAATAAAATGATTAAATTCAGAATATACTTAAAATATAACACGTGATCCGGTACGACACACGTTGGTAGTGTGATTCTGGTCGGGTCGTGTTTTATAAGTTTCCGCGTTAGGGATATCGCAGACGACCGATAATTTAATAGTCGGTCCAATAAGAAAAAAATACTACACGCAGCATTTTTTTTAAACCATATTTCACCGAAAAACGGTCCTACAAAAATTGATGTAGAGTATGACAACTTTTTTTTTTTTTTTTTAAAAAGCTGTGATAGCCTAGTGGTTAGGACGACCGACTTCTAATCGGAGGTCGTGGGTTCGATCCCGGGCACGCACCTCTAACTTTTCGGAGTTATGTGCGTTTTAACTATTTAAATATCACTTGCTTTAACGGTGAAGGAAAACATCGTGAGGAAACCTGCATGCCTGAGAGTTCTCCATAACGTTCTCAAAGGTGTGTGAAGTCTGTCAATCCGCTTGGCCAGCGTGGTAGACTATGGCCAAAACCCTTCTCACTCTGAGAGGAGACCCGTGCTCTGTAGTGAGCCGGTAATGGGTTGATCATGATGATGACAACTTTTCGCTGACTTGATCCGCTTTTTGGCTTAGAGGGATAGGTAGAATATAAGAATGAACTTATACTAAAGCTAACGACAGCGTGAATTAATTAAGGACGTAATATTTACACAGAATTGTAGGTAGCTATTAAAAACGATATTATTATAGCACTAGTGTGTAATGTGTTGAACTGTTCACTCGTGAGTCGGCGCGTCTAACAAAGCGCTACAATTACGCTCGGTCCCGCTCCGACAGAGTTCAACAGTTTTTCCTCGTAATTCTATTACATTATTAACTTACACCGTGTTAAGAAAGTAGGGCTGCATCGTTTGTGTTATCGATAAAGAATGAAATAAGTTTTGCCAGCTTCAGTCGTATCTCGAGCTCTAAAGCTTCAGAGTATATTCATTTTCGATATATGTGATGCATATACATGTAGGTATATGTATATGCGATTTATGTTTTTATATTTTAACTAGGGATAATAACTTGACTTTTTTTAGTTAAATTACTTACTTACTTACTTTAACTTATATTTTCGAACCTTTAGAAAACTTACAACTTACCTTAAGAAAGCCAAGCTCTTGAAGAGGCGTGCGGCGTTATCGATTCTACAAAAGTAGCGCTAAAAATTATTATGCTTTACCGACCTCTGTCACTCATTACGTAAAAGCATTCGTCGATAACAAATCACTGATATTTCATATGACACAGCTCTAGATCAGGTTTGTGGCGCATTCATAACAGGTAGATACAGCAAAGATTGTGCGCTGTAATTTTTTAGTACTTTAATTCCTTTTTCACACAATTTTGCAATAGCACTTATCGATAAAAAGTTATCGATATTTTATGTAGAACAACTCTAGATCAGGTTTGCGGCGTCGTCGGCTCTGCGAAGATCGCGCGCTGAAAACTTTTAATACTTTAACTCCACTTTCACTCAATTTCGCTTAACGCTCGTTGACACCGTCGACGCGATATAGCTTTATAACTGTTTTACAACTTCTACTTTATGCTTTTCAGTTTGCACGTCGGAGTTTTAGTTGGTAGCTATCGATTATACATACATGTATACATCATATAATTATGATACTGTTACGTAAACAATACTTAAGTAGGTTATTTTTAATTTACTTTTGCGTACAGAAGAACGCACTTGCAAAGTTTATCCTTATATAACAAAATAATCTCAAAATTATACTATAACAGAGGAATAGTATTCGTAGGTAAAAGCTCTTTTCGGTCGTAATACCTACTTGAGTTATTTTCACAAGACACTTTTCAAGAGTGTGCCATCTCTCAAGGACCACAATCAGTGGCGTGCACTTCATAAAAGCAGAAAAGCACTGCATACCTTAAGAAAAGCAATGCTTAGGTAAAACAATAAGAAAAGGAGCAGTAGAAATTTTGGTACTACCTATTGCATACCCTGGGTTCAAACCCTGTGCACGCCACTGACCACAATAGATACTTATAGTGTTACTTTTCGTCAGACGAAGATTGCGATAAAACAAGAACTGTCGTCGATTACTTCGATATTAAAGATATGAGCTTAGAATACGATTTCGTTATCATACAAAAACTGAACAACATTTAATAACATTGATTCAAACTAAGAACGCTGGCAAAAATAAAACAAAACGTAAAACGCGTAAGAAAGTCCTTCAAAGGGTGGCGGGCGGCGAGGGGGGTCGCCTACAATAGGTGTACAGATAACTTTCCTTCCATAGTAGAGTCAATACCGACCCTTGGGAGTTTTACCCTCGGGGCTCCGTCGCTTGGGAAAACTAGACCCTACAATATAGAAAAGGACGAACCTATATGTCACGGCGGAGTGTAAACGGTGCATACGTGTACTTATGTGTTAATAATATATAAAGAAAAATGCCGCGGACGTGTGCCGAGTGATATGCCGGCCCTGTTAGTGTGAGGGGGATAGATGACATCAATTTGTTGTGTCGTGATGGGGTTTTATTTTGTTTGCGCGTTTACATTTTTTTTCGGGTGATCTGTGTTGTATATTTTTTTTAGTTTGTCGATGTGTTTTTTTAGGAGGAGGAATCTACGACAGGTACAAACCTCTAGGTAGGGGAATTGTTCAAATATATGGTCCGTTTCAATAGAGTTGAGCTAAAATGTAAACTAACACACCTTTTTGCTAAAAAACTACAGAATGGATTAAAATGAAATGAATGAATGAAATTGCACGATTTAAGTTTATACCTACTACAAACTTAAATCGTGCCAAGTTTCATTTCAATCCATTCTGTAGTTTTTTAGCAAAAAGGTGTGATAGTTTACATTTTAGCTCAACTCTATTGAAACGGACTATAGGTATTAATTATGGAATACCATTGAATGGTAGGTATTTTTAGTATTTCTACACTTAGCAGTATAATATACAAGCCTCGATAGCGCAACGGGGGCGTAAACTGAGAACCGAAAGGTCGATGTTTCAAATCACACCCGTTGCACTATTGTCGTACCCACTCCTAGCACAAGCTAAACATATTTGGAGGGGAAAAGGGAATATTAGCCATGTTATAGATTTGAGCCGTCGACATTTCGGTTTTCGATTCACACCCGACGACCGATGCGTTGGCTTTAAACTTTAAGCTTTGACTATGATAGGTTCGAGTACTTATCTGAATTAGTATAAAACGAGTAATTTTTCAAACCATAATTCCAATCGGTAACCCGATCCGCGAAGGCTAATGCGATAAGGGCAGATGCACACCGGACGCTAATTTGGTAATGCGCCCGGTCGCGTGACAGCGACACGCGACTTCAGCTTGTGCGATTTGTTCACTTAACTTGCTTAGCTAGGAGGGACAAAATAGCTAAATAAATACAAACGACAATCTTATTATGTTCAGCCATAAAGTCTATTCTAACTGCCTGATTCATTGTTTTATATCACACTTCATGAGAATGGACCCAGATGCCGAATTTTGATTTTGAAAATGAAGCTAGCAAAGGAGACCTAACTACATAATTATTAAGTATAGAATGTTAAATACAAAGCAAACTTATTCGAGCAGGCCTTTCCACTGCACATATTCTAAAATGCAGATTACGGAGTGGTCATAAAAAAATTACAAATTATTATTAGATAATGCATGTACTTAAATAAATACTTGTACCTACTGGTACAATGGCAGCTACTAATTTTGTTGTACTCAATTTCTAAAGTTAACTAAATATCATCATCATCATCATGATCAACCCATTACCGGCTCACTGCAGAGCACGGGTCTCCTCTCAGAGTGAGAAGGGTTTTGGCCATAGTCTACCACGCTGGCCAAGCGGATTGGCAGACTTCACACACCTTTGAGAACGTTATGGAGAACTCTCAGGCATGCAGGTTTCCTCACGATGTTTTCCTTCACCGTTAAAGCAAGTGATATTTAAATACTTAAAACGCACATAACTCCGAAAAGTTAGAGGTCGTAGAAGAAGAGCCCGGGATCGAACCCACGACCTCCGATTAGAAGTCGGTCGTCCTAACCACTAGGCTATCACAGCTTTTTTAACAACTAGCTTTTTTAACTAAATATACAATTTTAAAAATAGTTCTGTCCTTCTCACAACGTACCCTATGGAAAAGGATAGAGTTAGAGATTGTATACAACAGAATTAGCACCAAAAACAAGTCAAATTATCATCGCAGAATAAAATAAAATACGATGTATTATCTAACCTAATTCTAATTGTAACAAGGAAGGCTCGCCGACGGAGTGACATCCGGGCGCCGCACGCGCACGCCACGTGCGTCGCACGCGTCGACAAACGAGCGCGACTATAGTCTCATATGGATTATTGTGACGTAATCGAGTTACAACAAATTGCAAACTGTCTCACAAAAAGGCCAATTTTCGTAAGAGCATTTAGTTTGTATCATGTTTCTTTGACTTGATAAGTAAACACTATTTAAGGGTCGGTTGCACCGTGAGCGGTTAATTTTACGTTAAGGTTGCCCTAAAACCATAGGCGATTAAATTTAAATTAAGGGTTACCTTAACGTTTAAGTTTGACCGCCAAAGAAGCACGGTAATCGTAACGTAACATTAACCGCATGTGGTCAGTGATGCAACTTACCATAGTATAGATTTTTATTGACATTTTATTAAGTAACTTGAAACAGTAAAATCTGTCATCTGGTTTTTCGAATATTAATTATTGCCCGAAGTCTTCTTAATATAGAAAGCTTATTATTTTTAATCGGCTTATAAATTAAATTCTAACTTCAATTACGGAGTTTGATACTTTCTTTCAATTTTTTTTTTTTGTAACTTTTAGTAAAAACAAGTTAGAACAAGGGAATACTTTTGTTGTAAAAAATTACCCTTATTTTATTCTAATGCCCATTTTGATCAGCCTACAGTCAAAATTATCTAATTTACGTTTACAAAGACTACACCATCTAGACACTATAGTTTATGTTAATTCACTAGTAATATAATCCCCATTCTTTTCTGACACAATTAGGACCGGCGATAAACCCATGCATTATCTAGTCACGGGCAACAATGAAAAATATTACCCCTGTAGCACCAAAATATAATATTACGAGTGGGGTTGGAAACGGTAGCATGTGCGAAATCACAATGGCTTAAAAACTATTTAAGTTGATGTTATTGTTCGAATTACGAATATGATAGATGGGTTGCGGACCTGCAGCCTGCTCCTAGTGTGCGACCACCCTTTCGATTTCTCTGGTACGGCTAGTGATGACCTTAATCGGTAATATTATCATTTCATCGGATTAAAAGTAGCGATAAAATCATTTTTATTACAAAAATCTGATACGAATAAAAGCACTTTTCAATGTCGACTTCCTTAATATAGGTCAAACGTAAATCTAATAGGTCAATGAAAAGTGCGTTCATTTTGAGTAGAGAGTAGAAACTTCTGCTAGAGCTACAAAAGCTGCACACAAATGAGTTTTTTAGTATATAAAATGCAATTGACGGCGGAAACACGAGTGAGCAGCGTCAGTTGCGTCGGGTTACTGTACAATTCGACCGCAATAAACTCGACCATTCGACCATTTGGTCGAGTTGTACAGTAACCAGTTGCGTCTGGTGCGGCCGACTCGTTGACGTCATTCTACGTAATTACGTCGTCATTTAGATTTAATACCTTATATTCTTTCTACATATAGATTTAATACCTTGTATGTAAATAATGCGGTAATATAATCGTTACATAATCGTTATTGCATTTAATTATATGACCGGTTATTATCACTTTCAACGATTATACTAGAGCTAAAGAAGTATTAAAATTCCGGAAGGTTCTGTTTTTTCAAGCATGCATCCTGGCATACGAAATTATCGCATGAAAATCTTTCTTTGATGCTGTTGAAACTGGTAAAGCATATTATGTGCATATAGTTTCCGCTAACACACTTTTATATTTAAGTAGGTAGGTGTGGATTCCTTTAACTTGAATAAAACTGCTTTATAGGTACTGTTTAAGTAAGTTTTTAATATCGTTTTTTTGGATATTTTGTTTCTTAAACGATTACAATGTACAGGTCTTATCTGATATAATAGATACAATTGTTTTAAATAATACGAGCTACTTATTTCCATATTTAGAGAGGCAATCCTCAAAACACTGTTTCGGTGTGATTCTCAAGGAAAATGTTCAAGATTGTGTTTTTTTCGTATACATTTGGTTCGTTTCTAAAAGATTTTCTCTTTTTCCTATTCGTTGAGATAGAATTTATTACAGTCGTACTTAGTCAAATAAAAGGATATGTATTGTTTCAAGATATGATGGCTATTCGAGTTTTTTTTTAAATATAAGTACATTCGTTGTGATTTATACAAATAACTTTACGTTAAATTCAACTTAAACATCTATCGAGTCCAATCGAAAAATCGAAAAATTTACAAATCGATTACATTTTTTTTACATATTTTATTACTTACAATAAATATATCACAGATTTTACAAAAACTAAAGTGACACACACACGAATTGGAACAACTTTTTTTACAAGATCCATTAGCCCTGAGCATATTTTAAAAGATTTGGGCTTTTATAAAATCTAAAATGACTATTTGAATCTAGCAACCGATCTATGAAATGTGTGAATTACTTAATTAATTAATTAGATAAATATTCTATTATTTACAAGATTTAATACAATTTTATATTACATTTTTTTTAATAGATATTACTAGCAAACGCCGCCACCATAATATCGTAGTCAGGTATTATATTTTCAATTACTAACTTAATCATTATAAAACATCAATATAATATAAGTAATTACAATATATTGTATTGTTTGAATTTACTTTAATCCTCTCGAGAAAGTGGTAAAAAATAACAAAAAAAAAAGATCAGATAAAACTTTTAAAGTCCTAGTACAAGTCACGGCAAATAAGTCTAGCGTTGATCTTCAATGCGCAGAAGTCAAAAATGAGGTATCTCGGGTGGTGAGGGGGTCGCGAGGAGGGCGTGGGGATCGTTCGTAAGTTCGTTGATTAGCTCTCGCGGATCCCTCTTAAGTCTTAAGCGCTGATTGGCTCTCCAATCGTATTGTGTCTCGCTCACTCGCACGACACTGCGCGCACTTGAAGGTCACCGCTCGACTTACGTGCCGGGAGTTATACTTCCAAGCAACGTACCTACACCGAAACGTTGTCCTAAAATATGATAAAGTAAAGGTAGTATAATTAACGAAAATAAGAATAATAAACTTTTGACAGAAGCTAGGACTAGCTAGACTTAGGTTATTTAGAAGCGAGCGGTGCTGTTTGCGCGTATTGCTGCGCGCTGCACGTCGGTAGCGAGAAAGGGTTTACGCTAAAGGGCGACGACACAAGGCCGCCCATTCCTGTGGACAACGAAATAAATACTGACTTAGAACAATAACATTCAGACAAAAATAAAATTGACCCAAACAAAAACTTTTTGTAAAATCGAACTCTGGCTGAACCGAAGTATTTAACAATTACTTCATTTGAGATATATTGAGTCTTATTTACTTAATTTAGAAAATTTCATATCACCATGAGAAGAGATATGTCGGCCAAAAATAAAAAATCTGGAATATACTACAGTAGATACTCTATTTCAATTACCTAATGATATTACATGAAAAACTAATCGATGTGTGAAAAACATAAAAAATATAAATAAATTATAAATATATCTTCAAAATGAAGGGATGCAAGCGATGTTATATGCAACACACAACAAAGTAAAAATTAAAAACAAAAAAAGCTACTAACACTGAACGGCGAGGTGTTGCCAATTTTGATGTTGTTGGAAATTACGCGGCGGGCTCTGTCTGACGACGGCGAACGCGCTTCTGGTCTTGGCTTGTTTACTGAGCGCTTTCATATCGTTGCATTTTACATGAGTGTTTGCTGGACAGTCGCTTTTAGTGTTCCCGTTTCTTTCGCTGTAATGCTCGCTATCTTTCGCGCTATACGAGTTATAGTGGTGATGGTCAGACGATAAATGTCCATTCACGTTGGCCGGATGGTACGGTCCTAGAGACACTGGACGGGTAAAGAAAACAGGAGTTAACACAAAGCGACACGTACACATGGCGTGCGGAAGCGTTGGAAATGTGAAATAAAACTTAATTGTGTCCGCGACGATATAAAGCAACACTGAGGTGAAAATTGAAATTAAGCGATGCAATTTTTCTACTTTAAAGAACAAATATTTTGACGACTGGTGATGAATAAAAACACAATTACAATGTTTATGATTACACGACATTAACATTTAAGACAATATGTTAAGGAAACTATTTTCATTATCTTTAATTTTGTAAAAAAATAAACTTCCAAAAAGTTTAAATAAGTACATAGCTTAACACAATGATATTAAAAACTTATTTCCAAATAAACGATTGAAATGAACGATTTTACAAGTCACAGAACATACTGCAGGTAATATTCTTTGCGTGGTTCAAGTTGATGTTACTTACAAGAGAATTGGTGCTGTGACCATCAGTATCTATCGGAGACAGCTGCTTCCATCGACGTGGATGCAATTTACCAAAAAAGCCTAGTGCGGTGCAAATGTTATGTTGGCATTTGTAGTTGTAGTAGTTTTCTTACTTTGTCAAAGAAGGAGGTAGATGAGGTAACTGCACCCAACTCTAGGCAAAAAGAAGCAGAGACCTAGAGAAATTATGTGGAGAATAGAGTTGTAGTTGATATCACTTACAAAAGGTAGTGTTGAAGAGTGAGTTAGGCGTAGGCGGCGCAGGGGAGCAGAGACCTAGAGAAATGATGTGGAGAATAGAGTTGCTATTGACGTCACTTATGAGAGCTAGTGTTGAAGAGTGAGTTAGGCGGCGCAGAGGAGCAGAGACCTAGAGAAATTATGTGGCTATTGACGTCATTTATGAGAGGTAGTGTTGTAGAGTGAGGTAGGCGGCGCAGAGGAGCAGAGACCTAGAGAAATTATGTGGAGAATAGAGTTGCTATTGACGTCACTTATGAGAGGTAGTGTTGAAGAGTGAGATAGGCGGCGCAGGGGAGCAGAGACCTAGAGAAATTATGTGGCTATTGACGTCATTTATGAGAGGTAGTGTTGTAGAGTGAGGTAGGCGGCGCAGAGGAGCAGAGACCTAGAGAAACTATGTGGAGAATAGAGTTGCTATTGACGTCACTTATGAGAGGTAGTGTTGAAGAGTGAGATAGGCGGCGCAGGGGAGCAGAGACCTAGAGAAATGATGTGGAGAATAGAGTTGCTATTGACGTCACTTATGAGAGGTAGTGTTGAAGAGTGAAATAGGCGGCGCAGAGGAGCAGAGACCTAGAGAAATTATGTGGAGAATAGAGTTGCTATTGACGTCACTTATGAGAGGTAGTGTTGAAGAGTGAGTTAGGCGGCGCAGAGGAGCAGAGATATAGATAAATTATGTGGAGAATATAGTTGTACTTGATGTCACTTACGAGAGTTAGGGTTGAAGGGTGAGATAGGCGGCGTAGGGGAGCAGAGATCTAGAGAAATGATGTGGAGAATAGAGTTGTAGTTGATGTCACTTACGAGAGGTAGTGTTGAAGAGCGAGGTAGGCGGCGCAGGGGAGCAGAGACCTAGAGAAATTACGTGGAGAATAGAGTTGTAGTTGATGTCACTTACGAGAGGTAGTGTTGAAGAGCGAGGTAGGCGGCGCGGGGTAGTGCTGCGGGGGGTAGGCGGCGGGCGCGTGCGGCGTGGACGCGGCGGAGCAGTACCGCGGCGACACCGAGCCGCCGCTGCGCGCGTACTCCTCTAAAAGAAAAAGCCTGGGTCAACACGAAAGTACGGTTAGGGTCATATTGATGAAATTATTGTAAAGAGGAATAAATGAATCGAAGGACAGTTTTACATCAAAGAAAATAGAGTTGTTGAAAAGAAAGAAAATATTTAGATTTATGCGGAATCATATAGTCAGGCAGCCGCCGCCTATTTTTTAGTGATTAATAACAGGCTGAATCTTCGTGAATAGGTTCCTTTCGACGAGTTTTTCCTCTGTGAAAATTCTCGATGGAGGTAGCTACTGTAGTGCGCAAGTGTTAAACATTTTGATTCGCTGGGATGGGAAAACGTAGGTACCATTAAGTTTGTAGGACTAATATAAAGAGGCTTATCCTGACTGAGTGACTGATCATCAACGCACAGCCTATAAACCACTGAAGCTAGAAACTTGAAACTTTCACAGTAGCTTCTTTTTATGACGTAAACGCACACTAAGAAAGGATTATTGCGAATTCCATCCCTAAAGGGGTTAAATAGGGGATGAAAGTTTGTACGAACTTTCATCAACTCCACTCCGAATATTTCCATATAATGAGGTCGTAAAAATGAATTATAAATTATAAAGAATCAGAAGTATAAGAGAAAGTTATAAAAAGACTTAATATTTATAGAATATAATGTCCTCCTGACCGAATTTCGGCCACGGCGGCCAATCTCAACCGAGGCAGAGACTAGACATCTGCGCAGGACATATTATAGTGCACAAGTGTGTGCGCATACACAGGTGCACTCTCTATTCCCTCACTCTCATAGTCCGATGGGACGCCAATGCGACACGACCGGAGAGAGATTAGGCGCAGGACCGACGGCTTTACGTGCTCTCCGAGGCACGGGGGTGTATCTAACACCGCCAACTTCCAACTCCGGGCTGGCACTGAGAATTTCTTGACAGAAAAACCCAATATCTCATATTTTTTTTGGCCCGACCCGGGAATCGAACCCAGGACCTCGTGATCCACAGTCGAACGTGCTAACCGCTAGACTAACGAGGCAGTCAGACTTTATAGAATAAAAGGTAATTGAACCCACCTTCGGCCCACTGCGACGCGGCAGTGTCCTGGACGCTGACTGCCAGCTGGCCTGTGTACGAGTTGAAGGGCATGCTGGCGGGCGGAGAGCGCGGCGCGCCCAGCCCCAGCTGGTTGTTTCTGGGCATCGAGTACAGTGCTTCTGCCAGGTCGGCAGCTCGCTTGAGAATTATTTCCTAGTGGAAAATGGAATATTCCTTAAAATTTTAGTAGCCGCAGAACTACCTACTTAACAGTTATTTTGTAATTTCAACTGCTCCTGCCCTTTGAAATGTAACTAATGTTACTGTGAAAACTACTTCTACTGTGACAGGTTTTTATATGAATTTTTTCATGAGGAAAAAGTAATGCTGGAATTTTTCTAAATTATTTTAGGGTGGCAGAAATTAAAACACAATGACTCGTAGGAAAAATATAGGTATATACCTATGTTTGAATTGAAGAAGATATTTTTACGTGATACACCTAATTATAATTTTCATTATGCGACTATTCATTTATTAATCTATTACGAGTAGATACTTATATTTTTCTACAGAAATTCTGATTTTCAAACGATGTTTTGTTTCGCATTGTACGTTTAAAGGCGAAATGAAACATGTATATAACTTTAATGGCACAATACAAACCTTTGGTAGTTTTTCAGGGTCGCCCGGATGCCTCGGTATGAGTTTCTGAAGCCGCTGGAAGCCGTAATCTATCGTGGGCTCGTTCAGAGCTGCTATGCGAAACAAGAAAAACAAAATCAATCATTAGCTGCCCCACTAACGAATGAAAGCCTAATTGATGGATCGCCATCGAAAGAAATTGCGTACCGCGAATTACTTTTTGGCCTGTTTCGGGTTTGCCGGGTGTTTATTTTGTTAAATTAATGTCAATACATTTTATTCGCTTTATTACATCTGGTATTTTTATTTATCTACTAGCGGACCCGGCAGACGTCGTCCTGCCCGCTATTAGCGCCACCTACCGGATCAAATTTTTCTACTTAGAAACCTTCCTCTTGAATCACTCTATCTATTAAAAAAACCGCATCAAAATCCGTTGCGTAGTTTTAAAGATTTAAGCATACATAGGGACATAGGGACAGAGAAAGCGACTTTGTTTTATACTATGTAGTGATTTAACTAGTAAATAAGAAAATCGAAAAGTAATGTCTTTATAACCTACAATACGTACCTACGAGGTAACGAGGTAGGTACCTACCTACATCCCGGGAAAGGACATAGGCTACTTTTTATCCCGGAAACATAACATGTTCCCACGGGAAGACCAAAAATTTAAAATACATAATCCGCTTAACCGATTTTGACGAAATTTGGTACAAAGTTAGCTTACAGCCTGGTTCGGCCATAGCCTACTTTTTATCCCGGAAAAGCAAAGAGAGTTCAGTGGGATTTTTAAAAACCTAAATCCACGCGGACGAAGTCGCGGGCATCATCTAGTAAAAATAATATACTCACAAACATAAACGAATCTGCCGGGCGCGCCCTTGCAGAACTGTTTGCTCTTGTAGGAGAGCGTTACCTCCACCACGCCGGGGATGTGCCTCGGAGGCGTCTGAACTCGGATCGCGTGCGACGTTATTAGCTGTTGGCGACACATTAACACATCGTTTCAAATGCCTATCAAGATACCTAAAGCCCTTAGACGGTGCCCCGTTCATCGTTCATTTTTGCGACAGTGAAAACAATGAATTTTTCCAGATTTTTGCTTTCATTTTCGAGGCTTCATCGATGAGTCGTCGAAAATGAACCGTCTAAACACCGACCGTTCATCGTTCACAGGCACTTTGCCATAGTAAATATCGTATCGTGCATCGTTTATCGCAAAAATGAACGATGAACGGGGCACCGTCTAATTTGGGCTTAATACATGTTCATCATAATATTCTGTCATCATCAAAATCACTTAATGTTTTAACCGACTTCAAAAAAGGAAGACGTTCTCAATTCGTCGGAATCTTTTTTTATGTATGTTCCCCGATTACTCAAAGACACCTGGACAGATTTGGAAAGTTCTTCTTTTGTTTGAAAGGGTATAGGTACTTTCCAGGGGGTCCAATAGTCACTAAGTTAGGATCTTATGATGGGATTCTGGAGAAATCGAGGGAACTCTTCAAATTTTTTTGGTAGGTACTCGTATATTGAAGTCGGTTTAATTTTCCTAAAATACAGGTTGTATCTAGTCATATTACCTAATTTCTGCGCTACTTCGAAATGCCTTTACTTATATTGAAAAAAGTAAAAATTTGGCGATTAGTTTGTTCAAAATACTTATAGATATCAATAAACTTAATTTTTATTAAAATTTTAACATAGCATAATTTCTTCTATTCTTTTCTAATGGAAGCATTTTCTATCTGACTATTAATTGTATTTGGCTATTGCTGTATCATTTACTGTAAAGAGTTTCATCGAAAATCACATTCCATCAAAAGAGAGTGCTAGAGAGAAAAGCTACTGTATTATCGGATTCGATTCAGTCTAAAAAAGCTCACCTCGCTCCATACCAACATAGTTCCGAATACGACTTGGAGTCCATCGAAAAAGTTGTCCCCCACTATTATTACAGTGGAACCCCCTGACGTCCAGCCTTCGCTCGGAGATATTGCTTTGATGCATGGCGTTGCCACGGGCAACGGTGGGTAAAGCCCCGCTGTTGGCGAAACAAACAATTTCAATCTCTATCACAATCAATGTAAAGTTCAAAATTTAACTACTGCGTTGCGACTGAAATTATTATCGCACCGCAATAAGTTCAAACTGAAAACTTCCAAATCACACAAACACCATAAAAGTCGTGAAATCTCTCGTAAAGTACTAACACTACATGAAGAGCCAAATGTAAACAATTTAAAAAGTTGAATAAACGCCAAACTACTGAAAGTTGCGCCGTCTCACTTGGACATTTATCTTTAAGACTCCGTGAAAAAGGACGATTGCTGCTACGGAACGGAAACAACGAAGCAATTGGTTTTGGTAATTGAAAATGAATTTTAATGTGTTGTGATAAGGCTGCAGATACATTAAAATTTAATGGTTGTTAGGGCATTATTAAGTTGTTAATATAGATGCAAGGTTGTAAGGGGGACACGCGTCGGAAGACAAGAGGGGGGCCCAAATCTTACGAACAAAACGACCCGGTAATAAAGACGAGAACAGAAAGTGAATTTAAGGGGACGAAAGAAGATTACGGTAGGTACCTACATACTTTTTAATTTGAGTAATAAAAAAATATTCGGTCCCTTTTTGAGTGAATAGTAATTAATATTTTATATTATGTGCTTAGATTTTCGTCTTTTTTATGCGGGAGCGGATAGGCAGATTATTAATTAATTTTGCAACTTGTTTTAAAGTAGGCTTATGAAAGAGGTGCAATTTTTACAAACATTTTTATTGTATTGCGACTCATAACACTATTATATTTGCCTGTTGACTTATGCGCTTAGTTTTTACAAGCATAAGTCCCCCTAAATTGCCTCTCTTCATGCCAACTACCCCCCTCTCACCCACTCAAGTTCCTTGCGAAATGTCTGCCGTGATTCCTTGCATACAAACGACAGCCTCAATTCTTGTATTATGACTTTGTCTTTAACGATAGAAACTTTACTGTGAAAATTGACCTTCATGTAATTGTGTGAGAGAAAGTTAAAGGTTTCAACAAGAATGTTGTTCTGTTTTATTCCACCACCACCACTACTACAGCCTTCTCTAACGTCCCACAACTGGGTAGGCCTCCTCTCTCATAGGAGCTTAGACCCGCCACGCTATTCCAGTGCGTGTTGGCGGGCTATTTTATTAACATGCGGCTGTTTTATTCACCAGTATTAAAAAAGTACCTACATAATAACCAGTATAAAAAGGTAAATAATCTCAATTAAAAAGAGTGGTGTGAAAATATTAGATTAATTGTTTATATATATTTATTATCGAATCCAATATTTTCTCGGAGGCTATTTAATATTATGTAGCGAGATGGTGAGGCAAATAAATGTCAGTAAGATAAAGTTGTAGAGGTACGATACGGGCACTATTATAGTCAGTAAAGTGAACCAAGTATAAAAAAGTAAATCGAGACATAAACTTAATTCAAATAATAAAACAAAAGTAAAATAAAAGTAAAAAATAAAACGTACAATTGGGTTCGGGAGCGGCGTCAGTACCTTCAGACGGATCGAGTCGCTTCGCCCTTCGTCCGTGCTTGCTGTTGTTGTGGACGAACATGTTGTCCGATATGGCCAGCAGTGGGCCGTCCACCATCACTTGTGTTGATATAACCACCTGCACAGATATAAACAATTGTAGAACAGAAAGCTGACGCGCAGAAAATCTCAAAATCATTTTGAAAGTACACTGAAAAAAATAATCAATCAAACTAGTTTTGTTGCTTGAATTTTAAACAAACTTTAGTCGTTAATAAATAAACTTTGACTAGTTATTACATAACTAGTTTACTTGTGTGTTCTCAAAGGCATTTGGGTTAATTTATTAGGTAATAAGTTACAAAATGTTTGGTTACTAGTAACTGAAACAACGTAAACAAATTAGTTTTTCTATAGCAACAAAACTGATGTCTAATACATAACATAACTAATTGTTTATTATTTATTAAAACCTTTGATCATATTTTACAAAACGTGCACATTTAATGAATTACCAAACTTTTGTAGACATTAGAAAGCTTAATAAGTTTGATAATAACATATTACTTTATTTATTATCTACAAAGGTTTTACAGATGATACCCTATTTATTGGACTGATAACAACTTTACTAAATGCTGTATTAATATAGTCAAACTTTAATTACAAATAATCTAACAATTTCAAAAATATCAATCAAACTTTGATTGGCGGGGCGAGAAAAGATTCCTGTTCGTCAACGGTCACTGACGCAATAAACCTTTCAATTTTATTCAATGATCAGTGTGTGTGTTTATTTGGAGTCAGCAAAAGGAGTGCCTCCTGGATAAAAAGATATTATGACTGAAAAACTGTTGCGACTCATGGGAAATGGTTGAACAATACTGGACCATTACCACAAAATATCGCTTGAACCTGTTACAGTCGAAAGATTTAACTTTTCAGCAATATTACGATGAGTTCAAAGCACTGAATTAGCAAGGAAGTATCTTCTTGGTAAGCATTCTAATATTGTTCTAATGGTTGATTCTCCCGGAAAATATTCTATTCTCAGAAACGTGTCATTTTTTAATTTAAAGTATTTAGCAAAATTTACAATGGCTCATGAAATCTTACTCAATTTTAAGACAAGAATTATTATCAAAACATAATTATATTTCAAATTAAGGAGATTCATATGCCATTGTTATTTTTGCTAGATACTTAAAATAAAACATTTCGAAGTATCTGAGAACCGAAGAAACAGTAATCAACCTAATATTTTCTCTCTATATCATTCTAATATTCTACTAACCCTCCAACACTTATTGCAACAGTTTTCGAAGCCATCCAGGATCAAAGTAATGGTTAAACAAGCTTCTATAGGTAGTATTGTATATAAATATTATTCTGTTGATTTGTCTTACAGCTATTAAAAGACTACAAAAGTATCTACCCGTATTGCGACCAAAAACTAATTGAAAACTGTCTTACAATAAGACCAAAAATGATCGATCTAGTCAAAAAACTTAATGATACAATGTTGAAAGATATTATGAAAGACACCGATCATGGTAAGTATTATCAAATACTTCTTCAATAACATTCTTATCATTATTATGTGCTGAAGATCCTGTATAACACTTGTTTTTGCTTACAGCTAGCGATGAGGTAATGGACGTAGCTGCTTTTATGGCCATTTCCCTTCTGATGACCACTGCAAATGTTAGTAAGACAAAATCAAACAAATCTAAGGGTCTGTGGCGGCCATCGCAACAGGAGGTGCAAGAAGGGCGGCTTTTTTACCCATGTAAAAACTGCCGCTGAAATAGAAGAAACCATACCCAACGTTCTGTGAGAAAAATATTGTAATTAGTAATGTGTTACACAGTTAACAAACGTAGCTGTGACTTATTAAAAGTTTTATAGTTTCTGAACTAAATGAGCTTTATACATATAACATTAACTGGCGAAAATCTTAATACATTGAGTAATAAATTAAATTCAAAGAACTGATTTATTATTAAGGTATATTTTGACATCATAATATTATTAATTTTTGTAGAATTTATAAAAAAAAATGTTTTACTTATTGTTTTTTAAATATGTAACTCAAAGAATTGCTTAATAATTAAGGTAAAATGCTATTTTGAAGTTATGTTATAAATAATACTGAAGCGGGTCAAACCATCCTCCAGGAAAAAAAACAGCTGTTTCATACAAGAGGCCACTGCTCATTGGAAAATGTATGAAACAGCCCTTTTTTATTCTGGAAAATTGTCTCATAGTAAAAGCTATATTTATGAGTAGATAGTTTCATCTTTGTAAGTTTTATAGGTTTGTATTTTTAATATGGTATTTTGAGATATATACATTAAGTATACTTGTACCTATGTATATGAGAAGAAAAATAAATAAGTACAAAAGTAATGTATAATTTTATTTTAAATCAGTAACACTTTGTAAACGGATTACTATTTTTTATTGTTATACTGCTATGTGAATAGTGTGATTGTTATTAAGATATCTTGGTGTGTTAGTAGTCTAAATTAGATAAGTAATGGTAGGGAACTGTTCAGTACTAAACCTAGTTGAGTAATGGTATTATGGTTCATGAAATCTAGCTTGTAATAGTATCTATACTTATTTTTTCGTAACAGATGTAGTTTGTTGCTAAAATGTAAATGTAATGATGTGTTTGTTGGTTTTTGAACAAACAGACATAATATTGGTATAGATTTACATTTTAGCTTGCAAATTATATCTAATGCAAAAAAATAAGTATGTAAATACTATAAACTAGATTTCATGAACCATAATACCATTACTCAACTAGGTTTCTTATTTATTACTGAACAGTTCCCTACCATTACTTAACTAATTTAGTTAAATATTACTAAACAGTTTGGTAACTACTAACACACCAAGATATCTTAATAACAATCACACTGTTCACATATCAGTAACAATAAAATAGTAATCCGTTGACAAAGTGTTTTGTAACCAATAAGACACACCATTAGCCTATCAGTAGGTAAACAGTTTGTTAAATAGATACAAAATATTTAGTCTATTAACAACATATCGACTTGTTAATAACAAACGCACAATAAAGGTACCAGTAGGGCGCAGGTTGCTTAAAAGATACAAAATCGAAAAGTACTTAACTAGAAGATGGAGTGTTATACGTTCATAAACTGGTTGCTTAAAAACAGTAAAACGGTTCAATTAACTTCACAAAATAACTTTAGCAACTAGTACCTCAACTCAAATAGCAAAAGTCTGTTTTGTAGCTAGTAAGACATAGTTTGCAAGTCACTTTTTTTGTGTAAACAGTAACCAAAGTTTTTGTAACTGTATACAAAACATTTCTTTCAGTGTATGGGCACAGAATACCAACTGTTACTATTTATCTACGACGACTATAATAAGGTCTTCCAATTAGTAACCGGAACTCAAAACCCGTATACCGCTAGAAGATTAGATGACGTACCTACTGAGTAAAAACAAACATGGCTCTGACTTAAGTAAACATAAAGAACTAAAAAAAGAAAATGGAAAAATATGAGAAAGATAAAACTCCAAGTAGACGAAGTCACGGTCAGTAACAATCATCTATCTAATAAAGGAGAGTACCTAAAGGAAAGTTCTAGTAAATCACGCGCAAGGCCCGAGTGCTAAATAGGATTGTAGATATTTTAGGTAGGTAGTTAAACGAACATAAACTATTTTCACCCCCGAAGTTCAAGATCATCAAAGGGCGCCACAAAAATAGATCTTCGATTCTGCAATGAAATATCGCACACACGTACGAAAACTCACATTCCCGAGCACATACACACACAAACAAAATCGCACATGAAAAATCAAGCACACAGCGTAACAGTTTACACGTACATAGAAAAATGTGAATGTTTTTACACAGGCTCACATGTGAAGAATCGAAAGGGAGAGTCCCTAGGGAGGAGGGGCCAGCGTCTCGAAATGGACGATGTGATAGGTATGCAAGGAAGTGCATTGTCCACAATGCACGCCACATAATGCGGGTGGTCCGTAAAGCCGCGGTTTCTAATTTAATTGTAATTAATAATTATCATTATGCTGGCTTTGCTATTTTTATGGTGGTCTATAAGAAAAGAAAACAATTAATACAGATAGTTTTTGAGCTTCGAATACGACAGCCCTGTAGTACTTAGTCTAAACTAAATACAATCCCGTTGTGAAAAATTCCCAAATTTTATGTAGAATCGACGAGAATCTAAATTCAGCCTAAAACCTGCAAAATTGACAATATTGTAACTTTTCTTAAAGTAGATGACTACTTTTAAAACTAATTGACAAAATTGAAATACACAGCAAAGCTTAATAAAAAGTAATGCAGCTCAAATTAACAAATAATAAAACACCTAACGGATACCTATAGATAACTTTAAAGACTATCATTTCCCCCAAGTACGTATTAATGCATAGCATTATATTACGCCCATATATTCTTACCCTTGAAACATTGGGGAAAGACCACTGAATTATTCAGTGACACACAGAAAGACCAATATAGACACAGCACACACGTTCAATAATCGCTTATGCATATTAAAATGAACACTATGTGTAACCAACATTAGTTCTATATTTGCTTAAAGTTAGAGGACACGTAAGACAAATATGTCGAAGCCAAGTGAGGAAGTAAATTTGTACTCATAAGTAGACTGTGAATGCACCTTTATGGTTGCTTAGGGTTGGCACAGTCGATGTATGTATTCTAATAATACCTATCTACCTAATAAGCTGTGATAGCCTAGTGGTTAGGACGACCGAATTCTAATAGGAGGTCGTGGGTTCGATCCCGGGCACGCACCTCTAACTTTTCGGAGTTATGTGCGTTTAAGTATTTAAATATCACTCGCTTTAACGGTGAAGGAAAACATCGTGAGGAAACCTGCATGCCTGAGAGTTCTCCATAACGTTCTCAAAGGTGTGTGAAGTCTGCCAATCCGCTTGGCCAGCGTGGTAGACTATGGCCAAAACCCTTCGCTGAGACGAGACCCGTGCTCTGTAGTGAGCCGGTAATGGGTTGATCATGATGATGATGATGACCTATCTACCGCGAATACTTATATTCCAATAATACCTATTTATATCTATTATCTAGCGATAATCTCATTAATTCGATTAGGAAAATTACACTAATTTATCAAGTTTTAGCTTTTTCCAATATTAAAAGTAAAATAAAACTTGCAAAATGAAGAAAAAATGAAATTTTTTACTCAAGTTTAAGTATTTTCTCTGGCACTGTACGAAATGTCGTTTAATTTAACAGCAGTGAAGTGAAATCTCTTTCATAATATAAACTATACAAATAACTTAAGTCTAGTAAAAATCAAACACAAAGGAAGGTAGAGAAAGTAAATACCTACATAAATTCGCGTAAATAAATTTAATTTCATCCCTCCACCAAATTGGAGGTGCTTCAAATATTCAGGAGCCGTGAACGCAACCCTTTCTTCGACTGAGGGCGATACGAATGCTAGACGAATAGCACAAGTCAAAAACTAAAGCGTTATAGTTTGTTCCAATTTTTATATGGCGAAAAAATCGACAATGCATTTCATATAATCAAAGTCCATATTGCCTAGAAATGATTCACGCTTTACATGACAAGAAAAAACGGTGCTTAAACACTGAATGAGTGAAATTTTAATCAATGAGTTTTTATGCATAAACTTGAAACTAAGTTAAAATTACTATTACCCTATTCAAATGCTAACAGATTTGGTATGGGTTTGTGACTCTTGCAAACTTTATTCACAACTTCGCTATGTTATCTACATTTTTATGTTTGTCAGTGAAGTTACCGAGAGGAGCAAGTTGAGCCGGTCATAATTTTGAATATTGTAATACTTCCTTGATTACGATCACTGTAAGTAGGTACAGGATTTCCAAGACAGTCGAAACACTGGATGTAAAAGTTAGTAATAATCAAGAAATAAATAGAATAAGCTAATTTTAAATGTGTTTTAAATATTCAATTAGAAAATATTACAAATAACTCAAAATCTTTTCACTTAAACCACAACCAGTAAAATAAGCAAACCTATGTCGAATTCGCCGGTAATTTTTCTCACTAGTAGTAAACAGTGTACCATGGACTAGTAGACAACAACAATTACTATGTAACACCCCTTAATAAAAATTAAACATTTATAACGCTTGCTGAAAATCCATACAAAGTAACTTACTTGAAACCTTCTCATGTCTCTTGGGTTGCCGGCGTTCTTCAAACAGTTCTGGTTGCATTTCAGAAAGAATTTCAGAAAAAATCTGTAACAAAAACAGACTATTAACATGCCATGTTTAATAATTTTCATGCTCATTCAAAATAAATAATTAATCAACACATGCTCTTATCGAATTAACCTTATAATTAAATAATTTTTAGGTTATGCAAAAAAGTAATGGAAAATTGCGTATTTTTGATTTATAAAGGTTTTTCATTTAGTTACTAGTTTTCTATACCTATTTCTTTAAAAAATAAAAATGTCAAGATGCTAAAAGTTGTAGGTACATTTCAGTTCCAAAATAAGAGCAGCTGTTTCCACTTGAGTGGAAACCGTAAACTCCCTATTATAGTATTAATTTGTTTCTCCTGTTCACAAATTTGTATCTTCCGCTCCTTTCCCGTTTTTGTCTCACAGCAATTAAGTGCTCGAGTCGCAAGTTCACAACTTTTTGTCTCTATTTAACACGAAAAAATTACGAAGCTTTCACGGCTAAAAGCCGGGACTAAATCAAACAATTTTCAATGAAAGTCTATAGGCCCAACTATCGCCATATCGGATTACATACAATAGCCGGTCTTTACAATTTTACGGAACGCTCCTGGTTGAAGAAAAACAGGCTTTACTTCGTCGTGTTAAGGTCCTCGCAGGATGCGATGGTGTGTTAGGTAGTGCGTAACGTAGAACGCGATCGGGCGGGCGATCACGATGAATGCTTTAGCAGAAATATTTTACATAGCCTACGGCACCAGGATTGCCGCCGCGCCGAATATTGCTGTGCCAACAGATGAGAATATATTGAGAGCTGCTACTACGCACGCACTTTAAAATATTTCTCCAAAATAACGGTATGAATATTAATGTAACAAAAGAATATAAAAGTCTGAATTGTTTTTGTTTTCAATAGTTTTTACAAGACTTGCGTACAACCATAATAATATAAATAGACTGACTCACGTAATAGTTAGCGGTATTCGCGACTGTTTTCGCATACAATCTTTGTTTTCCCGTAGGACTTAGACATTTTCATGCGATAAAAAACTTGGTATACAAACAACACAACCCACATCGTAGCAGCGTGGCGGGTCTAAGCTCTACATCCCTCTCTCCTGTGAGGCCTATGTTCAGTTGTGTGACATTATTGGGCTATAGAGGTGGTAGCTACGGTGGTAAAATCAACTTCATATCCAGTAACTCAGGGCAGATACGAAAGTGCCGCGAACGTATTTGTAGAGCCCGCGGCGTCGCGCATCTGTCCGCATTATTTATGTTAAACACCTTATGTCACAATATTGCGAGTTAGTTTACGCGTTACGCTTTATGTAAGTCAAGCGGAGCCGGCTGACGTATGATGAGCGACGCCTTTTTTGAGTTATCAAGTGAAACTGAGTCATCATGGCCCAAACCTGGATTTCCTGGAGGTGTAATTTTTACTACAACGTTGCTTAGATGCATAGAAATCAGGATTAGGTGTTTCGGCGTAGTAGGTACCAGATTCTATTCATACTGGATGTACGGCTGAATTAGTTAGAGATCAGTGACTAGAGTCTAGGTATATTTTGAGTTTGAGTTTTTATTCGCGTCGCGTTGTCGTCGGGCGTCATATTATGTTTCAGGGTTAGTTTTTTACAGGAATATCCTCAGACTCGAATGTCGGTTGGAGTTTCTTCTCATTCTCACGCTCAATACATTCCTCCATTATGGCTATTTTACGTATAATAGCTCCACTTGTTTATACCTATGTATATTGTACAATAAAAGACATGGCACTTCCACTATCTTTAGTCTCGTCTTTAGACCCTCGTAGACATATCGATTGTGGACAAAGTGGAAATAACCCAAGTTAAACTTGTCATCAATATCTGTTAGGAGGGTCGCTGATCTGCGGTAGCCTACGAGTCACTCTGACGGTAAACCCTAAGCCACAAAATGATGGCGAAAGCGCTAAGTGGGATCTCATAATGTTTCCTGATCGAGTTTCGACCACGGAGGCAAATCTGTCTTCAATGAACACTAGACTATCCAACTACTAGGGAAATAGTGCACTATAGGAATTATAGTACACTAGGAATAGTAGTAGGTAGTAGACGGGAATAGTGAAGGAAAAGTTTATGCACAAACAGGTGCGCTCTCAGTTCCCTTACTCTCATAGTTCGATGGGGCAGCAATCCGACACGACCAGATAGAAATCAGGCGCAAGATAGACGGCTTAACATTTTCGCCGAGGTTAATGGTATTGTAACATTTTTTGATCCGATCCGGGACTCAAACGCGGTACCTCGTGATTCACAGCCGAGTAAGTTAGCCACTAGACCAACGAGGCACTTAAGCAAAAGAAAAGGAAGGAAGGCGAAGTAAGTAGTATTTACGACTGCTGCGACATAATTGCGACGTAAGTACTTAATCCCTTTTCTCCATTTTTTTAGATCTTCGATTGTTTTATTGGACTAGTATAGCGTAGTGAAAGCAATATCTATGGATACTGCGTACCTATGAGTTACGCCAATTTAGTATAAAGTCCTGAATGAGTGAATGAAGAAAATATATTATATGAACGTCTTAACTTTTACCCCAACCTCAACGTGGATTCTTTTGCTGTAACCCCAAACTCTACTTGGATTTTCGGGTTTACGAGTTTATCGGTATGGTACAGTATACAAAGTAGGTATGTATGTATGTATTTGACAAGATATATTTCAATATATTATCTACTAATTTTGAAGAGTTCCCCCGATATCTCCAGGATCCCATCAGCAGATCCTGACCTGATGACCGTGGGACCACCTGGGAAGTATACCCTTTCAAATAAAAGATAAACTTTCCAAAGTGGTCCAGGCGTCTTTGAGTGATCTTGGAACATAAGGTACCTATACATAAAAAATGATTCCGACGAATTGAGAACCTCCTCCTTTTTTGAAGTCGGTTAAAAATTAAAGGGTGCTTAATGAGGGATGAGGATGATAATATAGAAGATGGTTTTAAAGACTGAAATCCTCTTAGATAATGTCCTCCTGACTGAATTTCGACACTGACAATCTCAACCGAGGCAGAGACTAGCCATCTGCGCAGGAGATATTATAGTGCACAAGTGTGTGCATACACAGGTGCACTCTCTATTCCCTCACTCTCATAGTCCGATGGGACGCCAATGCGACACGACCGGAGAGAGATTAGGCGCAGGACCGACGGCTTTACGTGCTCTCCGAGGCACGGGGGTGTATCTAACACCGCCAACTTCCAACTCCGGGCTGGCACTGAGAATTTCTTGACAGAAAAACCCAATACCTCATTTTTCTTTATTGGCCCGACCCGGGAATCGAACCCAGGACCTCGTGATCCACAGTCGAACGTGCTAACCGCTTGACCAACGAGGCAGTTAGACCATCCTCTTAGATATCAATTTAAAAGCGGAAGTTTCTATGTGTTGTGAAATAAAGTATTAAGGGAAACGGTATTAGCAGCGTCTAATTCAGCAGATACAGGCGTGCAGTCGTAAATAACGCTCGCCCGTATAAATTAGCACCTGTCGAGGCTTCGCGTACGAACAACGTGTGTCTTGGCCGGCAGCGCAGGTGACTTTACTATAGACTATAGAGGATACATAGATATATGAATAGCCCAATAACAAGGACCTATTGCCGTTTTGGTCGCTTGAAAAACTTTTTTGTTTTGTTTAAGTCGATTTTTTTCAGGAGTTTTGCAAAACAGGCTTAGTTGTGAGTCTTGGCTTGGACTGTGGCTTGGATGTGACCACGATCATGCTTGCTGGGAAGCAATCGTGAGGGTGGATTGGGACGCACTTGTTTATAAGTATGCATATATTCTTGACGGCGAATTCACATGGTCGTATGTGCCGATCCAGTCTGCCAGGTGAGCGCTGTGGTATTATAAGCGGGAGGTCCCGGGTTCGATTCCCGGCAGGGGCAATTTGAGATTTTATAATTTCTAAATTGTCTCTGATCTGGTCTGGTGGGAGGCTTAAGCCGTGGCTGGTTACCACCCTACCGGCAAAGCCGTGCCGCCAAGCGATTTAGCGTTCCGGTAAGATGACGTCTAGAAACCGATCAGGGGTATACAAACCTCTTCCAAGTTAGCCCGCTTCCATCTTAGACTGCATCATCACTTACCATCAGGTGAGATTGCAGTCAAGGGCTAACTTGTAGTTGAAAAAAAGATGAAGGAGGCTAACCTAAGGAAGACTTAGTAAGGAGTATGGCAGTTTTTATCAGATCCATAATCCTGAACGGTTTCTACACGGTATCGTATAGCAGAGCGCTAAATAACTTGGCGGCACGAATTTGCCATAAGTTGGCAACTAGCCACGGCCGAAGGCCAGGCTAGAGATAATTTACTTACATCACACTAATATTATAAAGGCGAAAGTTTGTGTGTGTGTGTATCTATGTTTGTTCCTCTTTAACGCCGCAACTATGCTGAACCGATTTGGGTGAAATTTTGAATGGAGATAGATTATGCCCTGACTTAACACAGGCTACTTTTTATCCCGGAAAATTATTCCTGTGGGACTAAAATAGATATAGACTTCCAAAAACGTGATAGATGGCGCTGACTGTTCTTAGGTAAATCACACTCACATAGCAAATTATTACAATATTTGCATGCATCTGTACCTATGTGTTTGCATGTTTTATCCTGGAAAAACCCACAGTTCCTACGGGATTTTGAAAAAACCGAAATCTATAGCAAAAGCTCGTTTAATAAACCAGCTTCTGCCCGCGGCTTCGCCCGCGTAAATTTCGGTTTTTCACAAATCCCTGCGGGATTTATGGATTTCCGGTTTCCGTTCCCGCTCCATTTTCCAAACTTTATACCTACTTTCAAGGAAGTTTGCTATAGTAATGTACCTATAGCTGTAGCTAAAATCCAGGGTAGGTATAATCTATATCCATTCCAAATTTCAGCCAAATCCATCCATCCATCGTTTTTGCGTGATTGAGTAACAAACATCCAATCATCCACACTTTCACATCTATATTAATAATTTCGTGCAGGGGTACGGTAGACTCGATCGAAACCTTATAAGAATAACAGGGCACGAAAAAATATTGATTTCGAGTCGACAACATATATCCGCAAAATTCGTATTATGGAGAATTTCGTTAAATTCTAACGGCACTGACAAACAACAAATCACGTTTGTCATCCAAACAAACCGCAGTAGCCATGGATACGACTCGCCAATTTGACACATCTTTTTTTATTTTTATTTGATTTAACCATGGAGATTTAACAGGTTTTACGACTCTGAGTTCTAGCCCTTTTGAGACAATGACTCATAATACACATCTAGGTACAAAATCTAGGTAGATATTTCTGTAGTCATTGTTAAAGGAAAGCAAGGCATAGATTCATATAGCTTCGTTCATTGTCAAAACAAATCAAATTAAAATAAACAAAATATAAGTTTGTTGAAGCAGCATTAAATGAACGATTCTATTCATTAAATGATCTGATTCTAGAAATAACATATATAGAAGCAATATAATGAGGTCCTTACAAACAATACTCAATGAATCCAATCCTTTTGTCAAAGTATACAAAAAGGTGGCTGCAATTTTAGCTGAAGAAATCAATCGCTGTGGTTGAGGACGATCATAATGATGTTTTAAACTATCCTGTAGAATTCCTAAATTCTATAACGCCTGCAGGACTACCACCACACATTTTAAAATTAAAAGTTGGTTGTATAGTAATGCTTTTGAGAAATTTAAACCCGACTCTCGGGTTGTGCAACGGAACCCGTCTTATTGTTAGAGCGTTAGCTTCACGTGTCATTGATGCCGAAATTATTTGTGGTAGCCATGTGGGAACCAGAGAAATATAGGGAAATAATAAATTTTAGAGAATTTCAATAACTAGATTTGTTTTACAGAGAATAAGCCTTAACTTATGCTATGCCTTAAAACTTATGTTTTGTTAATTTATGTTAGTTTATTTTGAATGTTAATTTGAAATAAAAACTATTTGTGTAAAAAATAAACAATTTCAATATAGAGAAATTTTATGATAATCAACCTGTGATGTATAATAGAGATAAGTATCCTTTATAGGTATCTTTGCCAAATTCTCGGGTGAGATACTCATTGTAAAATTACAATTTACATATTTCCTAATAGGTAGGTATTATTTTCTAAGATTATTTTTTATTTAGCCGATTTGTTTTACAGAGTTAGTTTATTTTGAATGTTAATTTAAAATAAAATTATTTGTGTGAAAACTTTTGCAGTTTTTATTTACCTACTATATTTATTAAACACAATGAACAACGACACAACAACACAAGCTGTACGAGTCTATGCCTTGCTTTCCTTTAATATTCCTTGAGAACCGATGACTACAGAAATATCTACCTACATTTTTTACCTAGATGTGCATTATGAGTCCCCCGAGCGAAGCCGGGTTTTCTTCTAGTTTATAATATTAGTAGGATTGCCTCTGCCACGAGTTGAATCCGGGACCTCCTATGTTAAAAGACCACAGAGCTCACACTGCGCAAGGGAGATCGCCATTATTCACTCTTCCCTTGAAGGTTTTCAAGTTGCACTCCGTATAGCTAAGACGTGTCAGAAACGATGAACTAAAGCGTCTCCTGAGAGGTTAAGAGTATTCTTAAGAGGTTCAAAATTATAAAAAGTTATATCCGTGTAGTGGCGCAAGAAACCCGGCTGCGACAAAATCAAACCATTCCCAATAAAGGCACCCCGCGCCTACATAGAAAATATTTACCTATCGCATCACGAACAGAAAGGTAACTGTATTTTTCGTCGTAAAAACTACCCCGGGTTTTCATCCCTTCGATACCTGCTCATGTATTATATAGCCCTATCCGTTAAGGCTTATCTCAAGACATCATACGTAACGTAAGTGGAGTATTTTAGATGTGGCATCATTGTACGCTTAGAATATTACTTGATAAACATTAACGAAAAAAAATTAAACAAGTTTAACTCACGATTAACTGATGGCTGATGAAGTTTAATGTATTTGTATTGTAATGCAAATATGTATCAAATTATAAAAAAAACAATGTATTTGTAATTTGTATTGCAAATATGTAGGTATAAATTAAAAATTTTAAAAAAACCCCGACATTCACTATTTTGTGGCGGCGGCTATCTTGGATTTGCATAGTGCTATTCTACTAGTCAAGCCCTTTCATTTGATACTCATATTAAGGGAGTTGTGAAAAAATATGTAATCCGCCATTTTGTAGCGGCGGCCATCTTGGATCGATTTTCATCAAACATAGCTAACAACACTCTCGACTAATTCACCTTTCAAACAAAAAAAACCGCATTCAAATCGGTTCACCCGTTTGAGCGCTACAGGGGAACAGACAGACAGACAGACAGACAGACAGACAGACAGACAGACAGACAGACAGACAGACAGACAGACAGACAGACAGACAGACAGACAGACAGACAGACAGACAGACAGACAGACAGACAGACAGACAGACAGACAGACAGACAGACAGACAGACAGACAGACAGACAGACAGACAGACAGACAGACAGACAGACAGACAGACAGACAGGCACGCACGCACGCACGCACGCACGCACGCACGCACGCACGCACGCACGCACGCACGCACGCACGCACGCACGCACGCACGCACGCACGCACGCACGCACGCACGCACGCACGCACGCACGCACGCACGCACGCACGCACGCACGCACGCACGCACGCACGCACGCACGCACGCACGCACGCACGCACGCACGCACGCACGCACGCACGCACGCACGCACGCACGCACGCACACACACACACACACACACACACACACACACACAGACACGTCAAACTACGTACCCCGTCGTTTTTGCGTCGGGGGTTAATTAGTTATTAAATTGAAAGTTACAGTCACAGAATGTGGGCGTCCCTGTACCTACGTCCCTATTGTAATAAAATTGGTTCATTATTTTGTAAAAAGTGTTTTTTATAGTTTTTTATTCCTCGCATATTCCACTATAGATACGGTGGAAAAAATCTACTACGGCATTAAGTCGCGGTGAGGAGGCGGGGGTAAGTCGAAACACTTGACTGCCACCCGCCCCACACTCCTTGCTCTGTACCTACTATGTTTATTTGCATGGATGTTCCTTTCAAATAGTTTAAAAATAAAACTTTCCTTTGTAACATAAGTAATATTCAGTGATACTTTTTTATTGCGCTCATAATAATAAGTTGTTCACAAAAATGTTTCCTACTTTTGAGTCCGTGGAATTAGATAAGTACCTAGGTATAATCCGGTCCTCTACTAATCTACGAATTATTTTTGTTAAGTCATATTTTGAGGATTCTTAAATTAGGTAGGTACCTAGGTAGTGTAGAGTCAGAAGGATAAAGAATAAATTAATGACACGTAACCAACTACGCTGGAGATATTATAGTGTACAAGTGTGTGCACAAACGTAGATGCATTCTCTTTTCCTTCATTCTCATAGTCCGATGGGACGTCAATGCGTAGGTAATTCCGGAGAGAGAGGACGCAGTTAAACCAGTGATAGGTGAGTAACTACTGCCACTTATTAGTCTCCTTCGTTGAAATATACAGTGAATGTAACCAACTCCTTTTGACTGCCACAGAAGTGCCTATCTATTTAGAGAAATATGGTATATACGCCAGTGACAGTAGCAGTAGCAGGGCAATTTGTGTACAGATTACAGTGACAAGTTAGCGCTTGATTTTGGTATAAACATCGGGACGTAGATCGAACGCTGAACGAAACGTGGAAGGGATAGCTGTGCATGGGAACTGTCGCGCACGTAATACAATAGCTTACCCCCTCCACTTTCCTTCAGCGTTCGATGTACGTTGCGCGGGTTATACCAAAGTGACGATGCATTATTATAGGTGTAAAAGGGGTAGGTAACAGAGATATTTAGAACTAGATGGAATAAATAGTTGGTAGAAAACATTGAAACGCAAAACCGCATTCGGCAATCGAACGTTCGCGAAGAACGCGCACTGACAACAAGCGGTCTCTTATAACTTTTCCCTTTTAACCTTTCGCCCCCCCCCTTGGCTCCCTCGGGAGGCGGTCCCCTGGGCCGGTTGTACTCCCCACGCCCCTCACCACTCAGTGCCGACACGCCATGCGGACGGCAAAGACTAATCAGCCGGAAGATTGTCCACAATTATGTACAATGATCTATTTGCTCGTCTTTATAAAGGTCAAACCAAAAACATATATCTATTTTAATAAATTTTAGAAGCTTAACGACGATTATTGAAATGAAGATAAGTGGGTAGGTACTTGTTGCAGTGTTCGATGTAACGTAGCTGTTACGTAAATATATTGGATATTTCGTCGATATTGGCAAAGAATATTCAGTTGGTACTAAGTATAATAATTTCATTATATTCTCAATAATTACTTTACTGTATCTACCTATCTCTACTGTATAGAAAAGCATTCTTCCAAATTCTAATGTCGAGCGCCCAATGGCAAATAACTTTCGCAATTTCTTGCAAAAGAAATATCAACTTGCAGAAAATAACTTGCTGCGACTGTTAACACAGTAGAAGTGACTTGCCAGAGCTTCTGCGAGTTTTAAGATTATACCTATTGACATTAATTAATTAGGTGTTCCTTTTGGTAAGCATGAAAATATGTATGTGTATAAACATCACCTTACTCTCTTTCGAGGGTAGCTAGAATAAATTTCAGATAGAATACAAGGTTCATCTTTTTCTACTTCTTTTAATATTATGTATAACATTTTTGTACAAGAACAATAAAAAATATGTCTTCATCTGCTTTTAGTTATACCATACGCGTCATGATAGCGATCTAAGCAAGTAAGACAACAAAGCATAATTTCCACTTATACATGTATTTAATTAGCGAGGCTATTCATTTCTGCGCCAACGAACGAATATTGTCGATGTATCTGCAACTTTTTGTGTCTTAAAGAAAATATAACTATAAATTTTCACAATCTACTTTTAAAGTGTTAGTGGCCAGTCTGCGCGCATAATCTTTGGTGTCGTGCGACGGGCTCACAACGGGCCCAGTTTTCGACTTTGTTTTTCCGCGTGCGCCTATAGCGAGCGTTAATATTTCAGTGCGTACAGAATTCAAGGGTTAACTGGTCCCCATCCCTGACGTAAATAGACACAAATACATCGATTACCCGCTAGACGTTCCGCTTTATGAAACTACGAGTTTATTTAAACTAGGCTCATATCTCAGAAAGAGCTGAGATATACATAAGTATTTGTATATACGAACAGAATTTAACAGCTAAAACTAACTGGTAAAACAAAAAAATGTAAGAAACTAGGCAGATACCTATCTATAGTAATATGCGGCAAGCTACGTACCGAGCTATACACGACTACACGTATAGGTACGAAGCCGCCCGCGTTACGCGTTACTGCTCATCCACACGTTCGCCAACATGCTGGCCCATCTTATGGCCCAATATGTTGGCCCAACGTGTAGAGCGGGAGTTGGAAGGTATTGGAACGATGGCCCGCAAGTTGGCCCGCAAGTTGGCCCGGAGCATACTGAACGACCTTCCAACGTGTGGACGCGAACACAAACTCTTCGCCCAACACCTTCCAACATATCCACCATCATGTTGGCCAACGTGTAGAGGCGCCTTTACGCGCATCTCATCACATAGACCAATCGACGCATGCGGGGAAAATAGTTACAACATCTGTATACTCCTGCTTTGTCGATAGGTGTAGTCTATACTTAAAATAATAAAGCGGAAGAGTTTGTTTGTTTGAACGCGCTAATCTCGGAAACTACTGGACCGATTTCAAAAATTCTTTCACCGTTGGATATGTACGTGATCCTTGAGTGCTATAGGCTATATATTATGTACCACGGGCGAAGCCGGGGCGGACCGCTAGTATAATATAATGCTTACCATATTTCTACGCCTAAGAATGAGCACTAGCTGATTAGGCTTCTTACAATTCCTAAAATAGGAATATAACGTAGGTAACCTATCTATACAATAATGTAATATGGGAGCAGAGTAGTTTTTCCAAAGCGTCGATTCTGAGGGTATCGGGAGACGCAGCGTCCCGTTGCCATGGTGACGCGAGAAACCTCGGCTTTTATAGCCTTCCGCAGTAAACGCAACGCAATACTCTATGATAAACTCCGTAATTGTTTTGATGAGGATTTTTTATCACTATTTCATCAACAAACCATTGAAGTTTTAAGATTGGTTTCACTAGCATAGACAGAGACGGCCTTATGCACCTAATGTATAATGTAATGACGTCACAAGCAAGTAACTTCATAGAAATTCAATAAAACACCTGTATTGTGTAATGAAAATAGAGAAAAAATTTTGAAAGCGAATTAGGTATCACCTACCCAATTAGAGGCCGTCAAATGTCGATTAAAACAGCAAATCCTAAAATAATCTTAATAGTTCTAAAAAAGTACAGTCTTCTAGGTCAAAGAAGTACACTGAGATCTAAAATATAGTTCTGATAAATTTTCAATTGACAATAGGTACAGACGTCATCCAATCGCTCGTCGCTTGTAAGCTCCGCTGCGAAGTTTCACTGAAAATACCTAACGTTACACCCTCTGACATTTTTCGTCGATATCCTGGCTTTTTTGTCCTTTTTTTAAGACAAAACTAATATGTTGTGGATGTTCGTTAGATGAAACTTCACACTCCTATTTTTTGGGTTACTGGTAGGTAGTTACTAGTTACTACACACGTGTTATTATGTATCCAATATCCATATCTCTTTCTTTATTTGTTAATGCTTACATAGTGTAATAAAATCGCAATGTGCGTTTGTTTTGTCAGTGCGGTTTTCATCATCATGTAGAACATTTTACAAGAAAGGTGTAGGTACTGTACCTACTTACCTAGTAGTTGTATGTAAGTATAGGTCATTCAGATTTAGTCTGTAATATTTTATAGGTACCTATGAATCTATACTAATATAATAAAGCGAAAGAGTTTGTTTGCTTGAACGCGCTAATCTCAGGAAATCGGTCCAGTAGACCGATTTCAAAAATTCTTTCACCGTTGGATATGTACGTGATCCTTGAGTGCTATAGGCTAAATATTAAGTATGTACCACGGGCGAAGCCGGGGCGCACCGCTAGTATAATATAAAAATGTATTCCTATTACATACAAATATTTTGTCTACTCCTCCGGAGCCGGGGCTATTAGTCAGCTATAACAGGTACATACGTAAGTAGTTGTAGTTGATTTTAAAATAAAAAGTGTGTAGCTCTCTTTACAACTTTTTCACAAGACATGATTCATGAAAAAAAATCATTAACAAAAAAAAAATAATACTGCAGCAAAATAAAAACACACTCTCGCCACGTTCAAAGAAGAAACTGAACCGCTGAGCTGTTTCCTAGACTGAAACGCCGCATTCAGCTCGACCTCTTTCCAGCACAATCAACATACAAAGACAAGGGGCAACATTACGCGTCACTTCATTGTGGGCACCACTCTAATTGTAACTACACTCTGGGGCGCCATCAGGCGCTCAGCGCTCCCGATAGTAGGCGTGGGTAACTAATCTTCGACCCCTACGTACTAATACACCGCCAAAAACGACCGAACAAATTTAAACTCTACCGTAATATAATAAGGTTCCGTGTAACTCGGCAAGGTTAATCGTATTTGCGAACGTAGCGAGGGCTAACGCACACTATCAACTCATTAAATTGCATCGCCTTTTTAATGAGTCTGAAAGTGAACAAAGGATATTGAGAACGATTACATTAAGTACGTACTTTGTAGCGGTGAGATAGTTTGTTTCCTCGGAAATGTTTAGATAAGCAAATTAAAGTATTAATAAAGTTAATTTTCAACCTGAAATCGTCTCGGTTATTTTGTCTAACTTGCGAATGTTATTTTATACAGTTCGACATTAGTGTAGGTATACCTTTACTTACTTTATTTATTTCTATTGTAGTTCGGTTGAGAGTTGTCTAACCTTTTTTCGGTTTTTTGCTCATATCTCGAAAATCTCTACGTTGCTATTCGTAGAGATTTTCGATGATTACGTACCTAAACTTCTGACAAAAAGTTTTACATAAAATTTGCTAAATTGACTGGGCTATTTGTAATTGTAGTGTCAAGAAAAATAAAGGTGAAAATTATCTCCAAAGTTTCCTTTTTGTTTTCAGCAAACTAGTGGACTTAATAATCGAATATAATGATCACCGTAATACGATAGTATCTATATATTTTAAAATACTACCAAAATCTATAACGTCCATATTGGGTTACTCAAAGCATTAAACTCTTCCCTGCCAACTATAACTTCTAACCTAAAACCACTTTTAAACATACTAGAGCACCTCCTATTTTATACGTAAAGCGCACAGTATTTACGCTACACGCCAAGCCCTCATATTTACCGAGTGAATATGCTATAAAGTGATATCACGTGATCGGTACCCGGGTAATAGTTATAAATTACCAGGGTAGTTTATAAAAGCCGGTTAACCCGAGGTAAGCGGACAAGGCGGATAATTTATTATTGGGAAATTCGGACGCATTTTCATATAACCTATTGATCATATTATCACAATGGGCTACAAAAGGGATTGTTGTAGGTAATCATAGTCAGTGCCAATATTATTGGCCATGTAGGTAATTTTAAGGTGATCGCATATTACGAAACGGGCCGCAAGCCATATATTTTTTAGAAATGGGTACGCTGATGACTATGAAAATTTGCCGAGTAGCACGACTTGGTTCTACTGTAAAGTGTACTGAGCACTTTATGAGTCGGTACATAATATATATCACTCTCTCGCTCATTGCTGAGGGTAATGACACCGCTCCATTATTCACAATTTGCTTGAGTCCTGATTCCTTGTTCACTTTGATGACAGTAAAATTAAATTAAGATACCTAATTGAATTAATTAATGGTTCAGGAATTAAACTGACTGAATAAACTGAAAACAATAAAATAGTAATTTATTGTTTAAAATGTACTGTTAGTGTATTTCGAACGAGTAGAATGTGTACCTACCTCGTGGCAATGCACGCTATATCACATTTGCCAGAGGGTCGCGCCAAGGCCCGAGATGTTATTATACTAAAGTTACAGTCACAAACAAAATACGTATAAACTAATATTTAAACACACGATGAAAGTTACCTAAAAACGTGTACCTATTGTTTTAATAGAACAGTACTAAAATAATATAAAACAACTAGCTGATGCCAGCGACTTCGCCCGCTTGGATTCTTATAAATGTCACTTGGGGGTGGAATTTCCAAAATACCTAAAACACGTAATTCTTTATTTTTAACCGACAATACAAATACCGATTTTCATTGATATAACTTTAAAAATGACCGACTTCCATACAAACTTTCATCCCTCATTTAACCCACTTGGGGGTAGTTTTTCCAAAATTCCTTAAACAGGTAATTCTTTATTTTTAACTTAAAACCTATATACCAATTTTCATGGATATAACTTGAAAAATGACGGACTTTCATGCAAACTTCCTTCCCCTATTTAACCCCTTTAGGGGTGGAATTTGCAATAATCCTTTCTTAATGTGCGTTATAAAAGGAATCTACATTAAAAATTTCAAGTTTCTAGCTTCAGTGATTTAGGCTGAGCGTTGATGATCAGTCAGTCAGTCAGTCAGTCAGGACAAGCTACTTTATATTATTAATAATATAGCAGGTAGGTTGATAGTAAGTAGTTTCACTCATTTTTCCACATGTTTAACAGAATGTAACTTTGACTAACCGTTGGTTGCTGCTTCGCTTGTTAATTTCAATAACAGCTATCTAAGGTTATCTAAATCGGCGGTAAATGAATACGGCCAAGCAAGTTTTCAGTCAGCTGTATTTTGTTCTGAATTTTGTAATAAAGCCAATATTTTTGGAATGCTCAGAATATAGTCGTGACTAGATGATGCCCACGGCTTCGCCCGTGTGTATTTAGGTTTGTAAAAATCTCGTGGGAACTTTGATTTTCCAGAACAAAAAGTAGCCTATCTGTAGTAAGTAGTAACCCGTCCACAAAACGGAAAAATTCCGTGGGATCCTTACGATTTCGGAATGCAATTCCTTACAGCATCAGGGTTGAGGAGTTGGACATGTACCTACTCGAGGTCATTCAACAATAAAGTCTTTAATTGGTATACCCAATATTAATTTAAATAACCGACAGTGCCTAAATCCCATTAGTTTTGGGGATCAGATCCCCTACAGCATCAGGATTGAGGAGTTGGAATCCAAATTTTTTGTAGGAGAAATCTCGGAGATATCGGTGTACATAGGTAGAAAAACACAACTCCTCCTTTTTTGAAAGTCGGTTAAAAAAGTAGCCTATGTTACTCCCTGGTTAATTCTCTACTTGTATGTGAAAGTCCCGTCAAAATCGGTTCAGCCGTTCCAAAGATTAGCCCGTTCAAACAGACAGATAGACAGACAGACAAAAATTTTAAAAACGTGTGATTCGGTTATAGTATCGTTCAATTAACCATATGAGCTTAATATGAGGTAGTTATTTCGATATTACAGACAGACACTTCAATTTTATTTATTAAGTATAGATTCTGTCTCCGGTCAATCTTCAGGTATCAGTCAAGCATCCAGTAGTCTATCCGCGTTCACACCACGCGCAAATTCCAGCTCTTTTATTTGTCGGTGGATTTCGCGTTCAGCACTCAAAAAGATTGCCGAGGACAATACCTAATTCGTTTTTTTGTGTCAAATTTCGGCAAGATCCGTTTCTCGGTTGAATCACGCAAAAGTAACGAAAAGACTTTCGCATTTATAATATCAGTATCGATGTGGGTTGTCCTTTACGGAGCACGAAATCGTATCTATTTTAATCACACTAATATTATACAGACGAAAGTTTGTGTGTATGTTTGTTACTCTATAACGCCGCAACTACTGACCCGATTTGGCTGAAATTTTGAATGAAGATAGATTGTGCCCTGAATTAACACATAAGCTTTTATCATGGAAAAATCCAGTTCCTGCAGTTCCAGCAGGATTTTGAAAAAACCGAAATTTGCTACGGCAATCTACCACGACAGCTATAGGTAGATTACTATAGCAAACTTCCTTAAAAGTAGGTATAAAGTATTGGAAATGGGAGCGGGAATGGGAACCGGAAATCCACAATTCCCTCGGAATTTTTTAAAAACTGAAATTCACGCGGGCGAAGCCGAGGGAAGAAGCTAGTTCTTTAATATATTTAGACACAGTGAAGTAAAGAATGGTGTGAAACTAATCGAAGATTGTCAGGTGAAACAATCGCAGTGTAGTTATATCGGAACGTTCAGTGAAAATGGAAGGTAGAACCGAAAAAACCAAAACATAAACGTTATATCGACGATCCTACAAAACTGCTCTATCAAAATATAACGACCGCGATAAAACGATGGAAAGAAAGCAAATACCATCGAATTTCTAAAGATCTTACAATATCCCCCGTCCCTTTCCCACACACGTGTTATGTCTAATTCTTTCTTGTTCTGGCCGAAGTTGCCCGGTTTATAGGCTTGTCGATAATACTTCGGTACGGTGAGATATGTGCTAAATATTTTACGATGTCCAGTTTCAAAATAGTTCAAAATAACGGAGAGCGCTCACGGAGCGGTTTGGAATCGCGCCCGCCGCGGCTGCGGGAGAGAGGTTAGAGAGAGCGCGCTCACGAGCCCGCTTGTTTTTGCGGGACCGCAGCCGCCGCGGCTGCGGGCGTCGCCCGCCGAGTTGGCGGGCGACGCCCGCAAGACCGGCGGTTATAGTTATATATGAAGAGCTGGCGAACAAAATGTTATATTTTTTAATCCGATGGTCTTTGGCTTGCTGAATAAGAATATCAACTTAATTTTACTTAAAACGGCCCGCAACTGTATCAAAATTGCATCCATAGGTCGTGGTTTCGATCATAACGGCATAATTACAATAAAGTTTCGAAAGATTTGAATAATCGAGCACGTTTTCGTTCATAATGGATTAATTTCCATACTTTGTAAGATGTCAATCAAAATGATTATTTCTTTTTCAGAAGAAAAATTTGTTTTTTTTTTACTAAGAATTTTTTTTTAATTAAAAAGTTTATCATTTAAAAACTTTATTCACTAATAAAGTTTTCAAACAATTTATGTTGAAATTGGCCTAAACTAACTTACAAATATCAGATTGACTTACAAATGATAGATTATTGTTGAAAATTAATTATAATTTTTAGAAAAGGTTTACGAATTATTAATTTCATACTTAATTGAAATAGGTTAGAATTCGCTGACATTTGAATCATTCAGTGGCGCCGAACCGCCATCTTGAATTATTGGTATAAATACGGCTACTTCGAAGCCATGAATTGAGTCTCCTCCAAAGACTCAACCGACTATTAGATGCTTCAGCGTCTAGGTCGTGATATTTGATTGAGGGCTACGACAGCAATCACACCCTAATCAAATAAATGCTGCCATTTTGGACTTGGCTGAGTGTAATTAATTAATTAGTATAAAATATATTTGAAAAGTGATCTCAGTTAAACTAATCTCTGAGTCGATATTAATTGAGTTATGTGCGGGTGATAAACGCAGATATTTTAATAATAGCTTGATTTAGTTTTAATATTAGTTGATATCCTGCTTGTTATTGCTTGCAATTAAATGGCCTAGTGCATTAGTGGCAATCAAAACGTATTTAATAACTAGATGATGCCCACGGCTTCGCCCGTGTGGTTTGTAAAATTCTCGTGGGAACTTTTGATTTTCCAGAACAAAAAGTAGCTTATCTGTAGAAACCCGTCCCCAAAACGGAAAAATCCCGTGGGATCCCCACGATTTCGGAATACAATTCCTTACAGCATCAGGATTGAGGAGTTGGATATGTACCTACTCGAGTTCATTCAACGATAAAGTCTTTAATTGGTACCCCCAATATCAATTTAAATAACCGAAAGTTTCTAAAACCCATTAGTTTTGGGGATTAGGTCCCATACAGCATCAGGATTGAGGAGTTGGAATCCAATTTTCTTATAGAACAGGGTCGCAATGTTTTTCTATCGATCAAAAAAAAAATTACGCAAATCGGTTCAGAAATCTCGGAGATATCGGTGTACATAGGTAGAAAAACACAACTCCTCCTTTTTTGAAAGTCGGTTAAAAAAGTAGCCTATGTTACTCCCTGGTTAATTCTCTACTTGTATGTGAAAGTCCCGTCAAAATCGGTTCAGCCGTTCCGAAGATTAGCCCGTTCAAACAGACAGACAGACAGACAGACAGACAGACAGACAGACAGACAGACAGACAGACAGACAGACAAAAATTTTAAAAACGTGTGATTCGGTTATGGTAGCGTTCAAATAACCATATGAGCTTAATATGAGGTAGTTATTTCGATATTACAGACAGACACTTCAATTTTATTTATTAGTATATAGATTACGCCCGGTTGCAAACAAAATGTCTATTTTGCATTTTCTAAATTTAAATCTTATATGAGATAGAAAACTGGATTTAACATATTATTATGTTCAATAAAGTCACAAACTACATATTATGGGTAAATAAAAATCCACGCCAAAAGCTCACTGTAAATATGTCATTCAGTTTAGTTTGATGCAATTATACCGTTTTGTTCGCCAGCTCCTCCTATAAGAAAAATGCGATCGCGCCCGCCGAAAAACCGCAGAGCTTGCGGGCGACGCCCGCAAAGCTCGCGGGCGCCCGCTGCCCGCCAGTTCTGCGGGAGCCGCGAGCAACCGCCAACTCTGCGGGAGTAAATCGCGTCGTGAGTTTTGCACTCGACATTTGTATGAATTTCGAGTGTTGCGGGCCCGCAACCGCGGCGGGCGCGGGTGCGAACCGCTCCGTGAGCGCTCTCTCTTAGACATGTGTAGTATAACTCTTCTTTGAGTTTTATCATATAGCAATTAATATTTTGGCATCGTAAGGCTCAAGACATTTTGCAGTTCTGTTTACAGTTCTACGCACTTTCACCTCTACCACGATATGCCTTGAACCTTACACAAAGTTGTCTACGAGCTTTAAATGCTCAATTTTTGCAAAATTGTGTTCTCTGTGATATTATAACGTTTTACTTGGATTTAATTAATTATTTATAATTGGATTTATTTACTTAATTAGTGTGTTTTTATCACGTTTGCCTAACAAAGTGTCTTGATGTAATGTCATTAATCTTGGGAGGTTGGCAGCAGCGCAGCAAACGACCTCCCGTTAAGACGCTCCATAGCCCGAGTCCCGTAATATGCCTGTATAGCCGGAAAAACGTCAACCAAATATCGCAAACAGGGCAAGCAAAACAAAACCTTCAAACGATTGATCTAAGATACATTAATGCTTGCACTCACAGTATCTTTAACTCTACCCTCTAGGGTTGCCAAACGTAAATATCTAGTAACAGAAGGAATCAATAAGTAAGTAGGTATTATTTTCCAAATAATGAATGTCATTAGCGCATAAAAGGTAAAGAGAAAGGTAGACCAAATTAGTTGAACAATGGAGACCGAAAAAATTTTATGAAGAAAGAATAAAATTTGCTTAAACTAAAAAGTAAGATATGAAAGTTTTGAACATTAGAAACAATGGGGACATCTTTAAGAGAAGTCATCTTCGAACGTGCAAACATTGTTTGATTCTCATTTTAATTAACCGATCAAAGGCAATTAAATGTTTTAGACACGTTCTAGAAACTAACATCAGTGTCTTCATACAGACTAATCTTTGGGCACGTGTAACTGCATATTTAACTATGTACTATAAACCTTTATTTTTTTTACCTGGAAACCTGACGAAATACTTAGGTACACCGATAGGTATTATTTTCTAAAGCATGTCTGCAAAATTTTATCAAGTTTTCTTTTTCAAATATGAATTGAACTTCGTTTGTATGTAGCGCGCTAGAAGGAAACTTCTCATAAGCAACTTCAAATAAGGTAATTTGGCATGCGTTGAAATTTAAAATATCCTGGGAAAACGCAGCGATCGCAGCCCTACAGTGAACAAATAGATAATAAGAAATTCCAGAGTAGAGAAAGGCAAATTCGTAAGATGTATTTTTTGCCGGGAAGCGTGTCGGTCGCATTGTTAAATATATCGTCCAATCAGTACCGGGGAAGGAATTAGCGTCGGAAAGTGAATGGCACAGGGCCCCGGTCTACCCTTTTATGTGCGGCGTAAAAAAAGATCTTATTTGAATTTGGAAGACGAATTAAAAAGAAAATGAATTCCGCACTAATTTAACAGAGAGACTTTCTAGACGATTTTCGGCCGGATTAGGCCGGACGGCTTAATTAATGCATTAAAGTTTGAAATTCGGTTTTCAACGTTCGTGAAATTAAGCTTATCATTATATCATGGACGTATATATATATACTCGTACTCTACGCGTTTACTTCTTGCCACGAGTAGGTACAAACGTATTACAAATACGAATAATAAAGTGAAAGAAATCGAATATGTACACTGTACAGGATCCTGAAGATTAAGCCTTGGTCACACGCAAATCCAAATCAAATAAACTTTATTCAAAATTGGTACACTGTACACTTTTTGAACGTCAATTTAGGAACAGGCAATGGTGATTTACTTACGGAAACTTAAAACTAAAACTACGAGGGATCCAAGCGCGCCCTGGTCTGAGAAGAGCCCACAACAAACTCAGCCGGGTTTTTTTTTATTGTTATTATCATATTTATTTTTATATCTTACAATAATATGGTATAGCCATAAAAATGATTTGAACTGTTGGCTTTTAGAGCAATCTATGTCCATGGATTTTTGTCATTAAAAAAATCTTTTAAGCTATAGTAAGATTGTTCAATTAATTTGCGTTTAATAAAACCCTTGAACTTATTGAGAGACATATCCAAAATGTTCTCTGGCAACATATTATAAAAAAGTACAGAATTACCAACAAATGATTTTGCAACTTTTCGCAGCCTAGTAGTGGGCAACACAAGTTTATCTTTATTTCTAAATTTTTCAATATTTTTGTGCACATATATTAAATTTTCAAAAATATTCAACGAATATAATCAACGATGCCAGCGATAGGGATGCCAAGTGAGTCGAAATACCTACAAGGAACTGTGTTAAGCCGGGATCATATCAGGAATGAAAAGATCCGTAGGAGAACTGACATGACTCATCGACATCAATATTTGCAAACTAAAATTGAGTCGCGAAGCTGGCTTTTTTATAGCTATGACCAGATATTTTTGTACTCTATTGGCATAAAGCATTATGATATTGAATTACACAGAGGTAAGTAGGTATGTTCAATTGTGTGTGTGTGTGTGTGTGTGTGTGTGTGTGTGTGTGTGTGTGTGTGTGTGTGTGTGTGTGTGTGTGTGTGTGTGTGTGTGTGTGTGTGTGTGTGCGTGCGTGCGTGCGTGCGTGCGTGCGTGCGTGCGTGCGTGCGTGCGTGCGTGCGTGCGTGCGTGCGTGCGTGCGTGCGTGCGTGCGTGCGTGCGTGCGTGCGTGCGTGCGTGCGTGCGTGCGTGCGTGCGTGCGTGCGTGCGTGCGTGCGTGCGTGCGTGCGTGCGTGCGTGCGTGCGTGCGTGCGTGCGTGCGTGCGTGCGTGCGTGCGTGCGTGCGTGCGTGCGTGCGTGCGTGCGTGCGTGCGTGCGTGCGTGCGTGCGTGCGTGCGTGCGTGCGTGCGTGCGTGCGTGCGTGCGTGCGTGCGTGCGTGCGTGCGTGCGTGCGTGCGTGCGTGCGTGCGTGCGTGCGTGCGTGCGTGCGTGCGTGCGTGCGTGCGTGCGTGCGTGCGTGCGTGCGTGCGTGCGTGCGTGCGTGCGTGCGTGCGTGCGTGCGTGCGTGCGTGCGTGCGTGCGTGCGTGCGTGCGTGCGTGCGTGCGTGCGTGCGTGCGTGCGTGCGTGCGTGCGTGCGTGCGTGCGTGCGTGCGTGCGTGCGTGCGTGCGTGCGTGCGTGCGTGCGTGCGTGCGTGCGTGCGTGCGTGCGTGCGTGCGTGCGTGCGTGCGTGCGTGCGTGCGTGCGTGCGTGCGTGCGTGCGTGCGTGCGTGCGTGCGTGCGTGCGTGCGTGCGTGCGTGCGTGCGTGCGTGCGTGCGTGCGTGCGTGCGTGCGTGCGTGCGTGCGTGCGTGCGTGCGAGCGTGCGTGCGTGCGTGCGTGCGTGCGTGCGTGCGTGCGTGCGTGCGTGCGTGCGTGCGTGCGTGCGTGCGTGCGTGCGTGCGTGCGTGCGTGCGTGCGTGCGTGCGTGCGTGCGTGCGTGCGTGCGTGCGTGCGTGCGTGCGTGCGTGCGTGCGTGCGTGCGTGCGTGCGTGCGTGCGTGCGTGCGTGCGTGCGTGCGTGCGTGCGTGCGTGCGTGCGTGCGTGCGTGCGTGCGTGCGTGCGTGCGTGCGTGCGTGCGTGCGTGCGTGCGTGCGTGCGTGCGTGCGTGCGTGCGTGCGTGCGTGCGTGCGTGCGTGCGTGCGTGCGTGCGTGCGTGCGTGCGTGCGTGCGTGCGTGCGTGCGTGCGTGCGTGCGTGCGTGCGTGCGTGCGTGCGTGCGTGCGTGCGTGCGTGCGTGCGTGCGTGCGTGCGTGCGTGCGTGCGTGCGTGCGTGCGTGCGTGCGTGCGTGCGTGCGTGCGTGCGTGCGTGCGTGCGTGCGTGCGTGCGTGCGTGCGTGCGTGCGTGCGTGCGTGCGTGCGTGCGTGCGTGCGTGTGTGTGCGTGCGTGCGCGCGTGTGCGCGCGTGTGCGCGCGTGTGTGCGCGTGTGCGCGCGTGTGTGCGCGTGTGTGCGCGTGTGTGCGCGTGTGTGCGCGTGTGTGCGCGTGTGTGCGCGTGTGTGCGCGTGTGTGCGCGTGTGTGCGCGTGTGTGCGCGTGTGTGCGCGTGTGTGCGCGTGTGTGCGCGTGTGTGCGCGTGTGTGCGCGTGTGTGTGTGTGTGTGCGCGTGTGTGTGTGTGTGTGTGTGTGTGTGTGTGTGTGTGTGTGTGTGTGTGTGTGTGTGTGTGTGTGTGTGTGTGTGTGTGTGTGTGTGTGTGTGTGTGTGTGTGTGTGTGTGTGTGTGTGTGTGTGTGTGTGTGTGTGTGTGTGTGTGTGTGTGTGTGTGTGTGTCTGTCTGTCTGTCTGTCTGTCTGTCTGTCTGTCTGTCTGTGTGTGTGTCTGTCTGTCTGGCTGTCTGTCTGTCTGTCTGTCTGTATCGCTCACCGATTTGAATGCGGTTTTTTTTGTTTGAAATGTCAATTAGTCGACAGTGTTGTTAGCTATTTTTGATGAAAATCGGTCCAAGATGGCCGCCGCTACAAAATGGCGGATTACATATTTTTTCACAACTACCTTAATATGGGTATCAAATGAAAGGCCTTGACTAGTAGAATAGCACTATTGCAAATCCAAGATGGCCGCCGCCACAAAATGGCGATTGTCGGGGGTTTCTTAAATTTTCAATTTATACTTGTATTGGCTATGGTGGTCGGTTTTCATACCTAAAGGTATAAAAAAAATCATATAAAAATTCGTAAATAGTATAGTAATGGGTATAGTAATGGGTAAAAATGTAATCCCTGATTATCTCCACCTCACGTCCTCGTCGGAAAGGTTCGGATTGGCTCTTTAACGAATCCTATCAGTTGTAATGAAGCCTAATTCTTTCATTAGCTCCCCGTGACAATGGGAAAAATTGCCAAACGAAAACGAATGTCTATTACTTTGCTCTAAAGACGTACGGAACAAGAGGTTCTTTTGTGTGTTGGACATAAGCAAACGTTAATTCACACAAAGAACACTTGAGTAAGGCGAAAAGGTTATTTAGATTTTTATATCTAAGTTTGCTTTCGCTGACGTCGTTTAGTCGTCTTATATTATTGTTTGAAATTCTTTTCTTTTCTTTCATTCTATATGCTTTGTAACTATAATTTTTTTGTTGTTATTTCTGTTGTTTCGGTAAGTTGTTATTAACTCAATTTTTAGTTTTTTTATATGTTTTTTACTTAAATAATTGAACATTTATGTGTATTCAGTGTTAGCCTTTAAACGGGGTTACATACTTGTGTATGAAAATTTTGTAAATATCTTAAGATTTAAGTTTTGTAAAAATCAAATCTAGCAAATCTTATGAATAAAATTAAAAAAATATAAATCGAAAGTACAGTGGGATTAGCTACATCTGATCCCGCTGCTCGTTGCCGAGTGCATTTCATCCCATTTATCAAAACACAAATCGAAATCCGATCTGACAAGGCGTTAATGGGAGCCCAATGCAATTGAACCGACCCCAGCCGCGTATAACCGAATTTCTTTTTTGTATCAACGCTACTTTATTACAATGCACTTTCCCGTTTCCAATTTAATTTCACGTACGCAGTTCTATGAAGTACTAAGTAGGTACCTAATCTTTTTAAATATTTGAAATATTTTATAGAAAACAAACTACATTCACATGCTTAGTAATATTTTACACGGAGTTATAATTATCTACATAGGATGTGTAATACGCGGCCTATAATACATCCACGTCTTACGTAATATGTCCTTTGAATCAAATTCTAATAGTCAGTCTAGCAAAACGGAAGCAGAAGAATTCAGCATCTCAAATAATTCGAACGATAGCAACTTTATGCTCTTTGGACCGTAAAAGGTCAATCAAATTAATACATATTTAAAACTTATTTTCTTCTAAAGAAATTAGATATTATGATCATAGACCAGGAAATTAGACATATCCATTAGGTACTCCTTATAAAGGGACTTTCTTTTGAATTACGTATAAAGTGGTGTATTACTGCATCTCACCCCGTCGCGAGCGATATAAAGCGAAAATTGGATTTACAGTGACAATCGGAGGAGCTGCCATCAAAGGCGGGCCGATATGTTTGCCCAGATACATATAGATACATATCCCTATACTAGTGCACGTTTTGCAAATGGTCAGGACATTTTCACCTCTGCTATCGGGAAGTTTAGCATTTCTCTCAAGGTAACTTATACTTCTTCAGGAATTTATTTATGTAGAAAATACGTAGTACCTATTTTATAGATAAAGTAGGTAACTGACTAAATATAGACTATTCGAAGAGATATTTATTCGTATGCTGACCTTTGGGTATACTTCTGCATAGTTTTAAATGGAGGTCTAAATCCATATTTGGCCACATCCCTTTTCTATGTTAATCTTCGAGAAGCTTTTATTATGGTAGATGAGTGGTAGCAATAAATAATTGTTAAAACAAAAAAGACACTAAGGGCCTGTTTCACCACCTTCTGATAAGCATCAGATAGCTATCAACAACTTTTGCCTTTGTCACTTGACATAAAGTAAGAAAGTGACAAAACTTACGTTTAGGTTATCCGACACTTATCAGAAGGTGGTGAAACAGGCCGTAAGTTTGTTTAATATCAAAATTATATTTAAATTAAAAGCTACCTACTGAATGTAAACAAATATTATGTTATGAGAGGTTCAGGCAATCAAGGCTCCCCATATTGTTGTTCAGTCGCCGTCAAAGAGCAAAGGAAGGAGGCTCCTTAATAATTAATACACGCTAAACGCTGACGTCTTGCGTGCGCCTCAAAGGAGAACTAACAGCTCTTATGTGCAGCGTAAGTGCTACTTACACTGGCTATACAGTGTGCAAGTCATATCGGAATTGATTTTGCTTCATTTGTAATTTGCATTTGGCTTTCAGCTTTACCCATATCGATGACATCTCTATGGTCTAGACATTTAATACTACTATGTTTTATTTTTCCAATATCAGACTTTTAATAGGACAGTAATGTTTTTGATTTTTGGTTTTATAGAATATCTCTTAGTTCAGTGTGCCTTCTGCCATAGGCATCCTGAATTTTAGGCATTTTTCACAGACTGTGCTGCTCTCCCATTCTGTCACTTTTGACTGATTTGATTTCCCCGTTTGTGTAGTTTAGCTTTCATAAGCTCTACCTGTTCGCACATTTAATTGTTAGATTTTTTCATGTGCTGCTTTTCACATTAATTTCAAGCCTTATACAATATATCTATTAAATTATGCTAAAATTGGTTTCCAAAATGTATAAGTATATCATTATACTGCATACATAGAGATCACTATTAAGTATGATACATAATATCTTGTGTTAAAACATCATTAGGTAAGAGAGATTAAAAAACAATAAATCAAAACAATAATTTACTTAATGGATATTAAAACAGTGATATTTATATCTAGAGCCGGCAATTACGATGTGAAATTGAAGAGTCATTAATCAAATAAAAAGTCAAATTACATTCAAATCTGATAACTAATTGAATACAGCACTCGTCTTAATTGAACTTGAGTGACTGTTTTAGGGTTCTTTACAACAAAAAAAGAAGAAATATTTGAAAGTGTAAATTTAAAGGAGGAGCTAATAGTAAAACCTCTATCTACGAGTTAAACTAATAGGAGTAAGGAACCGTTCAGATAGACCGGCGCGGAGAGCAGAGCAAATTTTAATCGCATTTAAAATAGAATCTCATGGCATTGAAATAAGGTTTATTTTTACATTTTATCTCTTTTGGGAGTATCCTCTAGCATCCTCTTATCATAAAAGAGATAAAATGTAAATATAAACCTTATTTCAATGGCTTAAGATTCTATTTTAAATGCGATTAAAATTTGCTCTGCTCTCCGCGCCGGTCTATCTGAACGGTCCCTAATAGAGAAGCTAATTTTTTTTTACTTCAATTGGGCAGACCACTGAGACTAGTGCATAGAAAGAAAACATGAAACAGAAGAAGTGACATCTACCTAGTCGACGCTCCACCGGCACCCATCATTAGAAAACTATCATTTTCGGTACCCTATAGATTAAACTAAACTTTAAATTTATCAAATACTTAATAGATACAGCATCTTTAATACAGTATCTTGACACATGAATGGATGCATTTTTTTAGTTAAATTCATATTCTCCAAAGAACAAATTAACCGTGTCCAGATATAGTAGTAGTTCATATACTTACATCGTAGTATAGATCGACCAGAATCTCATGAAAAATGGGGAAGTTAAATTTTGTAGTAAGCAACACTAGGTTAACTCGGCTGCCCTAGTGATAAACAAAGTAATCACATTCAGAACACCTTACCTGGGATCGTTTCACGAAACGAAAAATCCAGCAACTGCATTTTAAATACAAAAACAAAGTAATCAACATCCAATTACTTTATTTTTGTATTGTGCTAGTTGTTTACTTGGTTTTTGCATTTATATTCCGGGTTAGTGAGTGCAGTTACTTTGTTTGGGCAATTTAAATTTCAGTAAACGGTTCAAGTCATTTGAAATATTAAACTGTGGTAAAAAACTACTCGACATAAAACTTTTGTTAATGCAAAAAGTCAATTTCACAAAAAATGTCAGTTGCTTTGTTTATCGCTAGGACGGCCGTAGTGTTGCTAACCTTGGAATTTCATTTCTCTATTTTTCATGAGATTCTGGTCGATCTCTAGTAACTTCAAAAGCGTACAATTTGCTGGGCATGCGACCCCACCTCACGCGATTCCTTCATAAAAGCAACAATTAAGCGTAGTTTGTTTTATCAAGTAAAGTAGATACGCAGGCTATATTCTACTCACTACTGGACAAGGTGTGTTTATCTTGAATGACATTGATATCAAACTTAAGGTTTTTATTATTAGATTCTAGGTTCTAGATTAACTAAATTAACACTTGTTTAAATTTTATTTACAACTAGTGGTCCACCCCGGCTTCGCCCGTGGTACATAATATATAGCCTATAGCACTCAGAGATTACGTACATATCCAACGGTGAAAGAATTTTTGAAATCGGTCCAGTAGTTCCTGAGATTAGCGCGTTCAAACAAACAAACTCTTCCGCTTTATTATATTAGTATAGATGATTATCTAATTTTATAGTAACAAGATATACTTTAGGAAAAAAATTAACCGACTGTGATCTAATAATCTCAGAGAAATCGGTGTACCAATTAAAAAATATTAGTACATTTATGCGTGTAACTTCGTACATAAGAGTGATAACTAGGTGTGTTATTTACTAAAACCTTCCTCAAAATCTGAAGATACGATACGATAGTGAAAAAAAACATCAAAATCTGTTCATTCGTTTTTGAAATAATCGCGAACATACATACATATATAAATACATACATACATGATACAGATCCTCCTGTGAATTATCATTAATTAATTAATTACTTGAAAATATTTTGTAACGGAGAATACTGAATGGGTCCCTTAATTTGAAAATTTCTCGTAGATATCTCCAAATTTTAGTTGATATTAATACATGACTAATTATACGTTAAGAAATTTCTAATATTAAGAATTTAAGTAAATGTAAGATCTGGAATAAAATAAATAAAATAAGAAATACCGTTTATTAATTACGCAGAATATTATAAAACTCCGCAAATATGGCAGTTCAATTTCTCCGCGAACGGCAGTAAAGAGAGCGAACGATAAAATCCCGTCACTAATTAAATGGGCCTGAGACTTCTTAATAGATTTGTCGCTAATTTGGTGTAATAATAAAATTGGAAATAAATTAAAAATCATTCCTGAGAGAGAGACAACGTATTTAATAAAGAAGGAGGTCGGATAAATGTTGAATTTGATTTAAAACCTTTGATGTCTATTCCTATTTCTACAATGGTTAATTATTTTATCAGGCCATTATAGTACAGAACGCTGCAGATTAATTTCTTAAAATACTGGTATTGAAAAATTATTCAAAACATATTCGATTTATATAAGTTAATTTGACAACATTTTTAATGGCTCTGAGATTTTCCTAACTGTTTAGTTTCAGAAGGCATATAAAATGTATTTTGTCTTTTCTTAGATAAATGATTGAAAATACATTACTAAGTATCTTGTTGAAAAAATTCTGGTTAGTTGCAATTTATCATTATTATTCCAGACAATTTATGGAGCGGTTGACTCATTGCAACCGTATTTGCATAAGGTATAACAAGATAGTGAAACTCAAGATGTGTTTATTCTTAACTCCAAGGATGTTTTTGCAGAAAAAAAGGAAGAGCTTGTTGTTGTTTGAATGCACCACCTGATAAAACTGCACCAATCGTATGACTATGATAATATACCTGAAAATATCGTATTTTTTCTCTAATTTGCTTTGTTATAAACTTTAATTTTTGTGTATTTTGTCTCTTATTCATCAAAATGCTGTTTTTAAGATTTAAAACAAAAACTTGAAATACGCAATATAATTTTTTTTTTTTTATTAAGTCTTACATTAATTGTGAATCATTTCCACCAGTGAACTTTTAATTGCAACACACAAAAATATCAGATCTATAAAAATTGTGAGTACATACATTAGAAACAAGGCCAGGATCAGGCTAGTTGCAATTCATCATTATTATTCCAGACGATTTATCAAGCGGTTGGCTCGCCCCGACCGGCTCTCTCTAACGAGATGGTGAATTTTCACCGAATAATTTCCGAACCGACGAATCACGTATTGGAATCCGAAATGAGCTCGAAATTGAGATAGAAGACTTGTACATGGTTAAGGATAAAAGTAGATTTAAGAATCGAGTGGGTAATAAACTTTGAACGATTTTATTAAGTGAAGTGGATAAGTGTAAAATATAAGCAAACTAGAGAATACCCGCGGCTTCGCCCGCGAGAATTTTGGTTTTTCACAAATCCCGAGGGAGTCGTGGATTTCCGGTTCCCATTCCCGCTCCCTTTTCTAACCTTTACACCTACTTTCAAGGAAGTTTGCTATAGTAATCTACCTATAGTTGTAGCTAGAGATTTCGGTTTTTTTCAAAATCCCGTGGGAACTGTAGATTTTTCCGGGATAAAAAGTAGCCTATGTTTTAAGTCAGGGTATAATCTATCTCCTTTCAAAATTTCAGCCAAATCGGTTTAGTAATTGCGGCGTGATTGAGTAACAAACATCCAAACATCCAAACATCTAAACATCCAAACATCCACACTTTCACATTTATGATATTAATAGTAGGATAGTAGGAGGATTAGTAGGATAGTAGGATTAGTAGGATTGGTATTGTGATTATGTGTGATAGCTTCTGCCCGCAGCTTCGCTCGCGTAAATTTCGGTTTTGAACAAATCCCGAGGGAATCGTTGATTCCCGGTTCCCGTTCCCGATCCCTTTTCCAACCTTTATACTTTCTATCAAGGAAGTTCGCTATAATAATCTACCTATAGTTGTAGATATAGACTTCGGGTTTTTCAAAATCCCATGGGAACTGTGCATTTTTTCCAGGATAAAAAGTAGCCTATGTGTTGCCAATGCATGCAACACAGCAAACTATTGCAATAATGTGTTATGTGAACGTGATTTACCTAAGAACAGTCAGCGCCCTCTATGGCGTTTTTGGAAGATTATATCTATTTTAGTCCCACAGGAATACTTTTCCGGGATAAAAAGTAGCCTATGTTTTAAGTCAGGGCATAAGCTATCTCCATTCAAAATTTCAGCCAAATCGGTTCAGTAGTTGCGGCGTGATTGAGTAACAAACATCCAAACATCTAAACATCCAAACATCCACACTTTCACATTTATAATATTAGTAGGATACGGGTATTGCTCACTATAAAGTGAGTATAATATTTTAAAAAGGGATTATATTTAGAGCAAATAATAGAAATCATACAGGTACGTAAATAAATGACTACATAAAAACATTTTTATGTAGCCACGGACGTTATAGCAATAACATTTTGTATAAAAAGTAAAGTCAGCTAAGGAGAAAAATTACTAATAAATTAACATGGCATTTCGCAGTTACTTGAGCGAACCCGAAGGGTCGATACGATTACCGGGGCTTATTACTTCGACTCTATCATATTTCAATTTACGATCGTCACCCGGAGTTATCGTGTAGAAAAATCAGAGGGTACTTCCAGTATGCTGATATAAATCAGACATGAGACATCTCATTAGTGCATTGCCTGATTTATTCGTTTGGCTAGCCGAAATTCGCTTTTTATTATATTACATTTGAAATTAGAAGAGCATTTTTCAGATTAGTAAAAAAAAGGTTCACATAAAACCAAACCAATCCAATCCTATCCAATCCAATAATATATACAATAATTTATTATTTTAGACAACTGGAATATAATAATGTAAGTGCAAAAAAATTCTAAAGAGAAATCGTATACCTATCGTATTCGTATAATTTCATAAAATTCAGTCGCTAACATTACATAGAAATTTTAAACAGAACAGGGGCATTAGATAAAGTCCACGTTAAGAAAATGCTTGGTTGGCGGGAATAAGAAAGCGGTCCTAGTTGTTAAGTCTTGCACAGTTTCTGCCGCTATCTTTTGGATAAGCAGCCTAATCACCAGTCGTCGTGTCTGTATCGGGCCGTAGCGAAACGCGGCCCTCCCTAGGGTGCACTTTTGGGACCAGTTTTCTTTTTGGTTTACATTACGAAAGTGTGTCGATTTTTTTTTTGTTATGCCTCACTTTATATGCTGATTTGCCTTAATGTTTTTGAATAAAATAATTATGTATGAAATTTTCAAACGGATTTCTTCATAGATCATATTTTTTTCAGGTAGTAGGTAACTGTAATCATCAGTTTTACGTTATTAAATGCAAATATAGTTAAAATTATAATAAAAAATGTAATAAAAATCCAACACCTTAAAATATTTTCACCAATTCTCACTTACTAAGGGACTGCAAAACCTATTAATAAAGACTTATGAAGTTATCGAAACTTTAGCAGCGGAACGGCGAACCTGTTCAGGTCGCGCGCCAGCGAACTTTTGTTTTCAAACTATTTGTAATATAAATTTACTGTTCATGTTAACAACTTAGTTCATTTTGTAACTTATAGTCAGTGGTTTTTTTTTATATCGAATAGCAAAAAATTTTTACCTATTTTCTTTGCAGATTTCTATATAGTTATATAGATTTTATCATGGTAATAATATGAGTCAGATACCTAGAAACTTACATATAGAAACATTTTAAAATTTATGTATATATCATTTCGCCTTTATCGCCACATCTCTACTTTTTAACCCCCGACGCAAAAATGACGGGTGTTATAAGTTTGACGTGTCTGTGTGTGTGTGTGTCTGTCTGTTCCCCCGTAGCACTCAAACGGGTGAACCGATTTAAATGCGGTTTTTTTGTTTGAAAGGTGAATTTGTCGAGAGTGTTGTTAGCTATGTTTGTTGAAAATCGGTCCAAGATGGCCGCCACGTTTTTAAAATTTTTAATTTATACTTGTGGCTTTACCATATAGACTAAGCGGCATTTGAACTCAAATATCATATCGTTAGAAATCTCACCACGCACTGTCTTAAATGATTTTACACACATACATATTTGAAACTGCTACGAGTAACTAAAACTAACTTAAACAAGAAATCCTTTATCAAAGTAGGTATCAAACTTAATAGAGAAATCAGCCGCTCAGAAACAAATTTATTTGGCGAAAAGAAAAGAGAGGCGCACGGCGCACGGCGCGGCGGCGTATCTAATGAGATAATATAATAGCCGTGATTCGCTCCCACCACTGTTCGCAGGACCGAAAATTACCGGAAAACTGCAGGCGGGGAAACCGAGGTTTTAGAACGTTCCATTTCCCTAATGTAAAATTAGAATTTTCGCTTCCAAATAGATTTTTCATTGTGGTCTCTTTAAAGACTTTATTTTAAGCTTAGATAAGTTTCTGCAAAACGTTAGAGTACTAACTAGCTTATAGTTTAAAAATGTAATCTATAGAATACCTATACCAAACCCAAAAGCGAAGTTTGAAGGTCTGCAGTATATCTATCTATACCTAGATATAAATTGTAGCAATTTTGAAGTTAGCTCTTTTAGTATTTTTTTACTATTATACAACTAATAAATAGTCAATCTGATAATTATCATATCTTAGGAAAATTAAAAAATCTGGATGTCACAAACCACCACAGTGAAATTATATTATCAAGCACTCCCAATTATGTCTCATATAAACGAAGTTTGATTCTTATTAAACTCAAAAGATTTGTATGCAAATCTTTGAGCCCACGTAACTCTGAAACTACGTATTATTTTTACTGAAATCTGAAGAAAGAAAATATTAATACATTGGTTAATATACTCAAAAAATAATCAAACTTCATTTTTGTGAGCGTACTAGGGTAAAACTTTTCTTAATACTATTGGATACTTAATGATGTCCATATAATATTCTTTTCCAGTAACAAGCGCGAGAGGGTCATATCGAATTGGGAATCGATTTTGTCGCATCCGAAATAGGGTGTAAAGATCCCATTGTAATATAGATGTCGGCCATATGTCGACTAAGCCCACACTTTACCCTCGTTTCTTTCGGGTATAGCTTAGTACTCCAGCTTTTTGATATTTCAATAAAATTTTAGTTTTTCATGATGATGTGTATTAGGATGCATCTTCGGATGTTAAAGGTTCTAGTGGTCGTCCGTGGTGAAGTCCTATACTTTGAGTAATCGAGCTGTTGTTAAATAGCTTGGGAACTAAATAAATTGGTTAATTAGGATCAACCTCGCCAAAAGAACGAAACTGATCATAACGAGCAAGAAATAAACAAACGTAATTTAGGCCCTACTTATTTAAATCAAAATGAAAATATACTTAAATCTTCTTCTCAATTGTACACTCCTGAGAGAGAGGTCGTGACTTTGATGGGATGGTGTCAGTCGTACAGTCCTTCTAGGTCTGGATCTAGATCTTCTAGGTGCGTCTAGGTTGTACCTTGTTTCTGGGTTGTTCCACCTCCAGGACGTTGTGATGGTTGGTAGAATTGCGGGAGTACTCCACACATAGCTTTCTAGACGGAGTGTCTTTTACTACTATCTTTTACTAAATCGCCTCTTTTGCGTATCTATTATTTAGGAGTACCTTTTTAAGCTCATTTTCATTTCACCTGATCCTGTATACCAATCGCTTAGTTGTCACTTGATTCCTGAAAAATTGGCCGAAGAACTTCAAAATTTGCGATGGCACAGTCGACAAGAGTCTTTTGTTTATCTTCAGTTCCTTCAAGACAGAATTGTTAGATGTTAGCTGAAATTTCCTGCTAAATCTAATCAATAATTTTTACGCAATAAATAAGCTAGCAAGTAGATAGGAGTACTTACCATGATTGATATCTATTTCATTATTTTTATCGATAGTTCCAAAATTTATAGGCATGTAATCAATTAATATGCCCCTTTTACAATGCTCAAACAGCTTTTTAAACCTACCATTTAATCCGTTAATAGCTATTCCAGTCACAATATGTTTTTCATCGCTACCGGCCCCCCTCGGTCAACTATCGTTTTAAATTCAAGCATGACAAAACATCTTAATCATTACGCTTCATAAAGTCCTTAAGTGATTGCGTAGTGGGGACAGTATGCTTAGTCACACTTTGCAGAGCTCGAAAACTTTACTAAATACTACTGATCGAATCAAAATGACTTCAGAGTAAAATGGACGTAAAATGGCTTATATTAAGGTTTGAGTCGCCAATACATTCAGTATTCGAAAACAGCTAACGCCCCAAGCAGAAATGTTATAAAATAAATATTCAAACCATTGAATAACGACTTTAAAATAAGAGACTTTGGGTTCATTTTGCTCTGAAGTCATTATGTGTCGATACTCGAATTTCGATTATCGTTGCCACTAAGTACAAAGCATAAGGTCTCAGATCGCGTGGGTTGGAATTGATTTGGAAAGTCCACCGTCTAAACTACCTACCTGCACCCCGTCGATATTGTACTGTAATTGTACCTTTATACATCGGTTCAAGTTTAAGGGACTCCTAAAGGCAATAAGAGATTTCCTTAGAATCGTGACTTTCATCTTGCAACTTCGCAATGTTATTTATTTTCATGTCACAGTTAGGTACTTAGTGTGTATGGACTATGGGGGTTTATTTTATAAAAGTTGCTTGATACCTTTCATACCAAGTTTGTCAAATTTGTTTTAGCTTAAACTAAGCCAAAATTGTCATCTGAGTCTACGTTGCATCCATAGACATACATGGTTACATTTAATGGTTTAAAACAAGTAAAATTAAGAATTAAAAAAACCCCTGACATTCGCCATTTTGTGGTGGCGGCCATCTTGGATTTGCATAGTGCTATTCTACTAGTCAAGCTTTTTCATTTGATACCCATATTGAGGGAGTTGTGAAAAAATATGTAATCCACCATTTTGTGGCGGCGGCGATCTTGGACCGATCTTCATCAAACATAGCTAAGAACACTCCCGACTAATTCACCCTTCTAACAAAAAAACAGCATTCAAATCGGTTCACCTGTCTGGAACGCTACGGTGGAACAGACACAGACACACACATACACACAGACATTTTTTTTTTTATTTTTTATTACTTAATACCTATAAATAAGGATTGAAATAAACGCGGTTTTAGTGTTTTGTTTAAAGAAGGAAATCCGCTCGGAAAAATTTCCATAGCTGAATAACAGCATCGCATAAGTTAATAGTAGAGCAGGGCGCGGGCAGGCGGGATGGCGGGCAGAGATAATGAAATTGTGTACAGGAGCGCAACGAGCCGCGATCGTGTCTCGGGCAAAAATTCACTTAACAAATTGCTGCTGATTCGAAGGGTTCAGGATTGTTGCCCGCTTTTACCGTTACGTCAGTTATTCGCCCGGTTATCGATACTCAAATCCTCTCTCGGTTACGTTTCTGCGTTGTGCCTCTCAACGTCAAACACCGTTTAGGAATGGCTTATCGGATTCCAGTCATATTAACAATATTGGTCTCAAAGTTGCACCCTGTGATCACCCTTTGATTCTATTATCTATAATGATTTGTTCCTAGAATTACTAATAGTTTCAAAAGTGTAGGAACTAGCGGTGTAAACAATCAACACGGTAAAACCCGAAGTACCGTAAAATAGATAAACAGTCCATCTAATAGTGTACCTAATAACACCTAATATTTAGCTTTAAATCAACAGAGACACATCCATTTGCCAAATAAAACGTTATGACGCACGTAAAATAATTAAACCATTAACAAAGGCTATCATTTCGGGTACTAGTCACTACAAAAAGGCGGGTATACACGAGTGCAAAAGCGGTGTAATGAATTCGGTGGCGGCGGCGTTTTGCACGCAATTGCACAATTTCAATTATCGCATTAGTTTGCGAGTGTACGCTACATGGGCGAGGCGGGTGGCCTGATGGATTAATGTTCTACGACTTGTCATATTATACCATTTGACTGCCGTGAACCCCGATTTGCTAGTGAGAATTTACTCAACAAGGTCAACGCATCAAAACCCAAATCCATACACACACACGCCAACAAAGCCAAAAAAACAATTATACTTGCTTTTGATCTTCCACTTCATCTTGCAACTTCATCCGCGTTGTAGATTCTTAAAAATCCCGTAGGATTGTCCAAGATACAAAGTCTAGATCGTGTAAAGTCTCGACAAAATCAGTTCAACCATACAGTGCTATTTTCTAAAATTTCGAATCACGTTTTTCTTAATTTTTAACCGAAAATAAAAAAAAAATTCATGGATTTTTAATAATAATTCATACCCTATACAACCCCGCTTAGACGTGGAATTTCCAATCGTTTCAATGTTTGCGATTTTCAACAAATTTATAAATAAAATCCGTTAATGTCTAACAACATTTTTCATCGATTCTCGTAAAGAGTAATAAGCCATTAATATTCATAAAGCAATCCGATGTTAGAGTTTGTGAAGCCCTAATTATGAATAACTCACACGGCGAGGTTTAATTCGGACACATCAAACGATATATCGCAAGTTGCAAATTATACCGATCAACTTCATGCCCCGTCGAAAAGCAAAGGAAAGTTTTGCGCGCAGAGGCCGTCATTGAATTTTTTTATTTCCAAAAGTATAAAAAAAATTTGAATCGAACGAATTACTAAACCAACCAACGGAATTGGTAGGGCTTTCAACGGCCTCGTGTTCGAAAAATGGGTACGTTTTTGTTTCACCACTTTTTTGCTTTTATATTTTGCCCTTGGTTGCCTATTGTTGAGGCTTACCTACATAATATTTGGTTATTTACATAATTGTACAGGTACTTTATTTATGTTGATTTTTTCATTAACAATTTGATTAGAGTCTAAAAGAATTCTAATCCTAGAAATAAAATAGAAAAATGTGAAAAGTACGTCCACGATGAAATCGTAGGCAAAAGCTTGTAGAAACTATTATATAAAAAAATCCACAACCCTAAATCTCAAATATCAAGCGACGTTCGATACTGGAGACGACTACGTATTGAATTGAGTTAGAGAGAAAGGACGCCAAATAAAAGTATGGTTCACTTCTATCACTCTTGGATATTGCTCACTCTTTTGCAATATCGATATCTGTAGTTAACAATATTTAATTAGCTTTCTGCCTTTTAATCTATGCTATGCTTACCCACAGAACTAGGCTAAAGTTCATCACCTTTTTTCGTTATCTAAAATTAATAAATTAGTGGAATTTGGCGACGATACCTTAATTCGATGTTCTAAATTTATTTTGTCTATGTACTTGAGGGATCATTCGAAATACCAAAGTAAAATATCTATCGTTTCAATCGGCTCGAATATTTTATACACACTTAACTATAATTTCGAAAGACGCAACCCTAAATCGCACATATCAAGGGATGTTCGAGAGACGCCTATCTCAATTGAATTTCGGAAAAAAGGACGCGATATAAAAGCATATCTCTACCCTCACCTTCGGATAGAGCGCGCTCTATTGAAATTTCTATATTTTGTCGGCCTGATTAGCTTCCTTGCTTCTATCGATCCTATGAATGGCACAGCGTGAGACGTTAATATCGTCCATGGCCAATCAGTTATTGTGGGTTCCATTTTTGGGAAAACAATGGCCTTGTTCAATTTTGCTGTGGTTGTAGGAATAAATCTGGCAGTTCATTCAGTGTTTTGATTAAGGGCGTTAACACACTGGCGACTTCCAAGCCTGTTTCCACGAGATGTTTTTTAAGGTCAGAGACAAACCTAGAAAATTTTCCAGCATTTTATCCGTGCATATTTTATTCTTCCCTAATATTTTAATATGTTACACTGTATTTTTGTTATCAATTTATAATTCTCTGTTTTGTTCACTAGTTCTGAGGCAACATAGAGTTAAGAATTGCATGGATAAGCCTATTAAAATTAAATTTAAAGAAAATAATGAAACTTACCGATCTATAATAACAGGATCTGAAGGTGTTTCGTTTCTGTTGCCACAACTCTTCTTGTCACAGCATCGACTGCGAACAAATATGATTAATTAAAAATGGAAATAAAATATTCGTTTACACTTACCTATTCAAACTTATTACTATTGTTGTTAGAAAATCAAAATAGGAAACCACATCTACAAAGTGAACGACGTGGACGTTCGCTGCAATGCGCCCTATCGTGGCTCCTTGACGCAAAGGGCAAAGACATTGAAAGGACAGACTCCCTCGAGACTCCTCCCCTGAAGACGTGGAAACGGGACGCACATATCGCGCCAAATGAGACGCAGACATTGCGTCTAAGGTAGAATAAAATTTTAATTGCTCACACAGACACAGTCCGCTGTCAAAATAACTCACACACGCGTGCGGCGGCGAGACGCGTTACGGTTACGAGCGGAAAAACCACCCCAAACAAATGGTTAAATTAATAAGGACGTTCACTTGTTGTCGTTTGCGACTTGCCAGTGCGACGGTTGTTCTTAGACTTTTGTAATTATGCCGCCGGAATTGAGTCTGAAATATTATGCCGCAAATGAAGCGCTTTGTTAACGGGACGGCAACGGTGTAACATTACGATGTGACATTACAATGTTTGACGCCGTTGTAGAGATTGTCTGGGAATTATGCCATCAGAGAGGAACATATGACGAGCAATTACTTTACTTTATTATCATCGAGATGTTAAATAAACGGCTGTATGACTGTAAATTGGACTCCGAGGTGATTTCCTAAGTTTTTCATACTTCACTGTAAAGGCTGGAACATAAAAAATCTCAATGTTTACCTCAAATAATTCCACTTTAAGTCATTAGATGAGATTTAAAAGGGTTGTACTTACTGTAGAGGCCGGAACATAAAAAATCTCCATGCTTATCTCAAGTAATTTTGGACCTAAATTCCACCTTAAGTCATTAGATGAATTTGAATACGGTTGTTTTACCTGCACATGACTTCGTGTGTAAGCAAGACTCTGCACATTTCTGGGTTCTTGTCTTGTCCTTCATAGACGATGGGCTGGAACAAAAATTAAATTTTTAATTTTTTAACAAGGATGTAACCTTGCCTTTATTACCTACTTCATATTATTAGGTTTTATATTTATCAGATTGACTGATCTAATTATGACTTGAATTTGTTTTGGTCTTAAATTGAAATAATATTTTTACTTTTACTAATTACGATTACGATTTTTCGTTCTTCTTTATCTTTAGAGTATTCGATACAAAATAAAACTCTAATATTTTAAGCTCTATCACGTGGCATATTAAATTAATTAAAAATCCGCGTGTAGATAAGATAATTTTTCGTCTTCATCAAGTAATTGCTTTTTGCTAATTTATGCACCCTTTTCTACATAATCGCGTTCTTCATCTACGCCAAAACGCATTTGCTTAGTATAGTTCCAAATTAAGCTTTTAGCGGGTCCTATTTTTGAGTATCACTTTACACGCAACTGTACCTAGCAATGTTTTTTTACTAGTGATGACATAATATTATTATTCCGAGGCATTTGTGTAAGTTTTGGAGTTAAAAATCGTGATATCGAAGTTTGTATGGAGAGTCATTTAACATTATAGTAGCTGATGTCACGTTTGATGCTTTTGAAATCTTAAACCATAATCAGAGCCCATTAAATATCGAGAATATATATTCCATATTAGAAAAGTTTCAGTTGCTGACAAAAATTTTGTCACCCACTACCAAATAATAATAATCGTATTGATTATTATTATTTGGTATACGTTTCAAATCTTTAATAATAAAATCCATGAAATCCTAGATTGACATAAACTTAAATCGAGTGCAGGACATTTTTCTTTTAGAAGTTAGTCCTACCAACTGTTGCACTAAAAATAAATCAATTTCTTGTAATGTCGACGTCATGTTTCGACAGGAACCAAAGTAGACCAAGACCTACGTATATTCAAAATTCAGCGGATAATTATTATTATTGTCAAGTATCTCAAAGTTGCCGTTTTTGACGTTTATTGTATAAAGACATGGAAAAACGTGTCTTTACTCTAGACATGTAATTTTATGATGCATTTAGGATGCTTTTAAAAATTCTAGGTTTAGGATTTTCAATCTAAATCATGGAACTTCTCCCGATGACATTGAGGATTCCAATGAAAGTACCTACGAGGATTACCGCACGTCCTGAGGGCGACCAGTAATTAGATATTAATAGATAAACGAAACGGACACGTGTAGCGGGCATTAGGTTATTGTGGGGGAGAAACTTTCAAAGTCGGAGGGTAAAAATTGTTGTGGAGGCTCTTGTATTGCAAGGAAATTAATTATTATTAGATAGAGTTAAATAAGACAAGGTTAAATTAATATTCATATCTACTATATAAAAATAAGTCGGGTTTTCCTTCCTGACGCTATAACTCCAGAACGCACGAACCGATTTCCACGGTTTTGCATTCGTTGGAAAGGAATCGGGCTCCGTGAGGTTTATAGCAAAGAAAAACACGCGAACGAAGTCGCGGGGGTCAGCTAGTTATCTTTATAATTATGTATATGAAGTTAATTAAGATCCATAATCCTATACTAATTAAAACAAAACAACACAATATCTTTGTTTAGCTGACGGCTTATCGAGTTAATATAACTAACAGTTTTCATCCTTTGGAGGAATTTAATTTCAAAACATTTATAAGACAATCTTTTAAAGGCTGTTTTGAAAGCGGCCTGTGAGCAGAATTGCTTACTCAAATTTTTGAAGATAGAAAATTTGTTCTAACGAAGGAAGGAATCTATTCCTTATAAAATCCATATAAAAAATTCCGGCTTTTGAAAAACATTTGAGACATAAGTTTTATTTTTATCAAAAAAATAGAAGAGCATAATGCAGCTTGGAACTATTTAAAATTAGTAAATCTAGTTCATACATTTTTTTTTATAAAGTAAATATGAAAATAGCAGGTCCTGCAAGTATATATAACTTGTTTACCCCATGAAAATAAGACTGTTTGAGAACCTTAAGGCCGCTCTCTCCACGCGCTTTTCCATACAAACGTATTACGCCTATTATTCTAATATTTGTCGCAATAGGTCTAAAGTTAAGCCAGATATCAATTTATATCACCATTATACTTAATGCTTTGTCCTCGAGATCAGCATAACACATGTAGTCACACATACGGTGTTGCCATCGCGCACTGAAAGTTGAAAGCCCTAAACTAAAAAATAAAAGTTTTTTATATTTATTAGGTGAGGGTACACACACCTCCGGTCTATATATACGTCGGTATTGTGTTCCGTTGCTCATTCACATTTCAGTGCTCTGCCGGAGCGCACGTATTTTAAAGTAATTTCAAATAATATCGTAAATTATTAAATTATAAATTTAAAAGTGTTTAGTGTCACGGAGAACGGAAGTAATCATGACAACTTAAGAAAATTGGAGAGAAAAATCTTCGATCAACATCGAGTTTCAGAGGTTAGTCAAGTGTTTTTCAATAATATGTATACAGATGAAATTACTTACCTAGCTTTGATGCGGTTAACTTTTGGGGTTAACACTTCAAAACACAAGCTATAGGTAAGCGCGTTTTTTCACGGGCTGGGCTAATACTGCGAGCAGTTTATGGGACTGTTACTTTATTAGTATATGACGTGAACCCATACGAGTGATGCGGGCAGTCTGTGGGACTGTCACTTCACCGTAAACGCGATATACCGCCCAACAAGTGTTATCACTTTAAAGTATACGCGAGGCCAGAAGAGGCCATATCGCATTAAATCTTCACGTGTAAGACTAATACTGCGAGCAATTACAAGGACTGTTACTTTATTAGTAGACGTGAAGCTATACTAGTGATGCGGGTAGTCTGTGGGATTGTCACTTCACTGTATACATGGAATACCCGATAAGGATTGTTACCTTATTAGTATACGTGAGACCATACAATAAGTTAATATGCCGGCACACCGGCATTGATATTTTTATTGTCGCTGTAATGACAACGATTTAACCGTTACTAAAGAAAAATAAATAAATAAACAATCCTTTCAAAGAAGCACTCAATCAGAACCAAATGTGTTTATTAGCTCATCACGACCACAGGTCACAACCGTGGTAACAGAGGCCCTGGTTCCAACTGATGACGTACCTCCGATTATCGAGCTGGACTCTGAGAACTTATGGAGATTTGGGGATGACCCATCAGTAGAAAACTATACGAAAGGGAAATTCAAGGCCTTGCTATTTGTTTACAACAAAGGGCGTATCAGATGAACTATGCAAGGAGTTACGGTAAAATACCTATTTCCTAGTAATTGCACGCCACACGCTAGTAGATGCGCCGCGCCCAAATCGGAAATATATATGAAAATAGGACCACTATTTTGGAAAGCGACGAAATGAGCCAATAGCAACTGGGCTAGGCTATTTCCTGTCTAGGAAGTACTATTGATAATTACACTAATAATTGCTAAAGAAGACAGGGACACACAGATAACTATCAAATCTCTGTGGGATTCTATTAACCAATTATTAAAATCAACATTCCGATTCAATAGTTCGTCGGATATTTATTCCCCACGTTTAAGACGAGGATTCAAGGACGCGAAGACTACGTCGAGAACTCCGCCTGCGAGTAAGTTTGGCAGTGGACAGCATCGCACGAGTCTTTTTGGTGCAGTCCTGGTACGGGTTCCGAGGCCTGGCCTCTTTGCCCGGGTGGAGCGCGAGATTACTCTGCGCCCACGCTGATCTGCAGCCACCACAGTCGTCGCTAGAGGGCAGGGTAAGCAACAACGCTGGGAGACTGGCATTTTTTATAAATCTTGGTCCCTAATGTAAGTACCCACTTCGGGTCCTATTATATTATGTTGGCTATAAAATACCCTTGTCATCACGTGTTATACAGAACACGATCCGTGCAACGAGCGCTTTATATCAAGCATATTCTTGATACCGAAGCCAAACGGTAAAAACATTCTTAAATTCTTAATTTGAAACTTAAATTCTTAAGAAAATTATATAAACAACATTTCAACAACTAAGCTTGTTTCAGTGAAAATTTTCAGGGAAACAATAAACTTAAAAGATCCTTAATTTATAATTAAAACTCATAATAATAAAAAATATCTAAGATTTAAATTTAATAACAACTTGGTGGTGTAAATTTTTTCTTTTTCGTTCAGCTTGAACACTGCACATTTTGTATTCAAAAAATAACGAAATTGGTTGTCGCGCGCTCAGATCCTGTGGTTGTCGTCATCATCATGATGAACCACCTAGCCGGCCCAACACAGGACACGGGTCTCCTCTCAGAATGTGAAGTCTTTAGGCTATAGTCAACCACGTTGACCAAATGCGGATCAGGGGACTTCACATGTCTTGAGCATCATTATAATAAACTCAGGCATGCCTCACGCTGTTTCTGTCATCATTAAAGCTAGTGAAGTTTAATTGCTTATGAAACGCACATAACTCCGAAAGATTGGAGTTGCATGCCGAGAACCAAAATCGGTTTCTCCATAATACCTAAATGCTATTTGGTACCGTACATCTTGCATGTAGGTTATAAACTTTACCGATAGCTGTACATAATATGTAAGTTTTACTTTTAAAAATAGCCAAGAAAACTATGACTATTTTATGAAGATACCTAACATCATTTACCTACCGTCCGATTTCAATCGAGGGTTAGTGCTAATAAATAAGCCTATTAGCTAAAACTAGATACGATGAGTATCTACAGTTAGTAAATGTTTTGCGATAGTTCAACTACGGGGTAGCACGTAGGGGTCACGACTAATGGAGCTTAGACAACCGAGGAACGCTCTTATCATATCGACTGTTTAGAGCTTGTTTTAATTTTTTTTTTTTTTTGTCAATAAAATAATAAACAACTGACAAATGATATTATACACATCAACAACACTACAGCCAGAACTTGGGGACAACAATTATCCCCATCTAATTTGCATAACCAAAGAAATTTAAAAAAGGTGTCAACCTGGAAATATATTCCTAATTCTATTAATTGGTTTAATATTCATTAATATTACTTCGGCATATGTGGGTCATTTACATACGCATATGTTTGGCATACATTGTAGTAGCTGACGCATACCTAATCGCGTAGAATCCATCCAGAAATCAAAAATGGGAATTGAGCGATTCTGTTTTTTTTTTCAAACAAAATATATACAATAAACACGTTCCTGTTTCCCGGTGTAGATATTTTCAATTTATGTCAACACAAGTGTTCTAACTATACATAGGTACATCCTGGTTAAGAAATCTTGACACTATGGCCATAATAGGTTATGCAGTTACCTTATCAAGATCAGAAACGTTTTATCTACCTACGGGTTTCCTCCTTTTTACCCTACGGTCCTAAAAGCGTTACAGAATATTGTATAAAGTGTCAGGTTTTGTAGTGGTCCCTTTTATGGCCCACCCAACCTTAATACCGCTTATTTAGAAAGCTTCTTGTTTTCAAAAATTTGGTCCAAATAAACAAATTATTCTATTCCCCTCCAACAACCACGTACGCCATCAATTTACCCTGTCTACAGGTCTCTTATCCGGGTCTTGTTGTTGTTGGAAAAGCGTCCCTTCAGCGGTCCTTAACATTATGGTGGCTTCATTCTCCAAATCATCGATAAAACAATACTTAAAAAACCTAAAGAAGTGACAAAAGTTTTTGTTCATTTGGAAGTGTTAATGCTTTAATGCCTCAGTCAGCAAAGTGTTGTTATTCTGACTACTTTATTCAAGGCAGGTGCCCAATATGGCACTATAAGCAGCTGATGATCATCAGCCTTAACCCAGTTTTTTTTTGCCACTATATTTAAGCGACAGTGAAGCTGAAAAATGATTTTTCCGGAAACGGTATTCCGAACCAATGGTTTGATGATTCAAAAGTACCTACCTACCTACTTGTGAAAGTTTTTTTTTTTGAATAAAGAACTTTTCTATTTTATTTTATTCTAACTAAAGGTATCCTTAGATTTCGCTTGCCCTTACCGAAGTATAATATTATTACTTAGAAGACATCTGAAGTTTTTAAAACAGATTGTCCTTGTGGTCTCCTAACGATAGTTTAGGGTTATATAAACATTCACGAAAATAAGTCCCTTTATTATCCCTGGTGAGAAGTAGAACAATACTTGTGAAATAATAAAAACATTAAACCATATCTCATCTCCCCACTTTTTGGCAAAAGATCAGATATTTACCTAGTCTTAACAGTATAAGCATATCTTAATTTTACCAGTTCACTTCGGGACAATGTCCATAACCTGTTTATCAACCTAACGAAATCACAAAAATTACCTACTTTCAGCTTAGACATTGGACCGCTGGTTTAACCAGCTGCTTACAGAATGTGGAATACATAATATTATACCTAACGTATGTACACAGCGCAAAGCACCCGAGATGCTGTCAAAGCGCGCAAATTAGGATTGATTTTTAATTGATTAGAAAAACCGCGCTAGAGCGGTCTTCTCAAGTAGGTACTTATTTGTTAAAATTGACAATTGTGTGTACCTACATTGTGGTAATAATGATTCCTTTACAGGTCAATTCTAAATAACAGTAATCTAGATGAACATTGTGGTAATAATGATTCCTTTACAGGTCAATTTTAAATAACAGTAATCTAGATGATTATTAATTGTTATATAAATGCATAAGAATATCTTACATAATTATTATACATTACAATCCTAGAAATCATTAATTACATTGTATCCTACAATATTATTGCAATCAATTATATAATCGAGCATCATAAGCCAGTTCACGTAGTAGTTATTTCTACTGTAAGATAAACTGGCTCAAGTAGATAATGATTATTAATAAATTTTTTAACTACATTATTATTAATAAAAAATATAATTAATAATTAATAAAAAATAATTAATTTAAAAATAAAATCATATAATTGCTTAATGTTACATTAAAGAATGTTACATTATCTGGTGAATAATCACAATGATTGCAATACATTTTGATTAAGGATTGTGATATTTCAGAAGCTCTCAAAGTCTACATGTGTTATGCTGATCTCGAGGACAAAGCATTAAGTATAATTGATGATTAAACGAACTTACCTGTAAGTGAAGTTCTATCATAATTATACGAAGGCTTTGTCCGAAGAGATCAGCAACCCACCCTCCCACATTTTTTCCCCCAAAAAATAATCCCTTCAATATCTCCTGAAATATCAAATCAGGAATGAAAGATCGAGGCTCTGAACTAAATGAGCAACGGAACACAATACCGACGTATATATAGACCGGAGGTGTGTGTACCCTCACCTAATAAATATAAAAAACTTTTATTTTTTAGTTTAGGGCTTTCAACTTTCAGTGCGCGATGGCAACACCGTATGTGTGACTACATGTGTTATGCTGATCTCTTCGGACAAAGCCTTCGTATAATTATGATAGAACTTCACTTACAGGTAAGTTCGTTTAATCATCAATTACCTATGCCATAAAATAAAAATATTAGTAAAATTATATTTATTTTGAAAGTTATGAATGACGCTTGAAAAATCACTATTTTTGGGCAAATTTTGGGGCAACTTCGTGCGTAAATAAACTATATAAGAAACTTGTAAATTGAAAAACGACCGAAGTCTTATCATAGGTTACTTCCTAATAATTACAAATGTCTTTAGTTCATGTAAAAAATTGCCAAATATTTGCTAAAATAGGCGAAATTTCAAACCTAGATTTGCATCTTTTTACTTTGCCGTTTTTCACTAAAAATCATGATATCTCAAGCAAAATTTATTTATTTAATTAATTTATTATATATATATATATATGTATATATTTTTAGTACTCTTTTATACTGAAGACGTCTCGCTCTCTAAATGCAGAAATCACTGTTTTAGACTCCACTCACCAACGATTTGTCGCTCCCATGGAGAGGGCTAGGTACGTGAAATCGAGCAAACTGGTACCTAAAGGTTAAGCTTAAAAGCCGATCCCGGTCGTCCATGACGACGCTAAGTCGAAAAAAAACCAAAAGAACGTTAATGACGTGGGTATATATACTTCCCCCTTAATTTTTTGTGAACATATTTTACCGAACCCCTAACTAAAATTAGCTTCCGCAATCCCCCAAAATCCTAAGGATAGATTTTTCGTCCCTTACAAAATATCTAATTGAATATGAAATAGCAGGGTATTATCATCTTTTGTGCAAAGGATTTAGAAGGATCGTGTGTGTAGGGTGTTTTGTTATAAGTAATCAAGGGTTATAGAAAAGTATTTAAGGACAGGCTAAATAGCTTGGGGTTGAGACTGGCTTTACGCAAAATGGCATCAGGTGTGAATCTGGTGACGAATAATATCAAGTAAATGCTTGTATGTATTAACGATACAAAAATGAAATTCAATGATAGGTATCATCAATAAATATAGGCAAGCAAAAAATCAATTCTGTCTATTAGACATCTGTGTAGAATGTGTCACTTTTCCAGGAAATAAATAATTTTTTGAAGAACCTAAAGAAAGTATACTATACTAATAACTACTAACTATAACTAAAGCCCTGTATATATGTAAAAAGAATAATGTACCTACATCATAAAAATTTACAGAAATAGTACCTAATGAATTAACATAACCTACTTAATTATAAAAAATATAACAACAAAAAATATTAGAGGCTGAAAAAAATATTTCAGTGAACAATGTGAAAATATGTATGGTAGGCTTTATATCGAAATAATTGACTAATTTTCGATAATCAAAGAAAAATTAATTTAGGATGTAATAAAACCTAATAAAAAATGTGAACAAAGTACCTAGACATAAACTACGCAAACAGTATTAAATCCCGGCAGAAGGTAAAATAAGTCGATTCGTAACAAAAACATAGTTCCCTAGAAAGCAGGCCAGATAATTCCCAGATGGCAGTGATCTTGTACGGTGGCCAACATTTTTCAACCCTGGAGCGTTCCCTCAGGAGTCACTGCTGCGAGCATCAGCGCCGCATGGGATTCAATCTCAGGGGAATTTGGGGAGGTTTAAAAAAACTGGACGCTGGTGGTTATTACCAGTACATATTTAACAGTACATATGTAACAGTACATACCAGTATTTCGGGTTTTGTATAGTACAGCCAAATTAAGTAGATTTTGGGCCATTTTGGGGCATAGTTCCCAAAGTATCAAAACTTTGAAAAGTATGTATGCCCCAAAATGAAATTTTATTTTCAATGAAATTTTTATTTTTGAAATTTTATTCGGGTGGGTCTACAGCTAATGAACATATCAGAAGTCCTAAAGGTGAGTTGGTGTCTTTTTTTTTTGGTTTTTGTTAATCTATACTAATAAATAAAATTGAAGTGTCTGTCTGTAATTTCGAAATAACTACCACATATTAAGCTCATATGGTTATTTGGACGATACCATAACCGAATCACACGTTTTTAAAATTTTTGTCTGTCTGTCTGTCTGTTTGAACGGGCTAATCTTCGAAACGCCTGAACCGATTTTGACGGGACTTTCACAGACAAGTAGAGGATTAACCAAGGAGTAACATAGGCTACTTTTTTAACCGACTTTCAAAAAAGGAGTTGTGTTGAAATCGGTAAAAAACGCCCTGATAGGTATTTTCGCTGCGCGCGACGGCCGACGCACGCTCGCGCTGCATGGAACTCCCCGCGCCGCGCCGCGCGCCCCTGTGCCCTGCTCCCGCCGTACGCGGTACCGCGGTACGCCGACGCGCGGCGGGGGGCGGGTGGACCAGAAATCTACTTATCCCTCAGGATTTGTGAAAAACCGAAATTCACGCGGGCGAAGCCGCGGACAAAAGCTAGTATTATATAATCTCGTACGTGTACCCACATACGGAAAAAGGTGTACCTACTCTAAGTAGACCCTCCCAAAATAATAAAGCAAAAATGTTAGGGAATTTCCTACAGAAAACACTTAAAAAGATGAGACGCGTAAAAATCAATTATTGTTCAACATAATATACCTACCAATACTTTTCATCAAAAGAATAAAATGATTCGTAAAACAATAAAGTTTCTAGGAAAATGCAAGAAAATCAAGACGTAATACGCAAACAGCGTTGGCGCGTGATTTACGTGAGCGACAAGGAATATACACAAGGAATTTGTATTGTTTGTAATTCATAAGAATACTGTATTACTAATATATGTCTTACTAGCTGATGCCAGCGACTTCGTCCGCTTGGATTCTTATAAATTTCACTTGGGGGTGGAATTTCCAAAATTCCTGAAACACGTAATTCTTTATTTTTAACCGACAATATAAACACCGATTTTCATCGATATAACTTTAAAAATGACGGACTTTCGTACGTTATAAAAGGAAGCTATTGTGAAAATTTCAAGTTTCTAGCTTCAGTGGTTTTGGCTGTGCGTTGATTGTCAGTCAGTCAGGACAAGCTACTTTATATTATTATATAGATAGATGTAATGTCTTATGTAATTCATAATAGTACTGCTTAGTCTCACTTTGCAGAGTTCGAAAACTTTACTAAATACTATTTTTCGAATCATAATGACTTCAGAGTAAAATGAACCAAAAATGGCTTCTATTAAGATTCGAGTTCGCCAATACATTCAGCATTCGAAAACAGCCAGCGCCCCAAGCAGAAATGTTGTAAATTCGAACTATTGAATCACGACTTTAAAATAAGAGTCTTTGGGTTCATTTTGCTCTGAAGTCATTGTGTGTCGATACTCGAATTTCGATCATCGTTGCCACTATGTACAAAGTCGGCCTCTGGCTCCTATACAAAATATACACAATAAAGAATACTACTCGTGCGTTGCAGGATGAAAATACGTATCTTGAAAATATGATATCTATATTGGTAAGTACAAATCTCTTGTCTTAATTTTTAGGGTTCCGTACCCGAAGGGTAAAAAACGGAGCCCTATTAACGTCACTCGGCTGTCTGTCCGTCTGTCCGCCGGTCACAGGTCTCTAGCTCGCAGACGAAATGAGTTACAAACCTGAAATTTTGGTATTTAGTGTAAAACGTTAACCCAAAATCAAATATTGAATTAGAAATTGAATTAAATTATTTTTCAGGGGGGCTCCCATACATGAAAAAGGAGCCGGAAAAAAAAATTTTTCTTTACCCTAGCTTGTGTGGTATCATTGTTTAGAACTCATTAAGTAGAGTACAAATATATATTTTTTTAATTTTTATCTCAAAAAATAAGGGAATGGGAGGCCATCAAAGTTGTCAGTTTTAGACCATTTTTGTGACGGGGGCTATCTCAAAAACTAAACTAGTTGGGAATATGATATTTCAGTATATTATGTACTATATGCTCTATTTAAACAACAAATACTGAAAACAACGATTTATTAAATAGTTTATAAGCTGTGACCAAAATAAACGAACATTTTTTTGGGTTTTTCTTTCACGGTTTGTTGCGATGTCTAGCTCGGAAATTAAATATTTCTTAGACCCAAAATATTATATTGTTCATAATTATGTACGGAACCCTGAAAGAGCGAGGCCCGACTCGCACTTGGCTGATTTTTTAATTATACACATTACTCATTACAATCTCTTTTTTAATAGATTTTAGAAGATTTAAGCAAATAGTGTAAAACATTGAAACATTTTTTCTGATTGTCCTTACAGATTTAAGATGCAAACTTTTCTTAAATTGTTTATAAGTTAAATAGAAAGCCAATTCAAAACATAAACAATAACTTGCAACTTGAAACTTGGCAGTCCATCAAAGGAACTTTGTTCAACGCTTATTTCCGGAAAACAATAGAGTTGTAAGGAATAAAAATAAGGCGGAGGACATAAAGGAGGGAAGAAGTGCAGTGATTTATACGTTCGCGACAATGCGGGCGCCGCTCGAGTTGTGCAGATATTTTTATTATTGTAGTTGCACGTGATATATGGAGCGAAATATTTTATTTGCATGCTAAATTATATAAAATATTGTTTTATGAAGACGTTTTGCACTTAGAAACATCGTTTGCGTGGATTCTTTTCAATTTTAAATTGAATCAATGAAAATACCTACTCGTGGTATTTGTAATGTTCTTTTCGATAAATTTGATTAATTATAATTAATCAAATTTATTGAAAAGAACATTCGAAATACTACCTAATTCCTCTTTAAATCCAATTGTGGAATATTCAATATTACCTATAGACATTTATATTTAAAACAAAAAAAAATACCTATATCGTTATAATTATTGCTGTTGAGGTTTCTCGAAATTGATAATACCTTGGTACCGCAATATAATCTCACTTGTTATTGCATCCAAAATGGCTTCCGAAAGTCATTTTCCCAACAAAAAGAACCAAATTAATATGTTGTTTGAACGTTGTTAAGTAAACACAATCATATGGCACGTGCGCGCGCACGCTTCGATTTTCAAACAGGGTCGGTTTCTATGGGAGTTCTATGGGATTTGCCAGAATCTCATTTCGTGTAGCATGAGCCAGTATCTTAAGACTATAGTCAAACAGAGGGTAGCCAGATTGATATTTTAGATATTGATATGATAGTGATTTACTGTGCGAACACAAATAATCCGCTCTTTGGAGCACCATAGTATCGTCACGTCAATTATTTTAAGTAGGTACCTCTTCTGTTAATAAGTTGCTACATTTTCAATAAATCAGAATAAGCACCTACGTCTTGATTGAAAATATTCAATTAAAAGGTGAGAAAATATCTAAAGATTTCTTAAATATGAATAACAAGCGGATACCCGCGACTTCATTCGCGTGGATATTGGTTTTTGAAAATCCCGTGGGAATCATTTTGTTTTTCCTAAGCTCTTTTGAGCTCATACCTTGCTAAAAACTATTAAAATTTCACTGGCGGATGTTTAGGTATGTTTAGGTAAATGTAAACATCCGCAAGAGAAAGTCACATCAAAATCGATCCAGCTTTTCAGAGATAAGCCGGTAATCTGTAAATTATCCCTGTTCTAACAAAAAAAGAATGAATGAAATCAGACCACGCGTTAATGAATTACAGCTAAGTACGCATTTTGATTTTCAATCCTTCTCCCAAGGGAACCGTGCTGAATTTCGGGATAAAAAGTATCCTATACGTTACTCTTTAGTATGAACTTAAATCATGCCAAGTTTCATTTCAATCCATTCAGTAGTTTTTGCGTGATGTGCGCACAATCATACAGACAAACAGACACACAGATAAACAGACAAAAATTTCAAAAATAACTTTTTTACGTTCTATTACTTATCCCTAACATCCGCCAGTTATTATTTTGCAAAAATCTTTAATGTACAGATATGGTAATTCTACGATTTTATTATATGTATAGATAGAATAGATAGATAGAAGATATAGAAGATAATAATATTATGTCAGCAGACACATACTGTGTCTGCTAAACCAAAATAAAATATACTTGTCTACACATTAAATCTAGACAGTCTACATGTAAAACACGACAAATAACTCTTCACGATAAGCGTAATGAAATATCAAGACAGGCTAATTTTTTCGGTACTCTTGCGTGCCGGCCGCATGCAGCATTAGTTGATTGCCGTGTGCCCTCAGCCTAACGATTTAATACAATTAAATGAACCGCAACTATCTGGTCGCCATCTTTGGCATTACTGAACGACTGTTTCGCGTGTTGTCTTTAATGGTTGTAATTATATTAATATGATTGGCGCAGATGATGTGAGATAATTATTAAAAACTCTCCTTATGCAAATTAACTTTTGCAAACTCGTTTAAAGACCCAGTTGGTTAAAATATGTACATATATCGTTAAAGTTTTTGTACATCAATAAAATATTATTTGGGTCGACAAATCAGGGTTCTTTAACTTTGATCCGAAGATAATTTAACCTTTAACCTTAAAAATGGAGATACGAATACTTGTGTGACTTGTGCAACTCACTTTGATTTTTTTTTATGTTAAAATTAAAAATTAACGGTAATCTGTCTTCAACCGCCTGATATTCAACTGACCCTAAGTCATCAAACATCTAAGAGTGAGACATGAAAACATACATATCTGTAACTGCAACGAATGATCCTTTTAAGATCTAAGATAATAAAGTTTGTACTTATCGGTAGTTTCAACATTCTCAGTAGAAAACATTTGTTTACATATTTACATATATGATATCATCATACTTATCTACTCGTATAAAAATAAAGCATAAATTGATACCTGAAAGATTTAAAATAACAAAACACTGTGAAATAAATTGGCATCAAAACAAAACTCCACGAAACCGTATATATAACGATCCATTGCACTAAAAATGTACATTCACACGCACAATTCCTTTCTTAGTTAACGTTCGGCCTAAGTTAATTATGTTCAAGACATAAATCTTTCGTAATTGGCCTCCTGTTACACAACACTAAGAGCCCGGGACGTGTTGAAATTATATATGTGCTACACTGAAGTTTCATGATGGCTTTACGGTAAAATTGTTATTTATGTAATAAACGCGAACGTGATAATTGTGCGCGCGCCTCTGTAACAATAGCGCTGTGTATCAATTTACTTTCCTTGATTTTATGAGATTGTAGAGTTTCGAGCTAAATGTATTTTGTTTTGATTGAACTTCTGTTATTTGTATCCATGTTAAACATTCTCTTATTGCATATAGCTTAGCTGTGATAGCCTAGTGGTTAGGACGACCGACTTCTAATCGGAGGTCGTGGGTTCGATCCCGGGCACGCACCTCTAACTTGTCGGAGTTATGTGCGTTTTAAGTATTTAAATATCACTTGCTTTAACGGTGAAGGAAAACATCGTGAGGAAACCTGCATGCCTGAGAGTTCTCCATAACTTTCTCAAAGGTGTGTGAAGTCTGCCAATCCGCTTGGCCAGCGTGGTAGACTGTGGCCAAAACCGTTCTCACTCTGAGAGGAGACCCGTGCTCTGTAGTGAGCCGGTAATGGGTTGATCATGATGATGATGATGATATAGCTTAGGTCTGTTGTGTTGTTTCTTCTTGTTTATTGCCCTCTATGTTCGTTCGGAGTATATTCAGTGAGAAAAAAGGAATAATATCTCTTAGGAGTAGGTTGAATTTAAAATTACAGCAAATTTAATTCTATGTATTTACTCTATCTTCAGCTTCGTATTCAGTCATTAATTTTTCTGTTTAAATGCACTTCTTTGTTGCGATCGACCGTATTTTTCTTTGTTATTACAATAAAATTCTAAATTAATCTAAAGTTCACTCTCACAGTAAAATGACAATGTAAAACAGAATAAAAGTATATTTGGCCGTTTAACAATCTCATATTTCACAAATCTGATTTCACACTACAACCCTTCTTATTCCTGTCAATCACTTCTTAAGTTTCCCAAGTTTATGCTTTCATCATGAGCTTTCATCCAATTGTAAATTTGACACTGACGATTGATGAGATCAAAAAATTTATTCCCAGACCAGATAGATATAGGTCATTGTTTTCGTCATTATTTTAATACTAGGTTCTGCCAGCGGCTTCGCCCGCGTGAATTTCGGTTTTTCACAAATCCCGAGGACATCGTGGATTTCCGGTTCCCGTTCCCGATCCCTTCTCCAACCTCTTTCAAGGAAGTTTGCTGTAGTAATCTAGTAGTAGCTGTAGCTGTAGATTGCTTTAGAAAATTTCAGTTTTTTCAAAATCCCGCGGGAACTTCGGATTTTTCCAAAATAAAAAGTAACCTATGTGTTAAGTCAGGTATAGTCTATCTCCATTAAAAATTTTAGTCAAATCGGTTCAGTAGTTTTTGCGTGACAGAGTAACAAACATACATCCATACATCCATGTTTACAAACTTTCGCCTTTATAATATTAGTTGTGATTAAGTATACATAAGGATATTCGTATTTTATATGAAATCTAAAAAAAATATACATTGAAGAGCTCTGTCCTTACCATTACTTCTCTACATTCTGTATACCAACTACTCGTGAGCGAAAATAATAACGCTGAAGTCTTAACTGACACGAACATTTTCTCTTTGCATTATACATAATATATGAATGTTTTCTTACTAAAATGCAAGAATATTTTCCAGTACTACGCACCGAATGAAATAATGAATTTGCATGTAGTTTTGATCAACATTACGGTAATTTTAAAACTAGCAAATTGACATTACATTCGTAGCAATCTATTACGGTCTTCTAGCCCTTAGTAAACGATGTCTCTTAAGATGAGAAAGAAGGCATGTAGAGATTAGGTTGCCCAGTCTGAGCCAAAGCAGCACGTTTAGCTAGGCATAATATTTTTCAAGTAAATAATCATGTACATAAGTAGGCAATCTTCGAAAAAGTTTTCTATTTAAAAAATGCTCGATGGACAAAGGGCTCTGGTCTCAATAGATTTATTCCACTCACTTCTCTTGAAATACGCGCTATGCATTTGTGCCTCTTTAGGGTTCCGTAGTAAACAAGGAACCCTTATAGTTTCGCCATGTCCGTCCGTCTGTCCGTCTGTCAGTCTGTCCGTCTGTCCGTCCGTCCTCGGTTAATCTCAGAGACTATTAGTGCTAGAAATCCATAATTTGGCATGAGTATAAATATTAATCACGCTGACAAAGTGGTGAAATAAAATTTTGATAAATATTTTTTTTTAGGGTAGCTCCCCTACATGTAAAGTGGGGATGAATATTTTTTTTCTCGTCTACCCCATAGTGTGGGGTATCGTTGAATAGGTCTTTTAAAAATACTGTGGGTGTGGGAACATCATTTTTCGATTTCTAGATCCGATTGTAAAATATGATGTTTTAAAGTGCAAATTTTTATTAGAGTCAAGTGTCCCCCCCTCTATCAGCCAAATGGCAGTATATAGGAACTTGAAAAAATTCACAGCAGTAGTATATATAATCAATTTTAAAGGAAAACTATCACGGCTAAGTAGGGTTCACAGGTTAAGGAGTTATATCTGTTTTTCGAGGATTGTGACTACGGAACCCTACACTGCGCGTGGCCCGCCAAACACTTGGCCGGTTTTTTTGTCAAGGTGATGTCACAATTTGCAGTTACTGTACTGTACGGACTTTAATTCGTAATTCATATATTTATGTGAGTAGGTATAGTAAGAAGATAAGATATTAAAATTATAATTAAGTAGTAAAATAATTCTGTCACAATGTGGCATACGTATACGTAAAGGTCCAATGCTGCTGATTATAGAAATGGTTACTTTAAACAAAATTGCTACACTACGATAAAGTTTTTGACCAGAGGCGGGACTGGGCGTGTGGATTAGGGTCTAATCGGGCGCCGGCGATGACAATCTGCCACGTGGCGGTCACGTGGACGCCGCGTGCTGTTAGATTGAGGTTACCTCCACTGGCAGTCTGTGCGAATATGCCCTTAGTTTAGCGTAATGGGCTCATCTGTTGCGTAAATCTATTTTTAGGGTTCCGTACCCAAAAGGTAAAAAAACGGAACCCTATTAATGTCACTCTGTTGTCTGTCTGTCCGCCGGTCACAGGTCTTTAGCTAGTAGACGAAATGAGTTACAATCATGAAATTTTGGTATTTGGTGTAAAACGTTGACCCAAAATCAAATATTGAATTAGAAATTGAATTAAATTATTTTTCAGGGGGGCCTCCCATACATGAAAAAGGAGCCGGAAAAAAAAATTTTTCCTTCCCTAGCTTGTGGGATATTATTGTTTAGAACTCACTGAGTAGAGTACGAATATATATATTTTTAATTTTTTGCTCAAAAAATAAAGAAATGGGGGGCCATCAAAGTTGTCCGTTTTAGACCATTTTTGTGACGGGGGCTATCTCAAAAACTAAACTACTTAGTTAGGAACACGGAAGAGAAAAATGGTTAGGAATATGATATTTCGGTATATTATGTACCATATGCTCTATTTAAACAACAAATACTGAAAACAACGATTCATAAAATAGTTTATAAGCTGTGACCAAAACAAACGAACATTTTTTGGATTTTTCTTTCACGGTTTGTTGCGATGTCTAGCTCGGAAATTAAATATTTCTTAGACCCAAAATATTATACCTACTTATCTTCTATCTAGTCTAGATACATATAATAAAATCGTAGACTTGCCGTATCTGTACATTAAAGATTTCTGCAAAATAATAACTGGCGGATGTTAGGGATAAGTAATAGAACGTAAAAAAGCTATTTTTGAAATTTTTGTCTGTTTGTCTGTCTGTTTATCTGTTTGTCTGTTTCTCTGTATGTTTGTGCGCGCATCACGCAAAAACTACTGAATGGATTGAAATGAAACTTGGCATGATTTAAGTTCATACTACGGAGTAACATATAGGATACTTTTAATCCCGAAATTCAGCACGGTTCCCTTGGGAGAGGGGATGAAAGTCAAAATGTGTACTTAGCTGTAATTCGATAACGCGTGGTCCGATTTCATTCATTCTTTTTTTGTTAGAAAGGAAATACTTTAAAAATTACTGGCTAATCTCTCAAGGCTGGATAGATTTTGATGGAACTTTCACTGGCGGATGTTTACATTTTGATCTACCTAAACATCCGCCAGGGAACTTTTAACAGTTTCTAGCAAGGTATGAGCTCAAAGGAGCTTAGGAAAGACAATGATTCCCACGGAATGTTTAAAAACCAATATCCACGCGAACGAAGTCGCGAGTTTCCGCTTGTTGTTCATAATTATGTACGGAACCCTAAAAGAGCGAGGCCCGACTCGCACTTGACTTTGCGATTGCATAAGAGCTCATAGTGTTTCCTATAAAATTATTTTTAATCTGTAAATAGGTACCAGTGTATCAGTCGCCTTGCACTTCAAATGCAGTTCGTCTATCTAGACCCTAATAGGTACTAATATCAACAGGTCGACCTTGTTCTGATCACACTTGACCCGGAGACTACGCGCTAGTTGCGCCCCACATGTCGCATCTTAGATGATTATTTACCTTGATATAGATCACCATCACGGCACATTTTGAAATTCCCTTTCATCCGTTGATAGTTCTACTTTTCGTAACTGGCTACGAAATTAGATTATTACTAGTGGACCCGGCAGACTTCGTCCTGCCCGGTGACATACCGACATCGGCGCCACCTACCGAAACCCCGTTAGGTTACCTGTACCTACCCAGTAATTGTGTTTTCAAACCATCCAGGAACTCATTGAAATATACACACAAAATTTCATACAAATCGGTCCAGTCGTTTAGGAGGAGTTAGGTGACAAACACACGTACGGAAGAATGATATAGGTACGCTGAGAAAGTTTAATATCGTATCAACGGGATGTTTGACAGCTACGAAACCCGTGAGTATTTTGTATGGGAAAATGTTTTTTTCTCATATTTTAATTTTTCGTCAATTTTCTAATGTTTTTATTATTTATTATGCTATACCTACATGGTCATCAGATGAAACGGACGTGTCACGTATTGTGACAAGTATAACTTAAGTAAACATATTCACTTACTTGCTTGGTAACTGAATCGATTAGCCGGACGAATATATCCTGCTCCTGTCGAATACCTGAAATAAAAGAATAATTTTAATATTCTTTCATATCAATACTGTACCGGCAGGCAACAGCTTGAATAAACCACGTTATTACACGTAGAATCAATATTTCTCCAGGCTTCAAAATATTACGTACGTACATAAATAAAGCCAGTTGCAGCGGGGGGTGCGACAGGGAGAAGTGCTCTCCCCCAAACTTTTTACCGCTGCATGTAGGAAGTTAGGGCCTTTGGATTAAAATAGACTTGGCATCAACATCAACGGCAAATATATCATTCACCTACGCTACGGTTTCCAGATGACATAGTCGTTGTAAGACTTAACAATGCTCAATGATCTCGACAGAGTTTTTCAGAAAATGCACATGAGTAGGTAAGACGAAAATCATGTCTATAGTGCTCATGCCCCGCTCCACCCATTATAATCGTTGAGAACCTGGAACTCAAAATTGTAATCGTACATTGTGGCTAATTCTGTTGTACACAATCTCTAAACTAAACTAAATTGACAGGTTTAAAAATAATGCTATCCTTTTCCGCAGGTATCGTTGTGAAAGAGATAAGAATATATTTAGCCCTGTCATTTTAGTTTAGGTTTAGAGATTGTGTACAACAGAATTAGCCACAATATCTGGGACATACGGTCCAGGTTGGTAGGTCCACTTTCGAGAGATAAGTTCAAATTAAGACCAAATCCAAATTGACTGGGCAGCATTCGGGAATTTTTCAGATATTGTCTTCTCATCCAAAATGTCTAAGTGCCTAAAGACTAAAGTCTTCGAATAATGGATGTAGCCAGTGACGACATAAATATATTAAAATTCATTAATTTTGATTGTATCTATGGCCATACCTTATATGTAGATATTGTGTGGTTTGAAAGTCGTCACGTACATTACGAAGTTTCAAATGAACATAGCAAGGACGTACTGATGAGTCACAGAGGAAAGATTACCACAGCCCCTTGAATAACCCCACTTTGAAGAATATTAAAAAGCAACCCAGTTAAATTAATTTCGCAGGTAATTAAATCTGCGCTGGTAGTAGGTACCTACAAGGTGAGATGGTACGGTAAGAGTAAGTATTCGGTTAGGTAGAATTTCGGTTTTGTGGTACAATATTAATTTTTAAATTAGTCTTGTGAGACTATGCGTTTGACGTAAAAGGAACAGAACATAATATATTATTAAGTATTTGAATATATGGGATTTTTCAACGTAGTTCTTTTAGTGTTGAGACGTAAGTCAAAACAAGACGTTAATAATATATTATGTATGTCGAACCTTTTGTTCTTTAGCAATTTTCACTTTTGGCGGACTCTTTTCCGCATAATAAAATATGGCTATGGCTATTTAATAAATTGAGTATTGTAGTAGGTAATTTACTTGGTTGGTTTACTTGGTTGGAAAATTAGGTAACTTGTGGAAATCATTTTTGCTAATTCAGTTATAGTTACTCTACAATATTACCAAAATATTATTTAAGATCTCTATATCAAGAACTCAAATTATAGTTTAATATACTTACTTGCAAGGATAATATAATCTTAATGCCACTAACTCTAAGAGCTTGAGACAATGATCATTCATAGTCTGAGAGTCTATTCGTTGCCAATTTTCCATTATCCGTGTAATGGCCAAGATGGCAAATATTTACAATGCGTCGGTCGAATGCATTGTCTCCGTATTGAATACGAGATTAATTCTCGTTAATAAGCCCTGTGCCGTATACAATAAGGTTACAAATCGACTGTATAAGTGTGTTTTATAATTTAACAAATTTCTAATTTGAAATACCGTGGTCTCAGTTCTTCTATTATGTACACCAATTTCACAGAAATTTCTGGACCGATCTGCGCAAGTAAGATAAGTTTTCGAGAGGGTCCCTTAAAATTTTTGCATATTTATAGACTCTAGGACTCAAGGAATATTTCCTCCAAAAAATCTCTAGGTCCATACATCTCTTTATTTCTGTATACGTCTGTCTATTTATAGTCGATAATTAAGAAGATGAATGTTCTATTTTTATTTCTACAAAATATCTCATGTCAATCCACTTTCTTCAAGGCTCAAAAGAGCATAGATCTCAACTCTCGTTTATTTGTGAATAAGATCCAAAGTTAAGTACAATGGAAAGCTTGTCTACTTATCAAGTCCATTGCTCTAGTCTCAAGACAGTATGACAATGCCGCCAGCTAATGTTTGCTCTACTCCTGAACAATATCGACCTATTGCATCCTAAATGGAAACACTACAACGCAGTTTGATTGTCCTTAATCCGTTTAGTTCCGTATGCTTTGCCTTCCATTCATACCGTATACCTACCTATAAATAAGTAAAATTGAAACCTGTGATTTGTATATGGCTCAAGCGAATTTGACTTTCGCAGACTGCTAAGGAATTATTTAAACAGTAATCGAGCTACTTTTGACCCCGGGAACATAAAGCGTAGAAATTTCACAATAAACAAGCGAAGTCACAGGCAAAAGGACTGAGCAATACTTATTGGGCTAGGTAGGTACATACATTAGATACTTTTCAGCCGCAAACAGCTTATATTGAACATAATTATTATTATAATCAGCGATTTTACTGCTACGCCAAAGTTCTCAGTCAATTTTCAGAGACGATATTATTTAACCACAAAGTAGATAGGTATGCTATTTAACGTCGTTTAAAGTTTGAAACGCGTTGTTTTGGTTATCGTTACATTTTTTTGTCCAAATCATTGTGTTGTGTTGCTGTATACATACACACAGGTTTAAAATGCCTTTAGTCATGTGAAATATGAAAAATAAATCATACCTATGTATTTCCATTATGGGCCGGAAAAAAAATTGACAATAACCAATACTTAGTAGCTCGATTATTAGTGATATTATTACCTACATAGTATTAAACAAAAAAAAATACCAACTTACCATTAGCGTAAAGGAGTTGTAGCCTGTACTGAATACCGTTGTTTGTTTTTTGACCTTCGGCTTCCTAAAACAAAAAAAATACATTAATATTACCTATAGTAAACATTTATCTACACGATATGAAGATTCTTTATAGTCTACGTTTAACAGATAATATTTTCCAAGTCAGGTCTTTTATAATGCCACGCTCCGTCCAAAAACGCGTTGGCTGTAAATAATTAAGTAGCAAACAAGACGTGTGAACGCGTCGGGCTTTGTAGGTAACCTACAAACTGCATGCACACTACACGTTTTCATGTTTCATAATATTCCTTCTGCACCTTGCTTGCTTTTTGAAGAGCTTAAAAATATCACGCGATACCGGAAGTCATGACGTTCTTGAATTATTCGTGACTATTTTTAACCGACTCCGCATTTTTTTCAACGCTCATATAGATCGACCAGAATCTCATGAAAAATAGGAAAATTAAATTTTATAGTAAGCAACACTAGGTTAACTCGGCTGCCCTAGTGATAAACAAAGTAATTACATTCAGAACACCTTACCTGGGATCGTTTCACGAAACGAAAAATCAAGCAACTGCATTTTAAATACAAAAATAAAGTAATCAACATCCAATTACTTTGTTTTTGTGTTGTGCTTGTTGTTTACTTGGTTTTTGCATTTGTCGGCTCGTTGATATTTTAGTGTGAATAATCGAGCATTGCGCCATTACGTCATTCCCCCTACCAACATTTTATTATAAGAGAGAGGGCGCAAGCGTGTAGGAGACATTCCGATCTGGGCTCTCGCCGAGAGCGCTACTCCTTTCGTACGACGTGTGTGTCGTGTGTCGCGTAGAAGTAGGTTGTGTTGTGCGACGTGTGTGTCGCGTGTCGTGTAGGAGTAGGTTGTGTTGTGCGACGTGTGTGTCGTGTGTCGTGCAGTACGAAGTAGGTCGTGTCGTGCGACGTGTGTGTCGCGTATCGTGTAGGAGTAGGTCGTGTTGTGCGACGTGTGTGTCGTGTGTCGTGCAGTACGAAGTAGGTCGTGTCGTGCGACGTGTGTGTCGCGTATCGTGTAGGAGTAGGTCGTGTTGTGCGTCGTGTGTCGTGTAGTACGAAGTAGGTCGTGTCGTGCGACGTGAGTGTCGTGCGTCGCTTAGATCAGATTGGTCGGAAGTGGTTCGGTTGAAGGGGAGGTGGAGACCGACCTAGGTAGGTAGGGTAGGGTTGTAAGTTAGTGTGTCAGTTAATGAGAAGGCTTCTCAATTAGGCCCGTACCCATGTGACGCCCACAGCAAAGTATTTCGATCTACCCTCATAATGGTTGGCTAATGGTTAGCTAATAATTGATAGCCTTCTGATGTCGTCTCTGGTCCGTCCTGGCGACACATTTATATTCCGGGTTAGTGAGTGCGGTTACTTTGTTTGGGCAATTTAAATTTCAGTAAACGGTTCAAGTTATTTGAAATATTAAACTGTGGTAAAAAACTACTCGACATAAAACTTTTGTTAATGCAAAAATCAATTTCACAAAAAATGTCAGTTACTTTGTTTATCGCTAGGGCAGCCGTAGTGTTGCTATCCTTGGAATTTCATTTCCTTATTTTTCATGAGATTCTGGTCGATCTATACCCACTAAAATAGTAGTGATAGCCTAGTGGTTAAGACTTCGGGCTCCCTTTCGAGGGGACCGAGTTCGATCCTTGGCAACACTCATTTATGAAATTCTTATTTATCTATTTGTTAACCCCCGACGCAAAAACGACGGGGTGTTATAAGATTGACGTGTCTGTGTGTGTGTGTGTGTGTGTGAGTGTGTGTGTGTGTGTGTGTGTGTGTGTGTGTGTGTGTGTGTGTGTGGGTGTGTGTATGTGTGTGTGTCTGTCTGTTCCTCTGTGGCGCTTAAACGGGTGGACCGATTTGAATGCGGTTTTTTTGTTTGAAAGGTAAATTAGTCGAGAGTGTTATTAGCTACGTTTGATGAAAATCGGTCCAAGATGGCCACCGCTACAAAATGGCGGATTACATATTTTTTCACAACTCCCTTAATATGGGTATCAAATGAAAGGGCTTGACTAGTAGAATAGAATTATGCAAATCCAAGATGGCTACCACCACAAAATGGCGAATGTCGGGGGTTTTTTAAATTTTTAATTTATACTTGTTTGACCACGCTAATCTTCCAATAGACTGAACGGACTTTAACGCAAATTTCGCAAGCGAGTAGAGTTTATGTGCAGGGGATATTTTTTGTCAGCAAGTAGAGGAATATCAAAGGCTTCTTTTAATCACGGAAAAACAAAAGGTTCATAAGGTGCGTCCAGACTTGAACATTTCACCGAACCGAACAGCGAACATTTCGGCGAACTTGTTACGCTCAATGTGGACGGCGCGCTTGGAGCGCTTGAGATGGGTTACTGCGTAACAGTTCGGCGAAACTTTCGCCGAACTGTTACGCAGTAACCCATCTCAAGCGCTCCAAGCGCGCCGTCCACATTGAGCGTAACAAGTTCGCCGAAATGTTCGCTGTTCGGTTCGGTGAAATGTTCAAGTCTGGACGCACCTTTACGTGATTTTTGTTACGGAAAAGTTTCGGACAAACGCCAGGTAGGTAAGAATAATTTGTCATAAAGAAAAACTTCAATTCCGGTCAGAAGTTAAAAGCAGTGTGCTTAGTCTAAATCGGAGCACTCGAAAACGAACTCGAAAACTATTGATCGATTTCAGAGTAAAATAGACCTAAAATGGCTTGTATTAAGGTTTGAGTTCGCCAATACATTCAGCATTGTTCGAATGCTGAATGTATTGGCGAACTCAAACCTTAATACAAGCCATTTTAGGTCTATTTTACTCTGAAATCGATCAATAGTTTTCGAGTTCGTTTTCGAGTGCTCCGATTTAGACTAAGCACACAGTTCAGTTGATAAAACTGTTTGAAATATTAGTATAATATTTGCATCATTCGCTATGAAAATTGACACTGTTTCGATTTATTTGCTGGCAAGTTTATTTTGTCAAGGGATTATTCACTAGGAATTGACACGGTATTATTCTGACAGAACATCTCTTTGACTCGAGGTTTTAATGATGCGTTTATCATGAAATCCTTCCTGATAAGTATCAGAATCACCGAGCCATCAATCAGGATCGCACGGACGCCGCGCACTGCCCATTTACATAATTCAGCTGCGTTGGTGGCGTGCTCGAATTAATGTCGTTCCGTCGCTCTGTCTCACATGCGTAAACGTTTTTCGTGTTTAGTTTTAGTGTTTAAATATTTATTGTTTTTAAACTAGTTGAAATTTTTGTCATTTTTTAGGTTTCCATACCACAATGGTAAAAATGGAACCCTTAAGGCTGATACAAAACATTCTAGAACTCATATCGGAATATCGCAGGACGGAGAAACGCTACGTCCTACTTCCATTGCGGCGTTATTATCGCAGCAGTGTGTAACTACATGACCATCCTAATACAAAATGTACTGAAAACAGATATCGCAATATCGCATGCGATATTATCGACCTATAATAACGCGCCTGTGTGGGGGAGCTTTTATGGTGCGACTTTCTCCGTCCGCCTGTCCGAATGTCCGTCTGTCGATTATTTCAGTAACTATTACAGCTATTGACATTAAATTTGGAATAGTTATATTATATAACTAGATGATGCCCACGGCTTCGCCCGTGTGGATTTAGGTTTTTAAAAATCCCGTGGGAACTTTTGATTTTCCAGAACAAAAAGTAGCCTATCTGTAGTAACCCGTCACCAAAATGGAAAAATTCCGTGGGATCCCCACGATTTCGGAATGCAATTCCTTACAGCATCAGGGTTGAGGAGTTGAATATGTACCTATTCGAGTTCATTCAACGATAAAGTCTTTAATTGGTACCCCCAATATCTATTTAAATAACCGACAGTTCCTAAATCCCATTAGTTTTGGGGATCAGTTCCCCTACAGCATCAGGATTGAGGAGTTGGAATCCAAGTTTTTTGTAGAACAGTGTCGCAATATTTCTCTATCGATTAAAAAAAAATTACGCAAATCGGTTCAGAAATCTCGGAGATATCGGTGTACATAGGTAGAAAAACACAATTCCTCCTTTTTTGAAAGTCGGTTAAAAAAGTAGCCTATGTTACTCCCTGGTTAATTCTCTACTTGTATGTGAAATTCCCGTCAAAATCGGTTCAGCCGTTCCGAAGATTAGCCCGTTCAAACAGACAGACAGACAGACAGACAGACAGACAGACAGACAGACAGACAGACAGACAGACAGACAGACAGACAGACAAAAATTTTAAAAACGTGTGATTCGGTTATGGTACCGTTCAAATAACCATATGAGCTTAATATGAGGTAGTTATTTCGATATTACAGACAGACACTTCAATTTTATTTATTAGTATAGATTAATAATTATTTATTTTATTCCAATGATGTTTCATTGGAATAAAATAAAAAAATTGAAAATTATTTTTAGTTTAATTAAAAAAGGGGGGGAAATTGGGGGCTTGAAACTTCAAAGTAAGTGATCTATACCGAGTGGGGTATTATATGAAAGTGCTTTACCTGTAGATTCTAAAACAGGTTTTATTTATTTTTATAACTTATAGTTTTTGATTAGTCATGCAAAATGTCGAAAAAAATACCGTTAACACCCCCCTCCCTTATCTCCGAAGTTTAACAATCGAAAAATCTGACATAATTACGGTCAATAGAAGTTTATGTACATATTTTACAAGAAAAATAAAATCAACACTCTAACTATAGTTTCTTTTAATCTATATCTATAATATAATAAAACTGTAAGAGAGAGCGCTCACGGAGCGGTTCGCACCCGCGCCCGCCGCGGTTGCGCGCCCGCAACACTCGAAATTCATACAAATGTCGAGTGCAAAACTCACGACGCGATTTACTCCCGCAGAGTTGGCGGTTGCTCGCGGCTCCCGCAGAACCGGCGGGCAGCGGGCGCCCGCGAGCTTTGCGGGCGTCGCCCGCAAGCTCTGCGGTTTTTTGGCGGGCGCGATCGCATTTTTCTTATAGGAGGAGCTGGCGAACAAAACGGTATAATTGCATCAAACTAAACTGAATGACATATTTACAATGAGCTTTTGGCGTGGATTTTTATTTACCCATATGTAGTTTGTGACTTTATTGAACATAATAATATGTTAAATCCAGTTTGCTATCTCATATAAGATTTAAATTTAGAAAATGCAATTATAACATTTTGTTTGCAACCGGGCGTAATTATTAAATACGTTTTGATTGCCACTAATGCACTAGGCCATTTAATTGCAAGCAATAACTTGTTTGTGTAAACACATAACTCCAGAAGCAGGATATCAATTAATATTAAAACTAAATCAAACTATTATTAAAATATCTGCGTTTATCACCCGCACATCAGAGATTAGTTTAACTGAGATCACTTTTCAAATATATTTTATACTAATTAATTAATTACACTCAGCCAAGTCCAAAATGTCAGCATTTATTTGATTAGGGTGTGATTGCTGTCGTAGCCCTCAATCAAATATCACGACCTAGACGCTGAAGCATCTAATAGTCGGTTGAGTCTTTGGAGGAGACTCAATTCATGGCTTCGAAGTAGCCGTATTTATACCAATAATTCAAGATGGCGGTTCGGCGCCACTGAATGAATCAAATGTCAGTTAATTCTAACCTATTTCAATTATGAAATTAATAATTCGTTAACCATTTCTAAAAATTCTAATTAATTTTCAACAATAATCTATCATTTGTAAGTCAATCTGATATTTGTAAGTTAGTTTAGGACAATTTCAACATAAATCATTTAAAAACTTTATTAGTGAATAAAGTTTTTAAATGATAAACTTTTTAATAAAAAAAAAATCTTAGTAAAAAAGAACAAATTTTTCTTCTGAAAAAGAAATAATTCATTTTGATTGACATCTTACAAATTTGTATGGAAATTAATCCATCGTGAAAGAAAACGTGTTCGATTATTCAAATCTTTCGAAACTTTATTGTAATTATGCCGTTATGATCGAAACCACGACCTATGGATGCAATTTTGATACAGTTGCGGGACCGTTTTAAGTAAAATTAAGTTGATATTCTTATTCACCAGGCCAAAGACCATCGGTTTAAAAAATATAACGTTTTGTTCGCCAGCTCTTCATATATAAATATAACCGCCGGTCTAGCCGCGGCGGCTGCGGTTCCCGCAAAAACAAGCGGGCTCGTGAGCGCGCTCTCTCTAACCTCTCGCCCGCAGCCGCGGCGGGCGCGATTCCAAACCGCTCCGTGAGCGCTCTCCGTAACAGATCCAATTCTGTACATTGAAGATATTTTGAAAATTTTTATTGGAGGGCACTCTATGATCGATACTGAAGCCAAAACTGCAATTTGTTTCATTTTTGTCTGTCTGTCTGTCTGTCTGTCTGTCTGTCTGTCTGTCTGTCTGTCTGTATCTTGGCCGCGCATCACGCCGAAACTACTGAATGGATTCGAATGAAACTTGGTACGATTTGAGTTTATACTCCGAGGTAGGACATAGGATACTTTTTATCCCGAAATTCAGTACGGTTCCCTTGGGAGAGGGGAAGAAAGTCAAAACGAGTATTTAGCTGTAATTCATTAACGCGTGGTTCGATTTCACTCATTCTTTTTTTGTTAGAAAGGTAATACTTTAAGTATTGTCCCGTAAATATTTCAAGATCATAAGTTTTTTAGTTCAGAAATGACAGACATTTATTGGGTTCAAATAACTTGGGCCCCGGATCTTTGTACGTACGGCTTATTTTAAACTGGCGTGGGTTTAAATTTATGTTTGTCAACCTGTCTATTTGTTCCAGCTAATCTCCGAAACGGCTGGATCGATTTTAACGGAACTTTCAATGGCAGATAGATGATGTTATAAAGAGTAACTTAGGTTACATTTAGTTTAGGTATATAAAAGAATTATGGGATCCGATCCGATCCTATATAAAACCTATAAACACGCGAACGAAGTCGCAGGGGTCAGCTAGTAATATAATAAAACTGTAACAGATCCAATTCTGTACATTGAAGATATTTTGAAAATTTTTATTGGAGGGTACTCTATAATCGATACTGAAGCCAAAACTGCAATTTTTTTCATTTTTGTCTGTCTGTCTGTCTGTCTGTCTGTCTGTCTGTCTGTATCCTGGCCGCGCATCACGCCGAAACTACTGGATGGATTCGAATGAAACTTGATACGATTTGAGTTTATACTCCGAGGTAGGACATAGGATACTTTTTATCCCGAAATTCAGCACGGTTCCCTTGGGAGAAGGGATGAAAGTTAAAACGTGTATTTAGCTGTAATTCATTAACGCGTTGTTCGATTTCACTCATTCTTTTTTTGTTAGAAAGGTAGTACTTTATATATTGTGTCGTAAATATTTCAAGGTCATAGATTTTTTAGTTCAGAAATGACAGACATTTATTTTGTTCAAATAACTTGGGACCCGGATCTTTGAACGTACGGCTTATTTTAAACTGGTGTGCGTTTAAATTTATGTTTGTCGATCTGTCTATTTGTTCCAGCTAATTACCGAAACGGCTGGATCAATTTTGATGGAACTTTCAATGGCAGATAGGTGATGTTATAAGGAGTAACTTAGGTTACATTTAGGTTAGGTACAAAAAAGGATTATGGTATCCAGTCCGATCCTATATAAAACCTATATCCAGGCGGACGAAGTCGCAGGGGTCGGCTAGTCTATAATATAATAAAACTGTAACAGATCCAATTCTGTACATTGAAGATATTTTGAAAATTTCTTTTGGAAGGCACTCTATAATCGATACTGAAGCCAAAACTGTAATTTTTTTCATTTTTGGCTGTCTGTCTGTCTGTCTGTCTGTCTGTCTGTCTGTCTGTATCTTGGCCGCGCATCACGCCGAAACTACTGAATGGATTCGAATGAAACTTGGTACGATTTGAGTTTATACTCCGAGGTAGGACATAGGATACTTTTTATCCCGAAATTCAGCACGGTTCCCTTGGGAGAGGGGATGAAAGTTAAAACGTGTATTTAGCTGTAATTCATTAACGCGTTGTTCGATTTCACTCATTCTTTTTTTGTTAGAAAGGAAGTACTTTCTATATTGTCCTATAAATATTTCAAGGTCATAGGTTTTTTAGTTCCGAAATGACAGACATTACAACTCTCAGTATTGGGTTCAAATAACTTGGGACCCGGATCTTTGAACGTACGGCTTATTTTTAAGCTGGTGTACGTTTAAATTTACGTTTGTCGGTCTATCTATTTGTTCCAACTAATCTCCGAAACGGCTGAATCGATTTTAATGGAACTTTCAATGGCAGATAGGTGATGTTATAAGGAGTAACTTAGGCTACATTTAGTTTAGGTACATAAATTAATTATGAGATCCGATCTGATCCTATATAGGTAAAACCTATAAACACGCGAACGAAGTCGCGGGGGTCAGCTAGTTAAGAATAAACCTCTACAAACAAAGTTAGTTTTGCGGTTCATTATGGAGGGATTTGTGTTAACCTAATTACGTTAAATACTTTTATTTCTGGAGTATGGAATCCTCGGTGCGCGAGTTTGACTCGCACTCGACTGGTTTTATTTTTATTTGTCGATATTTTTATTGTTTTGTTTTCTACAGTAACGATTAATTCGGCCGAATTTTAATGAGTCAAATCAAATCCAATAAACTTTATTGAAAACTAGCTTTTGCCCGCGGCTTCGCCCGCGTGAATTTCGGTTTTTCACAATTCCTGAGGGATAAGTAGATTTCTGGTCCACCCGCCCTACGCCGCGCCGCGGCGTACCGCGGTACCGCGTACGGCGGGCGCAGGGCGCAGGGGCGCGCGGCGCGGCGCGGGGAGTTCCGTGCAGCGCGAGCGTCGGCCGTCGTCGCGCCCAGCGAAAATACCTATCAGGGCGTTTTTTAACATAGGTACTTACCGATTTCAACACAACTCCTTTTTTGAATCCTCTACTTGTCTGTTAAAGTCCCGTCAAAATCGGTTCAGCCGTTCCGAAGATTAGCCCGTTCAAACAGACAGACAGACAAAAATTTTAAAAACGTGTGATTCGGTTATGGTATCGTTCAAATAACCATATGAGCTTAATATGTGGCAGTTATTTCGAAATTACAGACAGACACTTCAATTTTATTTATTAGTATAGAGTATAGATTAGTAGGATAATATATACCTAATATATAATATATAATATATAATAAATAATAATAACATAACATAACATTGTGGCCAATTCTGTTGTACACAATCTCTAAACCTAAACTAAAATGACAGGTCTAAATTTATTCCTATCTCTTTTACAGTGCTCACTGCGGAAAAGGATAGCAATAGATTTAGACCTGTCACTTTAGTTTAGTTTAGAGAATTGTGTACAACAGAATTAGCCACAATATAAGTATATAAGTAAATAAGTAATAAGTATATAAGTATAGTAGGATTAGTAGGATTGGTATTGTGATTATGTGTGATAGCTTCTGCCCGCAGCTTCGCTCGCGTGAATTTCGGTTTTGAACAAATCCCGAGGGAATCGTTGATTCCCGGTTCCCGCTCCCTTTTCCAACCTTTATACTTTCTATCAAGGAAGTTCGCTATAATAATCTACCTATAGCTGTAGATATAGACTTCGGGTTTTTTTAAATCCCATGGGAACTTTGCATTTTTTCCAGGATAAAAGTAGCCTATGTGTTGCCAATGCATGCAACACAGCAAACTATTGCAATAATGTGTTATGTGAACGTGATTTACCTAAGAACAGTCAGCGCCCTCTATGGCGTTTTTGGAAGATTATATCTATTTTAGTCCCACAGGAATACTTTTCCGGGATAAATAGCCTATGTTTTAAGTCAGGGCATAAGCTATCTCCATTCAAAATTTCAGCCAAATCGGTTCAGTAGTTGCGGCGTGATTGAGTAACAAACATCCAAACATCCAAACATCCACACTTTCACATTTATAATATTATTAGGATTGGTACACTGTACACTTTTTTGTCAATTTAGGAACAGGCCGTTTGACCGCCGTAGAGTTGGCGCCGTAGAGTTTGACTAATTTTTTTTTTTTAATAATAATAATCTTTATTTATTAACGTACATAATAATAACATTAATATGAAGCCCTGTCTCCTGTGGAAGTAAAAACTGTGTTACAGGAGACAGTGCCTCTTTATACGTAATATTAATTAACCGCCTCTTTTTACGTCGAGGATAAAAATATGAAGAAGGAATAAAAGTCTACCTGGTCCTTTTCAATGAAGCCAATGAACGCCGTGCGCTCGATCTCGACCGGCTGGCCCGCGCGGTCGTACAGCGCCACCACGAAGTGGAAGAAGTTGCTCTTGCGCAGGTTGCTGGGCGGCTGCTTCTCGAAGTGGGCGCGGCCCACGCCCACCGTGCTGCAAGCAAGACCACTTCTATTGGCGTCTATAATTAAAAATGCATATTAATCTGATATTAAAATGCTTTTGTAGCCTAAAAGCATTTTAATATCAGATTAATTAATATACATTATTAATTTTTATGTACATACAATGTGTTTGTGTTACACAGTTTTAGTGTTTTAAAACTAGTGTTAAAGTTATATAGTTACTAGTTTACTTAGCGTTTTGAACATTTAATGACCTAACCTAACCTGCGCTTTTTTCGCGACACCATGTGTAACATTCCTAATTTCTAAGTAGATCCAAATCCAAAACGCTGTGCGCTTTTTTCGCTGTGCGCTTATTTCACTGTGCGCTTTTTGTGTTTGTGTTACACAGTTTGTGTTTTAAACTTACTACTTAGTGTTAAAGTTGTATAGTTACTAGTTTACTTAGCGTTTTGGACATTTAATAACCTAACTTAACATAACCTGCGCTTTTTTCGCGACACCGTGTGTAACATTCCTAATTTCTAAGTAGATCCAAATCCAAAACGCTGTGCGCTTTTTTCGCTGTGCGCTTATTTCACTATGCGTTTTTTCGCTGTGCGCTTATTTCACTGTGCGCTTTTTTCGCTGTGCGCTTATTTCACTGTGCCATTTTTCGCGACACCCCTTACACCTACGCATTTACATCGAAGTGTCGGCCATAAATCTAAAATTCTACCCGAGTTGTCCTTATTTGTCCCTCTGTTTGTCACGACACGCAGACATCTCCCAGAATTATTAACTTTTCGGTCGCTTAACAGAAGAGTTTAGAAGAAAAACAATACAACAGATTATTATCCTTTCGGAGATGATTTATTGTTTTCCTACCATCCTACACCGTTATGTGGTGTAGGAATGATTTGCAGATTCTATTCAAATATTGTTCCAAAATTAGGTAGGTTGGTAAAGATGTTTTTTTTTTTGAACAACAAGTTTTTACCATAGATAAAATGGATATGTATTTAAAATTTTGTTATTTAAAAAAGAGTTTGAATTATGCATTAAATCTATGGTAAATTAAAAGTAGGTACCTATACTCTTAATTCTCACACGATTATGGTCATAGTAGATCTTTGTTCTTAACTTCATCCGCCTGGATTTAGGTTTTTTTAAAACAACCCCAATCGGGATGAAACCAAATATTTCTCCATAGCATTTCTACTTGTCTAGTCTGGGGTATTCAAGGAATATTTTCTCCAAATTTTAAACCATTTACGATACTGTTTTATAGGCATAGAAGAAGAAGGGTATAAGTTTGTTTAGTAATTTAGATTGTAACTTAAACATTGAATTAAAAACATTGAATTAAATTTTTGATCTAGTGCTGCAGCAGTAGTTTTCAATGAGTTCATGTAACTGACATGTGGCTACTCGGTGTCCACGTAACACCCACTTTTTTATATCGACTTAGGTACTGCCGAGTTCCTTACTGGTTCTTCTCGGTTGGAACGGCATTCCGAACCAATGGTAGATTCAATTGACGATTCAAAAGTAGATACTTGTAAAAGTTTATTCGAATAAAAAACTTTTCTATTCTATTCTACCACCACCACTAAAGCCTTTTAACGTCCCACTGCTGGGCATATGCCTCCTCTCTCATAGGAGAGAGAGATTTATAACTTAGACCAGCCACGCTGCTCCAATGCGGGTTGGCGGGCTATTGACTTAAGTAGACCTGGTTTCATTTACAATATTAATATGAGTTAATTACTCCCCAACATATCTACTCGTGCAAGCTGTGATAGCCTAGTGGTTAGGACGACCGACTTCTAATCGGAGGTCGTGGGTTCGATCCCGGGCACGCACCTCTAACTTTTCGGAGTTATGTGCGTTTTGAGTATTTAAATATCACTTGCTTTAACGGTGAAGGAAAACATCGTGAGGAAACCTGCATGCCTGAGAGTTCTCCATAACGTTCTCAAAGGTGTGTGAAGTCTGCCAATCCGCTTGGCCAGCGTGGTAGACTATGGCCAAAACCTTTCTCACTCTGAGAGGAGACCCGTGCTCTGTAGTGAGCCAGTAGTGGGTTGATCATGATGATGATATCTACTCGTGCTAGATCCTAGCTAGTCTATCGACAATTAATACGCACGCAACACTACAGTCACATTACCAGCACCGTATTACGCTATGGTCGCCCATTCATCTCCCCGCTGCAGAATTTGCGTAAACAAATTGGTTTCGCGATTGCCATTTTATACTCGCGCGTCGCTCCATTGTTTTATTTATCGCCACAGTTTCGGCAGCGCACCCGCGATTAGGTTGTAGCGCTTTTTTCGCTTACAGATCGCTGTAGATTTGTCAATCTTTGAAACGATTTTGTTTTGCGCGATGTTAAATGTGTGTTCGGGTGGGTTTACTAATTTTTGAAATCGCAAACATTTTAATCAAATTCATACCCAACAGCAGTTTAGGTACTATACATTTATTATTATGATATGTCCTATACAAAATAGGTGTGATAGAAAGCTAATGCTGAGCGCACATTAATCGAGAGTACGCAACGATTTTTTGATACTGAATTTGGAATTTTTATTGTTTGGTGAAAATGTGTACCTAGACGATGACATCATTGGCTGCATTCCCTGCATTCATTTCCTGCAATGACAAATGCGTTGCCTGCGAATTGTTTCGTGATGAACAAAGATTTCCAACTAAACTTTATATATTTTAATGTTTTTGGGTTTACGATCAGATTAATAGTGAATAACCTTTCGAAATGCTGATGAGCTTAACGTGATATAGTATGTAAATCAACTTAGGTGTAGGTGTTATTCGTTTATTTATTTTATTAAAATGAGATTACCAACATATATATTTCGAAACTCATCATTTTTAAAACTTAGTTAAAAACTGTTTTTTAATTAATAAAATTACAAGTTTGACTCATTGGTAGCATGAAACAAAGCTTTCTTATAAATTCTAAGTATCCAAAAAGGCAATGCAATCTATGAAGGGCTATAATGGTAACTAATGCCTGCCGACTGGTAATGATTTAGCACCGGTTTAACAAATGAGCACGTCACCGCCCTCGGCTGGCCATCCGTCAACATTTGTCAAATCCACTCCTGATGACTTCGGCCAATTAATTCGATTATTTTACGTTCTCCGTAATTTAATTAATAAATGAAAAATAATTGGTTGTCTGTAAAGTCGGTTTACGGACTACCTATAATTTTACGAGATAACGTCTTATGAAAGCATTGATAAAACCGAATGCTTAGGCTGATCGTGCCTCTCTATCGCTTGTTCCGTGCTTTCGCTTGCACGGCTCAGGTGGAACGTAACAATGATTCAGGCTTTTTCGTGCGTGCAGGCTTTCATCGATTTATAAGACGTTATCACGTCAAAAAATCGTATGTATTCTTAGTATTACATTGATTTCAAAAATTATTGTTAGATAAGTATAAGTAGGTACTGATTGATATAAAACTGTGTAAAACTGTTTATACAAAAACTTTCGAATCGTTAAGTGAATCTACCACTGGTTCGCAATTGCGTTCCAATCGAGAAGAACTAGCAATAAACTCAGCCTGCTTGATCATATTATATGGGTGGATTTCCCAACAGCAAAATTCGCACGGCATGGGTGAAATCGGTACTGTCCAACGTTAGTATAAAGATCTAATATTTTTTTCTAGGTAGAATAGGTAGATACCTATGCGAGACAATAAATATATTTTATTGATTAGGACTGCAGTTTAGGAAATAAAAAATTTTTAAAGCCCCGAATTTATCATTTCGGTAGCTGTCCTCACAACCTTTTTCAATGTAATTTCCCTCATAAATCAAAAAGTATTGCTTTTTTAGGTACATGGCTACTTTTATTTAAATTGTGAATAGTGACAGTATAGTTACAAAATAATTTTATGATAATATCTACTTAGTTTAATAACTGGTAAGTAAAAATGCTTGTGTCCCAGAAAGTCCTCTCATTTCGGTGTTTTTTTTTAATCGATTGTAGTTTTGCATAGGACAACTCTAGCTCCCCCCTCGTGCGCTTAAAATGTAGGTAACAGTGTGGTCTATGTGCTTATCGTAGGAGGAAATGCGCCGCTTGCCTGCGTGTTCCCGCAAAAAAAGTAAGTAATTCAATTCGGTGGCATGTGACAAACTTCTTATCATTTCCGTGTACAGGTATAACTTGTCTTGCAATTAGTTAATACATATAAAAAACTATTCAAGAGTACGTAATGGCAATACGTTTATTTGTGTAATATTCATATCATCTTGTAATAAATAGTCTTCTTGTAATGCTAATTTTTGTCCGTATTTCTAATTTCGGTGTTATCATTTCGGTGGATTCGGTGGGCTAAATTGTCAACCGAAATGACAAAAAACTCACCGAAATGATAGAAATTCTCATTTCGGTTTTTTTAAATCTTAATTATCTCATTTCGGTGGATTGCTTTATCATTTCGGTGTTTAATTGTCTCATTTCGGTGGATTGTTTTATTATTTTGGTAGATTATTATTTGTTTCGATGAAAATTCAGGCCAGCAGGTAATTTTTTAACTAAACCACTTCAAAAAAAGAGTTTATGTATTTGACTCGTACGAATTTATGTATGTATGTATGGCCGCAATTATCTCAAAGACTAATGAACCGATTTTGATAATTTTTTCGCTATCGTAATTAACATACTTTCAGAGAGTTTTTAGTAACTATATTATACCTACGTTCAAATAATTCATATGTACAAATTGACATAAGTTTACACTTACTTATGTCATCAAAATATTGAACCTGTACACCGATTTTCCCCATATTTGGTTCTACACTAATTTTTTTTTACTCAATAGAGAAAGTTTATGAAATGGTCGCAAAAAGAATACATGAACTGTTGGTAGGTAGAAGGTAGGTGGTCAAAAACACTGAAAAATAAACGAAAACCAAACCAAAAAGGAAAATTCTAGTAGATAACGAGCGATATGTATATTAAAATATAGGTAAGTTTTGATTTTTGTTCATCAGTTTTTTGTAAAATCATCATGATCAACCCATTACCGGCTCACTGCAGAGCACGGGTCTCCTCTCAGAGTGAGAAGGGTTTTGGCCATAGTCTACCACGCTGGCCAAGCGGATTGGTAGACTTCACACACCTTTGAGAACGTTATGGAGAACTCTCAGGCATGAAGGTTTCCTTACGATTTTTTCCTTCACCGTTAAAGCAAGTGATATTTAAATATTTACGCACATAACATTATTTATTTTAAAGTGTCAGGTGAATTCAATGTTGAAATGTAATCTACTAATCTACTAACTATCATTGACGTATTTTTTTTTAGAATGCCGAGACGAACATTGACCAAAGATGAGAGAAAAGAAAAAGAAGATTATACGAACAGAAAAAAAAACAACGAATTAAAAGCGATCGAGAAGAGTTTCTTAGAAAAGATAGAGAGAGATATGCAAGAAGAAAAGCTACAGGATTAATTTTTTCGAGGAGTGCATTAAATTCTCACAAGCTCCGAAATCTACGCAAAAAAAAAACGCAGCCAGTTCGAAAGCATATTATTATAAGAAAAAAAAAATACAAAATTCAGACAACTCGACAAACCTTAGTGGCACACTCAATTATCAATGATGATTTAGAATCTAATGGAACTTCAAATACACAGTCAAATAATGCATCTGCATTATCTATACGTTATCATATTCTTGGTTGGTCACAGACTTTCAAACTGTATACTTTATTAGTCACTGTATGCATCATAATATTGATTTTTTTCTCTTCATTTAACGACAACTCTGAAATCTCAATAACTCCATAAAATTTGAAGCCCTTTAAGTGTCGCAATATATAGAGTTTACACTGTATTTAAGTAAGTGCGAAATTATTAGAATAGTAGAAATTAAAAGACTGATTATTGCTAAGCTAAGATTAAAATCGTTAATTAAAATATATGTCTTTTCATTTAGTTTTATTCTATTCCTTTTATTGTAGGTAGGTGCATTTTTTTGTGTGAAATCCAGATGAATATCTAAAATTAAGTAGAACATACGTAACTAGGTTAACACATTGTCACTCATGATAGTATACAACCTTTCACACTTGCTAAGAGTGCATCTATTTAGTTAAAGTGTATGGTTGAGGCTGCTCAGTAGTATATTTAATATATTTTCAGTGAATTTTAATTTCGGTGGACAGTTCCTATCATTTCGGTGGCTACTTATATCATTTCGGTGGCTAGTTTTATCATTTCGGTGGCATTAAAATTTTAAACACGTATTCTCACGAGTTTATAAGACATATTTTGATGGTATTCAATAAGAGCATAAACAATAACAAGAAGAACAATAAACCATAGTTCAAATTTGAAAAAACTTAATAATAAAAAAGTCCACCGAAATTCAAGAAAAAACGGCATTGTTGAAATTGCCCCATATAAAACCTACATAGTACATACGTATTATTGGTATTGGTAATTTTCATTTATTTATATATGATTCAAATTTTCATTTATAATATAACATATCTACTAGTACTTATCAAATAACTTCAAGATCAAAAATATCATAATATTAACCTAATAGCACATGGATAAAATAATTCTAACAGTAAATAGTAACGTACTAATTATCGACAATTATTTACTTACGGTACTTCCATTTAATTCAAATAAGAACGTTCTGTTTATTCAGAAAACTGTTTGCTCATATCGACCAAATAAAACAAATATGCTATGAAGGAGCGTTAAGTAAAACATGACAGATGTTTGAAGACCCTCCGCAAACAATGCTCACTAATTTGAGCACCAATACAACATATTATACGGAACCAAATGCCGATTTTTGTACAACATCATTACCTATCAAACGCTGAATAATGCTGATCGCACATTACAGAAAATTCCTATCCGCCGCCCTAGTTGTACGACCTATGGGCACGCGCTGAATGCAACGCATTATTCAGTACTGAAAATGCAGTTCGGAAGTTAATAGTGCTGCTGCTTGTGTTTTTCAGTACGGAATAAATAACACGATACGGTCACTCTTGGACTCAGGTGGCACGTTGCAAATGTGCACTCAGCATTATTTAGCATTTGATGGCATTATGTAAATATCGACATTTCTTTGCGTATAGGGCTAGAGACAAATCTAGCGGCAAATTGTGCCAGCAATTCCGCAAACGAAAATTCACTTCGACGCTTTGTCCGCGCAAAGATGTAGGTAAGTAGGTACATATATTATCACGTTTTCATATTTAATTACTAGAGAATGCCCGCGGCTTCGCCCGCGTGAATTTCGGTTTTGCACAAATCCCGAGGGAATCGTGGATTTCCGGTTCCCGTTCCCGCTCCCTTTTCCAACCTTTATACCTACTATCAAGGAAGTTCGCTATAGTAATCTACCTATAGCTGTAGCTATAGATTTCGGGTTTTTCAAAATCCCATGGGAACTGTGAATTTTTTCAGGATAAAAAGTAGCCTATGTTTTAAGTCACGGTCAAAATTTCAAAGTCAAAATTTCAGCCAAATCGGTTCAGTAGTTGCGGCGTGATTGAGTAACAAACATCCAACCACACTTTCACATTTATAATAAGTATTAGTAAGATTTCAATATGTTAGACATAATTATCGCTGGTCTAATTAGGTTTCCTGTAATAAAAATACTCCTTTGATAAATATGTCCTTCCTCCAATAATATTGGACACAGAGGTATCATACATAATTATCTAAGTATACCTCTGTGTTCAATATAGTATCTACTTTACAAATATTACTCGTAGCAATAGGAATTTAAAAATTAACTTATTTCAGTGATTTCAGCAATATATTTTCTGCTTAATAATATTTCTAAGAAAATACTGTTTTTTAGATACTTAACCATTTTTCGAAGTATCTAAAACAAAGTGCCTGTTACATAAAAATTTATATAAAGCTAAACATATCGTTTTTTTAATTTATTTCTCAATACCTCTTCGCCCTACAACAGCAGATGATAATATTTGAGTAACATAATTTATCCAGCCGCTTTTAATGCCAAAAATATTTAAAAGGAATACCTGGCCGAAGCTTCCATTAAACAGAATTTCACATCACGGCGACCGCGTTATCTGGTTAACGCTACTATTTTGGTATCACTCGTTATAATGATATATCGCTATTGAAATTTTAATTTATAGACCGTTCATTATCTACAGTCGCATGCGAAACTGTAAAACGCCCCGCGCAATGATTTATCACGCCCTTTGCGTTTATGAACACACTTGCTGTAGCGTTTCATTATTATCGCCCGTACGAAATTCGCTCGCCCCTGATTGGACCCCATATGCGATAATAACGTTATTGTGTATTGGCAGGTTGGTATTTTATGAAGTACTTACTAACCACAGTATGAACGGAATCTTAATATTTGATATGCAATATTATGTAAAATTTATTAAAAAAAAAAACTAACAAACATAATTGCATTGGTTGTTATTTTTGGAACTACTTTGAACTAATATTATACATCTAATTCGATGTCTCTGCAATCGGTAATTTAAAAGAAATAGGAAATTCAAATTTTACCTTTATAACATTCCTAAAAGCCGTTGTAGGTACAACTTTGTAAAATACTGGAATATACTTAGGTTATATTTTAAAAACTATTCAATTCAATTCAATTCAATTTTATTCATTTGCTGATACAGGTATACATATAGGTATACATACTACTTACCTGGTTCCGCAAAAAAATAACACTTACTTTTTTACCTATTTTGTTTTTTAATTTTCTACAGTCTATATCTATTTTGTGCTAACCGATATCTCCCTTTCGAAAATGTGTATTTTTATAATAAACTTGGCACCTAAATTGTTTATCCAAAGGCACTGAAGTAGCCGCGAATTCGCAAGTCCCCTTCGACGTGCACTCATAATCCCATCCAGTTATTTAACACTGAACATTTGTGCCTGTTTGCGGACTTTAACACAATTTGCCTCAAACGCGTTTAGTGCGCGATGCTCTTTTCGCTGCTAACAGGCTTACGGAAACCGTAAATAAGGGATTAGTTCCGCACTCTGTTTTCATATGACTTCGACAGTAAAGAGAGAAATATAGACTTATCATTACCAATATTACTTAGGAATTTCATTAATATTGTAAGAATATAATATGAAGCGATAGCTTTCCTTTATTTTTTATTTTTGCTGATATTATTATTCAAAATCAAAACAGACCAAAATATTTGCGCTTGCAAAAAATAAATTACCCTACACTTTAAATCTAAGTTTCCCATGTATTTAAAGGTGTACAGACACTGTACTTATTATAATTTCAACGTCTTTAAAAAAATTCGGTTTCGGCTGATACTGAACGCTGAAATTCGATTTCAACATCGGTTCCGGCTAAAAGTCCAGTTTCAGTCTGCTCTACATATTATTATAGCTCTAAAATGATTCAATGATAGATAAATACCATCCAGGCACAGAATATTGTCCGTATTATAATATTAAGCTTACTTTAATCATTCCGAAATTCTAATAACGATTGACGTTGGAACCCAATATTTCCAGACTTAAGTATAATTAATTCCATCCAACTGAAAAGGAAGGCCTGTAATTGTGACGGTTTAGAAATTATACAAAAACATTGGAAGGCATCTTACTTGGTATTGTCAACTAAGGAGGTCGGAGTCATCCACGCTCGTGTAAGCGGTTCTTCTTTGAGCGATGTGACGGGCCCCCTCGGCTGTGCGTGCACCCCCGCCGCCTCCTGGTGGTGCAAGCCGAACATCAGACCCCCTGAGAATATAAAATATGCATTTAATTAGTTTTGTCCTCAATAGCGCAGCGGTCGTCGGGCGTGGATCGAAAGTCGAAAGGTCGACGGTTCAAACCCCAGACGTTACACTATTATCGTACACAAGCTTTCGCTTATTCCGGTAAGGGGAATATTAGCCATGTTCATCATGGCTAATATTCTTTTATAAAAAAAGGGTGGAGGACCTTTAACCGGACAGTTTGCGGAGGAAAGACAATTTGCTTTGTGAACTTGTACCTAACTTGTCAAATAATGGAAGTATGACTAGTAGATTATACTGCGAGAGTCGAGAAGTGAGTGCGAAGTCACCTGTTTTATGATTAGTTAGGTAGGTATCCACACAGTTTATGTAATAAAATTTAACTGTTTCACATTTATATTTATTAGTTCACAATAATATATATAAAAATCTTACGAAGTCAACAAAATATGTCAATCTACATAAATCCTTTCTAGGAATAAGTAGTGTAACTAATTTACTCCCTGTCTCTACATTAACGGGATATTAATTGGAAAATTTGTGCGATTTTAAGTATGAAAACTAGTAGGTATAAGAGCAATGACTGTCTTTAATAGGTATAGAGGTATGCTGTTTGAGTCTTTAATCTATTTTTTTTTGTTTCAATTGGAAACAATATTTAAAAATATTATTATTTTATAGTTTTTTGCTAAAAATCAGAATCGTGGTAGTTCCTTAACTATAAGTTTTACTTTTATCAGTTTCCTGTTGATGGACTTATATTTTCGTCAATTCACTATTTAGTTACCTAAGTTAGGTAGGGTGGATGCTCCTAAGCCCGGTGCCCACTCCAAAAGTCGGCACTACGTCTATTTCTGTCGATATTAGCGTTTAGGAAATAATGGGTATTTTTTTAGCTTTAGCTTGCTCTAATGGGTAAATAATTTTAAAATAAGGCAGCAGTTTAACACCAAAATGCTAAATATCGACAGAATTAGATGAAGTGCCGACTTTTGGGAGGGGACCGGACTTAAGAGCATCTACCCTATATCTTGATCCGTACAGTGCACGAATACTTTATTTTCTTATTTTTACCGAAAGTCAATAACTCTTTAATTTTGTATCTCTACAACTTATAAACTACCTATTCTATTATTTATATTTGCTTAAAACATTTTACAATAAATAATAATTTATACCTATTCATAGAAATTTTTATAATTAAGAATTACAACAAATAAAAATTAGGTAGGTATATTATCAAAAATATCATCCAAACAACTGCATAATGCATTACCCCGTTGAAGGGCCAAACTTATATAATTATGTTGGTTAAGGTAACTACGACTTATTTCCGCTTACAAGTGGATTCTATGAAATGGGATAATCTAAATATCCCTAAAAAATAATTGAACATCCTCATCCTCAGTCCTCACCCTGGAACCATGAGGTTCCAGGTTTCAACACCAAAAGGCACAAACATGAAACTGCCCTCAATTGTTTTCATATTTGCTCCGTTTGAAAAATTCTGCATCAATAGCCAATAAATAAATGGATAAATAAGATTTTTGTGCAACTGAGTTTGAAGAGCACAGGCACAAAAAACAAATCCCTTTGCTTTAGTGTAACAAATATAACTTTTACCTCACTAGAGAGAGTTGAGTCCTAAAAACTAGTTCTTAAATATTTTTTATGAAATAAAATGATAGAATAGGTACCTATATGGATCTTTTAACATATCTGAACGTTTTGTGAGCCAATAAAATAAAAAATTCTAAAATTCACTACTTTCTAAAATCAAAACATTTATTTTTAGCGAGTGAGCAAAATTCACTTTTGCTCACTGATTTGAGGCAACAAAGGCCGCGTTTTTCGAGCTAGTGAGGTGGAAGATATAATTATTTTAGTGGTTAAGTATTATTTTATTTACACAGTGGTTTTTATTTCAGTGCCAAGTTTCGTCGCACTCACCCGACGACCGCGGTGCTCTGGACGGGTACAGCTTGCGCTCCCATACTTGACTTTTACTCACTGATTTTAGGCAACAAAGGCGCGCTTTTCGAGCTAGTGAGGTATTTATTATTTTTGTAGTCGCAAGTTACGTGGCACTCACCGGATGACCGCGGCGCTCCGGACGGGTACAGCTTGCGCCCCCATCCTACGGGGTCGAGCTCGAGCGGCGGCCACGGCGAGCCCGCGTACCCGCCCGCCGCCGCGTTCAGCTCGTCCGACCGAATCGCGGCACACGGCGAGCGCCCGAGAGCGCCCGATCGCGCCCGAGCGCGCGCCGACACCCGCGGACAATCACGAACGCTCCGACCCTGGTGCGGTTCTAAATTCGAATTGAAAACTTCATATCCCCGCACTGTTCCGATTTCAAAAATTATTTTAGTTTCTTAGTTTGAGAATATCAAAGTTCGAGCCGAAAATTACCACGATATTTTTATTCTTCGATTAAATCTATATTCGATCAGTCATAGTCCCGCACTAGTATGTAACAGATGACGAGAGAGTTTTGAGTCTTTTATTTTTATAACGTTAATGTCCGATGCATATTAAAAGTTAGGAACATAACTCAACACGAAAAAAAAACACTCGCTAAAATAAACTCAAAACTGGTAAAAACTGGTATATGAAAATAACACTGAAATAAATGCTAATAATATTGATGTTCCGAAAAAAAATTCAATAGATGTAATGAATGGAAGTTGAATACAAGAGGAGTAAGTATAAAGTAGTGGAAATGTATTCGTGTAAGTATCCGATAGGCGGCTCTGTGTTATCGTACTGGGATGCAGTCCCGGTAGTGCGGGCGATCCCGCTGTGGATTTGCGGAGCACTAACAAGCGTCGCGGGAGCGCGGCGCCGAGTGCCCGCGCCGCGGCGCCCCCTGCCGTCCCCGCGGACTGTGGGAGGCGCCCTGGGGACACGCCCTCGCCTCGAGAGCGGGACGACGCGACCCACGCAGGTGGCGCCACCGACGCGCATTACTTCACCGCTGTTCCAAATTCAAAAAAAAAAAAATTCCATCACCATTCAAATACCCATCATTAATAAATCCCCAGGCAATTTTTTACACGCGAAAGCAGGTTCTATACGCCGTCGAGGAGCATCGGCGTGTATGATAATGGAGGGTCGCGCGCAGTTTCCCGTAGAGACCGCCGAGTGGGCCGCGCGAGTGAAGGACGGCGGGAGGTGAGACGCACAGCATCTCTCCGGACCGCGGCCCGCCCTGGGACGGCCCACGGCCCACGGCGCGAGGATCACTTATTAAACCGAGTTAGATTGACGATGATGAAATTTCAGTGGGAATTGACTTTAACTACTTGCGAGATGAGGTTTTGTCGCCACATTAATTATTACGTTAGTATGTGAACTTTGGCTGCGGGTTATGGGTACCTTCTACGCGGATTAATTACTTCATACTTCAGGCGTGTTTTGAATACGTTGAGATATTTGTTGTAAGGATACAATAACAACATGGATTTATTCACAGTCTTAAAAAATAAACAAATCCACTTACTAACAAAAATACAGACATAATCTGACAAAAAAAAAAGTATGCTCTATAATAAAAATTATTTTACTCCTAATTGATGGCATTATTAAATTGCCCTTTAGTCTTTACTGATAAGTAACCTGTATAAAAGATTTACATAATATCTATTTAATAAACTATCCAACTATCCCATATTACTTACTTATAATTTGTAACCACAATTTGTAACCCAGCACGAAAATTCCGACTCTACGCAGTTTTGTCCGTCAAATGCCTACGCCACGTCTACGAGCCTTCCGGCGTAGCACAATGTAGCAAACAAATTCTCATAATTATTATTGATCCATGACTTTATGAGATAATAACATTGATTTGACTTTGTAATATTGTACAAATCTGGAACACTCGCAGCTTAATTGTTTCAAGTTGTCATAAATAATTACGTACCTATTTATATCTATTTTTAAAATGGACTGAAATTCGAAATAATGCAATTTAGATTTTTTATTTAGATTATTAATTATTATAAAATAACTTAATAAAATAAAAATTATTTGTTTAGACCCTTGGTCATATTTTTAAAGACACATTTAATCTATACTTCTATACTAATAAATAAAATTGAAGTGTCTGTCTGTAATATCGAAATAACTACCTCATATTAAGCTCATATGGTTATTTGAACGCTACCATAACCGAATCACACGTTTTTAAAATTTTTGTCTGACTGTCTGTCTGTCTGTCTGTCTGTTTGAACGGGCTAATCTTCGGAACGGCTGAACCGATTTTGACGGGACCTTCACATACAAGTAGAGAATTAACCAGGGAGTAACATAGGCTACTTTTTTAACCGACTTTCAAAAAAGGAGGAGTTGTGTTTTTCTACCTATGTACACCGATATCTCAGAGATTTCTGAACCGATTTGCGTAATTTTTTTTTTAATCGATAGAGAAACAATGCGACCCTGTTCTGTAAAAAATTTGGATTCCAACTCCTCAATCCTGATGCTGTAGGGGACCTAATCCCCAAAACTAATGGGTTTTAGAAACTTTCGGTTATTTAAATTGATATTGGGGGTACCAATTAAAGACTTTATCGTTGAATGAACTCGAGTAGGTACATATCCAACTCCTCAACCCTGATGCTGTAAGGAATTGTATTCCGAAATCGTGGGGATCCCATAGGATTTTTCCGTTTTGGGGACGGGTTTCTACAGATAAGCTACTTTTTGTTCTGGAAAATCAAAAGTTCCCACGGGATTTTTAAAAACCTAAATCCACACGGGCGAAGCCGTGGGCATCATCTAGTATATTACTACACACATTAAATTAGATGTTAGTAATCTTAAATCTTAACACTACCTAACCTAAGACAGGCCTGATTTGTCAGCACGTGCACCATATGACAATAGTTCAGGTACTGACAATCAAAACTGTCAGCAAATGCCTTCAGGATGTAATTGCAGCTAGCCCGGACACAGGCCCGGGCCCTGCGAATCAGGCATGTGCACCGTTTGCGCATAGTATAGTGTAGAAACAATCTACGTGTGCATGGATCATTAATTATTATGTACCTACAATCTACATAAGATAATATAATGTTTCATTATACATATAGTGATTCATTAAATTTCATAATTATTTAAAAATTGTTATTCAACGAGTTCTCTCGAGGGGCTTTGCCAAAATTTTTTTTGACTCTCACTTTTCATAGGTGAATAATTTACTCTTCAAAATTTTAATAAACATATCAGTAACACGTTTCGTTAATCTATGTGTGACATACAAAGGGGCTGATGGACCGACAGAAAAACAAGCAGACAGACGAGCTGGATGGAACTGTTACTTTTTTACTTTACTTACTTACCTACTACTTATTATGAATATACCCTTGCAATTTTGTCTTGCAAGTTCGTCTTGTTTTACATCGGAACATTAAAAAAACACGTATTTTACCTACTGTGGTCCCACAGATTAGTAGAATATACATACGTATGTGGTCCTATTTTTAACAGTTAGTGACAGTGTCGGGGCAAGGCCTAAATGTTATGTGGGCAAGATATATTTTGCGAAGCCCTCTGCCCGCACAAGAAGATTATATAAAATGAAATGAAAAAAAAAGGGACTCGAGGCCGTGGGCCTGGGCCCACGTAGCCCACGCCTTCCGCCGCCTCTGGTTAGTGACCAACCCATGTTAGTCACATAGAACCAGGTATATTTCATATATTCATTATGATTATCTAAAAGGTAGGGAGAAAAGTTTCTTCGTCTATTTTACATATTTCAAGATTTTTTTTTTTTCAAAGTTTATTAGATAGATACCTATGTATCTAGCTAGCAATCTACTCCTATTGGTCTCGTTTTGATTGTTCCGTTGCTGTAGAAGTTTTGGTATTTTTGGTCCAAAAATTGCGACACGTAGTTTTGACAGGACCTCTTGATTCTTTGACTGTAGAAGTTTTGGTATTTTTGGTCCAAAAATTGCGACACGTAGTTTTGACAGGACCTCTTGATTCTTTGACGTCCTTATCTAAGACCTAAAGAATTCTGAAGTGACCGAAAAAAAATGGAAATTTGAGGTTGCAACTTGCAAGGTCAGGTCTACATGGTGGATGCATTAACACTTCCCAGCCAAGCTGTTTCAATTTTTGCTGTGTAGGTATCTGAAGATTTAAGTGGTCTGGCGTTATTATTAATTATAAAGGACTACTTACCTACAATCTTTCTGTTAATACGGTCACCTTTTCTCAATTTCTTGCTTCATTCTCATCAACTGTTTATAGTAGAGATTCATCAGAATCGAAGGTTTTACCTGGCGGTAAAAGCTCATTATGAAAGATGCCATTCCAATCCCATATAGGTAGGTAGGCATGCACCACCACCACCAGCACTACAGCCTTTTAACATCCCACTGCTGGGCACAGGCCTCCTCTCTCATAGCAGAGAGGGATTTAGAGCTAAGACCCGCCACACTGCTCCAATGCGGATTGGCGGGCTTTAACGACTATTGTCACATGACAGTGATAGGTACCTAATAGATAACCGGGACCGACTGCTTAACGTGTTCTCCGAGGCACGGGGGTGAAACACCGCCAGCTTCCAACTCCGGGCTGGCACTGAGAATTTCAAAACCTGACAATTCAAATAATTATTTGCCCGACCCGGAAATCGAACCCAGGACCTCCGAGGACCTCGTGATCTGCGGTCGAATATGCTAACCACAAGACCAACGAGTCAGTCTTAAACCAAGGTATACAAGTACACACAACATCACCTTATTGCCATATTTGTCAATGATATTACACCTAGATAAGTAGGTATATAAAAAAGTCATTGCTTATTGCGCGTTGTTAAACCGGTTTTCACCACAGTCTGAGGAGCTTGGCCACACTTTGACAATATTTTTTTTGCACATTCTTCTCGTGATTCACTATTCTGTTCTGTATCATCTATTTGGAAACGGCCGAACTGATTTTGACGAAACTTTCACAGGCTGTAGGTAGACGATTATGCAAAAAGTGAAGCGGGCAACTTTTTTCCTAAAATATTTTGTAGAGTTCCTGCATGAAATTTAAGATTCTTGATGTTAGGGATAAGTAGGTAACCTAAGTAGGTTACCTAAAAGATTATCTAACTCATCTTCACGCGGCCATTATACCTATATACATTTTGGAGATCGACATCTAGGCTCCATTAAAAATCTGCAGACCATAGTTAGGTACCTACAGAAAATACCTTAGGTATACCCTTACATTTAGAAAGTTTCCATCATCCTATTCTACGTCCACAACAAATGGCTAATGCAGGTTTCAACAAGTATAGAGGCCTCTACGGAGAGTGCCCTGGGAGGTCTCGGAGGGACCGCCCGCGCCCCGCCCACCGCTCGCCACGCCCACATCTGTGCCTAGAGACAAGAGTTTGAAATATTGTTTGCAACTATGATCGATAATAACTTTGTCCTGGTACGGGCATGTCTGGTAAGACAAGACTACGATAGATGAATAGCAGCAAAATATACCTACTTACCTACCACTTTTCAACGTACTGAGAGGTCCCTACGTATGGCCTATTTTATTCATAAACCCAAAATATTTTTATGTAATTTTGAATAATGAAGCTCTTGTTAAGTACCTATCTAATCTACTGTGAACGGCTGCCAAGTTAGCAAAAACTAAACGCGAATTTTTTCATCATCATCATCATCATGATCAACCCATTACCGGCTCACTACAGAGCACGGGTCTCCTCTCAGAGTGAGAAGGGGTTTGGCCATAGTCTACCACGCTGGCCAAGCGGATTGGCAGACTTCCTCTCTTTCGTGTTCATCCTCACGATGTTTTCCTTCACCGTTAAAGCAAGTGATATTTAAATACTTAAAACGCACATAACTCCGAAAAGTTAGAGGTGCGTGCCCGGGATTGAACCCACGACCCCCGATTAGAAGTCGGTCGTCCTAACCACTAGGCTATCACAGCATATACACAGAATTTTTTCAGTTTAGTTGAAAATGCTCGTTTACCAAATTAGGGTCAAGACAAATTGCAGCAGCTTGAAGCGAGGGATAGAAAACCATGGCGTCGCGTCGACGCGCGCACTTGCTCGCAAATCGCAATGCATCGGGCGGATCGGCCACCCAGTAGGTAAGTTTACTATGGTCGCAGATATTATAATATCTTTAGTTATTCACAGTTCAATTAGCCAGGATAACACAGATTGACGTAAAAATGCGCGAGCCACTGCGAGACGAAATTGCTGCAAACAAATGTACGTTAGATCATCGTAGCGAAAAATTTCTATGTCTATCATCGATGTCGATGATGTCTATGCGTTAGATACTCCTGTGCAATTTTTGAAAAAAAACGCATTGCGTGGCTTTGAGTCTGCCGCAATATGCCTTGAACCTTGTAGACTGGAGCCTCAGGTCTATAATTGAGGGGGCAGCTTAGGTTAGGTAGATAAGAACGAAACTAGAATTACCTACTGACAGGTAGATACCAAACTAGGAACGCTAAATTCAAAATTAAACCTAGATTCAACTGAGAATCGAACCCTCGAACTAATCGATCAGCTACTTACAAACATTACGGCTCTCTAATCCAACCACATAATTCCCAAAAGACAATAACTAATCTAGTTATGTATTGCGAGCACAGTAGTAACCTGATTGTGATGCGTTCACTAAGTCCCATTGTTCTATTTAAGGCCTTCAGGAAGTAGGATCTGTGTGCTTAGTCTAAAGCGGAGCACTCGAAAACGAACTCGAAAACTATTGATCGATTTCAGAGTAAAATAGACCTAAAATGTCTTGTATTAAGGTTTGAGTTCGCCAATACATTCAGCATTGTTCGAATGCTGAATGTATTGGCGAACTCAAACCTTAATACAAGCCATTTTAGGTCTATTTTACTCTGAAATCGATCAATAGTTTTCGAGTTCGTTTTCGAGTGCTCCGCTTTAGACTAAGCACACTGTATGCAAATTCTGTTACGCGTTAGAAATCGATCACCTACGATGGTGCCCTCGTTTGTGATAAACTGTAAAATCTATCAATAGAAATTAGATTATTATTACTTTCATACTTAGTAATTTCATTGTTATTTCAATCATCTCTCAATTAGCTGCACAATAATTGTGTTTGCGTTTGCGTCGACGCAGTTCAACTGAAGAGTGCCTGCCTTAAAAACTAAATAAATAAAACACCAGCTGTAGTATCTCTATATCTTCTGAACTAGACATCCTAAACAATTAATTATCTTTATTTTTTATGGTGAGTGGTTCCAGCCATAGGTAGTTATCACCCTACCAGCAAGGAAATCCCATCAGTAAGATGCCTTGTAGAAACGATTAGAGATACCTAAGGGTATATCTGCCATAAATCCTCTGTTACATCTCAGACTGCATTAGAATCATCAATGGCTAAAGTGTTGTAATTTAAAAAAAAAAACCAATTGTCCATAAGGCCTTAGTAGACTACCTATCAGATTGTCATCACTAAAAAAAAAAACACTTGTAACGCCGTAGCAGACTATACCGGGCTCACCATTTTAAACACAGGTCACGAAACCTTCCGGGCGCGAAAAACTCGCTAAAAATTTACAAGCACTGAAATGTTTATTGGCGCTCGAGTATCGTCTTCATTTTAATTCGAAACCTTAAGTCAGCTTTAAATTACGCTTTTTGCCGTCCTTATAACACCCTCGGCGGCTGTCCCGGATTAGGGCTACCGGTACTTTTTCTAGTGCGAAGGAACGTAGTGCCTTTAGAAGCCCCCGGGGGGTGCTTTTGGACCCTTAACGTTTACGACTACCCGATTGCTTTTCTATGAAGGGCCTGAAAATGGGACGACAAAAACAGACAGATGCGCGCGGGAGGAATTGATCGGCTCGCGTGTTGCAAGTGCGAATTTTGATGTCTTTCGGCCACTTCAGTGGTCATTTTTTATCGGTTATTAGGTGTCGATGTTTCCGATTCATGAAGTGGTTTGAACAAAAAATTTAAGAACGTATAAACATGGCAAATGCATATTTGTTCGGAACACGATGTTCCACTTAGCTGCCTCCTTAATTTTAAGATTTATGTGGATAACTAATTCTCACTACATGAGCAGTTTTTAGTTTTATCGACTTTTTCCCACAGTATCGCTACCTTACTTCACTTTGTATCTAAATATCTGTTATTAACTGCTCAAAGATTTAACGATTTATGATATGCAGGACCAGAGGCAGCACAATACGTTGCAGGCTTTTTATAGGAACTTGATGATCCGCCCATTAAATAAACCCATATCAAAGTATGTTGAAAACACCACCGAAGACAATTGGTTCCACAATTTTTGTGTATGTGAAGGGATTGAATATCTCTAAGAACTCTTTGCTAAGAATCCCTCTCGATAAATGCAGATAATTCTAGATACTATTTAGTTCTACATTATTCGCAACATTGATTCAGAGAATTCGTCATAATTTCTCAAGTAAAACGCACCACGCCTCGGTAATGCAAACGGATTCTACAAAAGTCACACGCTGAGTGAACAAATACGGCAAACATTTTGACACAAAGGCGCAACCGACGTCATAAATACATCTTCAGGCAGGCCTTTGGTCGGGCGCACCGCGAATAATAACATTCGAATAAATGAATGAGCGGCTGTCATTCAAAAACTACTGTTTCTCGAAAGGATAATGATTGCGGATTTTGCCGATGCTATGGGAATTATAACGGTAAGTTACAAGACTGGCATGTAAATGGACGAAGTGACTTTGCGTTTTGTGATTTGTATTACATTTGCAATAAAGAACAAAGAATAAATAGGTAGCAAAAAAAATTTTGTGGAGTAAAACCATACTTAAAGACATTATAGTTGTATAAGGAATATAATATGTTTGCGAATGTAACAACAAGATCACATCTACAAAATCTATGTTAGGTAGGTAGGTAACTGTAATTAATTTTAAAAAGTAAATGGTACCTCTAAGGAAGCTTGAGAAAATATTTTTTCTACCTATAATGAAATAATGAAAATTGCTATTAGCTTGAGCTAATAGCAATTTGCATTATTTTATTAGTCTCCAGGTATTTTGCGTCACTGCCTAATTTAAGACTGTAAGGACCTAGAATAATATGTAAGTAGTTTTAGTACCTATAGCAACTTAGTAAGTAACTAAGTACCAATCATAATAGTAAAAAATATACTTCTCGATTCTCATAGTATATGACCACGTTCGAAAATAAGCTGAAATCGAGAAGAAAACAGCCGCGAAGCCTTTTATTTTTCCGCAAAAAACGTAACGTCAAGCGAGCAATTTGCATTATTTTAATGGCGTTATATTTCCCAGGTATCCCGCCACACGTTCCGAGTATTTTCTGCGGCGGCTGTATGATAAAACTCGAAGCAGATCGTCATAATGTGTTTAGCTCTTACCGCTTTGATGGCGGACACAGAATAAATTGTTGGAAGAGAGAATCTTTTTTAACCCGCAACGCAAAAACAACGGGGTGTTATTGGGGTGCAAGTTTGACGTGTCTGTGTGTGTGTATGTGTTTGTCTGTTCCCCCGTAGCGCTCAAACGGGTGAACCGATTTGAATTTTGATTTGTTTTTTTTTTTGTTTGAAAAGTGAATTAGTCGGGTGTGTTCTTAGCTATGTTTGATGAAAATCGATCCAAGATGGCCGCCGCCACAAAATGGCGGATTACTTTTTTTCAGAACTCCCTCAATATGGGTATCAAATGAAAGCTTGACCAGTAGAATAAGCACTATGTAAATCCAAGATGGCCGCCACCAAAAAATGGCGATGTCGGGTATTTTTTAAATTTTAAATTTTTATCTATTTCTTGTATTCGATGGCAAGTGAGCTCTTGACTGGGATATAACCTGGTGCTAAAGGATGATTCCAGTCTAAGATTAAGACGGAAGTGCGCTTACCTGGTAGAGGTCATCGTTGTCGTCAACCGTCTTCCATCTGTATCCATCCATCCTATATTCGCGTACCTACTGCAATAGCTATTCTTTTAGGGAGTAGGGAATTTCCCTATCCCGCGATCGAGATAGGAGAAGTCCCTATTGGAGGAAGATACATTGTCTGTATCTAGCAGCTCTCTGTGACTTGTTTGTCCGTCCTATACATCTATAAAAGGGTTTGCTAACACTGCGCTTTCCGGTGCGAAGTCCCCATTGCAAATCATTCGATCTATTGTCTATCGATTCTTCGAACTATGTGCCCACTTTCCCACGCATTGCTACTTTAGCTTCACAACCCGCAAAGCTATATGTTCACGGACATAGCTTAGCGGGTTGTGATGATATTTCACTCAAACCACACGCATAAAAACGTCTTAAATTTTTCAGATAGGTAGGTACTTAGGTGAAAACTAATCAAAGAGTCGCTTCTGTAGATACTCTTACTCTATGCCCTGATATAACAGGAAGCATTATATTACTTATTCAATATTTTCAAATTGGGCGCGCACCGATGTAATGGAAACGGAAAAAAACCCCGAAAGAACGCTGAAACCCCAGCAAATGGATTTGCAAGCTTATCATTTATTTACCGCAGAAACTGAATCAGGCGTGGTTTTTTTTTAATTTCAACCACTGTAATTTGTTATGACGTTGATATTTTTAACGTGAAAATGGTTTTATAGCGGTTGATTCCTATTTTTAAGGACTTAAAGAGTTTCTCACTTTCTCGCTATTGGATAGAATGCATTGTTGTAGCAAGAATATCATAAATTCAGCCAATCACCACAGTTGAGGCTTTAGAAATGATTGCATGATGATACAGTTTTTAGACAATAGACTTGAGGAATCTTAACGTGACAAACACTCAATCACCGTCTTTTGTTTACACACTGCCACACACTTGTTCATCAAAACACACAATGGACATAATTTAGAGTTATATAAAAATCGTGCCAATATTTCATAGCGGGCCCCCTAAAAACGGCGAAATAACAAACCTTGGGCGACAAGTGGCTCCGAAATCGCCATATGACTACGGTGTCATTGCGACCATTTATCATCCGAGATGTGACAACTGAATTTATTCATATAAAAAACAAACAAAAGTGCCCCACTGCCCATGGATAACAATTTTACTCTTCTCTTAACATTCGAGGTGCAGAGTAGCTATGTTAAGAGAAACTTAAATAAAGCAATGTATCTACCTACTGTAACTACCGTTTCAATATTTTTATAGATATTGAAACGTGATTGAAACTTCTCTTCTTTAGACTATTTTTTCTTCAAAACAACAATAAAAATATCTACTATATAAAAATAAGTCGGGTTTTCCTTCCTGACGCTATAACTCCAGAACGCACGAACCGATTTCCACGGTTTTGCATTCGTTGGAAAGGTCTCGGGCTCCGTGAGCTTTACTTAGCAAAGAAAAACACGCGAACGAAGTCGCGGGGGTCAGCTAGTTGATTATTAAAATGTTAATGGTGGTTGTTGCAATAACGCGTTAATTAATTGACTGAGCTGGTTAAGCAACGTTTAATTTGATGGACACCTAACTGAATATGTCACTGACCTTGGAGAGCTGAATATAGCCTGTCTTCGGTACCTCGGAGAGCATGTTAAGTCGTCGCTGGCGGTTATTATTAACATTAACATCTGAAGTAAGCATCTAGACACACGGTCGTGTGTCAAACCAACGTTAAACTTAACAGTAAACAAGTACTTAATAAACAAACCGTACCTACTCTTACTTAAGTTGTACGCGAAAGGATCTTGCAGCCCACCGTATTATTATGCTAAGAAATCCGCTACCATTAGTTATGCGATTAATATAGTCATGTATTAACGCACTGGAGCAGCGTGGTGGGTCTAAGCTCTAAATCCCTCTCTCCTATGAGAGAGAAGGCCTATGCACAGCTGTGGGACGTCAAAAGGCTGTAGTGGTGATGCTGTATGAACATAATGTCTGGACCCTAATTATTGAAAAATCGAAGAGTACAAGTACCTAAGTGCAGCACTTCTCTCTGTCCACAGCTACTCTACACACAAACTTGTTCAAAATCTGAGGGGCGCTGGTGCAGTAGGTGCGTGGGGGCGATACAATGGAAAGATAGCAATTTGATATTCAGGCCACATTTTTAATAAGCACCAGTGCCCGGTAATGGGTGAGTGGCCCACTCTTTACAGCTTTTTGTTGGGCCATTAACGAGTGACGTTGCATTCTATTCCTTCGGGGAAAAAATTGGGATTAATTGTTAAGTAAAAAATACATAAGTAATTTAATAAATTTAATTAGCTAAAGTTAGTGAAATATTTATTTATGTAATAAGTATAGTCTGATTTTTAATTCGGTGGAATTCTGACAGTTGTCATTTAAAAATAGAATGAGTTATTTGTATGAAAAACAGGGTTAACACCTGAAGTTCAATTTTACCCCAAACAAAAGTTGGTATAAATCGACCAGAATCTCATGAAAAATAGAGAAATGAAATTCCAAAGTTAGCAACACTACGGCTGCCCTAGCGATAAACAAAGTAACTGTTTGTGAAATTGACTTTTTTGCATTAACAAAAGTTTTATGTCGAGTAGTTTTTTACCACAGATTAATTATTATTTCAAATAACTTGAACCGTTTACTGAAATTTGAATTGCCCAAACAAAGTAACTGCACACACTAACCCAGAATATAAATGCAAAAACCAAGTAAACAACAAGCACAACAAAAACAAAGTAATTGGATGTTGATTACTTTGTTTTTGTATTTAAAATGCAGTTGCTTGATTTTTCGTTTCGTGAAACGATCCCAGGTAAGGTGTTCTGAATGTAATTACTTTGTTTATCACTAGGGCAGCCGAGTTAACCTAGTGTTGCTTACTACAAAATTTAATTTCCCTATTTTTCATGAGATTCTGGTCGATCTATAGGTACCTGAAGTATCTGTCGGGCATTTGTCATATATTTACATGAAGCAATTCATTTTTATTTATATGTAAGTTTTGAATTTATTATCTTTTTTGTGGTAACTGTTTTATTTCTGGTAACATTAAGAAACGTAAGAATTCCACGGAATTAAAAATCAGAGTATAAATTAATTTAGGTAGGTAAGTCGACGCTTTAAATTAACAGACCACACTTATTTAATTCCTCCTTGCGTCGCACCCTCACAGCTGAGGATCGTAGCTCCTAATTGATAAGACCTTCTTGATGGTCTCTTCCCACCTCTTCCGGAGCTGCGCCTTGCGGTAAGCACAATAGATTGGCGAGTCAAGTGATTCTTCCTCCAGCAAGGTTATTCTGTAACTTAATTACCAACTGAAAATAGTTGCCAACGAATTAGTTTGATATACATTGCCGCTTTACTGTGTGAAATATAAAGTGTTTTCATAATTTCACACAGAGCAGCAATGTATATCGAACTAATTCGAGTTACAGAATAACCTGCCTGGTCCAACTTTTTGCTTTGGCCGACTAAAGTTGGCCTTAAAATCTGAATGTTAAGGCCAACTTTACTCGGCCAAGAATAAGTCTGCGAGGCCTCCTTCCTTCGATCGTTCCTGTGTTTTTTTAATTAAGTAGGTAATTAAGTACTTCGAAAAATCAACGATTTGGGGTCGTTGTTTTTAAACCTATTTTGTCCCGAGGTCTACCTATCTTAAAAATACCTACTGTTGAAATAACTGATTCTTTTATGCTGTAATTTTCAATCAATTTGTGTCATAACATGTAGGTAAGTACCTATTTCACCAACAACAATCAATACCTACATATAATAATATAATAGATATTACGCAACATAAAAAAATACGCGTCGAATTGAGATCTTCCTCCTTTTTTGAAGTCGGTTAAAAATACGCTTATAAAGAAAAAAGTTTATACGCGAGGTCTAATTTCAGAACAAACTAAGTAACTAAGAATGTAAGGTACCTATAGGTAGAGAAAAGAAAAACAAAATAACTCTCCTTTGCGTTTTCAACAAGGGACGCGTGTAGCACATTTGCATTACTTGTACCCGCACTAACGGCGACAGCATAATAGATGGTATTATAGTCAACCATCGACGTCAAAAAACACAAAAAGCCACTAGAGATGCGAACAGATGCGCCACAATACTTCGTTAGCGCGACGAGCGCCTTTCAATTTGACAGCGCATAATGCGCGCTAAACATTAGGTTAGCAGCGGGAAATATTAAAAGTAATTTCTGTTTTCGAAGTGATAACGTCTTATAAAGCGATGAACGCCGGTTACACGCACGAAAAAGCATGGTTCATTGTCACGTACCGCGTGCAAGCGAGAGCGCGGAACAAGCGATAGAGAAGGCACAATCGGCCTGAGTGTTCGGCTTGTGACGCATAGAGTCTCTTTGTTTTCTTATGACGTTATCACGTAAAATTATTATCGTCCGTACGATAATTTTACGTGATAACGTAATAATAATAATAATTAAACCGACTTTACAGACAATCAATTTTAAAAAAAATTAGATAAGAAATTTTTCTCCCATAAAAGATGTATTATTCTAAGAAGTGCGTTTTCAGTTTTCGTTTGCGTTTGATTTCGTCACGCATCTTAACCCAGCACGCATAATAAACGCACCACATTGTTTCATAATAATAATATTTCAATATTGTGCGTAATATTTCCTAGCTGCGGGATTGCGGGATATAGCTTTCGTGAATTTTCAAGATTGCGAAGCTAATTAATCCGCACCGCCTGGTTGGTTAATTAAATTAAAATAAAACAAATATTTAAAGGGGGCTCCCATACAACAGACATGATTTTTTGGCGTTTTTATAGTTAATGGTACGGAACCATTATTCGTGCGCGAGTCCAACTCGAACTGGACCGGGTTTTTTCGTATATATTTCAATAAACCTTGTAAAACTATAAGGTAGGTAGGTAAGTACCTACTTAGGAAGATATCTAAGTACGTAGATAAGTACTCAACTATATCTTCATACTAAGTTCAGATCTTCAATCCAAGTGTGAGGCCAACAAGCAAAGTGAGACAATACAACTTAGCTGAACTTAACCAGCTTAGCAGAGTAACTTGTAGCACTTAATTAGTATTTCGGTCTATCTTGTTTAACTTGCTAGACCTAATTAGTACTTAGTAGGTACTACTGTACAGAACTGCAGCTGTGTCGTCTTCATCGGCCATTAGTAGCAGTAGTTAGGTAATGTATATACCTACTTCCATTTACTAACCTACTTATCTACCTGTATTTCTAATTGGAAACTCTTGAACAATTTTAATTCGTCGGGTTTAATAAAATTTATTCTTGTATCGTTTTAGAGTTCTGTACCCAAAGGGCAAACGGAGCGAGTTTTAAGTACCTAATGTAAACTATACCATAGACTAGTCACTAGGTAATTTAGAATACAAATTCGAAAAAAATTTACCTAAAAGAAGAGGGAATTCTAGATATAATTAAAGACATCACTGATGTTCAGAGACGGCGTATTGATATGATATATTTACCTATCTAGTAGGTATAAAAGTTGGAATATAAATATCTACAAATAGGTAGGCTACTGATTCAGTAAGAACCTAGGTCAATTAGATACAAAGGTTCGTTTAGTTACAAAAATATTTTCCTATTACGGAGGTAAGAAGTTGGTCGTACAAACTCAAATGATCAGTTGCGGCAATAAATACACTGTGGTCTTTAATCTATGGTTTCGGTTAGAGTAACGTAAGATTATTAAGTTGATCTTAGAAGGTACATACCGGTAGTTGGAAATGCGTAGGTTAATATCCGGGCAGCAGCTTGAGGTCGCGCTAATTAAATACGAATCTCAAGACAATACCCGAGATTTTGGCGGCGCGCTTTCACACTAGGTGACAAAAAATATACTTAGTAGGTATCTCTACGGCTCTACCTAAACTTTTTAGTTTTTGACGCGATAACGTCTTAGATATAAATCGATGAACGCCGGCTACACGTACGAAAATATATTATAGCTATTTTTGATACAAGTAGTAAAACCTAATGCAAAAACCATCTTGTAGGCAGTAGTTACTTATACCAATCCTCGGGTTAAGAAATTATTGGGCTTTTCTGTCATGTTTTCTCAGTAGGTAGTAGGTACAGTATAAAGTTGGCGGTATCGCCTGTGCCTCGGAAAAAACGTAAAACCGATAGGATAGGAAACCATCAGGTATTTTTTATGTGGAAACAATTTTGGCATAGGTAGTCAATTTTTGTGCTAAAACGTGAGTTGTTCATAAAACTGAACAAAATTGAACTGAATATTTTATTATATCAATTCAGTCTTAGTAAGGAAAAAAGTTGAGAAAAAAGTAAAGCAGAAGTTGGTCTGTCAGCATTCTATCCCAATCAAACAACAACTCCAAAATTGCATTGAAAATAAAATCTTGATGCTATTTAAAACCCTCGTCTGCGGCTTGGGTATTGAACCTCAACGATAATTTTCAACTCGCCACACTTACCTACAACTTAACTATTATCAGAACCGTAATCACCTAGTGTGCACCGGCACATCTATCGCACTCTAAACTAGAGGAAGTTATAATTTATGAAGCGAGTTCCGGCCCCTCCCCTCCCCCCGCCTGCAGCTTCCGTCAGGGCTCGGCTACAGGCGCAACACACCTGATGTTTAATGCAAGCCGTCTGAAATCATCTATGCTCCCGACTAAGATACAGTTGAGTGAGGAAATTAGTTAGACGTTTGCTTACGAGAATCTACCTACCTACTACTTAGTACTTACCTATAAAGAAAATTCTAAAAGCCCTTTGCAAATTATTTTTTGGATTATATTTTACTAGGTGATGCCTGCGACTTCATCCTCGTGGGTTTAGGTTTTTAAAAATCCCTTGGGAACTCTATGATTTTCCTTGATAAAAAGTAGCTTATGTGTTAATCCTCCAGGGTATAATCTATCTCCATTCGAAATTTCCGACAAATCATTTCAGTAATTGCAGCGTTAAAGAGTAACAAACATACATGATACATCCTACACACACTCATACATATTATGTACATACACACAAACTTTCGCCGCGATATCTAATCGTACATGCAACTAAGTAGGTATAACAATGACATTATAATGTTTCATCCTTAGATAAGTAGGTATCTATTGCATAAATTAAAATAATCGACGTCTTTTGTATTGTCGCACTTTCATGAAGAAAAAAAAATACTTTTCACCGATAGATTCTTTTTCGGTTGCCTTTGCGACTAGGTACTTAGCGAAGGTTGGCAGTCGTAGATTCGATTATTATCTAAAAATAATTCCTACAATAAGACGTTCGCATTCAACTCTGATTGGCTGACACTCTCTCGCCAAAGCAACCCAGCCATGAGCACCATAAACTCAGTCAACCAACCAAAAAATGGAGACTATATTAAGTAATGATTAATGCAGATCTTAGAAATAGACTGATCTTCACGAGGCAAAAGGTTCGACAGAGCGCTCGCTCCACTCCGTCCACTCCTAGATGTTACGTGGCTGTTAGGAGTATGAAGGTATCTCTCGTGCCTGAACGTGGCCCAGGATATTCGACTTTTCTTATCTTGGCGGATTTCAAAAGTTCACGTTTTTGATTGACGCGTTGAACGTTGAACGAAACTGCATCATGCAGGATTTTGAGAGTCCAATTAGTAAGCTAGCATACGCATAAATGCTATCCTATCGAAAGCTTCTATTCGTTTCCTGAGGTCTTTTGGCTAACATCCGTACAGAAATACCGACTATGTTCGACTCCCGCTTTTATTAACTTTGGTTCCTAAGTAGGTACCTACCTACTTTAAATTAACATCGATGATGAATTAATGGCTCTACTAAGTTCTTGGGGATCATTAGCCTAGTCTATATTTTAAACATAATATTACCTATTACTTTTGCCCGCCAATTATTCTACCTTCGTACCTCGCCTTTAGACTACAGGCTGTGCTACAGGCACAGGGATCTATCATCTACTAGCCCTAGTCCATTATTCTAAGTTTTAACTTTCCACCTTGTAGCTTTTACTCATCATAATAATTATTTTATGCATCAATGCCATCTAGTAAAAGATTATGTACTAACTAGCAGAGGTAGCAACACCATCTATGTTGAGTTAGCTGTACTTTTAGAAGAAAGGTTCATCATAATTCATAGCTGCAAACCGAGCTGTTCCAAGAACGAAATTCATTTTAATTTCACCGGTATAAATAGATGGTGCTTTCGTAACATAAAAAATAGTAAAAAAATGTGGAAATAAAAAATTATTATATTATTAATTATTGTATCAAAATAAATAAATAATAATTTAAAAATAAATTATTAAATTAAAAAAAAAATATTGTATAATAATTTAAAAAAAAACGCATCGATATCGGCTATTAGAAAATACATCGCTTGTTCCGTATGCAAAATACATACTTAGGTACCTACCTTACCTACATATTTTCACAAAGTAAACGATGCGTCTGGTGGAAACATTGAGTGCCCTGGCACATTCGTTAACATAGACCGTAGAGGTTGGAAGTAGCGGCATCAGATTTTTGGCAAGATTTTTGGTCAAGAATCTAAGACAAAGTACCACAGAATAATAACTAAGTACCTACTTACCATATATAAATATTACAATATCTTAGGTAGAGATCGACCAGAATCTCATGAAAAATAGGGAAATTAAATTTTGTAGTAAGCAACACTAGGTTAACTCGGCTGCCCTAGTGATAAACAAAGTAATTACATTCAGAACACCTTACCTGGGATCGTTTCACGAAACGAAAAATCAAGCAACTGCATTTTAAATACAAAAACAAAGTAATCAACATCGAATTACTTTGTTTTTGTGTTGTGCTTGTTGTTTACTTGGTTATTGCATTTATATTCCCAGGGCCGGATTATCCATAAGGCGAATTAGGCAACTGCCTAGGGGCCCCGCACCGACTAGGGGCCCACGGGGGCCCCGTGAGCGCCTAGTCGATGGGGGTCCTAGTCGATGCGGGCCACGCAACAAGAAAAAAAAGCTTCATCTAACAAATTTTTTTTGAGAAAATTCTCAATGGAGGAAGTAGGTATATGCAAATGTAAAAAGGAAAGGGACCCCGAGAATTGCATTGCCTAGGGGCCCCGATAGAGTTAATCCGGCCCTGTATATTCCGGTGTTCGGAAGTGGACTCTGTATGCTTATTTTTCGTTGTCTGTGAAATCCCGGCTCTGTGACACTCTAGTTGTTCCTAATCTGTGGTGTGACACTATGGTGATGACTCGAACAAAATTGTTTTTTTTTAACGTTTTCAACAAATTGTACTAAATATTAATTAAGTTCCAAAGGTCCAAAAAATGTAAAAGGCAACGAGATATAAATAATTTGTGCATTGAAATATAACGTACTTCAGTCGGTAAAGAGTTTTCAGTCATTTTCACCAACGAACCTGCAGATGCTGGCGAGAAAGAGAGATAATTTGGCGAGCATTTCCAACATGGCCCATTCGACCGGATTTTAAGTGACTTCAAGTGACCAGTGAACTTAATTAGAATTAAAACTTTGCATTGTATCAATTTCAGGCTTGCTTCCCAGAGAACATTAAAATGAGTGAGAAATCAGAGAAAGAGCTTATTAAAACCCGAGCAAGCTTCAAGGGGCGCTTGACAGCGTTCTGTAACTATCTTAACAGTATAGGAGATTCATTGAGCCCCGTGCAGGTAACCGAACTGCAGCTGCGTACCGGTAAGTTAGACAATTTATACCAACAATTTGATGAGGTGCAATTAAAGATAGAATGTCTAGTTGATGACATAAGTATGGCATTACCTGAGAGAAGTGAATTCGAGTCTACTTATTTTAAGATCCTTGCTCGAGCTCAAGATCTTATCGCTCAAAATACTGAAAAGGCTAATGAAAGTTTATGTAGCGAAAAGAGCTCGTACAAACGTGGTAGTCAGGTCGTTAAGTTGCCTACCATTGCATTGCCAAAATTTAGTGGGTCTTTTAACAATTGGTTAGAATTTCGCGACACATTCTCTAGCCTTGTACACTCGAATGATGATATAAGCGATATTAATAAATTCCATTATCTCAGGGCATCTCTAGAGGGTACTGCGGCCATTGTTATACAAGCAATTGAATTAAGTGCGTTGAATTACCCTGTTGCGTGGAGCTTGCTTTGCGAACGATTTGATAATAAGCGCTTGCTCATACAAAATCATGTCACCGCTCTATTAGAAATTGAGTCGATTAGTCGTGAATCATCAGATAACTTGAAGCGGATAATTGATGCGGTCAATAAGAATATGAGGGCACTAGAATCGCTAGGTGAGCCAACCTCACATTGGGATACCCTCCTTATTCATATTTTAAGTAAAAAACTAGATTCAAAAACATTCCGTGAGTGGGAGGAATTTAAGGGTAGGCTCAGCAAAGATATTCCCATCAAGTTAGATTCAATGTTGCAATTTCTTCGTGACCGTGCAGATTTACTCCAAACTATTGAGGTGTCTCAGGTGAAGCACAGCCCTAATAAAAGCAAGTCCTCTGTTATAAGACATAAAGGTTTAGTGTCTAATGTCGAACCAAAGTTGGAGAAAAATCCACAATTAAAGTCATGTCCCAAATGTCATGGTGATCATTTTCTACAGAATTGTCAACAGTTTCTGGCTATGAGTGAACAGGAGCGTTGGAAGATATTACCACAATTTAAAATCTGCTTCTGTTGTTTCCGGCCCGGACACATGTCAAATAGGTGCTTTGGTCCTAGGTGTAAAAGGTGTAATCGGCGGGGAAAACATCACCCGTTGGTCTGTACAGCTGTAAGTCAGAAGAATTCGAATGACTCACATATGCCAGATGATAGGGTTGCCAGCGCTCTGTCCCAAGTTGAAGCGGGGTTGAACCCAACGTTATGACTAATGACGTCACATGATGATAGCCTTAGGGAAGACTATAAATGGAAACATGATGTATTTTTATCAACGGCACTCGTGAAGATATATGATTGCCAGGGTCGTGATCGTGTGGTACGTGCATTGCTTGATCCTGGGAGTACAACCTGTTATATGACAGAGAAACTGTGTAGTTTACTTAATTTGCCCTTTTTAAGTGTAAATGAACCTATATTTGGCATAAATAATTCTAGTTCGCTGTCATCCAAGTTATGCCGAGCATCCATCAAGTCTCTGAATGAGAGCTTTTCAACAGATTTGATCTGTTATGTTTTGCCTGCTATTACAGATAATGTTCCTTGTCGTGAGATAGATGTTTCTAGTCTGAAGATTCCAAATGATGTTGCACTAGCAGATCCCCAATTTTATAAACCTGAGGAGGTGGACCTATGCATAGGGTCTGATATTTTCTGGGATTTGTTAGGTTCAGGAAGTTATAGGCAAGGTTATGATAAACCTGTGTTATGGGAATCTAGACTTGGCTGGTTAGTTGGTGGACGACTTGTAAATGGGCTTAAGTCAAATAATCGATATAATAAGGTATGTTGTTTATCTACAGTTGAGTCTGAGGTGTCAACTACTCTCAATGATGACATTAATGCAGCTTTGTGTCGGTTTTGGCAACTTGAAGAAGTCAGTTGTCAGTCATCATATTCTGCGGAAGAGAGGGTGGCCGAGGAACATTTTGTGAAGAACATGTCACGTTTGGAAGATGGTCGGTTTTGTGTCCGAATCCCGTTAAAGAAATCACGCGACATGCTTGGTGACTCTTTGGAACGCGCCAAACGTTCTCTCTTTGCTATTGAGCGAAAATTTAGAGTTCAACCATTGTTTAGGCAACGTTATATCGATTTCATGTCAGAGTATATTTCATTAGGTCACATGTCTGAATGCGACGTTGGCCAAGCCCAGTCAGGGAACTTTATACCCCACCATGGTGTTATGCGTGAAGCTAGTTGCACGACAAAGTTAAGAGTCGTTTTTAATGCCAGCAGTCCCACGACGTCCGGCGTGTCCCTGAATGACCTTCAGATGGTGGGACCGACGGTTCAAGATGATCTTCTGTCAATTTTGTTGCGATTTCGCACTCACAAAATTGTGTTAGCGGCAGATGTTGAGAAGATGTATAGGCAGATTGTTGTACACCCCGAGGATAGGCAGTTGCAATTAATTGTATGGCGAAGGAGCCCCTCTGAGCCTATCAAAACATATCAATTAAATACCGTTACATATGGCACAGCTAGTGCGCCATTTCTGGCAACCCGGTGCCTAAAGCAAATTGCATTAGAATGTAAGGATGCTAAGGTCGGGGAAATCATACTTCACGATTTTTATGTGGATGACCTCTTGACTGGTGCAGACACTTTAGAGGAAGTTGCAGACATTCGGAAGAAGGTCTCTGAAGCTTTGTCTTCAGCTGGAATGCCTTTGCGAAAATGGAACTCCAATGACCTTCGTGTTGTTTCAACTCATAGCAATGAACCACAAGTTTGTTTAAATATGGGAGACTCTCAAGCTAGCAAGACATTAGGTCTTGATTGGCAGGCTAGGACTGACGAACTTCGCTTTTCAATTGATGCTGCAGCGTCAAATGTGTTCACGAAACGAGGATTGCTGTCAATCATTGCTCAAATATTTGATCCTTTAGGCCTTCTGTCTCCATGTGTAATTGTAATGAAGATGCTCCTGCAGAAATTATGGTTACATAAGTTAGCTTGGGATGATCAGTTGCCTGTTGATATCGCTACAACTTGGTGTGAAATCTTGAAGACCTTACCAATGTTAAACGATGTGCGGATTCCTCGACTCGTTCTATGCGATTCATATATGAGTAAGTGTGTAGATCTGCATATATTTTCAGATGCCTCTGAGGGTGCGTACGGTGCTTGCGTGTACGTTAGAAGTCTCGACGAGGATAGAAATGCCTTTGTTCGTTTATTAGTGGCTAAAAGCAAAGTAGCTCCTTTGAAGCCGAAAACAATACCACAACTTGAACTCTGTGGAGCCTTGGTAGGAGTACGGCTATATGAAAAGGTTAAATCCTCCCTGAGAGTTCAGATAAGGCACTCAACGTTTTGGACGGATTCTACCATTGTTTTGGGCTGGCTTAAAATGTTGCCCAATAAACTCACGACTTTTGTTAGGAATCGTATAGGCGAAATTTTAGACAAAACGCAAGATTGTTCTTGGCGACATGTGCCGACGGATCAGAATCCAGCAGATCCCTTATCGAGAGGTGTTGAGAGTACATTAATTTCCTCCCTCGAATTGTGGTGGTCAGGTCCAAGTTTCTTAAAACAGGATGTTTCACAATGGCCTTCAAAATGTGTAGCGGTTGAATCATTGCCTGATGTTCGAACTGAAAGATCATTGGTTTCTGCTGTAAACACAGGAAATAGGCCTAATTTAATCAATTTTGATCGGTTTTCAAATTTTCTTAGATTGAAATACTGTATAGTGTATGTGTTGAGATTTATTAATGCTTGTAAAAAACAGCAAATAAACCATAATTTTGTTTCGAAAGACGAATTGCAAAACGCGTTGAATGTGATGATTAGAACATCTCAAAGAGAATCGTTTTCAGAATACGAAATTTTGATGCGGGGACAGAAATTACCCTCTAAGAGTCAGCTTTTGAAGTTTAACGTTTTCATGGATGATCAGAATATAATGCGAGTTGGCGGTCGTTTAGAAAATTCTTCATTTGCGTACGATAAAAAACATCCTATTTTAATACAGTCCACACATAGATTTACAAACCTTTTATTTGATTTTGAGCATAAACGATTAATGCATGCAGGGCCGCAGTTACTTCTAGCGTCCATCCGTGAGAATTACTGGCCTATTGGAGGGCGTAATCTGGCCAAATCGTGTTATCATAAATGCATTTTGTGCAAACGAATGCAGGGCAGGGTAATTGCGCCTCTTATGGGTAATTTACCCTCAACGCGGTTGAGTCCTGGCGGTTATCCGTTCGAGTGTGTAGGGGTAGATTATGCAGGTCCCATTATGTGCGCCAGTCGTCAAGGAAGAGGATGTCGACTCGTTAAAGTTTATATCGCGATTTTTGTTTGTTTCACGACTAAGGCAATTCACCTAGAACTGGTAGGTGACTTAACGAGCGATAACTATCTGTCGGCGTTACGTAGATTCATTTCTCGCAGGGGGAAGCCCAAGAGTGTTTTCTCAGATAATGGTACCTCATTTGTTGGCGGATCTAGAGAAATAGGCAAGTTTTTGAAAGACAGCTGCACTTCGGTAACCGAATCTGTGGCCAATGAAGGAATTGCATTTCATTTTATACCACCATACTCTCCTCATTTTGGTGGTCTCTGGGAGGCAGGCGTTAAATCTGTAAAATATCATTTGCGGCGAGTCTTAGGGAATTGTAATTTCACGTACGAACAGTTAAACACAGTGCTAGTGCAAATTGAAGGACTTTTGAATTCACGCCCTCTCACGCCGCTATCGTCTGACCCCAATGATTTGCTACCGCTGACGCCTGGACATTTCCTCATCGGGAGACCACTCACTGCACTTCCTGTACCCAATTATGAGAGCCACTCTATGAACCGGTTGAATCGATTCCAACGCATTGAACAAATACGTCAACATTTTTGGACCAGATGGAGCAAAGAATACATCAGTGAGTTACAGCAACGATCAAAATGGAACGTAAACAATTCTACATTAAGATTGAATGATCTTGTCGTTATCAAAGAAGACGGTCTTCCACCTTTGAAGTGGAGATTGGGAAGAGTTGTCGTTGTTCATCCAGGTTCGGATGGCATCACGCGAGTGGCCGATATCAAAACTGCCAGTGGTGTGGTCCGAAGAGCCTTCAGCAAAATTTGCCCACTTCGTGAAGAGGATTCGGGTTGAAAGACGAGCTTTCAACGCGCGGGGGCGTGTTCGGAAGTGGACTCTGTATGCTTATTTTTCGTTGTCTGTGAAATCCCGGCTCTGTGACACTCTAGTTGTTCCTAATCTGTGGTGTGACACTATGGTGATGACTCGAACAAAATTGTTTTTTTTTAACGTTTTCAACAAATTGTACTAAATATTAATTAAGTTCCAAAGGTCCAAAAAATGTAAAAGGCAACGAGATATAAATAATTTGTGCATTGAAATATAACGTACTTCAGTCGGTAAAGAGTTTTCAGTCATTTTCACCAACGAACCTGCAGATGCTGGCGAGAAAGAGAGATAATTTGGCGAGCATTTCCAACATCCGGGTTAGTGAGTGCAGTTACTTTGGGCAATTTAAATTTCAGTAAACGGTTCAAGTTATTTGAAATATTAAACTGTGGTAAAAACTACTCGACATAAAACTTTTGTTAATGCAAAAAGTCAATTTCACAAAAAAATGTCAGTTACTTTGTTTATCGCTAGGGCAGTCGTAGTGTTGCTAACCTTGGCATTTCATTTCCCTATTTTTCATGAGATTCTGGTCGATCTATACTTACCTATCTCTCTTCTTCTTTAGTCAAATAGATATACAACGTTAGTTTTACTTTGCGCAAAAACCGAAACACGTGTCAAATATTTTTACATTAAGAATATTTATACAAAATTTCAAAAAAATATAATGAAAAGTAACGAAGTTATAAGCTTGTTATGTTGCGTTGTTGTCCTCGAAAAAAATGGTCACCGCAAGCCGTCACCGCAGCGCCTAGCGATCGACGCGAGTTGAATGACCGCCGCTGTGTGCCGACCGTCAGCTGATGCGCGGTAAAACATTGTGTCTAAGCTTGTAAGATTTCAAAATATTTTTGGACAAAAATATAACACTATATAGAAATGGTTGGATTCGATTTTGTTACTGATTCTGAACAAACTACTTTCAGGTTTTGCGTAAAGTAAAACTAACGTTGTATATTACCATTATCTTAGTATATTACATTATCTTAGGTCAAGAATGATGACATTATGTTTCTGTCATGGCTAATCTGACAAATTATTATATTTTGATGCATTATTTTGATGTCAATATTTCCTTAATAATTCTTAGATGTTTACAATTTATTTATACTTTATATTAATTTTAATAAGCCATTTGGACGCATCTTCTAGGAAGAGTAAAAATGAATCCACTGATTATTTAAATTACTTCGTACCACGCGTCGTGAATGGTTGGCCAGGCAAACTGGGCGATGTACCCTATCAGGTAAAACAGTACAAGCAGAGGCGGCGTTACCTACCAGTGCATGGTGTGTGGTGCACATGGGCGCAGCGGTGTTAGGGGCGCCGGCCTCGGCACTTTCACATTAGTAGGTCCCTCCCTATTCCATTTTGACAGCGCGCTTACTAAAGGGCCCTAGGGTAATAATTGCACACAGGTGCTACATAGGCTAGAGACGCCTCTGAGTTCAAGCATTCTGCCCCGGGTTGAATTCTCGCTCAAAATAAGAGGGTAGATAAAATGAAGATGACATTCCCAGGAACGTAGGAGCAAAGATAAAATTATCTTTTCTGAATCATAAGCTTGTTCATTAGCAGTTAGTTAAGTACTCATTACCTAAAGATAGTTATGGTATCACCTTAGCCATGACAACGTACCAACAAGTAGCGTGATTTAAAGGGGGCCGGTTAAATATGACGACGCACTTTCTTGGTGAGGAAAGAACGGCTTCACCTTGCAACTGGCATAGAGAAAAAGAGAAAACAGTAATTGAGAAGAATATAATGTCTTTCATCTGCCCCGAAGGAGAGCGGACCTAGGATTTTATGATAACTATGACACAAGTATAAATTAAAAAAATTAAAACCCCCAACATACGCCATTTTACGGTGGCGGCCATCTTGGATTTGCATAGTGCTATTCTACTAGTCCAACCCTTTCATTTGATACCCATATTGAGGGAGTTGTGAAAAAATATGTAACTAATCCACCATTTAGTGGCGACGGCCATCTTGGACCGATTTTCATGAAACATAGCTAAGAACACTCCTGATTAATTCACCTTTCAAACAGGAAAAAAATGTATTATTTTATATTTAGTATATTAAACTAGCTTTTGCCCGCGGCTTCGCTCGCGTGAATTTCGGTTTTTCAAAAAACCCATGGGAACTCTTTGATTTTCTGGGATAAAAAGTAGCCTATGAGTTAATCCAGGGTACAATCTATCTCCATTCCGAATTTCAGCCAAATCAATCCAGTAGTTTTTGCGTGATTGAGTAACAAACATCCAAACATCCACACTTTCACATTTATATTTATAACTAGCTGATCCCCGCGACTTCGTCCGCGATAGGCTTTTATATAGGATCGGATTGGATCCCACAATCCTTTTTTGTATACCAAAACTAAATGTAGCCTAAGTTATTCCGTATAACATCACCTATCTGCGATTGAAAGTTTAGTCAAAATCGATCCAGCCGTTTCGGAAATTAGCTGGAACAAATAGACAGATCGACAAACATAAATTCAAACGCACACCAGTTTAAAATAAGCCGTACGTTCAAAGATCCGAGTTATTTGAACCCAATACTGAGGGTTGTAATGTCTGTCATTTCTGAAGTAAAAAACCTATGACCTTGAAATATTTACAGGACAATATATTATAACGTACTATTATTCTAATAAAAAAGAATTAGTGAAATCGAACTACCCGTTAATAAATTACAGCTAAATACACGTTTTAACTTTCTTTCCCTCTCCCAAGGGAACCGTACTGAATTTCGGGATAAAAAGTATCCTTGTCCTACCTCGGAGTATAAACTCAAATCGTACCAAGTTTCATTAGAATCCATTCAGTAATTTCGGCGTGATGCGCGGCCAAGATACAGACAGACAGACAGACAGACAGACAGACAGACAAAAATGAAAAAAATTACAGTTTTGGCTTCAGTATCGATTATAGAGTGCCCTCCAATAAACATTTTCAAAATATTTTCAATGTACAGAATTGGATCTGTTACAGTTTTATTATATTATAGAAGATAGAAGAAGATAATAATAATTTATAATAATATTAGTAGGATTAGTAGGATTAAATTACTAAGCGTTGTCGGATTTTAGTTTACAAACTTTATCTCTTGTTTTCGTATACAGATAGCATTCAAGACCCTGATCAGAATGTCCCGTGTATATACCACCTTCTGCGGAGGCACGATCGTTACTCCAACCAAACTTCTTTCAGCAGCTCATTGCTTTTGCAATGATGAGAAAAATATTTGCCAGATAGTGTGCGGCGGCAGAGCGTATGAATTTTTTTGTATACTTAATATTATAATAATCATCAGTTTAATCATACCCATAGCTGCTTAAAACAAAACCGGTCAAGTGCGAGTCGGACTTGCGCACGAAGGGTTCCGTACCATTATCTATAAAAACGGAAAAAATTCAATATACATATATTTTATTCTGTTTTTTAGTATTTGTTGTTATAACGGCAACAGATTTGTTGTTATAACGGCATCATCTGTGAAAATTTCAACTGTCTAACTATCACGGTTCATGAGATACAGCCTGGTGACATACGGACAGACGGACAGTGGATTCTTGATAATAGGGTCCCGTTTTACCCTTTGGATACGGAACCCTAAAAAGTAATCTATTTATTTATTTATTTATTTAATACTTTATTGTACACCAAAAAACAAATTTGACAAGAAACATTTTAAAAGAAATAGGTACAATGGGCGGCCTTATCGCTCGCCTTAATCTACTTATGGTCATCACGGTTTCTAGCTTTTCAAATCATTTGTCATTGTCACACAACCTACAGACATAATTAAGATGATAGTAGGTATAATAATAACTGGTGTGAGGGGACCGCTATCAGAAACGAAGACAAGTAATAGTAGTGATGATTACTGACAAGATACCACGAAAAAAACGCGACAAGTAAAATTAAAATTTTTCTTGTATTTATTAAAAGTTCGCAATGTAATGCAATCAGCTGACGCTAGAGGTCAACGAACGTTGGGTAAATACTTAAAGTTGTTGCTGCGTTTTACACGCTATCCATTGCCGGATTGAAAAATACTAATATACTAAACCACTAACATATACCTAGGTAGTAGGTACTTACTACAAGACGTATTTAAGACAAAAATGGTTATTGGTAAAATATTGGGTTTAAGTAGATAATAGCGCTAATTTGTCGATAACAGTCCCCTTACCATGTATAATCGTCGTCCCTTCAAGAGACATAGGTCTCTTGAAGGGACTTCCACATGCCACGGTCTTGTGCCGCTTGTATTATATACGGGCTCCTTGCAACTCGTTTGATGCCGTCGGTCCACCTAGTGGGGGGTCTACCAACACTGCGTTTCCCGGTGAGAGGTCGCCACTCCAGCACCTGATAGATAGATGACAGATAACCCTGTATAATATTGTGTATTAATATTTTCTATACGTTTTTAGAAGACAAATTCCTTTGTCTAATACGGTGGCCGTGGCTGGCAATTTGAACAATCGCGGTCACTACAGCCGAGTGGACTCTCCTACTGAAGGCCAGTGGCGGCAGTTGAGGAACGTTGTCTATCCAAGCACATACAAGTTTCCAAAAGATGACATAGCCATTGTGGTAAAGTAAATACCTACATAATATTATGTGTAAACATCGACTAGGTATCTAGGTACTTACTAAAGTAATACAACACAAACATTTTAGTCCCTACCTGTTGTAAGTAGTGCAAAACATAAATATCTACGTAGCTACTTACCTTGATTAAAAATCAGGAATTCACTAAGAATTACGAAAAGTTATAAAATAACGATACCTAGCTATTGTAACTAGGTACATCTAAATTCGATGTATTTGTGCGGATCATTAAATTGATGACAATTAAAAAAAACTATAAACTGTTAATTAAGTATATAAAATCAGTAATCACTAATTAACCACAGCAAATCATTGTGTTACAGTGGACTCGTAAACCCTTCATCTACAATAGTTACATCAGCGCTATACCATTTGCGCGGAAAAATGTTGACTACTCTGGAGAATGTCTGGTGTCTGGCTTCGGGCGGATATCTGAAAAGGTATATATTGACAGAGGCGTCTCTAGCCCATGTGGCGCCCGTGTGCAATGATTACCCTGGCGCCCTCTAGTTGCGCGCGGTAAAAATGGAATAGGTACAAATGTGAAAGTTCCGAGGCTGGCGGCCCTACCACCGCTGCGCCCATGTGCAACGCACACCTTGCACCATAGGTAAAACTGCCTCTGTATATTGACAAGATACTCATCATGCTTCGATAGCATAAAATATGTTTTAATTGTTTCAGTTTTTGCGTCACTGTTTGCTCCAAAAATCTCAGCCTATAATGTGCCTAACTCAGACCTACCTATAACATATATTATTTCCTTTTCACAAAGAAGGAAAGCGGAAAGAATGAATAGCTTTATCTTTTGGTCTGTTAATCTGGTTTGGTTTGGGGCTTTGTGTGCAATAATATTTGGCACCACTGTCAAAATATTGTAATTTTTATTGGTTTGCTCTTCCTGTTTTTCTCTACTGCTATCATCAATATCCACCAGCCTTTTAACGTCCCACTGATGGGCACAGGCCTCATAGAAGAGAGGATTTAGAGCTTAGACCCGCCACGCTGCTCCAATGCGAGTTGGCGGGCTTTAACGACTATTGTCACATGATAGTGATTATAACCGGGACCGACTGCTTAACGTGCTCTGAAACACGGGGGTGAAACACCGCCAGCTCCCAACTCCGGGTGGGCACTAAGAATTTCTTGACAGAAAACCCCAATAGCTAACAATTATTTGCCCGACCCGGGATTCGAACCCGGGACCTCGTGAATTGTGATCAGCAGTCGAATATGCTAACCACTAGACCAACGAGGTAGTCCCAACATCATCGATGTAGAATTTATTGAGTGTCCTTTTAAAATGACAGTTTATTTTTAGAGGACATCAGACAAACTACTCCTAGCGCATCTAACTCTCGTCCCTGCGAGGCGATGCAACAGTATGCATAGAAAAAACATGCGACGTTTTGTCTGCACGTCCAGCGCTGTGACTGACGTTGGAAAGGTAATCGGGTTAAAAGGTTACCTATCGGGTAAATCGGTTTTGTGGCTATAATAGTTTCTTTAAGAAGAAAGAAAGAAAAAGAAGAAATAAAAAGCATTTAGCACCACAATTTTAGGAGTAGGAACAGATGAAAAATAAATAATCTGTGTGGTGTGTGGCACCAAAATGGATTCCACTCAGCGTTTTCTGTACCTGTAAATTGTGATTATACAGACACAGCGTCGATTTTCCGTGAAACCATGTGACTTGGACGAATGTAGATAGATAGAGTGAGTAGGTATATGAAGAGGTATGTAGTGAATGTAGATAATATGATATGAATAAAACTCCTGTGATCTTCAATATTAATTTGTTACTATAAGCAGTCCCAAACAAACACACAGCCCCTGCACACTGGGCTACTAGTGGCCGCCAAAAGTCGCAGAAGAGATTTTTCATACAGTTTTCTCGTGGCTCGAGCGCTCAGTGGTACCATATATAAAATGTATGAAAAATCTCTTCCGCAACTTGCGGCGACCACTAATAGTCGCCGCCTCTAGTGGCCCAGTGTGCGGGGGCTGTTAATGAAGTATCTGTAAAAATTTAGATTCTATCATAAATGAGAAATAGGTACCTAAGCAAAAATTGACTTTTGTGAAAAATCTATTTTTGCTTATTTCTCAAAAGATTTATAACAAAAATTAATTCCCAGTCGACGACGTAGAAAATTAATACTGATCGAAGGCTGTGTCAGATTGACAGACAGACATCGATATTGTGATGATGTGATGATTCCACTAATCAGTAATCACTCATGTATCATTATTACAGGGAGACTCCGGTGGGCCCCTCGTATGCTCCAACACTGGCGATCCCAATGAAGTGGGGGGGAAAGGTATACTCGTCGGGATTGTCAGCGGACATCGAAAGTACGTGGGGTCGTTCTTCACACGAGTCTCGTCTTACTCCTCGTACATCGAAAGGAACAAAATTTCAATACACGAACTAGACATCAGATTATTGTGTTTAATCATGACAATACATACGAAGTTGTTGCTATTTTGATTTAGTTTTATTTATTCTTTTAATCAATGACAATGGGCGGGGCACATAGTTCGGAGAAACGACAGATTTGGGGTCCCAAGGTGCTGGAGTAGCGGCCTCGCACAGTGTTGGCAGCAGGGACTGAATAACCGGAATTTAATGGTAGTTTTATTTAGCGGTAATGGGCCTACCCTTTTAATAAAAGTACCGAATTGTTTAAATACCTATAATTTCGGTACCGCTTCATTTCGGTACCTCTTTATTTCTGTACCTTTATATTTCAGTTTACCGGTACCGAAATAAAATTTCGGTACCGAAATAAAATTTCGGTACCGCTATTTATATCGATATTTTTATCTAATAAGGCTTTACTTTGATGTGCCGTTGAATGAATCCCACCACTTCGGCATTCTATATTCTTTAATATTCTTATTTTTAGATTAAAATTAGCATTTGGAATTTCTTAAAATCCTTACGTTTTAACAAACACAAGAACCGACGGGAAGCGGGGGACGCGCGGCGCGCGGCACGTGGTCAAATTCTTCACCCCCGCGCGCGCACCTTTTCGTATTTTTTCGGTACCGAAATCGCAAAGCGGTTAAATAAAGGTATCTTTTATAAAGGTTGAGATTTCGGTACCTATTTTGTACCGGTATGATAACGGTGGTATGTACCGGTATGCTCTACCGCTTTCAGTCCCTGGTTGGCAGACCCACCACTAGGTGGACTGTCGACATCAAAAGACTCACAGGGAGCCGCTAGATACAAGCGGCACAAGAGCGTGACGTGTGAAAGTCCCTTCAAGAAACCTATGTCCAGCAGTGGAAGATTCCTTTAATTTGTAACATTTGCCTACGGTTAGGGCTACGGGAAAGTCACGTTTCTTGGATTCTAGTAGAGCAATTAAGATGAAAGTAGAAACACAGTTCACCGGCCTGACTAGGTAAAGGTAAAACAAGTTTAACTGACGACTAATTCTGGCGTTAAGTTCTTGTCTTGAAAATCGGTCAAATGGCAGTAAGTATACAGGTTCAGAATAAACCCTAGCGCTTGTTAATTTTTTTTGTAGTTAGACCTTTGTGATTAACTGCCGCACTCAGGACAGCGATCGACCAGAATCTCATGAAAAATACGGAAATGAAATTCCAAAGTTAGCAACACTACGGCTGCCCTAGCGATAAACAAAGTAACTGACATTTTTTGTGAAATTAACTTTTTTGCATTAACAAAAGTTTTATGTCGAGTAGTTTTTTACCACAGTTTAATATTTCAAATAACTTGAACCGTTTACTGAAATTTGAATTGCCCAAACAAAGTAACTGCACACACTGACCCGGGACATAAATGCAAAAACGAAGTGAACAACAAGCACAACACAAAAACAAAGTACTTAATTGGATGTTGATTACTTTGTTTTGTATTTAAAATGCAGTTGCTTGATTTTTCGTTTCGTGAAACGGTTCCATGTAAGGTGTTCTGAATGTAATTACTTTGTTTATCACTAGGGCAGCCGAGTTAACTTAGTGTTGCTTACTACAAAATTTAAATTCCCTATTTTTCATGAGATTCTGGTCTACCTATAGCCGCAACACATAGGTAATAAACTATACTCTAGGTACAGTGTGAAATGGAGCCGATCCTACAGCGTCTTTTTTCATAGGTAAGTCAAACTCGGCCGAATGCCAAAGTACTTAAAGTTGAGATTGGATTGTTGTCAAAAAAGACGCTACCCATCGAACTATTACGCTTAGAATGGAAGTTTCTAACAAATTTCCGCTCGAAACGTAAGCTATAAACCAACCCATGTGTGCCCTGTAATTACATTTGCCGACACGCACACAAGCGCATGAGTACCTTGAGCACTGACGCGACGATAGCCTTTTAGGCTTGCTAAAAACGGCTTATCGCCGCGTCGACGACTGCCTTTCTTTACCTATTTATTCTAAGACGCTACCCCTCGACTCCGCTTGTAGACATTGGATCCTAGAGATTCGTCTCAATCGGTTTCTATTTTGCGTACACAAACAAATAGACTTTACTTCAAATAGACTTTAATAGAGTTTCCACTATAACACGTTACATTAAGAAGGCCAATACAACAAAAGCAAAAAGTATGTAAATATTAATGTTCGCTCCACAACAAGCATCTGTCACCCACTTGTGGAACAATCCGACGCGGTTGTGTAAGGAAGGCAGGCCGATGTTAATGAGGGACGACACTCCGACCAAGACGCCCAGCCTTTCGTCTTCATTCGGATCTCCTGTGCCGTGACATATTAGACCACCACCTTCTATTTCCTGCAAACATTATAAATTACTAGCTAATGCCCGCGACTTCGTATGTGTAGATTTAGGTTTTTTATATGCTGTATTTTTTTTTGGGAACCCTTTGTTTTCCAGGATAAAAAGTACCTATCCAAAAGTGTAGAGGACTCGTTGCACAGTCCTCTACCTACCTGAAAAACCCGTCAAAATCAGTTGCGCAATCAGTAATTCCTAAGATTAAGTATCCCTTATAAACAGACACACAGACAGACAAACAGACAAAAATTTAAAAAAACGTGTGTTATCATCATTATCAACCCATTACCGGCCCACTACTGGGCACGGCTCTCTCGGAATGAGAAGGGTTTAGGGTGTAACCCACCACACGGTCCAAGTGCGGATTGATGGACTTCACACGCGTTTGAGAACATTATGGAGAACTATCAGGCATGCAGGTTTCCTCACGATGTTTTCATTCACCGTTAAAGCGAGTGACATTTTTATTTCTAACTCCGACAAGTTCTAGAAACGCACCCTCTAGCGTTTCGAAGCCGAAGCACTAACTAGGCTATCACCGTTTGGGTTACGATATCGTTCAAATCATCATAATGAGCTTTTTTAATAAGTATAAAGCACAGACAGGCACAGTAAATCATGATCAACTCATTACCGGCTCACTACAGAGCACGGGTCTCCTCTCAGAGTGAGAAGGGTTTTGGCCATAGTCTACCACGCTGGCCAAGCGGATTGGCAGACTTCACACACCTTTGAGAACGTTATGGAGAACTCTCAGGCATGCAGGTTTCCTCACGATGTTTTCCTTCACCGTTAAAGCAAGTGATATTTAAATACTTAAAACGCACATAACTCTGAAGAGTTAGAGGTGCGTGCCCCGGGATCGAACCCACGACCTCCGATTAGAAGTCGGTCGTCCTAACCACTAGGCTATCACAGCAGGCACAGTACAGCATTTCATTTATTCATATAGGTTAGGTACATATACGTACCCTAGACGAAGACATTTTTTCATCATAATCCGTGCAGTAATACAATCGGCAACTTCTCAGCAGTTGGCGTTCACACTTTCGCCGTTCGGTCAAATAAAAGTTGGCTGCGTAAAGATACCTGTCCCTTGACCAACTCTTGAAACAGAATAAGTAGATTTCTTTATTCATGCAAGCTCGTACAAAGCGTTCAAGAAAAACAAAAACCGGCCAAGTGCGTGGCGGGCCACGCGCAGTGTAGGGTTCCGTAGTCACAATCCTCGAAAAATAGATATAACTCCTTAACCTGTGAACCCTACTTAACCACGATAGTTTTCCTTTAAAATTGATTACTATATATACTACTGCTGTGAATTTTTTCAAGTTCCTATACTGCCATTTGGCTTATAGAGGGGGGGAGGGGCGGGGGGGACACTTGACTCTAATAAAAATTAGCACTTTAAAACATCATATTTTACAAACGGATCTAGAAATCGAAAAATGATGTTCCCACACCAACAGTATTTTTAAAAGACCTCTTCAACGATACCCCAAACTATGGGGTAGACGAGAAAAAAAATATTCATCCCCACTTTACATGTAAAGTGGGGATGAATATTTTTTATTTAATTTTAGAATATTTTTAGCTACCCTAAAAAAATATTTATCAAAATTTTATTTCACCACTTTGTCGGCGTGATTAATATTTATACCCATGCCAAATTACAGATTTCTAGCACTAATAGTCTCTGAGATTAACCGAGGACGGACGGACGGACGGACAGACAGACGGACGGACATGGCGAAACTATAAGGCTTCCTTGTTTACTAGGGAACCCTAAAAAATCTATGATATTACCTTTGTAGTCCTCACTGAAGTACCTACGCAAACACCATCAAAATCTTGGTCTAATTTAGCGTACGGTATTTTGTTGACGAATTGGTTGAAAACCCATGTCTTATCTACTTTCTGCAAAGTTTACAAAATATTTAACTGCAGCCTAACTAAGGTAACAACCGTGCGGATGGTTAGAGGGTAGATTTTGTTTTCCTTTTTAGTTCGCTTTTTACAACGATCGGGGTTTTCGATTTTTTTCTAATATTATGCTTATTTACTTAACAAGCGGACACCCGCGACTTCGTTCGCGTGGATATTGGTTTTTAAAAATCCCGTGGGAATCATTTTGTTTTCCTAAGCTCCTTTAAGCTCATACCTTGCTAAAAACTGTTAAAAGTTCACTGGCGGATGTTTAGGTAGATCAAAATGTAAACATCCGCCAGTAAAAGTACCATCAAAATCGATCCAGCCTTTCTGAGATTAGCTGGTAATCTTTAAAGTATCTCTTTTCTAACAAAAAAACAATGAATGAAATGGGACGCGTTAATGAATTACAGCTAAGTACACATTTTAACTTTCATCCCCTCTCCCAAGGGAACCGTACTGAATTTCAGGATAAAAAGTATCCTATATGTTACTCCGTAGTATGAACTTAAATCATACCAAGTTTCATTTTAATCCATTCAGTAGTTTTTGCGTGATGCGCGCACAAACATACAAACAGACAAACAGATAAACAGACAAAAATTTCAAAAATAGCTTCTTTACTTTCTATTACTTATCCCTAACATTCCCCAGTCATTATTTTGTAAAAATATTTAATGTACAGATCTGCAAGTCTACGATTTTATTATATGTATAGATAGATATAGATTTGTTACTCAATAGGTACTTACAGCAATCGCCAAGTTATACGCTGGGAACCTGTACAACCTTTGCGTGTAGAGATGGTCAATCGTTCGCCACTGCTCGACCACGTCGTCCAAGTCTGGCTGTCGAGCTTGGACGTATATAATGCCCGCCACAATCCTAATATAGGCAAAATTGTATTTTCTCCTGTAAATTACACATTAGCAATAACTTGGTTTACGCAACTTTTTGCGGTAGGAAACGTTACGAGAATTGCGAGACTTGCATTTTTGTATAAATGTTATGTTTTTGGTAGTTTGTTAGCAATGCTTTATTGGTGAATGAGCAAAACACAATGTCTACAGTCTAGCACGTTATCATCATCATGATCAACCCATTACCGGCTCACTGCAGAGCACGGGTCTCCTCTCAGAGTGAGAAGGGTTTTGGCCATAGTCTACCACGCTGGCCAAGCGGATTGGCAGACTTCACACACCTTTGAGAACGTTATGGAGAACTCTCAGGCATGCAGGTTTCCTCACGATGTTTTCCTTCACCGTTAAAGCCTATATTTAAATACTTAAAACGCACATAACTCCGAAAAGTTAGAGGTGCGTGCCCGAGATCGAACCCACGAGTCACGACCTCGGATTAGAAGTCGGTCGTCCGAACCACTAGGCTATCACAGCTTAGCACGTTATGAATTCATAATAATTAAAAAAATCACCTTTGGTGGGTAGCTCACTTCTATGAGAGACGAGGCGTATCTACCTATGTGCCTATACCCAGCAGTGGGACGTTAAAGGATTGTAGTGATGGTAGTGGTAATAGGTACCTATACTTAAAGAATAATTATATAGACATAGATTATAGAGTTTAAAGCACACCTTTTTCTATTAGTAAGGAAACAGTGAGCCGATGTAAGTACCCTGTCGCGAGTTATAATACTGCCAGCGCAGAAGGCCCGGTACCATAACGTCCGTTTGTTATGCAATCGAAAGATAAACACCTGAAATAAATATCTGCATGATCACTATGTGGAAGGCGGTTAAAGTTACGTACCCACCGATAAGGTTAAACCTGCCTACCAAAGAACAAGCAAAGTAGGTTGCATAAGTCACTATTCGTATCTCCATAAATAGAACCCTGACTTGTTCAACCCAAAATAGCATTTTTTAACCCCCGACGCAAAAACGACGGGGTGTTATAAGTTTGACGTGTCTGTGTGTGTGCGTGCGTGTGTGTGTGTGTGTGTCTGTCTGTTCCCCTGTGGCGCTCAAACGGGTGGACCGATTAGAATGCGGTTTTTTTTGTTTGAAAATTAGTCGAGAGTGTTGTTAGTTATGTTTGATGAAAATCGATCCAAGATGGCCGCCGCTATAAAATGGCGGATTACATATTTTTTCACAACTCCCATAATATGGGTATCAAATGAAAGGGCTTCACTAGTAGAATAGTACTATGTCAATCCAAGATGGCTGCCGCCACAAAATGGCGAATGTCGGGGGTTTTTAAAAATTTTTAATTTATACTTGTTCGATGGTAAACCTTACCTAACTGTAAAAGGTTAGGTGTACTCTCACTGCCTCAAATGCAACCTTAAACACCCTTAGATATAGGTAAGATATGTACAATTGTACAGATATAAAACTGATAATATATACATACATCGTACCTATCTATTCTAAGTATAATCCGCAGTTCTGAATTCTGCTACAGATGGCTGATGGAGACATATGCGACATAGATAGGTACTTACGTGGTGTTTAATTTCTCCAAGTATTACCTCGCGATTGCCATAATATGTCTGTTTTACTCTGACCAAGGAACGCTGTAATATTAAGATGTCACAATAAAACAGAACAAACCCTCGGGAAAAGTTAACGCACGCACGCACCACGCACGCACGCACGCACGCACGCACGCACGCACGCACGCACGCACGCACGCACGCACGCACGCACGCACGCACGCACGCACGCACGCACGCACGCACGCACGCACGCACGCACGCACGCACGCACACACACACACACACACACACACACACACACACACACACAGACACGTCAAACTTATAACACCCCGTCGTTTTTGCGTCGAGGGTTAAAAAAGGAATTCTACGAACGATATGAAACTACGGACGGAAAATATGAAAGATATTACCTTTTCAATAGATGCATTAGTGGCAGCTGTTACTGAATATGAAAAACTTAAGATAACAATTACGGACAGTATCGCACTGCTAAGCACTTTCAAATTGTTGAACTTTCCAATTTTCCTAACGAAAATAAACACATGGAGAGAATGATGCTGTTATTACAGCACTTAATGGATCTAGTTCACCAAGAGTAGGAATTGCGGAAAACATAGCAGAATAAATAACATTACTTAATTATTCAATGTGATTCAATGTTGATGCTAAAATATGCCAAAAGATGACAGAATGCAGATTGATGCAAGAAAAATACCCACTACTCTCTGGCGAGAGGATATACCTACTAAAAAGTACAATCTAAAAGTATTTAAAAGTCGACCAGAATCTCATGAAAAATACGGAAATGAAAATCCAAAGTTAGCAACACTACGGCTGCCCTAGCGATAAACAAAGTAACTGACATTTTTTGTGAAATTGACTTTTTTGCATTAACAAAAGTTTTATGTAGAGTAGTTTTTTACCGCAGTTTAATATTTCAAATGACTTGAACCGTTTACTGAAATTTGAACTGCCCAAACAAAGTAACTGCACTCACTAACCCGGAATATAAATGCAAAAACCAAGTAAACAACAAGCACAACACAAAAACAAAGTAATTGGATGTTGATTATTTTGTTTTTGTATTTAAAATGCAGTTGCTTGATTTTTTGTTTCGTGAAACGATCCCAGGTAAGGTGTTCTGAATGTAATTTTTTTATCACTAGGGCAGCCGAGTTAACCTAGTGTGTTTTACTACAAAATTTAATTTCCCTATTTTTCATGAGATTCTGGTCGATCTTTACCTATCCTACCAATCAATTAAAAACCTTCAATCAAATCGGAAAGCACGTAAATACGCATAGAAAATACACGCAGCTTGCGTAACAGGTATGCATGTATATAGTTCACTATTACACAAAATTCTTGTAATAAGTATAATGTGATGAAACTGCAACGATAAAATAGTAAATATAATATGTCGTAACCATAAAAAGTATCTTAATTAGTCCGTAACGGTAAATAGGAAGCAGCATAATATTTATATCTACTTATTCGTACATAGTGAAGATACTCGTACCTACCGGGCCTTCGACAGAGCAAATTAAACATCAGATAAAAGTTTTCAGATCCTAGGTAGCATTCTTATCTATCTTTTCTCTTTCATTCAGGAATTTCAGCGTAGGTAATTGGTATAGGTACCTTATAGAAATCGGAAGTCAAGAAGTAAAAAATTCCCCTATTTACTTTCGTATGACAATTAAACATAATCGTAGTTGTAGTATAAAGGATAATAATAAGTGACTAAGGAATAATGCATCTAGGCATCTGCTACTTATCTAACAAAGCTAATATGACAGCAGAATCATACAAAGTACTATGTACATTGTACAATGAATGGGTAAGAACCAATGGCTGCTCCTGTGGGCTGCTCAGGCCTTTAAAAAGTCTTAAAAAGTCTATTTATTATCAAAACTTATAGTTTACACATTAGCCCAATGCATTCGGTATATGCCTTTAGCACACCTCCACCATGAAACCATAGAAGCGAAATCATCGAATCACTGTCATGACTTATCCGTTGTATGACAAGCGAACTGTCTGTTCTAACGCAGAGATAATAATTACTGTGAGTTTATCTCTTTCCGTGAGAGACGAGAATCAAGGTAGTCGTAACTAATGTGAATTATGATAAACTAGCTACTGCCCGCGACTTCGCCCGCGTGAATATTGGTTTTTCACAAATCCCGAGGGAATCATGGATTTCCAGTTCCCGTTTCCGCTCCATTTTCCAACCTTTATATCTACTTTCAAGGAAGTTTGTTGTAGTAATCTACCTATAGCTGTAGCTATAGATTTCGGTTTTCCCAAAATCCAATGGGAACTGTGGATTTTTCCGGATAAAAAGTATATGTATATGTTATACCTATATGTTACGTCAGGGCATAATCTATCTCCATTCAAAATTTCAACCAAATCGGTTCAGTAGTTGCGGCGTTAAAGAGTAACAAACATACACACACACACACACACTTTTGCCTTTATAATATTAGTGTAATTGTATTGGAAAGTGCCAGAGGGGTGCTTTGATTCGGCATAAGAAAGAACTGTCATTTTATAGCACAACACGCTTGTCCAGCGTACTTGCAGAGGTCAGTGACTCAGAGCCATGTCATGTCTCCGCGTTTGTAAAGAGTTGCACTCATAATAATATCTCTGCGTAGAACAGGCAGTTTCACATGTCACAAATTGGAAGTCATCGAGGTTTCGCTACTTTTATTTCGCGACTGGGGTCTCCTATAAGCCTTAATACATTAAAGCCTGTAGTAATATGAACCAGTTAATAATGCTATCGCGTAAATTTTACCTTTACAGAACCATCTAACCTGACGCCGTACTGTATTTTGACCGCACTTCGAATAAAAATAATTTAGCAAAAAGTTCGTGCCAGATTTCATAACAACAAATACCATGAATCACTGAGCGTATACGTTTGAGGACTGCTACTGGAATTGTTGTACTGGTTTTACTCAGACTGGTCTTCGGTTGTTCGGGCAGCAGACCAACTGCGGCCAGCCAGTATGGAGGACGCATTTGCGCTCGTCGTTTTAACACGTGAGTGTTTATTGTCAATTCAATCTTAATTTAATAACTATAGAGTCGATATTACAAGTGTTTTCGTTATAAAAATACCGTTTCAACATTTTCCATTGAACCGTGTTACTAATATGGGCTAGTGTCCTGTTGGATTGTGATACTTTCACCTATTGTTTGGATGCACTGATACGTGTGATGTTGTGACACTGTTATGTAGGTACTTTAACCTTGTTCGTTCTTTTTTTTTGTGAAAACGTCTAAAGTAAATAAATTGAAACAAGTTTTGCGCAGACCGTATCTAAGACGCAAATATACCTAAGTAGTTACTCTGAGAAAAACAAACACAAGATTATTTTTTAACCCCCGACGCAAAAACGACGGGGTGTTATAAGTTTGACGTGTCTGTGTGTGTGTGTGTGTGTGTGTGTGTCTGTCTGTTCCCCTGTGGCGCTCAAACGGGTGGACCGATTTGAATGCGGTTTTTTTTGTTTGAAAGGTGAATTAGTCGAGAGTGTTCTTAGCTATGTTTGATGAAAATCGGTCCAAGATGGCCGCCGCTACACAATGGCGGATGATATATTTTTTCACAACTCCCTTGATATGGGTATCAAATGAAAGGGCTTGACTAGTAGAATAGCACTATTGCAAATTCAAGATGGCCGCCGCCACTAAATGGCGAATGTCGGGGGTTTTTTAAATTTTCAATTTAGACTTGTTGTTTGAATTCACTTGCGTGTACATTTTCTTACTCTACTGATACATCCTTTAAACATACGGAAGCAAAGTGGATTGCACAAGTTAATATTCGCACCTCGAAATTAAAGAACCCGACTTTGAGAAAATGACTTGTTTTTGTGGGAAAGTTTAACTTTACGGCCTAGCCTGCACTGCGAAAGGACAATGACCCTGGATGTATGGACTCCTGTACCGAGTTGCATCAAAACCAAACTTTGTTTTTTATAGAGTACACTTCCTATATTAACTCCCACAATTGTTTTTTTTTTAATCGAAATCCGGGTTCCAAAGATATGGACATTGCTAAAAAGCAGTAGCAAGCAACTAGTGGCGCCATCTGTTGTCTATCTGAAACTAATTTAATATAAAAACCACTTCTCGATTTTTTCCGCAAATAAAATGTAGCCCGTTACCCGTACCATAACAACGAATCAATTGACAACTTATTCATCAAAATCGGCCCAGTAGTTTAGGCGCAAAACCACCATATTTGTCTGAAAACGTCAACTGTGACGACTAGCTCGCCGCCGAATGGTAAGTATCAGTTTATCACGAATTCCTTTTTATAGAGGAAAGCGAGAATACAATCATAATAAGGAATAAATAAATGAAATCCCAAAAGTAACCTTTTTTTATTTAATTTATTTAATAAGAAATAAGAATTAAACAATCACTTTTTCGTATCATAATATATTTTATTCAAGTCATTTATTTACAATTACGGACTACGCGCTCAGTAGCTAGTCAGCAGTAGCAGCAAGTCGGGCGCACCCGAACGCGTTGTATATCTGCAGCCACTGCAGTGACGTGCTGTCGTGCTAAGCAGGCTCAGTCCGCTTATATGTACATCTGTACGCGTGTTCATGTTGAACAGCTTGAGTACGCGAGTTGGAGCGCGCAGTTCTTACATAGTTTTGAAGAGTTCCACTGAACTGCAAGAAATCAACCGAAGTACTACCACCGCTTCCTTCCCGAGTCCCCTGATGAACAAATATAATAGAAAAGCTTTTTACTCCCGAATCGTCAAGTGAATGAATCCCTGGTTCGAGAGAATGTCTCCTACCGAGAAGAAACCAGCGACAAACTTGACAGATACTGATTTAAAAATCCTCGACCTTCTTATTCTTCTTCATCACACTGGGCAGGTATCTGCACATAAACCGTGAAGGTCTGTTGTGCGTGGCCTTTCACGCCAAAGTTAGTGTTGTGTTAAAATGTTAGTCAAGCCGTCCAAGAGCACTGCCTTGGTTATCGAAGATTTCTTGGAGTGAGGCTGGTGATCTCAGGTGGGTCTCGCGTTGTTCTGCTATGCTCGTGCACTCCAGAACAACGTGCACTGATGTTTAATCCGTCTCCACGCAGATCCTGCATAGAGGACTGTGTGTAACACCTGCAATGAAAAAATATATTTTGTTTAAGGGGCTGTTGTGATAGTCTAGTGGTTAGGACGACCTCTACTTCTAATCTACGACGACTTCTAATCGGAGTTCGTGGGTTCGATCCCGGGCACGCACCTCTAACTTTTCGGAGTTATGTGCGTTTTAAGTATTTAAATATCACTTGCTTTAACGGTAAAGGAAAACATCGTGAGGAAACCTGCATGCCTGAGAGTTCTCCATAACGTTCTCAAAGGTGTGTGAAGTCTGCCAATCCGCTTGGCCAGCGTGGTAGACTATGGCCAAAACCCTTCTCACTCTGAGAAGAGATCCGTGCTCTGTAGTGAGCCGGCAATGGGTTGATTATGATGATGATAATGGGCTGTGCCCTATTATGAGTCCCACCGCCTTTCTCAGTTTACCCCTGCCTAGGCACTGTAGTCTGTTAGTTTGATGTTTGTTCAGAGTAGGAAAGGCTCTTTTTAAGGAATTGAAACCGGCTATAACTCACGTGTATTATTGTGTTGCACCGCGCGAACATGCTCATGACTAAGGGCCCCAGATGGGCTCAAAACTAGTCGGGCAGACGCCGACAAATATACACGTGAGTTAAAGCCGGTGTTTCAATTCCTTAAAATGAATATCACTCACGATAGTTTAAATGTTAAAATAGGAAAGGCTCCTTAGTCTGACCGCAGTTAGTAGCATTCGTCTCTTAGTAGTGAACCCTCCTTATGTGTTATTTCAAACAACTAGGGGGGTTATTCTGTAACTTAGTTAGCAACTGAAAATAGTTGCCAACGAATTCGTTTGATATACATTGCTGCTTTATTGTATAAAATTATGAAAACACTTTATAATTCCCACAGTAAAGCAGCAATGTATATCAAACTAATTGGTTGGCAACTATTTTCAGTTGCTAACTAAGTTACAGAATAACCCAGCAGGTCTTGTACTCACTGTAAGAAAAAGGTACGATTGGTTCCGTCCCTGCCACCTTCAGTGTCGTAGCTAGTTCGTCTGCTACCTTCTCGCTCTGGTCTCCGTCAAGTCCTTTGATCCACCCTACGGTGATATCATTGGAGGCGGCGAGTTTTTTCAGGGCTTGTGATAGTCCTGTAAGAGTTGAGATGTTGTCATGTCCAAGGCTTTAAGAACAGCTTGTCTGTCAGAGTTGATCTTAATTTTAAAGTTCGTTACATATTTGTTGGTCATTGCTATCACTGCGGCTTTTGTGATTCCAATACACTCTGCTTGGAAAACAGAGTTGTCCAGACAAGTCCAAACAGAGTCGTAAAGTAGATGGCTTATCTTTATGTTAAGTTCATGGCAGTAGGCTCCAGCTCCTGTAACAGTATGTATGTATGTATATACTTTAAGCACACCACAGAAAAAACACAAGGACAAGTTACAAAAGAGAACTTAAAACATATAAAAAATCATCAAAATCGGTTCATTTGTTTTTGAAATAATCGCGAACACACCTACGTATAATATCGTATCGTATATATACATATATATACGGGTCAAATAAAGAACCTACTTTTTTGAAATCGGTTAAAAAATACCTACATTAATACAATTTAATTCTGATCTGAGTATATTACTAAGAGTATGTCAACATTATTTAGATTTTAAAAATATAGCTGCTATGGCTCCTCATTTATGACATTACTGGTTTGGCAAGAATACACAAAAATATAATGAAATTGTTCAAAAGGGGTAAATGTAACAAAATAATTAATTTCTAGATATATTGAAGCTTTAATCATCTAAGTGTCAGTAAATAGCAATCTATACTAAAATAACTCCAGAATGATTGCTTGGTAGCCTATATTACTAGCCGATATAAAACCAGCCAAACTCACATGTGACACAACTACATTTCTACAAAGCAGCAGCAATTTGCACAACGACAACAATGCTTACAAAAGTGAGATAATCTCGTTAAAATCTTCATGATTGTTTTTTGGGACAGCTATGTATAGAATGTCTGGGTACAGACAACAATTAATCATGCTACCCTAGAAAAGAATGATTTAGTTATGGGCGTTTTCGGATTAACTGCCTCGTATGTCTAGTGGTTAGCATATTCGATCGCCGATTACGAGATCCCAGGTTCGATTCCCGGGTCGGGCAAATAATTGTTAGGTATTGGGTTTTTTTGTAAATAAATTCTCTGTGCCAGCCCGTAGTTGGTAGTTGGCGGTTTTTCACACCCCCATATCTCGGAGAGCACGTATAGCAGTCGCGTCGATCCTAGTTATTATCACTATCATGTGACTATAGTCGTTAAAGCCCGCCAACCCGCATTGGAGCAGCGTGGCGGGTCTAAGCTCTAAATCCCTCTCTCCTATTAGAGGCCTGTGCCCAGCAGTGGGATGTTTAAAGGCTGTAGTGGTGGCGGTGGTTTTCGGATTTATACACGAACAGTGAATACATGTGCCAGATTTCCTGCTTGAAAATGAACACCATTTAAATTATTTCTTGGATGGATTTTAGATTTTGAAATCGAATTCAATATTCATTTTAAAAAATAATTAAGAGCGGCCTACCATTAGTTTCCATAATAATTTAAATACTGAGATAAGCCTGAGCAGGCAGACAAACTAGGCGGACGGACTGTTATTAGCTATAGTGAAATCAAGCACAATCTTACTTCGGAGAACACATTTGGCCTACAGGATATTTTATTCCTACCTATCCTACAGGATTTATAATTTGGAAATAAATTATGAAATAGATACTGGTTTTCCACTGATATTAGGTCAAAATAATTATCTGATACCAGAACGCATAAAATCCAGACATAACTGCCATGATACCTCTTCCAAGTTAGCCTGCTTCCATCTTAGACTGCATTGTGACATACCAAGTGAAATTCATATCAAGTGAAAGTCCAGCCAAACCAGTCAATGGCTAACATGCAGACGAATAAAAAAAAAAACAAGATAATTATAATATACATGTAATGTACAGGCTAAACAATTACAAGATAAACAAAAATATTTACCAGGTGAAGTGGTACAAGTCTCATTAAAATGTTTCGCTCCGGACGATCTTGTCTAACAGGGTATGTTCTTGTTGTGCGTAAATAGAAATGCCACAACTAAAACACTTGTCTGTGACCAAACGCAGGTAATGGCAATGCATTCCTTTCAATGATCCCGTTTGCACGGTCTTGAAGTAATTCCAAACACTCAGTGCACAGAACACTGTCTGAAGACAGCTGAAATAAAAAAGTGTTCTTCACTTCTATGTATTTTGCTTTAGTTTGAATTATTTAAACTGAAGTGGGTTAAAGAAATAAGAAAGCAAGCAAAAAAAGACTAAATTAAGATCTCTTTACCTGAGTAGGAGTTATCCAAGACTGCAATAAGCTAATCATTGCAGTAGACGCTTGATCTAAAGAATGAGTACGCAGATTTCTATGTATCAAAAGAGAACAATTGATACATCGCCGTCGCGCTAAGCCGGAACCACTAGGTCTCGACATTTATACTTCCACAAACTTAAACTTCTCAATAAGTAGGACTGATAAAAAGACTCAATTTACACAAAGAATTCAAACGTATTTATTTTATATAAACAATGGCGTACAATGTACATCAAAGACACGACAGACCACAGACCACGAGAAGTTTAGAGATGGGCGACTCGAGAGTCGAGTCCATAGTGTATTATCTATAATCGAGTAAGTACGAGTTGATGATTCGATTTTTTTTTTCTAAACGTGTGAGTAACTGTGTGGTGTGACTATAGATGTGAAAAAACCGATTCAAAACGTTTTAAATAAAATGTTGCCGTTTTAAACCCAAAATAAACGTTTTAAACGGTTGGAACTCGCCTACAAAAATAAAAAAACACATGTTTTACACTTCATTTTGGGCAATTTTTGGTCACCTGACGTTATATTTCGTTTTAATTAGTAGATAATTAATAGAAATCATCTACCTACATTACCTACTACACGAAAACGTAGGTTAAGTATGTAGATATAAAGTCTGTTCATTTTCTTACGGTCGCCTTTTGTGTCTTGACGCCTCCGCCGCGCGGTGTTTTACCAAAGGCACCGCCGTGACTTCAAAGCATGCCGCGCGGTGTGTACAGGCACAGGGAGTTTGGCGTTTTATACCTACTCATATTTTTTTATTAAAATTCTCTTTCCTTTTTATATTATTTTATATTCGTATTTTATTACAATATAACCATAAACATAAAATATAATATTATCATAAACACGGGTCTTCTCTCAAAATGAGAAGGATTTTAACCATAGTCTACCACGCTGGCCAAGTGCGGATTGGCAGACTATTCGGAGATTTTGTTAGAATAGAAAAAAAATTGCAAACAGAAAAATAATAATAAAAATAAAAGCAGAATACTAAGAGCACCTGCGCCTGTACCGACACAATGTTACCGAATGGACTATACCTACCTATACTTATTATATTACACACACTAGATTAGAAGACATTACTATACGTGCATATTGTGTTTGTAGGGTAGGCGAGCTGGTAACGTTGCGTCGAGTCACTCGTGACGACGTCAATGAGAGAGCGAGTGTGTGAGTTTGGTTTTAAACAGAATCAAATATTTTATACCGTTTGAACACAATGAAAAAATATGTTTATCTAGCAACACAGAGTTTTTAACTTATCAATAGAGTTTTTACAACTTAGGTAGGTAATACGTCTACGCTTGGTCGTACGATGACGGACCAACTATAATATCAATATCAGTTTAACATTTAAAAAATCTATACAGTTCACAGTACTTCGTTAAATCTCTAACTCGGTAAAATCAAGAAAATGTAGTTATAATTAAGAAAACATAGTTATCAACACCAACCGTTTTTAAACCGAAAAATGGTTTATTTCGGTTTTAAACCGAATATAAAATATAAAACTTATCTATATAAAACGTATATATCTAAAACGTTATATATAACGCTATATAATATATAAAACGTTATATCCAGACAGTGGACACACATAATAGGTAACAGATTATATAATAGTTTGGCTATTATATACGAAATCTTTATCAAGTTTTCACTTAATGTATGTTAGTAAGTATGTATTCCATTAAAAGAACATTAAAAATATCGATGAATTCGATTAATTGTCTCGCTAGTCAATAATCGAAGTTCGATCTTTCAGTTCCATTTTACCGACTCGAAATCGAAATCGATTCTATTCCGTTCGATAAGTACACAGCTCTATAACATGCTGGCGTTATTTTACCGGAAATGTGCATTGAATAAAATAACTTTTTTTGCATAAAATTAAATTCCGGATAGGAAAATCAATTTAGGATTTGCAAAAGTTGTAAAAAAATATGTTTTTTTTTTCTAGAATGTTTTGGTTTTGAGGCGAGAGACAATTTGAGACCATGTTCCCTCATTCTCCTTTATTCGTGCGATTTTTATTACAATGGTTGATTTTCCGTATTTTGGTATATTTTTCCGCGAATTTGTTAATTTAATCTAAAAATTTACAAATAAATTAAAAAATTAAAATTTAATAATTATTTGTTTAATCGCAAGTGCGTGCAGCTCCATATGTCATACATATGTATGAGCGTATGAGCATACATTTCCATATGTCACAGAATTCTGCGAAAAAAATCGCGCGAATAAATTTCGCAGTGCGGGCCCGGCCTAACAGTAACTTCACTTTAAGTAACCTGACGTGCAACTGGCCTTTATAATATCAGTGCTACCGACCGAAAAATACCTTATTATTAAAATCATGGATAGGTATATTTTTCTTTAAGGTAACCTGTATCACCCTGTATGATTAATTATTATAGTTAACACCTAATAATTACAGGCATGCCTGAAACTGAACTTTGAAAGTGGTAAACTGTTTTAAACACGCGCAGTCAAAATAATAACACACCACAATTATACATAAAGGGGAAAATACTTACTTGAAAGAAAATTGCCTATTTCCCTTATATTGTAACTCTAGTTAACTATGTATTTACCTAATGTAGTTAAGTGTTAGAAATACCGGCCAATATTTAAGTATTTCTAATACTGGTACATATGTACGAATCTACCTACTTAGCTGTAGTTATTGCATTCTTTGTTGTGTAATGTTTGGACAAGTGATTTTATAGCTGTGATTAATGGATTAGGTCGGTTGATTAGTAGAACACTATTATAGTGCGACCAACCTTTCTGTGAAATGGCGAAAAGTGGAACTACTGCCGCCATCTTGGAAGATCATTCAATTTGACTACATATTAGTGTTGACAGTTCCTTAAATATAAAATACTAAGTACCTAAATTAATTATATTTAATAAGAAAAATATTTTCGGAAATTATTATAGAATCCATCTCCTCATCCGTAATTATTTGTTAGCATTAACGATGCCAAAATCCCGGAATAGAATTCTGAAGGTAGACATTTTTGAAAAAAAAGATTAGGCTCTGATCATTCCATATAATCAAATATACAAGCAAGTATCTGCCGGTACAGGTCCGTGTTATCAAGTGCAACCCGTTTGCAACCTGTTACAAACCATTTAACAAGTGTAAATTGAAAATTTAAAAAACCCCCGACATTCGCCATTTAGTGGCGGCGGCCATCTTGAATTTGCAATAGTGCTATTCTACTAGTCAAGCCCTTTCATTTGATACCCATATCAAGGGAGTTGTGAAAAAATATATCATCCGCCATTTTGTAGCGGCGGCCATCTTGAACCGATTTTCATCAAACATAGCTAAGAACACTCTCGACTAATTCACCTTTCAAACAAAAAAAACCGCATTCAAATCGGTCCACCCGTTTGAGCGCCACAGGGGAACAGACAGACACACACACACACACACACACACAGACACGTCAAACTTATAACACCCCGTCGTTTTTGCGTCGGGGGTTAAAAACAGACTAAAACGGTATCTACCATCAGTATACCTACCTATTATGGAAAATATGTATAAACATTAAAGTGACGATAAAGTAATGCGTCTTTGGCCTTTGCATGTTATGCGATGAGTTGCAGTGAGTTCCAGATTGGGATAACTAGCCGCAAGAAACTTGTCGCACCTCATACGTACTGCTATGGGATTTCCGTAAATTTGTCGAATAAACGATTGTATGGCAGCACTAAAGCGACACTAACGACCTCCCTCAGTTCCATAGAGATAATAATAATAAATATTATCTCTATGCTCAGTTCACAGATAGATTGGTCGCACTGTACACTATGATTTTCAAATCTAAGATGGCGGCCACTACAAAATGGCGAATGTCAGGGGTTTTTAAATTTTTAATACTTATTTATTTATTAAGCCTCTATCAGATTAAACATTGTTATGCATTGTACAATTTATTTCTAATTTTCCCCCCTAATCTGCCTGCCTTTTGGCAAAGGCCTCCTCCAACCTCTTCCATTCTCCTCTATCTGCTGCCCTTCTGGTCCATGTTTTTCCCCCCACAGCAGCTATTTCATCTACCCATCTTTTAGTCTGTCGACCTTTCTTCCTCTTTCCTTCCCTGGGGTACCACAAACTAATGGTTTTGCTCCATTTATCCTCACCCCGAATGATGTGGCCAGCCCATCGCCATTTAAGGAGCTTTATTTTGTGTATCACCTCTTGTGTTCGTGTGGCTTTTCTGATTTTGGAATGAGGTATTTTTTCTATTTTCCGCTTGCCCAACATGCTTCTTTCCATGCTACGCTGGCAGGTTCTGAGTTTGGATAAATGAGCCTTAGTGAGCGCCCATGTTTGGCACCCGTATGTCAGTATAGGAAGAATGCAGGAGTTAAATAGTTTACCCTTTACTATAGTGCTCATTTTCGGATCCTTCATTACTTCCCTAAATGACCAATATTGTTTCCAAGCATTCCCTATTCTTGTCTCTACTTCTTTGCTCGATATGTTCTTTGTTGTGATTAGTTGGCCAAGGTACATATATTCTTTTACATATTCTATACTAGATTTTGCCCGCGGCTTCACCCGCGTGAATTTCGGTTTTTCACAAATCGAATCGTGGATTTCCGGCTCCCGTTCCCGCTCCCTTTTCCAAACTTTATACCTACTTTCAAGGAAGTTTGCTATAGTAATCTACCTATAGCTGTAGATACATATATATTTCGTTTTTATCAAAATCCCGTGCGAACTGTAGATTTTTCCAGGATAAAAAGTGCATACGCATACAGATGCATGCAACTATTGTAATAATGTGCTATGTGAGCGTGATTTACCTAAGAACAGTCAACGCCATCTATCGCGTTTTTGGAAGTCTATATCTATTTAAGTCCCACAGGAATACTTTTTCGGGATAAAAAGTAGCCTATGTTTTAAGTCAGGGCATAAGCTATCTCCATTCAAAATTTCAGCCAAATCGGTTCAGTAGTTGCGGCGTGATTGAGTAACAAACATCATAACATCTAAACATCCAAACATCCACACTTTCACATTTATAATATTAATATAGTAGGATTAGTAGGATTGGTATTGTGATTATGTGTGATAGCTTCTGCCCGCAGCTTCGCTCGCGTGAATTTCGGTTTTGAACAAATCCCGCGGGAATCGTTGATTCCCGGTTCCCGTTCCCGCTCCCTTTTCCAACCTTTATACTTTCTATCAAGGAAGTTCGCTATAATAATCTACCTATAGCTGTAGATGTAGACTTCGGGGTTTTAAAAATCCCATGGGAACTGTGCATTTTTTCCAGGATAAAAAGTAGCCTATGTGTTGCCAATGCATGCAACACAGCAAACTATTGCAATAATGTGTTATGTGAACGTGATTTACCTAAGAACAGTCAGCGCCCTCTATGGCGTTTTTGGAAGATTATATCTATTTTAGTCCCACAGGAATACTTTTTCGGGATAAAATGTAGCCTATGTTTTAAGTCAGGGCATAAGCTATCTCCATTCAAAATTTCAGCCAAATCGGTTCAGTAGTTGCGGCGTGATTGAGTAACAAACATCATAACATCTAAACATCCAAACATCCACACTTTCACATTTATAATATCATATAGTAGGATTAGTAGGATTGGTATTGTGATTATGTGTGATAGCTTCTGCCCGCAGCTTCGCTCGAGTGAATTTCGGTTTTGAACAAATCCCGAGGGAATCGTTGATTCCCGGTTCCCGTTCCCGCTCCCTTTTCCAACCTTTATACTTTCTATCAAGGAAGTTCGCTATAATAATCTACCTATAGCTGTAGATGTAGACTTCGGGGTTTTCAAAATCCCATGGGAACTGTGCATTTTTTCCAGGATAAAAAGTAGCCTATGTGTTGCCAATGCATGCAACACAGCAAACTATTGCAATAATGTGTTATGTGAACGTGATTTACCTAAGAACAGTCAGCGCCCTCTATGGCGTTTTTGGAAGATTATATCTATTTTAGTCCCACAGGAATACTTTTCCGGGATAAAAAGTAGTCTATGTTTTAAGTCAGGGCATAAGCTATCTCCATTCAAAATTTCAGCCAAATCGGTTCAGTAGTTGCGGCGTGATTGAGTAACAAACATCATAACATCTAAACATCCAAACATCCACACTTTCACATTTATAATATTAATATAGTAGGATTAGTAGGATTGGTATTGTGATTATGTGTGATAGCTTCTGCCCGCAGCTTCGCTCGCGTGAATTTCGGTTTTGAACAAATCCCGCGGGAATCGTTGATTCCCGGTTCCCGTTCCCGCTCCCTTTTCCAACCTTTATACTTTCTATCAAGGAAGTTCGCTATAATAATCTACCTATAGCTGTAGATGTAGACTTCGGGGTTTTAAAAATCCCATGGGAACTGTGCATTTTTTCCAGGATAAAAAGTAGCCTATGTGTTGCCAATGCATGCAACACAGCAAACTATTGCAATAATGTGTTATGTGAACGTGATTTACCTAAGAACAGTCAGCGCCCTCTATGGCGTTTTTGGAAGATTATATCTATTTTAGTCCCACAGGAATACTTTTCCGGGATAAAATGTAGCCTATGTTTTAAGTCAGGGCATAAGCTATCTCTATTCAAAATTTCAGCCAAATCGGTTCAGTAGTTGCGGCGTGATTGAGTAACAAACATCCAAACATCCACACTTTCACATTTATAATATTAGTAGGATTGTTATTGTTTAGTGTAATTGTTTCTTCCTCTCTATTTGTCATAGCTTTAGTTTTAAGAATGTTCATGGTCAAGCCAACCTGCTTGCTACGAGCGTCCAGGTCTGAGAGCATTTCTTGCAATTCCTGTGGAGATTTAGCAAAGAGAATTATGTCGTCTGCGAACCTTAAGTTAGTAAGATATTCTCCGTTGATTTTTAAGCCATGTTGCTTCCACTCAATTTGTCTGAATACTTCTTCTAGCACTGCTGTAAAAAGTTTTGGCGACAACGGGTCTCCCTGGCGTACACCTCTCTCTATATTTATTTTTTCCCCTTCTCTATCTAATTTCACTGTTGGTGTACTGCCGGTATAAATATTCTTTATTATTCGTATATATTTTCCTTCTACTTTTTGCTTGTTCAGTGCGTTCCATATTTTGTCATGTTCCAAGGAGTCGAAGGCCTTGTAAAAGTCAATAAAGCAACAGTAAAATGGCAGACCATATTCTCCGTATTTTTCCAGCACCTGCTTGACAACGTGGACATGGTCAACTACTGAGTATTTGCTTCTAAATCCTGCTTGTTCTCTGGGCTGGTTTTCATCCAAGACTTTGGTTATGCGATTCAGAAGGACTTTAGCAAATATTTTATACAAATTAGACATCAGGCTTATGGGTCGGTAGTTTCCCACTTCGCTTCTATCTCCTTTCTTGTGTATTAATATTATAGTCGACATTTTCCATTGAGTGGGGACGGTTTCAGTTGTCAGAACATCGTTGAATATTGTGGTGAGTGTCGGTATGAGAGCACTTTTTACTCCAATCAGAAACTCATTTGTGATGTTGTCTGAACCTGGGGCTTTATCTCGTTTTAGTGTTTTTATTGCCTTCTCTACCTATATTTCAAGTATTGGTGCAACTTCCGTTTTGTCCTCAATCATCATGCTGTTTGATTTTGCTTGTCTTGAATACAGTACCTTATAAAAATTGGTAGCGGCTTTAATGATATCTGGTCTTTTGCTAATTAGAGCTCCAGTTTTACTTTTGATCTTTGGGATCCAGTCTTTTTTTCCCACTAAGCTTTGTATGGCTTTTAATACTTATAGATATAGATAAATACTTTCTCAGAGCTTACCTATATCTTTATCTCCATACTTAGGTAAGTGTCTCTCTTTCTGAGGTTCGTGATTCCATTGAGTACATAATGGTAGCGGTTTTCTTGACTTTAATACGTTGTGACCTCTGCCATCATTCAATATATAAAAATCCATCACTCCATACAGTGTATCAAAAGAAAAATCTTGACTCCGCTCACTGACTGATTCATGAACACCAAGCCCAAACCCTCGAACTTACAAAATTCTTTAGCACAGAGATTGATTTTATAATGCAGTTTACAAGAAATAAGTTCGGATTTTTTGAAATTCCGACGAGATAGGGAATTCCTAATTCCAGCAAGGCTAGCATGCGTCGAAGATGCAACACATGCATCTCATCAAAGACAATAGAGACCCTATTGTCTTCGACGAGAAAAAGTTTAGAGATAATTTTCTCGTGTGTCGCATGCTAGACACACAGGCCAGCGAAGCCGCGGGATATGTCACTAGTAACACTAATACTATAAAGGCGAAAGTTTGTGTATATGTATGGGCGTATGTTTGTTACTCTATAACGCCGCAACTACTGAACCGATTTGGCTGTTTTGAATGGAGATAGATTATGCCCTGACTTAACACATAGTTTTATCCTGGAAAAATCCACAGTTCCCGCGGGATTTTGAAAAAACCGAAAGCTACAGCTAGCTATCACTAGCTATCATTAGTTAGCCTAGCTAGATTACTCTAGCGAACTTCCTTGAAAGTAGGTATAAAGGTTGGAAAAGGGGGGCTGGAACGGAAATCCACGATACCCTCAGGATTTGTGAAAAACCGAAATTCACGCGGGCGAAGCCGCGGGCAAAAGCTAGTAACGAATAACAGTGGCAATAATAATTTCCTTGGACAATAATGCGATGGTCAGCATTGACCATTTGGCTCTCTCTCATGTCACCATACACTGTTATGCAATTGCATTGTGGCCCTCGGATTAATCAATGAAACGACAAAAATGTTCCTGTCGAGGGACTTGACCTTAGGGAGAGCGATCGCAAAAAGTGGACCTTGAAAACTCGTTTGTATGTTCCGCTGCCAGTTGTGACGACCGCGATCAGCAAATAAGAGAAAACGACACATTGAATTATTGTTGGATGTGTATTGTGTATACGGATTACTTTTAAAAGCCCGGGAGCATTTTAAATACAGGGTATCAGAAGAACGCTCTCGGAAACGAGGACAGGTGATAGTGACAAGATAAAATAATTTAAAAACCGGCCAAGTGCGTGGCGGGCCACGTGCAGTGTAGGGTTCCGTTGTCACAATCCTCGAAAAACATATAACTCCTTAACCTGTGAACCCTACTTAGCCATGATAGTTTTCCTTTCAAATTGATTATAAAGGGTGTATTCAGACATGTTGTCCAAAACGCGTCCCACGGATTCAGTACATGATTCTAGGTTTCCCAATGGTGAAATTTTTCGTCGAATTTTCCATGAAATTTCCGATATTTTTTACCTCTTTTTTAACTGAATACTGTATAAAATCATTATTAGTATCTGTCTCAACGCAATTATAAATGAAAAAGTAATTATTTCATTATTTTCACTTGAAACGGTAATGTTATCAAATTTAAGATTTTCGTCGAACTGCGAACAGCTGATTGCTAGTGAACTAGTGTGAATACAGGTCGTTAACATACATTCGTACGGGCCTTGAATTTATAATGAGGCTCGCGGCACATTCAAAAGAAGTGCCGGGCGCGCGACGTCAAGGCCACGCTTTAACTCATAAAAGTCTCATATTGTGAATTTTGCGCGGAGCGTTGCGTGCGTTGTGATCGCGTTGTATGCAATACATTGCGCGTTCAAAAATGACAATATCTGAAACCAATCATTTCCGAGATAAATGATTTCAGTAATTTTACTTAGCACATTAAATGCAACCTTATCTCAAAGTTTTCATTAACATGTCACTTACACCCTGTATATATTACTGCTGCGAATTTTTTCAAGTTCCTATGTACTGCCATTTGGCTGATAGAGGGGGGACACTTGACTCTAATAAAAATTAGCACTTTAAAACATCATATTTTACAAACGGATCTAGAAATCGAAAAATGATGTTCCCACACCCATAGTATATACACCCATAGTGACAAAACTTACGTTTAGACTATCCGATACTTATCAGAAGGTGGTGAAACAGGCCTTTATAAGTTTATCTTGATTAAATACTAACATCGTTCTAATTCTTCAGGGGACTCATAAGTCTACACGTTGATTGAAGCAACCATTAGTTTTCTTTTTACTGAACACTTTATGTTTCATTTCCAGTGTTACAACTATGCCGAGGCGAGATATCTCAGCCGGAATGGTTCGCCGCAAACCTCGTCAACGAGCCGGGCTACACACCGAAACCTATCACAGAGATATTCACGAGCGATTCACCGTTCACGCCCAAGAATCCGGCGCTTTTTACACAACCTACAACCGGCACTACATCGACGTTAACGCCGACTACCAGGCCTACGTCTAACGCTTCTGTATTACGGAATGCAAACTCTCCTTCACAAAATGGAGGCTCCCCGGTTCGACCAACACCGGCAGTAAAATCTCTAGCTGTTGGAAGTCCACCGAAGAACGAACTACCGAATTTCCTCATTGTTTTCGATCCGAATGGACCAGTTGATTCGCAACCACCTGCCGCACCATCGCTACCAACTGTACCTCAATCTCAGGGAACCACATCGAAAAATCCAGCAACCACCGCAACATCACAGTCTACGATGCCAATACCGTCGCCTCAAGGAACGTTACCACCGTTCCGAATACCACAGCAGATACTAATAAATTCATCCCCACCCGCTTTCCAGTCAGCGAGTCCACAACCAATACTGAGTACCATATCCCCGTCCGCTTGGCCTCCTGGTTCAGTGTTCGTCTACCCCATACCATTACCAGGTGCGAACCCAAGTCCAAACAGCTCGACAGCATCACCAGTCACATCAACAGCTGCTACAATCTCGCCTCCGAGTCCAAAACCCGTGTTAACAGTACGCGTCAAAGCGCCGAGGGGATCGATCACAAACATCCACATAAACCCCACAACAACAGCTCGACCGACGACGACTAGACGCCGGAAGTCTTCTAGAAGGACTAATAGCTTCGAATCGTGTATGAACATGTGTGGAAAGAAGGAGCCGATTTGTGCCAGCCCCGTGGGACTGCATCCCATTAATCCAGACAGATTGAAAGGCTTCCCTTCAATCTGCCACATGGCGTGCCACAATTCTTTCAAGAAAGAGCGTAAGTATCCGTTTAATACACATATACCAGTATACATCTAACTGAATGTTGTTAACTATTTGAAAGTACAAGTCGCGAGCATTTGCTATAAGTATCTAATTGTATATCTATCAATGGAATGAAGTTATTTCATTCTTGTGACCAGTTTACTCGTTAGCTTACTATAATCCATAAAATGGATACTACTTTTCTCTAGTTTTATTTATAACAGGATGATGCCCATGACTTCATTCGCGCTGATACAGGTTTTTTAAAAATCATGTGAGAACTCTGATTTTCTGGGATTTTGACAACATTAAGAGGGGACTCGAGTGGACCTTTCTCCATACAAACGTATTCTGCTGTTTCCTTCGTGGATAATACCTCTAGAGCAATGTTTTTTTCCCAAAAAATCTATGTCTAATTAATGCGTGCCTCTATCATTTCCTTTTTTCCAAAACATAATCACTACAAGAAATATGACAATCCAAAAACCCGAAAAAAATACCCGTTTTTACTGCCGTGTTCAGACGACTATCAGACAAATTTGATAAGTTTTTAACAAAAAAGAAAATAATAGAGGCATAGATAAACTATTCCTCTAAATTTTGATACCAGAATTTTTGAGATCTGTTCAGTTTTGAAGGAGGAAATAGCAGAATACGAAACGTCTTTTCGCCAACGTTTTTGTAGGTAAAATCAGCCTGAGCTGCAGTTGTCCCTATCATACTTTACGGGGGCAGGTTGGTGGCGAGGGGGGAAGGCTTACACGTACACTAATAGGGAAGTGGATATTTTCAATATTTACACTATACAATTATTATTTTTATTTATTGTTTACCGACTTTATTCGCCCGCTACTAGGCTGCGGAAAATTAGTAAATCTTTTGTTGGTAATTCTAATAGGTAGGTACTTTCTTATAATCGGTTGCCGGTGGATATTTTGGATTTGTTTCTCAATAGGTAAGTTCAAGGTTCTTATAAAACGCAAATAATTGAAAAATCCTATTATAGCGTAAAAGATGTTTTTAATGACAAAAAACCATGAACATAGATTGCTCTAAAAGTCAACAGTTCAAATTATTTAGAAATTATACATTATTTGAGATGGTTATAATAAAAAAAAATAACCGGCTGAGTTTGTTGAGGGCTCTTCTCAGACCAGGGCGCGTTTGGAATCCTCGTAATTTTAATTATAAGTTTTCGTAGTAATTATCACCATTACCTCATTTTCATGTACTTTATATTATATTGACGTTCAAAAAGTGTATAGTGTACCTACTTTGAATAAATGAAATTTGAATTAAAATTTATTAAAATTTATTAATTAAAATTTAATTGTGATTGTAAGTAGGATATCGTACCTGTTCTCGGACACCTAGCGAATCACTCAGGAATGCTTACAAAATAAAAGTATTATAAGACTCAGGGCCTGTTTCATCACCTTCTGATAAGTGTCTGGTAGCTTTTGTCTTTGTCACTTAACGTAAAGTAAGAAAGTGACAAAACTTACGACTATCCGACACTTATCAGAAGGTGGTGAAAAAGGGTGTGAATTAAATAAAATTCATCTCTGAGCCAATTTGAATATCTTATCAGGACATGAGCAGTAAAAAAGTTTATTGCGCTCAAGTTTCTTTGAAAACAAAGCGATCTAATTTTGAGCTTGCACCTAATGAATGAAAACGAGTCGTGTAGAGCAAAAAAAATAGTGGCATGCTGCAATTATCACGGTTAGTTATTAATCAATTTACTATAAGATTTAGTCAGTTAGTCTTGGTAGCACTTATTTATGTTTCATAAAATACTATGAAAGTGTTTATTTTACTTTTTATTACATAAGAATACAAAAAAGGAGTAGACAAGAACTAGTTCACTATTTTCTTAAGAAATCCTATTATCGTCCGGGTGGTCAAAAACTGGTTTAGAAATTTTATTTTAGGTACTCTGTACTGTTATACAATGAAGTGTGCAAAAAATTTAAATTAGGTTTATTAATTCGAATCCGAAATCTTTTACACTGAATAAATATTTTAGTTTTCGCCCGTCAAGTTCCCAAGGGATTTTGAAAAATCCGAAATCTATAGCTACAGCTGTAGGTAGATTACTCTAACAAACTTCCTTGAAAGTAGGTATAAAGGTTGGAAAAGGGAGCGGGAACGGGAACCGAAAATCCACGATTCTCTCGGGATTTGTAAAAAACCGAAATTCACGCGAGCGAAGACACGGGCAGAAGGTAGTAATTTCTAAATTATTCCTGGTCTGGTCTGGTCGGAGGCCTCAGTCGTGGCTGAATACCACCCTCCGAGCTAAGCCATGCCGCCAAGCGATTTAGCGTTCTAATATGGGTTAAATAAAAACTGCCATATATACCCATCTCTTCCAGGTTAGCCCGCTTCCACCTTAGACTGCATCGTCACATCATCTTCAGGTGAGGTTGCAGTCAAGGGCTAACATGTGATTAATAAAACAAAATACTAGTGTTAATTTTATGTATTTACAAATGAAAATGAAACTGTCTGTCTGTCATTTCGAAATATCATGTACAATTGTTATATAGAAACTCGGCGGTTGCTCTTTTCCAAATGAACAAAATTTGGAAAAGAGCAACCGCCGAGTTTCTTGCTGGTTCTTCTCGGTTGGAATGACATTCCGAACCAGTGGTAGATTCAATTGACTATTCAAAAGTACTTACTTGTAAAAGTTTATTTGAATAAAAAACTTTTCTATTCTATTCTATCTTGCTTTTGTAGCGACACATTAGGTGTGCATGCAAGGCGTTCTGTCGACGTTAGCAAAACGCATTGCATGACGACACACGGCGCCGCGGAGAGAGTCTACCCGGGCACGTCGCGACTGTAAGACGTAGTACTAAAATCACTGCATTTAATTAGTCATAATAAAATTGGTAATTGTGTTTGTGCATCTAAACATTAAATAATCAGTAACTGTAAAGTCCTTTATTTATCATCCAATACAAACAAACATTTAATTACCCATCTGGTAACACAAATCTACCAAAGTGGTGACCCCGGAAAAAACAACATGCAGCCTGCACCAGCTCCTGGAGTTTTGCCAGCCCCCGGGCCGATAAATAACCCGGTAGCGCCCGTACCCCAGGTGAAGGAAGAAAGGATGGCGGAATTGGCGGCGATTTCCGTCACATCGCGCGTGCCTGAATTCTGGGTAGACCACCCAAGACTGTGGTTCCTCCAAACGGAGGCTATTCTAGCACCACAAAAAATGTCGGACGAGGCCCGGTACAACCTCGTTATCACCAAGCTGTCCAAAGAGGCCATACAGCAAGTCACAGATATTCTTATCACTCCGCCGGAAACACAAAGGTACGAAGCACTGAAGGCGCGCCTCCTCGCCGTTTATGAGGAGTCGGAGACGCGCCAAATTCAAAGACTCATCGGCGAAATGGAACTGGGCGACCAGCGACCGTCGCAGCTATTACGACGCATGCGTGACTTAGCCCGCAGTAAGGTGCCAGATGACACGCTTAAAATATTATGGCAAAGCCACTTACCTTCCGCAGTCCAGGGAATAATCGCGGTGACCGAAGCGACGGAGTTGGATGTCCTTGCGCGCATTGCTGATAAGGTAATAGAAACAATTTCCCCTAACAATGTATTCGGACAGAAGGGTCCGCAGCTCGCGGCCATTGCAAGACCCAATGGACCGCAATACGGTCCCAAATATCGTTCGCGCTCCAGGGGACGCTCACAGGAAAAATCCAATTTTCCAACGAACACCAGACCCACCACCAGACCGACGCCCAAAGACAGGAAACCGGATTGGCTGTGTTATTACCATTTCCGCTATAAGGCCAAGGCACGTAAATGCGTTGCCCCGTGTGCGTGGAAGCCGGCGGAAAACCAGGCGTAGTACAGGAGGTGGCGGGACCCTGTACCCATACTACGAGTAACCGTCTGTGCATCACTGATCGTACTAGTGGACTTCGATTTCTAGTTGATACAGGAGCCAATATTTCGGTGCTCCCCGCACGTAAGTCAACTAGTGTTAATAGTGCTACTTATAAACTTTATGCTGCCAACGGAACTGAAATAAGTACTTACGGTGTTAAAACATTAGTGTTAGATTTAAACATGCGTAGACCTTATCGTTGGACATTTATATTAGCAGCAGTGAAACAACCTATTTTGGGTGCAGACTTTTTGACCCACCACAGACTCTTAGTAGATTTAAGCAACCGAAGGTTAATAGATTTAGTAACTAATGTAAATAGCTTAGGCTCTATAGTATCTTGTAACCAACCTAGTTTAAACACGTTGGATACATCGCATCCTTATTTTAATATTTTGTCAAAATACCCAGACATAACGAAACCTGTGTCTTTCAAGGATACCCCTAAGCATACAGTGTTTCACCACATAGAGACGACAGGGCCGCCCGTGCATGCGCGTGCGCGCCCCCTCCCTCCCGAAAGGTACAAAAAGGTAAGTGAAGAATTTCGCATAATGCAGGAATTGGGCATTTGTCGTCCTTCGAAGAGCGCATGGTCAAGTCCGTTACACGTTGTTCCGAAAAAAACGGAGATATTCGACCTTGTGGCGATTACAGACGACTTAATGCTATCACGAAACCGGACAGATATCCAATTCCGCGTTTGCATGATTTTACTTATATATTGTCTGGTAAAAGTGTTTTCAGCAAAATCGATGTGAATAGAGCATATCACTGTATTCCTGTTGCTCCTGAAGACGTTGAAAAGACTGCGATTATCACCCCATTCGGATTATATGAATTCCCTCGAATGTCGTTCGGTTTGCGCAACGCAGCACAATCCTTTCAACGCTTCATGAACAATACAGTACTACAAGGTTTAGGTATCGAACGAGCCGACGGAACTTTTGAACCTAGTTCAGAGTTCATATTCTGTTATATTGACGATGTTATTGTAGCCAGCGACTCGAGTTCTACACACGAACTTCACCTGGAAGCCTTATTTAAACGGTTAAATGAATACGGTATTACAATAAATTTATCGAAGTGTTCATTCGGACAGTCACATATCGAGTTTTTAGGACACGAGGTGACCACCGAAGGCATAAAGCCTTCACTTGATAAGGTCCAGGCTATTATCGATTTCCCTAAACCGGAAACAGTCGCACAGCTTAGAAGATTCATTGGTATGGTGACGTTTTATAGACCTCACCTACCAAACGCAATGAAATATCAGGCCGAGCTCAATAAATACATCGTTACCGCGAAAAAAAACGATAAATCACTAATTGTTTGGGACGATTCAGCTAACGAAGCATTCTTGAAATGTAAGAAAAGTCTTCAGGATGCTGCGACATTATCTTATCCCATACCGCACACTCCACTAGCGTTGATGACGGATGCATCAAATACTTGCGTAGGTGCCGTATTACAACAATTAGTCAACGGTCATTGGAAACCATTAGGTTATTTTTCGCGCAAATTAACAGACACTCAATTAAAGTATAGTACATACGATCGCGAATTGTTAGCCGTATATCTAGCTATTATTCATTTCAGAAAAATGTTCGAAGGAAGAGCGCTTACCATATATACAGATCATAAGCCGCTTACCTTCGCATATAGTAAACTAACTAGCGATAAAGAAACGCCTCGCAGAACTAGACAACTCATGTATATTAGCGAATTTACAACGGACATTCGATATATTCTCGGTAATGATAATGTAGTCGCCGATTCGCTAAGTCGAATAGAGACAATAACATGTCCAAGTAGTTTAGATTACGAAGAAATCGCTACCGCACAGAGCGATGATACCTACATTGCACAATGGAAACAAGACGCTACTAGCAGCGTAAGCATTAAAAAGGTATGTATGCCTAATGTTGCAACACACATTTATTGCGAAATGTCAACCGACAATATTAGACCTTATTTACCTAAACAATTTCGTAAATTAGCTTTTGACTTAGTTCATAATTTAAGTCATCCCGGAATTAATACCACACGTAAACTAGTATGTCAGCGTTATTTTTGGCCAGGTATGAATAAAGAAGTCAATAACTGGACCAAGACTTGCGTTCAATGCCAGAGAGCGAAGGTTCAACGTCACACCGTATCCGTTTTAGGTCGATTTGAACCGGCCGGACGTTTTGAACATATCCATACTGACATTGTTGGTCCATTACCAATCACGGTCGACGGATATAGGTACTTACTTACCATTATCGATCGCGCCACACATTGGCCGGAGGCATTTCCACTTAAAGAGATTACAGCGGAGGCCGTAGCGAAAGTCATTTATGACGGATGGATCACCAGGTTCGGAATATTTCAGCTCTTAACTACGGACCAGGGCCGTTCTTTTGAGAGTAAATTGTTTTCCGAACTTTTGAGGTGCATGGGCGCACATAGAATTAGAAGCAGTCCTTACCATCCGCAAAGTAATGGAGCTATAGAGAGATGGCATAGATCACTCAAGGTCGCTCTCAAAGCCCGACTTAATACTACTTCGTGGGTTGACGAGTTACCTACCGTTTTACTAGGACTCAGAACTACCTTACGAAGCGATTCCAACATTAGCGCCGCTGAATTAACCTACGGACGCACGTTACGGTTGCCAGGCGAATTTTTCGCGTCAGCGAAAGAGGAAACTACTGACCCGATTACATTAGTACAGGACATACGAGACAAGATACGTAAGTTGAAGGCCGTTCCTGAAAGACAACGAGATTCTCGGACTTTATTCATCCATCCAGATCTAAAGTCCGCTGAATATGTATTCGTAAGGAATGATGCAGTTCGTAAACCCTTACAGACACCTTACGACGGTCCTTATCGTGTATTACGTAGAAGCAGTAAGGTATACAAACTTCAACTTCCTAACAGACAACTAAATGTATCTATAGACAGACTCAAACCTGCCTATATATTAAACGACTCATTGACGGATGACATCATGACTGATAGTGATAACCCTACGATCAAAGTATCTAGAAGTGGTCGAGTTATTCGCCCACCTATACGTTTCAATTTATAACTTACATGTATCCATTTTACCTTGTAAGCATAAGTAGTTAACTAAGAAATTATAATATGCAACTAAGTATAATTACTATTAAGGTTTTATGACACATACACATTTATATGAACGATCATTTATAATAATATTTTATTTGCAACTCTTAGCTATTGTGTTCTACTTTTTAAACATGCAAATCTGTCAAAATATCGTATTTATGTTAAGATGTAACTTCTTCTCGTAAAAATAATTTTTGGAGTGCATTAGTTAATTAAATTTCAAAGAGCTAACACGTCCATGATTTTTACAAATATGGGCAAAAATCAGTCTAAGGAACAAAAGGAGCAGATTATAATAGCTCAGAACTCAACAGAAGTAGAAGCGCACATGTCTCGGCAGAGCGTTTTAACCAGGGTAATCATCGGGTTACTCCTGCTTATCGTTGGGTGTGCCTTGATCCGAAAGGTTCGTCGAGGCATTCGGCGGCAGTTCCGCAGCCGCATGAGGGCCTGGCTCCGCGAGGAAGTTAGTGGACCAGCGGCAACCCTTACGCACGTGCAAGTACAGCCGGCAGTAGCAGCACCAGCAGCGGTCGCGAATCTCGCACCAAATCCCGCGCCTGTTGCTACCCACTACGCGTAACACGTTCCGTAATTAATTCTTTTGTACTTATTCATTTTTTATTACTGTTATCATGACTCCACAAATTATTTTTACCTTTAACCATACTTATCTAGATATAAAATTTATTTTTATGTAACTAGTTCATACTGTGTATTGTGAAACCTACCGTGTCAGCGCACTCGGCGAGCGCAGCTGCCGATCATATTACAGAGCGCTCAGCAATGTTTGCCCCAGTGCAATTGTATGTTATTATTATATTTTGTAACTACTTAGTTATCATGTTTGAAATGTATTTAGTTTTGCTTTCATGTAGTATCAACCTTTCTTTTTACAAAAAGGGGAGGTTGATGTAGCGACACATTAGGTGTGCATGCAAGGCGTTCTGTCGACGTTAGCAAAACGCATTGCATGACGACACACGGCGCCGCGGAGAGAGTCTACCCGGGCACGTCGCGACTGTAAGACGTAGTACTAAAATCACTGCATTTAATTAGTCATAATAAAATTGGTAATTGTGTTTGTGCATCTAAACATTAAATAATCAGTAACTGTAAAGTCCTTTATTTATCATCCAATACAAACAAACATTTAATTACCCATCTGGTAACACAAATCTACCAAACTTTTATTACGTAAAGCCACGTAAACATTTATAAAAAAAAGGTTTTCTTTTGTCCGTCTATTTATAGTCCGTTCAGTAACATAGTGTCGGTACAGGCGCAGGTGTTCTTACTATTCTGCTTTTATTTTTATTATTTTTTTTTCTGTTTGTAATTTTTTTTCTATTCTAACAGAATCTCCGAATAGTCTGCCAATCCACACATGGCCAGCGTGGTAGATTATGGTTAAAATCCTTCTCATTTTGAGAGAAGACCCATGTTCATGATAATATTATATTTTATGTTTATGGTTATAGAATAGAATAGAATAAATAGATTTTATTGCATGATTGTAAGTATGTACATGGTAGGTGTTACAAAGTTTTGTGTTGGCATGTTACAATCAGCCATAATTATAATGGCGTGCAATAATTAGATTTTACAGTTGTGAATAACATACAAAATTAGTCTAATTCTTATGCTACAGAAGTTATACAATTTTTATAAGAATTTTAATTTATTCATTAAGGAACTCTTTTACAGAGCTGAAGATGCAGTTTTGTTTTAAATCTTGTAAATGGTAAATCTTTTATTATAGAGGGTAGCTTATTATAAATTTTAATCATCATATAAAAACAACTTTTTGAGCTCAGAGCAGTTTTACATTGTGGATAGTAAATTTTGTTCGGATATCTGGCATTAAATGATACAACATTTTGACGTGTTTGAAAATATTCATTTTTGAATTTCTTTACGAAACACGCCACTTCGTAGATATATATATACCTACATGGTAATGTTAATAATTTCAGCGTTTTAAAAAGTGGCTTACATGATTGCATTGGATCTTTGTTACAAATTGCCCGGATACACTTTTTCTGAATTAAAAAGACTATTCATTTCGGAAGCATTACCCCAAATTAAAACTCCGTACAGAATATTGGAAACAACATAGCCATGATATGCCGAAAGAGCCGTGCTTCGGTCAGCAATTTTAGATATTCTACGTAAAGCAAAGACAAAATTGATTTTGTTGCACAAGTTGTCAATATAGTATATTGTAGTAATAAGTATATTGTAATAAAATACAAATATAAAAAAATAGAAAAAGGAAAGAGAATTTTAATAAAAAAATATGAGTAGGTATAAAACGGTATAACCCCTTGTGCCTGTACACCGCGCGCGGCATGCTTTGAAGTCGCGGCGGCGTCTTTGATAAAACACCGCGCGTCGGAGGCGGCTAGACACAAAGAGCGACACTAAGAAAATGAACAGACTATACACTATCTGTACTCTTGGAAAGAGTTGAACCTATTTTATTCAGAACTTTCACAGACAGGTAGACCTTATAAAAAGTGATGTGGTCTGAAAGTGATGTATACAAAAGTATTACTGACTTAACAAAAGTAATCTACCTATAGCTATAGATTTCAGTTTTTTCAACATCCCGTGAGAACTGTGGATTATTCCTGGATAAAAAGTAGCATATTTGTTAAGTCAGGTAGGGCATAATCTATCTCCATTCAAAATTTCAGCCAAATCGGTTAAGTTACACACACATACACACACTTTCGCCTTTATAATATTAGTGTGATAATATACCAAATTGCCACTGCCGGGAATCAAACCCGGGACCTCCCACTTATAAGATTATAGTGCTCACAACTGCCATCAGGGAGGTCGTCAATGTCGCACGTTCAATTATACTTGCATACATTTCTAAAGAAAATTTCTCATACAAATCAGTGGTCAATAACAGGTATACAGGTGGATGATAACTGGATTTAAAAGAGTAAGCTGGATTTACAAAAGTACCTAAGCTTAAAACAACTAATATAAAATACAAATAGACTAGTACATTTTAAATTTTTTTTAATATATATTACCTATATTTTCACCCTCTCAAACTCAGTAACTCCACTAAATGGACGATAACCGGTAACAAAACCCTATTATTTTTTATTGTTGAAGCAGGTTGAGATGATCGCGATTAAAATTTTTTTTTTGAGTCGTTGATTTAAATCAATACTTACTTTTTTAATCCAATAAAGTGAAGAAGTGTTTTAACCGAGTTCAAAAAGGAAGAGGTTCTCAATTCGTTGGAATCTTTTTTATTTGTTGTTTTTTTTAACCCCCGACGCAAAAAGGACAATATCAAATAAAAACACTGAAAAGAGTAAAATAACATAAATTTCGAAATAATATGAATGAATGAATATATTATACGGGCATAGAGGGAGATGCGCGCGCGCGGCGCGCGCGGGCGCGGCGGGCGGCGGCGGCGGGCACACAAATACACTACTCGTGCACACATTGATAGCTCGCTTGGTACTCGTGGTGTCGGGGCCAGAGCGATGGCAATAGTTTCTTCAAATACCTATTTTTCAAATTCCTCACGACTCGAGTACCGTCTTAATGACTCATTAAAATAATTTAATGAATGTCTCCGAGTGTGGCAGTTAGGTATAGTATACACTATCAACAGTTTAAACAAAGTATGTCTTCCTTTCAGAAGTGTATGAAAAAGTGACGGACGGACGGTGCGGCAGACTGCGCACGCGCATACGACCCGTGGACAAGAAGAAACTAAACAGAGAAGAGTTGAACAAAGCACAATACACCATCGTGCACAACGCCCCCGATACCGTCGTGGAATTCTCGCCGCTACGACAGTGAGACTTAAGGGACACTATCGATTGCACAAGTAAAACAAACATTCGATGTATGAATAACATCACGCGTAAACTAGTCGTGTTTAAATAGACAGGAACGAATACTTACTTGATGTGTAATAAGTTTTTATTGCTCCAACGATACAATTTTTTTCTATTACATGTGATTGAATAAGCTAATAAGAAATACTTATTGATTGTTCCGGAATGCGTATTGTAGCGTGGTTCTTTCGTTGTTACGAAATTATTTGTATTACGGATGTTAGATGTAATTTTTTCCCACCATATTCAGGGCTTGTTTCACCACCTTCTGATGTGTCGGATAGCCTAAACGTAAGTTTTGTCACTTTGTTACTTTATGTCAAGTGACAAAGACAAAAGTGGTGAAACAGGCCTTAATTTTGTATAGTTTATCACAGGTTGCTACGCTGTATTTTTATCATTAAGGGTCTATTTCATCACCTTCTGATGTGTCGGCTAGCCGAAACGTAGTTTTGTCACTTTATGTCAATTAGTGACAAATAGTGCAGTCAAATTTGACTCCAAAAGTGGCTAAAATCGCAAACGAACGGCTAGTTCTGATTTTTTAATATGTTGTTAGGACCACTACCAGTAGTGTAAATCCAATTTTGCAGCTTCGAAAGACCTGTGCTAACTTTGCAGCACTCGAAAAACCGCGAAATTTTCGCACTACTTTTGGTTTTTTCAATATAAGTCCTAAACTATGGGTTTAAAAAAAAAATATTTTCTATACGTTTTTAAAGAAGATTAAAATTGCTACAATTTAAGACCAAAACTAGCTCTTTAAATTCAATATTTGCTGAGATACAGCTCTCCAAAATTGACAATTAAATTCCGAAAAAGTGAAATTTTAAGATTTGGTCAATTTTAAACCCCGCTATCGGGGAAAATACTCATTTTACGGATAAAGTTAATTGAAAAGATGTTGTAGTAAATATAATTAGCTTTAATTTAAACACTAAACGACGTCTGTAGCCCATATAGTTTACTTATAAATCCTAAAAGTTTAAAAAATGGGAAAATTGCAGTTTTCTCTTCAGTTTGTTTTGAATGTAGTTTGAAAGAAAAAAACCATGTACACCCACAAGAAATATGTATTAAAACTATTACTAAGTATTTATATTTAGTATTTATAATGTTATTTATTCAAGAAAAAAATTATTTATATTATTATTGATATTTATTGATTTTTATGAAACATATTAACCTGTATTAAAAGGATATTATGAGTTCCGAGCAATATAAGTCGTAAACTACGTATTTTTTTTTAATATTTTCTATACATTTTTAAAGTAAACTAAAATTGCTACAATTTGACACCAGAACCAGTTCTGTAACTTCAATACTTGCCGAGATACAGCTCTCCTAAAATAGAACTTTTTCCAAAAAAAGTGAAAATTTAAGATTTGGTCAATTTTCGACCGCCATCTTGAGTATAATACTCATTATAAGGGTAGATTATAGTCAAAATGTTGTAGTAAATCTAATTAGCTTTAATTTAAGGGTGGAACGACGTCTCTAGGCCATATAGTTTACTCACAAACCTTAATGAACAATTATAACCAAAAATAATATCTTTGTAATGCAGGTTAATATGCTTCATAAATATCAATAAAATAAGATAAATAAATGTTTTTTTTTCATAAATAACATTATGAATACTATAATAATAGATTAAATGTACATTTCTTGTGGATGTTCATGGTTTTTCCTTTCAAGGTACTCACAAACCAAACTAAGCAGAGCTTTACGAAAATTGTTTTCCCATTTTTTGGACTTTTAAGATTTGTGAATAAACTATATGTCCTAGAGATGTCGTATTACCCTTAAATTAAAGTTAATTAGATTTACTATAACATTTTTACCTATAATTCTACACATAAAATGAGTATTATCCCCAAGATCGCGGTCGAAAATTGACCAACTCTTAAATTTTCACTTTTTTTGAAAAAAAGTTCAATTTTAGGAGAGCTGTATCTCGGCAATTATTGAAGCTACAGAACTGGTTCTGATGTCAAACTGTAGCAATTTTAGTCTACTTTAAAAATGTATAGAAAGTATTAAACAAAAATGCGTAGTTTACGACTTATATTGCTCGGAACTCATAATGTCATTTTAATACAGATTAATATGTTTCATAAAAATCAATAAATATCAATAATAATATAAATAATTTTTTTCTTGAATAAATAACATTATAAATACTTAATTTAAATACTTAGTAATAGTTTTAATACATATTTCTTGTGGATGTACATGGTTTTTTCTTTCAAATTACATTCAAAACAAACTAAAGAGAAAACTGCAATTTTCGCATTTTTTAAACTTTTAGGATTTGTAAGTAAACTATATGGGCTACAGACGTTGTTTAGTGTTTAAATTAAAGCTAATTATATTTACTACAACATCTTTTCAATTAACTTTACTCGTAAAATGAGTATTTGCCCCGATATCGGGGTTTAAAATTGACCGAATCTTAAAATTTCACTTTTTTGGAATTAATTGTCAATTTTTGGAGAGCTGTATCTCAATAAATATTTAATTTAAAGAGCTAGTTTTGGTCTTAAATTGTAGCAATTTTAGTCTACTTTAAAAAAGTATACAAAAATATTTTTTTAGAAACGCATAGTTTAGGACTTATATTGAAAAACCCAAAAAAAGTGCAAAAATTTCGCGGTTTTTCGAGTGCTACAAAATTAGCACAGGTCTTTCGAAGCTGCAAAATTGAATTTAGACTACTGGTAGTGGTCCTAACAACATATTAAAAAATCAGAACTAGCCGTTCGTTTGCGATTTTAATGTCAAATTTGACTGGCCTAAAAGACAAAAGTTGTGAATTAACTATCAGACACTTTTCTGAATGCGGTGAAACAGGCCCTAAAGGCCAAATTAGACGGTTCATTTTTCGAGATTTTTGCTTTCATTTTCGAGGCTTCATCGATGAATCATCGAAAATGAACCGTCTAAACACCGACCGTTCATCGTTCACAGGCACTTTGCCATAGCAAATCGTATCGTGCATCGTTCACCGCAAAAATGAACGATGAACGGGGCACCGTCTAATTTGGCCATAAGAGACGTAGTTTTCGGCTAAAACTTCACGAGCTGGAGGCCAATACCACCCCGACACTTCATACAGGGGAACTGATTTAATTACTTTCCGCTACTGACGTTATATGAAATACTGGCCCCATACTTATAGAGTGAATAAACAACATTGAGCTGTACTGTGCTTAGCTAAGCTAACTTTCTGGTGCTATTTTTTTTTTCAACAAACAATTTTGAGTTGATAGGTGTGCTGTACCGCGACTAACCCCCGGCACGTAAGTCGAGCGGTGACCTTCAAGTGCGCGCAGCGTCGTAGGAGTGAGCGGGACACAATACGATTGGAGAGCCAATCAGCGCTTACGAATGATCCGCGAGAGCTAATCAGCGCTTACGAACGATCCCCACGCCCTCCCCGCGACCCCCTCACACCCCGAGATACCTCATTTTCGACTTCTGCGCATTGAAGGTCACTGCTAGACTTATTTGCCGTGACTTGTACTGTTTGTTTCTTCATTATAATGTTAGAGGAGCGTTAAAACAGCACAGCATGTTGTTTATTCACCCAGTTGCCACACACTCGTCGAGAGGCATGGGAAATAGCGAGGTAACGAGGCAGAAACGTAGTGTTACAACAACACTCGTCAACCGCAAGTTATATTTGAGGTTAAACTTCCTTCCTCGCTACTTCCCATGCCTCACGACGAGTGTGTAGCGGGGTGTTACGCTCAAATAATACTGTATTTCCTTAAGTGGAATTCCTTAATTGGATTTCCTAAAGTGGAGTTCCTTTATTGGATTTCCCAACAACAAAATTTACGGATGGTAAAGACTTAGCGAATCTTTTAATTAATGTAATTGATTCCGTCCATATTGTAATATTTTATAATTATACTATTTTTAAGGCATTAATAATATGTATTATTTTTAATTTTAATAATGTAAAAAAATTAAATTAAAGACTATAAGATTGTGGAAAAATTCATTTATTGTATGTTCAATTCGTTGAATTTAAAAGTCCTAGGCACTCGCTATTTACCTACTCATATTTACACTTATATGTAAGTATATCGAGAAAAAAAAAACTCCAAGAGCCATTCAGAATTCCTTTGTTGTTACTTGCCATCGCCTTTGTTGTCGGCTGCCGAATATCGTCTGTTGTTGCGTGCCAGCGCCATTGTTGTTTACGTCATCGGTTGTTGTCATAGATAGAACCTGCTATCCATGTAGGCTGTTGCATCGATTAATTTCATAAGTTCATTTTTAGAATATCTAAATTCTCTAGAACCTTTGTTGAAAGTTGCCTTGTTGTTGGTTGCCGCCACCTTGTTGTTGGCCGCCGAACATCATTTGTTGTTGTTGATGGAACTCTTGTTGTCCGCCCCCACCAGTGTTGTTACCTTGATTTGGACCTAAAAAAGGTGGAAACGTAAGATATGGATTTCGAGTATCAAAATCGCATAACGGCAGCGTAAAATGGACCTGACAATGCTTGTTTTAAAGACGAAAATTCAGTACCACCGATATTTATCTCTCAAAATTCCCGCTTGGGAGCGCTTGTTGTAGATGTACGGACGAACTCGGGCCTTAAAACTAGACTGTTAAAGTTCAATTTTACTCTGAAGTTATAGTGTTTATAAGAGACTAGCTATTCCCGCCATGCGTTTCCATTTTTATACAGATTTTTTGGGCCAGAAACCTAAGCGGACGTATGCAGATCAATTCAAAGTTTCATCATAATCGGATGAATAGTTTAGCAGTGGATAGAGGACATACAGACAGACATTGATTTTTATTCATACAGATAGAAGATAGAAAATACAAACCTGACATACGCATTCTCTTAGCATTGTTCGCTGCATGGTCGTGACTGTTGGCTTGCACTTGGTTTTGTTGAGTCTGAAAAGAATTTATTAAACTGTTAAAAATTATTAAAATGTTGAACTGCGGATTACGCTCCGGGTTCGATTCTCGGGTCGGACCAAAAATTGTTAGGTGCTGAGTTTTTCTGTGAAGACATTCTCAGTGTCAGCCCGGAGTTTGTAGTTGACAGTGTTTCATCACGTTAGTCGTTAAAGCCCACCAACCCGCATTGTACCAGCGTTGCGGGTCTAAGCTCTAAATCATTTTTCTTTAATTTATATCATAATAGTCTTACGCTTGACAATTATGCCCGATGAAAAGCAATGATGAGGTTTAAATTGGAACGCGCTTGCTTAGAAAATGCTTATTCACTCTTGCTTTAAAAGTACTTAAGTTGTATGGGACGGAACATTCCTCTCTCCTATAACGCGGCCTGTGCCCAGCAGTGGGACGTTAAAGCGTGGAACTTACATTGGGCTGCTGCTGCTGTTGTTGGTTCTGTCGCGCTTTCGATTCCCCCTTGTCTTCTTGGTCGTCGTCAGTCAAGAACTCCCTCTTTGGGTAAGGTATCGGACAGCCGGCGAACACATCCTGAAAAATCCACAAAAATCCATAGTACCATCCATAGTATCAATGCCACTTTTCGTTGTAATTTTAGTGCAGAGCAAAATGTAACAATTTTGCTCTGCACTAAAATTACAACGAAAAGTGGCATTGATTTTTTAACCCCCGACGCAAAAAAGACGGGGTGTTATAAGTTTGACGTGTCTGTGTGTGTGTGTGTGTGTGTGTGTGTGTGTGTGTGTGTGTGTGTGTGTGCGTGCGTGCGTGCGTGCGTGCGTGCGTGCGTGCGTGCGTGCGTGCGTGCTTGCGTGCGTGCGTGCGTGCGTGCGTGCGTGCGTGCGTGCGTGCGTGCGTGCGTGCGTGTGTGTGTGTGTGTGTGTGTCTGTCTGTTCCCCTGTGGCGCTCAAACGGGTGGACCGATTTGAATGCGGTTTTTTTTATTTGAAAGGTGAATTAGTCGAGAGTGTTCTTAGCTATGTTTGATGAAAATCGGTCCAAGATGGCCGCCGCTACAAAATGGCGGATGATATATTTTTTCACAACTCCCTTGATATGGGTATCAAATGAAAGGGCTTGACTAGTAGAATAGCACTATTGCAAATTCAAGATGGCCGCCGCCACTAAATGGCGAATGTCGGGGGTTTTTTAAATTTTCAATTTACACTTGTATATACATAGATAGATAGATAGAATAGAAAGAAAAAGATAGATATAGATAGATAGATAGATAGAATAGATAGATAGAAAGTGTACCTGAGTTGGTAAAGGATCCTCAGAGAAGTAAGGGTCCTGCATGGCCTGCTCCGAAGTGATCCGTCTGTTGGGGTCCATCAGCAACAGCCGCTGCAGGAGGCTGAACGCCTTGCTGTCCGGTTTGATCTTATGCCTGTCCATGTATTTGCTGAGCGAACAGTTTTGGTAACTAGAATAAACGAGTTATTTATTATGCCTTAAACGCTGTGAAAAAATTGTATTCGATAGATCGCATTTCTAATCAATAGGTTTGCATCATCTTTAAAATTGTGCATGTTTCTAATTTTTCCTCCCAAATAGCTTGACCAATTTTGATGATTTTTTTTCTTGTACTTTTGGGTTCACCAGGACAATTCTCAGCTATAGGTCAGAATAGCAGGACCCGGTAGGTGGCAGTGTTGTTGATATCAAGATTTTATTCAAATCTAACCAATGTGGCAAGACAACTTTACTTCCTATTCCTACTCAGTCTTCGTGCAATGTTTAAATATTTTAACGAAGAACATTGCACGAAGAACCGATGGACGTTGGGGTCCCAAGGTGCTTGAATGGCGACCTCGCACCAGCAAACGAAGCGTAGGTAGACCCCCCACTCGATGGACAGACGATCTCAAGCGAGTAGCTGGTAGCCGCTGGAATCAGGCGGCACAAGATCGTGTGCTGTGGCGATCCTTGCAAGAGACCTATGTCCAGCAGTGGACGTCCATTGGTTGAAACGAACGAACGAACGAACGAACCTACTCAGTCAGCAGGTATTACTATAAAAAAACGGATCCTATTTCGATTTATTCTCTGCCAGGAGTATTTTAATTGCACTTAAGCAGTAATATTCCAAAGTTTAGACAGCAGTGTAATAAGAGTTACTTTACGAGCACTTTGCATTGAAAAATAATCAAATGTCATCTTACTTAGATCTCTTGAAATCTTTAACCAAAGTGGCATGCTCTGGCATCTTTCTAATATCTTCCCAATCCTTCTCCAGGGGAAAGCCCATAACATTGAATATCCTGTCCAATTGATCGTGGTGGTACGGGTTACTTGTTTTGATGTCCTCTTGACGACAGTGAAATATTGGCTCCGATGTAAGAAGCTCTGCAAATATGCAACCTATCGCCCATATATCTGGAAAGTATTTAAATAGAATTATAATTTACTAACTGATGCCCATGACTTGGATTATTGGATTATCTCCTTGTCCCCATGGATTTTGGTTTTTTTTTTAAATCCCATGGGAACTATATAATTTTTCAGCACAAAAAGTAGTCTGTGTATTCTCTAGGATGCAAGCTATCTCTGCAAGGTCCGTTCAGAAATAGGTTTTTTAGAAATCCTTTGATTTTCTGGGATAAAAAGTAGCCTCTCTTCGTCTCTAGGATGCAAGCTATCTCTGTACCAAATTTCGTACAGTGGAGAAATTTGGTGTTGAGCAGCAAAAGGTAAAATTTACTTTTGTACTATCATAAAATAAATAGCTACTTATTAGACTACGACTATAGCTTTCGACTTCTACAGTTAGTTATGAAATTACTTCGACAGTTCTTTATTAAATTATCTGGGAAACATTTTGTTTTCCTGGGATGAATATTCTATGTAATTCAGGGCATAGAATATTATATCTTTGTGCCAAGTTTCATTCAAATCTGTTCAGCTTTTATGCATGACAAGTAGCAAACATCCAAACTTCTTTACATATTTTGATACATTAATTATTACTATAGTGTGTGAAAAGGTTAACATATTAAGAGCACCATTGTATATACCTACCTATAGCCTTAGTGTAATGTCGAGCTCCTAACAACAATTCTGGTGCTCTGTACCAAAATGTGACTACAACAGGGTCCAAGTCTGCAAGTGGTTTTAGTGGCGCGTTGAATAACCTCGCAAAACCCATGTCAGCAATTTTTACCCTGCCTCTTTCTGGCCCTTCGCCCATCACCAGGATATTGGCTGGTTTCTGTGGAATTAAATAGTATTTCATTACAGCCCTCGCACACTAGTGGCCACAGTGTGTCACAGTGGCCGCCACAAGTCGCGGAAGAGACTTTTCATACATTGTCTTGTGGCTCGAACGTGGCCACTCGAGCGCTCAATGTGCGGTGGTACCATATAAAATGTATGAAAAATCTCTTCCGCAACTTGTGGCTGTCCACTAGTCGTCGCCACTATTGGCCCAGTGTGCGGGCCGCAGGGGCTATTAATATAATAAAAAAATAAAATGTGTTGATATCAAACAGAATACAAATACTAAGGGTAATACATTTTCATACCACAACTTCTGAATTGATCTTGATGAACTTTGCTGCAGATAGATTTCATCCAGGACACGGATATAATTTTATTCCACAGGATTTTTAGAAAACCTTGCGGAATAAGTTGGGAATATCAACTTGTTATTAATATATTTTAAGCAATTTTTTGCTGCACCCAATGCTCCATGCACTTCACTCCTCCCTGCACTCTCGTGTAATAAAGAGAGCTATGCATTTTTAAGACAGTAATTTATAGCATAGTTGATGCCAAACAAATATTCACCTCTGAATATAGCTGCAAGACGCGTCGCAATAGCATATTTTAGATATTAGTGGGCGTACAGTGGGCAGAGGAAGCTAGCACAAACCTGCACAAGTTCGCTCTCACACCTCAGCTCAGGGACAAATATTTGTTTGGCGTCAACTATACTCATGTAAATTTTACAGACAGTGTATTTCTGTGGCTTGGAGCTAACTTTTCAGGTTAACATTAACTGTGCATGTCATAAATCTGCATGATTTATGACATGCACAGTGTTATTGTGCATGCATCAAAAGCATGAAATGCTCACCAAATCTCTATGTAATACCCAATTAGAATGCAAGTAGTGGATACCATCTAAGATCTGATACAGCAAACTCTTCACCATGCCTTTAGGAACCATCACAGATTTCTTGTTCGCTTTCGCTGCTCTGTGGAACTTAATGATGTGCCACAAATCATGCTCCGCATAGTCAAATAACAACCACACTTTTCTGTCTGTGTGAGACAGGAAAACTCTTATAAGGTTGATGACATTTGGATGCTTCAGTTCTCGGAGTAGCTGCAAAATTTACAAAATCCATTATTTTACTACCCATACTAATATATTAAATATTAATATTTTGTGTGTCTATCTGTTTTGTCTATGCCAAACCTCTGAATCAATCTTGATGAAATCTGGCATTAGTTTTCACCCCATAGATAGTCATAGGCTATGTTTATCAAAAAACCTATATTCACATAGATGAAGCAGCAGGCATTAGCTTGTAGTACTTAAGACCTGCATCATAATCATCAAAAGTATTAAATACAGGGATTATAAATGCATATGTATTGTGTATTTGTGTATAATGTATTGTGTACTTGTTGCAACTTTGATTCTAGTGAATAACTGAAGGAGACTGAACATGGTTGGTGAATTGAGCTGTTTTCGATCTCACATTTTGGAGAACATTTAAGCCATCTCCTTAACATAATCTAGGAGGTATAACGCCCAGCACGTAAGTCGACCGGTGACCTTCAAGTGCGCGCAGCGTCGTACGAGTGAGCGGGACACAATACGATTGGAGAGCCAATCAGCGCTTACGAACGATCCCCACGCCCTCCCCGCGACCCCTCACACCCCGAGGGAGGATACCTCATTTTCGACTTCTGCGCATTGAAGGTCACCGATCGACTTATTTGCCGTGACTTGTACGGAGGACACGGAAAGGCAAATTCAGACCGCCAAAGTCAGTCAATTATCTAGATATTGTTAATTATAAAGCGTCAGTTGATATACCGCTATTTCTCTACAAGCCGACATGGACAGGCCTGTTCCTTCAATTTGTTTCAAGGCATAATCTTTGGTATCTGAACCATCCTTTCTCCTAGCTTTATAAACATGGCCGTAGGTTCCTCTACCCACTTTACAGCCTTCGTAATCGAACAAGTCCTCCACTTTGGAGCGTTCGTTTTGTGTTTTCATTTTAAACTCATAATCCATCATAACTGAAGCCATTGTTTTGTTTTGAAAATTGTCAGCCATTTTTTAACAGTTTTATGCTGTAAGTGTTGATTATAAAATATCAATCTCGAGATTTCCACCAACCACGAGATTTTATATGCCTCAACTTCAATTTTCAAATCCTCACAAAAATATTTTTATCATTGATAATGATTAGAGATATCATAACTTCATTTTTGATCTGGGGGTGTAAACTCTCTTAGAAGAAAATTTATACCTACGGGGGCTGAAATTGCCATTGTTAAAACATTCTGATAATAATTGTACATTTTTTAAGCATTGCAACACTAACTTTTCTAAAGTCATATCCAAGACGGTTATAATTCTTTATGTAGATACTGGAATCTGCGCCTGAAACATTGTAGGAAAGACAAAGTCCATAATTCAGCTGGGCTATTTTCTCTCTCTAGTTTTTCTGTACCTCACACACTTTATTTAAGTAGTTAAGAACGAGATAAAGCCTGTTCAAGGCCACATTTCTTTGTTTCAACATTTTGTTTGAAGCTCGGCAGGGTGATTCAGAACACTTCGATAACATAATCATCAATCGATTCGGTAAGTTATCGTACGATAAGATGTATTTTCAATTCAGAATGACCGTATCAACCGGGAAGTTGTCGAAACCGAAACTGAATCGAACCGACGTAGATATCGTTCGATTGTCATAATCGCTATTCACAACAACTTTATCAAACGCTATCAAAAGCTATTCACAACAACTTTATCGAATAATATTTTCCGAACATCCGATATTTTTTTACGATTATTTATCGAAAGCTACAGGGCATTCGATATCCTAATCTTTTTGTTCATCTACTCGTCAGATAGGTACTTTTACTGTTATTTCGTGAAAAATATGTTCGGAGCCGCAATTAAAATAGATAGCAATAGCCGCAGTAAATCACCGAGGCGAAGAAGACGCGGTGAAGAGGATTCTTAAGAGACGTAGGTATCTACGGACATTGCTTGATACCTTTAACCCATTTGAGGCAAATGCCTCAACTTTTATGGGAAAATATAATAAAACTTTCGCCAGAATTTGCGTTAATTTTACTAACTAATAAGAGGGGGCATTACAGGAGGCAACACGTAATCATGTAGATTTATATTTTTGGTATGTACATGATTACCAACCAATGCCATAATATATCTCTCGGTAGAGAGTAGTATATTGCTTGCCGTCTGTCCGGACGGACAGACAGGCAGATTGACAGCGGAGTCTTAGCAATAGGGTCCCGTTTTACCCTTTGGGTACGGACATCTGTGTGGTATTTACGAGAATAGCTGTAATAATACTTTTGTAGTACACTTCGACGTTTTTCTCTCTAAATCAATAATTTAATGTTATCATTTAAAATAATGACTTTAATTACCTTCAAGATGATTAAAAGTTATTTTTTAATGCTTAATATGAATGTATATTATGTAAAATTTTGGTAAAATAACATACTTCATAAATGCACATGTCTTAATCGCAATGTATCTTATCGATACCGGTATCGTAATCGATATCCAATTGTATGCTTTTATCGTTCTGAATTGCACGAAAAAAAAATTGGATACAAAATCGATACCAAGTCGTATCGACACGGTAAGTTATCGAAGTGTTCTGAATCGCTCTGCAAATTCCATAGGTTCAATTGTTCATGGTCAATTAAGTGTTTTTAAGTTGGTAGTCACTGACGTAATAGTACGTAATGTTGGTAATAATTGTTTTTTTTCAAAATGGCGTCTTTGTTATTGTGTGGATAAGTTTCGTAACAATTAAAATATTTAGATTTCTTGCGATCATATTATAAACTTTAAATACGTCGAGTCGAGCTTCTGTTACTCTGTTTGTGTTTTATAGTGTAGTGCTATTTATATTTGAGACGTTGATTCTGTTTCATTGAAACAAGACTCATATGTGGAATTCATGTTTTATTTCATTATCTGACCTGACAAATAAAACAGCAGCAACTCGCCGGTAAAGACAACATCAAGTTGATTCGATTTCCTAAAACCTGCTTAAGGAATCTTGCATGGTACGTATAACCTAACCTAACTTAGTAGATTTATATAGATCGACCAGAATCTCATGAAAAATAGGGAAATGAAATTCCAAGGTTAGCAACACTACGGCTGCCCTAGCGATAAACAAAGTAACTGACATTTTTTGTGAAATTGACTTTTTGCATTAACAAAAGTTTTATGTCGAGTAGTTTTTTACCACAGTTTAATATTTCAAATAACTTGAACCGTTTACTGAAATTTAAATTGCCCAGACAAAGTAACTGCACTCACTAACCTGGAATATAAATAAAAAAACCAAGTAAACAACAAGCACAACACAAAAACAAAGTAATTGGATGTTGATCACTTTTTTTTGTATTTAAAATGCAGTTGCTTGATTTTTCGTTTCGTGAAACGATCCCAGGTAAGGTGTTCTGAATGTAATTACTTTGTTTATCACTAGGGCAGCCGAGTTAACCTAGTGTTGCTTACTACAAAATTTAATTTCCCTATTTTTCATGAGATTCTGGTCGATCTCTACTTACTTAAATTCATTCTCTATAAATTTTATACAGACACAAGCACACATTTTGATATTTATAGTGATATCAACAGGCGTGCTTACTGCTTATGTCTATAGTTTCCTGCTAATATACTGATGTGTTACTGTCAACCATTTTCCAGACATTGTAGATACTAGTTAGGAAAAATAATATTGGTAGCCCACCCTTAGTGTTTACTATTTATTAGGTACATATAGGGTAGTAAAAATACTTATATGTTATGGTATATATTATTTGTAATAATTAGTACCAATTAATCAACAAAATCTAGTCTGCCAATCCGCTTGATCAGCGTGGTACACTATGGCCAAAACCCTTCTCACTCTGTGAGGAGACCCGTGCTTTGTAGTGAGCCGGTAATGGGTTGATCATGATGAATCAACAAAATTGTTTCTTTTCAGATTTGAACTAAGTATGTGATTGAACAGAGGTTTTACTGATTGTACTAAACGGAAGTTACAAAGAACTGCTGTTCCATGTGATGTAATTGAATATGAAAATATTAACAGCATTGTAAATAGTGTCTCATACATATTATGTTTAAAATGATTTTGTATGTATTTGGAAAATAGATCGTTTTCAGAAGAAGTATCAGCCACCACACTCAAAAAAAATCCTTACACATAAATAAATGTGAATTGTTAGAAAGAAAACCTGTTGTTTTATTTTGAATCCTAACTAAAACTTTATTGATAAGGCATTTTGACTCGAAAGAGAACTTGGTGTATTTTATTTCACCAGTTCTCTCTCGAGTCAAAATGCCTTATCTAAAAATATTATTTAGGATAAGTAGGTATAGAATCTCCCGCCGTCAGAGTTGTTGGTGGGCTGAATCTAGATGGCGCTGAACTGTTCTCATTTTTTTTACTATGGAGTTTACATTCTTCTCTCGTTAGAGAGTATTTTTGTTCTGTGTTTTTGATCACAGAAACAGATTATGTTATTGGTCTGTGCCTAAGATATTGTAATATATACTCTAAATAGATGTCAAGTTTACATCTGTCTGTGGTCACAAGTTTTTTAATGACACTTGACGATGACACGTGACGTGCTAGTGATGTAACTATCGATATTTTGACTGTGAGGATCTATAGGGACACAAATACAATATGCGTGTTTAAATATGTGGACCATACTCTAATATTACATTATGCGAAAGTGTGTCTTTCTGTCTTTTACCTTTTCAGGGCCCATCCGATTTGGACGAAATTTTGTACACAGACAGCTTGCATCCCGGGAACCGATATCTAAGGCTACTTTTGTCTTGCAGTATCAAAGCGTTCCTACAAGATTAATAAAATAAAAACCTAAGCTCACGTGAATGAAGTCTCGGGCATCATCTTGTTAGTAAATACAAGAATAATATGTTTCATATTATAGTATATTTTTAACCGACTTCAAAAAAGGAGGTTGTATGTATGTATATATGTATGTATATAAGTATGTTCGCGATTATCTCCGCAACTAATGAACCGATTTTGATGATTTTTTCACTATCATAATCTACATACTTTCAGAAAGGTTTTAGTGTACACATCGAAAAATATACATATAATATATATATATATATATATATATATATATATATATATATATATATAAAAAACACAAAATATACATATCCTTCTAGAACCTTTGTTGTGCCTTCTAGAACTGAAATAAAATCGAGTCTTTTTGGAGTCGATGAAACTTTATAAACGGTGTTTCGAAAATACGATCATACAAGCTATTTTTAAGAAAAATTAAACCGACTTCGGTCCAGCAATCTCAGAGGAACCGCGGTGCACCAGTCAAAAATATTAGTGACATGTGGCTACATTTATGCGTGTAACTTCGCACATAAGAATGGTAACTAGGTGTGTTATACATATATAAAATCATAGAAAAACGAAACAAGAAGAACGAACAAGAAGAACGAAACAAGAACATAGAAACTCCATCTTTAAAATCATAGAAAAACGATTGTTTAAAAATCTTAAATTTAGTGACTGGGCAACTGTTGGCATTTATAAAAGTCGAAACAAGTTGTTTGACCTGTATGCAGAAAAACAATATAATTATACCCCCGCGTTTATTGAATACGTAAGAAATTATTCCAAATTGTTTCGAAATGTTTGCATACAGGCAAAATCTCTTTATATAAAACAGAAAATCATGAATTCTGATAATAAAATAAAAGCAACTTGGGATATCATCAGTGATGAAATGGGGAAACATAAAGTACATACTAATAAACTGGAGTTAAAAATTAATAATCATATTATTGACTCTGATATAGAGATAGCAAATACTTTTGAGAACTTCTTCCAAAATATTCCAGTTACCACGACTAATTCCCTGAATTCCTCGCCAACAGAAGCCTATAATATCCTGAGGGGCAATGTTTCTGAGTGCAATGTATTATTTCGATTTAAATACGTAACCCCATATGATATTATCAAAACATTTAAATCTTTGCAACACAAAAAAACAGGAGATTTATGGGGAATATCAGTAAAAATAATTCACAATATTATTGATGTTATTGCGCCATATCTTGCTGTAATTTTTAACAAGTCCATAGATTCGGGATCATTTCCCGACCTCATGAAATGTAGTAAATTGATACCTCTGTTTAAGTCGGGAAGTAAAACTGATCCAAATAACTACAGGCCGATTTCAATTCTACCAACTCTCAGCAAGATATTTGAAAAAATAATGCTCAACCAACTGCTCCTGCACTTTAATTTAAATAAATTACTTCACTCTGAGCAGTATGGTTTTACTAAGGGTCGTTCAACAACCGATGCGGCCGCAAGGCTGTTACGGCACATTTTCGATGCTTGGGAAAAGTCACAGAATGCCATTGGTATCTTCTGTGATTTGTCAAAAGCATTTGATTGCGTTGAGCACGAGACTCTTTTACGAAAATTAGGCCACTATGGTATTAAAGAATCTGCACTCAGTCTCATTGCGTCTTATCTCGGTGATCGTATACAAAGGGTATGCATCAATGATGTTAAGTCATCCGGATCAGCCTCAGTAATGGGTGTCCCCCAAGGCTCTATTCTAGGTCCATTCATGTTTCTGGTTTATATTAATGACTTACCACATTTCGTCAAAAATGCTTGCGATATTGTACTATTTGCTGATGATACGTCTTTAATTTTTAAAGTCGATAGAACTAAAGACAATTTTGACGATGTAAATAATACTTTATCTCAAGTTTCACACTGGTTTACTATAAATAATCTACTTTTAAATGCTAAAAAAACCAAGTGTGTCGAGTTTTTATTGCCCAATACAAGGATTACTAGCAACAATTTAAAGATAAGTGGTCAGCCATTGAAAACTGAGAACACAACTGTGTTCTTGGGAATAACCCTAGATGCAAAGCTTCAATGGGGCACCCATATAGCAACACTTGCTGGCAAGCTTAGCTCTGCTGCTTACGCTGTTAGGAAGATTCGACAGTTAACAGACGTAGAAACTGCAAAAGTAGTTTATTTTGCATATTTCCATAGTATTATGTCGTATGGAATCTTACTATGGGGTAAAGCAGCTGATATTGGAAAAATTTTCGTTTTACAAAAAAGGGCAATTCGCGCAATTTATAATTTAAAACCGCGGGATTCCCTTCGAGAGAAATTTAAAGAAATAGGTATTCTTACAGTAGCTTCTCAATATATTTATAACAACATAATTTTTGTTAAGCAAAACATTCACAGTTACAATAAAAAGTGTGAATTACACGATAGGCGGTTAAGAAATAGAGATGGACTAGTGATTCCTCGATTACGCCTCAAAAAGGTCCAAAGGTCGTTTGTGGGAATGGGCGTAATGTTCTATAACAAAATTCCACAACAAATCTTAGATTTGCCTTTACACAAGTTTAAGAATTCTATTAAAAGTGTGCTCATGAAAAAAGCATATTATACAATTGAAGATTATATAAATGATAAAAAAGCATGGATTTAATTTATTCGCTTTATACGCTATTATAACTTGAGGAGTATTCGATTATTGGTGTTCAATTCGATGCTTTAATCATGGGTAGCCTAAGTATGTCACGCTCTCTTTAAACATTTCTGTGGTGGTGTCGTGTGGTGCGGGTTGTTACGTTCCCTCAAATATGGTTGAGCGAAGCAATGGCTGGATCATGCGTCATGCTCGTGAACGGGTGCCGCCGTCGGAAATGGGGCTACTTTTGTCTGCCCTTCTTAACGTGTAGAATTGTAAGCACCATTCCGAACCAGTGGTAGATTCATTTGTCGATTCAAAAGCACTTGTAAAAGTTTATCCGAATAAAAAATATGTCTTAGACTTGCCTTTACACAAGTTTAAGAACTTTCTTAAAAGTATGCTCATAAAAAAAGCTTATTATACAACTGAAGATTATATAAACGATAAAAAAGCTTGGATTTAACTCGTTCCAGCAATGCGCGAGACGGCATTTCAATCATGTACATTAATAATAATAATTGTTATAATGTTATTTTTAAAAAGAGCAACCGCCGAGTTTCTTACAGGTTCTTCTCGGCTGGAACTGCATTCCGAACCTGTGGTAGACTCAATCGACGATTCAAAAGCACTTGTAAAAGTTTATTTGAATAAAAAACTTTTCTATTCTATTCTATTCTATTTTCTATTCTATTCTATACTAAAACCTTCCTGAAAGTACTATGTAGATTACAATAGTGAATTGTTTTGTCTCGAAATACAAAATATTCAACCTATTTATATTAATAGGTAGTAATATTATACTTCGTGCAATTTGCACATTGCACACGTTGCACATTGCACGAAGAACCAATGGACGTTGGGGTCCCAAGGTGCTTGAATGGCGACCTCGCACCAGCAAAGGAAGCGTAGGTAGACCCCCCCCACTCGATGGACAGACGATCTCAAGCGAGTCGCTGGTAGCCGCTGGAATCAGGCGGCACAAGATCGTGTGCTGTGGCGATCCTTGCAAGAGACCTATCTCCAGCAGTGGACGTCCATTGTTTGAAACGAACGAACGAACGAACGAATATTATACACTTACTAAATTTCTTTGAACATTAATGTTTATACGTCACTCCGTTAATGTGCGAATGAAAACTTCATTGGCGGAATTTTCTTCTGCATTACAGACATCCATTGGTAACGGTTCTCTTGCCTTAAATTAAAAAAATCAGACGTGGTAGAACATTTTTCACGTTTCGCTTCAGCGTTTTCCATACACCAATAATAGCTTTTAGGGTAAAACTTTTAAAACGTGCCGCCTTGATATGGGTTATGGGATGGGGGGAGGGAGAGGGTAAATCATCCAGTGTTGAGGTTAGAATTGATTTTCGTTGTTTTCTTGAAAACGATGAATTACCTTATTATAAGAGTGTTAGCATTATACTCGTGGACCAAACATCTATCACTAATGACTATTTTATCTCTGAATTCGTGCCAAAGACTATTAAGTCCAACCCTAGTATTTGCATGTATTTTGCACCTTCACACAACACTAGCATGAAATTATGGTATTATTACATTAATATTTGATATTATTATAATTACCAATGTGTCTATATGTGGCAAAAATAATAGCGTTTCCATTTTAAATTGTTTTTGGGCACAAATCAATTAAGTGTGAAGTGTTTTGAACAAATATGACTGTGTTTCTGCGATGTCCAATATTGCGGTCTTATTCTTTGTGCCCATTCATTTCTTATTTTTGGGTTCTTTGGAAATCTGTAACAAATAAAAATTTAGCGATCATGATACAACAATCTAGCACGCGGAAATACACGTAAGTATTCATTGTGTGTAGTGGCTACGGAATCTAATGTTCAAAAATTAAAAAAAAACCCCGACATTCACCATTTTTTGATCGCGGCCATCTTGGATTTGCATGGTGTTATTCTACTAGTCAAGCCCTTTCATTTGATACCCATATTAACGGAGTTGTGAAAAATAAATAATCTACCATTTTGTAGCGGCGGCCATCTTGCAGCGATTTTCATCAAAATAGCTGACAACACTTTCGACTAATTCAAGGTGAATTAGTCGAAAGTGTTGTCAGCTCAAACAAAAAAACCGCGTTCAAATCGGTTCACCCGTTTTAGCGCTACAGAGGAACAGACAGACAGACAGACACACACACATACACACACACACACAACACACACACACAGACACATCAAACTTATAACACCCCGTCGTTTTTGCGTCGGAGGTTAAAAATTTTATCGCACGTAATCGATATGCAATTTTAGTACATCACTATGCTAAAAAACATAACCTTTATTAGTCAACAGAAAATATTTAAAAAATAGGCAAAAATCGGTGTAGAATTGAACACGATGACGATTTCCAAAAACTACAAATAACGTTACATAATTTTAGATTATATTTACATACAAAACTATCAAAACTCACCGATGAAATGATAATGTTTCTTTAAAATTTTCTTTTCGGCCCCTATAGGAATTACATTCTTTCACAGCACAGGACATTATAATAAAACTACGGAAAATTTATCAAAAATAACTTAAGATCAAACATTTATAAATTCTTGGAGGAAGAACACCAAAATAATAAAAATTTATCAGCCTCGTAATGTATGTTTTTGGAAAATTATGATGCGACTAAATTCAATGGTCAATTGACATAAAACATGCAAAAACAATATCTAAACAATCTATAAAGTAATGATGGTTTATGAGACGTATAGATCGACCAGAATCTCATGAAAAATAGGGAAATTAAATTTTGTAGTAAGCAACACTAGGTTAACTCGGCTGCCCTAGTGATAAACAAAGTAATTACATTCAGAACACCTTACGTGGGATCGTTTCACGAAACGAAAAATCAAGCAACTGCATTTTAAATACAAAAACAAAGTAATCAACATCCAATTACTTTGTTTTTGTGTTGTGCTTGTTGTTTACTTGGTTTTTGCATTTATATTCCGGGTTAGTGAGTGCCAAGGGCGTCGCCAGCCGATGGCCAAGGGGGGGGGGGGGGTACAAAGTATTGTTGGTACAGTCCAAAGCTTTTGAAGCTAGTTACGAGCTCTTAATTTATTTTTGAATTAGAATTTTTCATTGACCTCGTTTCCATTTACGCCAGGTTTAATTTAGATACTTAATGCAAAATATAGCATATCTCTAGGGCAGCTGCCCCCCCCTGCCCCTACCTGGCGACGCCCATCTTTTTCGTATGGCGTTTAATAAATAAGCGTGTGTTGAGAAAATGTTTCTTCAAAATGTTATGTCAATATTTTAAATGTATGTCAGATTATCTTACAAATAAATATACTAGTTATGTTAAAAAAGACTTATAAGTCAATACCCAAGTTCCCCAGCCAGGAGACAAACTGAGGGGGGAGGTCAAAAAGATCTTTAGGTGAACCCTGGTAAGAGTGGGTACGACAGCGCTGTATGATGTGATCTATGGTTTGGTCCTCCTCGCCACAGTCACAGATAGCGGAGGGTTTCCAACCCCATTTGTGCAAAAGGTAGTTGCAGCGATCATGCCCTGTTCGTACTATTCAGACGGCACCACAACTTATGAGGTAGCTGGAAACCCTTCGGTTTTATTGTGGGGTCGGAGACGAGGGTCGCTGGCCCACCGGACACCTTCCATTCCTCTCTCCAACTCTCTGCCAGGTTGAAAAGCCTCATCTCATGAGCATTGGAGTAGACGGGGCGACGCCCATGGTGAGTGCAGTTACTTTGTTTGGGCAATTTAAATTTCGGTTCAAGTTATTTGAAATATTAAACTGTGGTAAAAAACTACTCGACATAAAACTTTTGTTAATGCAAAAAATCAATTTCACAAAAAATGTCAGTTACTTTGTTTATCGCTAGGGCAGCCGTAGTGTTGCTAACCTTGGAATTTCATTTCCCTATTTTTCATGAGATTCTGGTCGATCTATACCTATTTAATTTGGTTGGATTAAATTTATTAAAATTTAACAAATAAGTCCATTTGACAATCAATTTAGTGACATGCTTAGAAATAATAAAAAGCAAGTGCGATTCGGTGTTTCATTTACACCTAGACAGGAGTCATTTAGGTTAGGTGAGTACAATACTACAATACTAAATACTAGTTAGGAGGTACAGACCTCAAGTTAATTTTTAGCTTCAGATCTCTTAGATAATAGATCAATGGTCTGTGCAGATTAGTTGTCATCAGTGTTGCCACTTGCCAGTGGCAGACCACAGTGGCAGACACAGATCACTAATATACCTATTACCATAGACCAACAAGAAGAGGACTTGGCATAATGTCCTATAGAAAATAGTGGATCGGAAAATAGCTTAAGCTTATCAAAATTTTCATAAGTGTGTAAGAGACAACACTACATTTTTAAACATAACAATAAAACAGATCGTGGCAGAAATTTTATTGCACTGCCCTTAAGATGGCCTCCCTAAAATGTATACATGAACACTCACACACGCACAACTTGAGACATCACAATGAACACGCGCCATTTTAGGTTGCGGGATTGTGCGTGTGTGAGTGTATTTTTGGCACGTTTTTAAGGTAGGTATGCCTACTCTACTTATTATTATTATCTCTATGACCTATTACCTACTATACAGATCGACCAGAATCTCATGAAAAATAGGGTTCAATTAAATTTTGTAGTAAGCAACACTAGGTTAACTCGGCTGCCCTAGTGATAAACAAAGTAATTACATTCAGAACACCTTACCTGGGATCGTTTCACGAAACGAAAAATCAAGCAACTGCATTTTAAATACAAAAACAAAGTAATCAATATCCAATTACTTTGTTTTTGTGTTGTGCTTGTTATTTACTTGGTTTTGCATTTATATTCCGGGTTAGTGTGTGCAGTTACTTTGTTTGGGCAATTCAAATTTCAGTAAACGGTTCAAGTTATTTGAAATATTAAACTATGGTAAAAAACTACTCGACATAAAACTTTTGTTAATGCAAAAAAGTCAAAAAATCAGCCAAGTGCGAGTTGGGCCTCGCTCTTTCAGGGTTCCGTACATAATTATGAACAATATAATATTTTGGGTCTAAGAAATATTTAATTTCCGAGTTAGACATCGCAAGAAACCGTGAAAGAAAAACGCAAAATAAGTTCGTTTGTTTTGGTCACAGCTTATAAACTATTTTATGAATCGTTGTTTTCAGTATTTGTTGTACAAATAGAGCATATAGTACATAATATACCGAAATATCATATAGTTTAGTTTTTTAGATAGCCCCCGTCACAAAAATGGTCTAAAATTGACAATTTTGATGACCCCCCATTTCCTTACTTTTTAAGCAAAAAATTAAAAAAATATATATTCGTACTCTACTCAATGAGCTCTAAACAATGATACCCCACAAGCTAGGGTAAGAAAAAAAAATTTTTTTTCCGGCTCCTTTCTCATGTATGGGAGCCCCCCTGAAAAATAATTTAATTCAATTTTTAATTCAATATTTGATTTTGGGTCAACGTTTTACACCAAATACCAAAATTTCAGGTTTGTAACTCATTTCGTCTGCGAGCTAGAGACCTGTGACCGGCGGACAGACGGACAGACAGCCGAGTGACATTAATAGGGCTCCGTTTTTACCCTTTGGGTACGGAACCCTAAAAACGTTCCCTCGAATATGGTTGAGCGAAGCAATGGCTGGATCATGCGCCATGCTCGTGAACGGGTGCCACGGTCGGAAATGGGGCTACTTTTGTCTGCCCTTCTTCACATGTGTAGAATTGTAAGCACCATTCCGAACCAGTGGTAGATTCATTTGTCGATTCGTAAGCGCTTGTGAAAGTTTATCCGAATAAAATTGAAGATTATATAAATGATAAAAAGGCGTGGATTTGACTCGTTCCCAAGGGCGGATCCAGGGGGGGGGTCATGGGGGTCATGACCCCCCCCTGGGCTGCGTCCAGGACCTAGGTGGATCACTAATTAAAATTGTTAAATGTAATGTTTTTATATATTTTTGTCACAATATAGATTTTATGTAAGTTCCTTCAATATTAATCAATTTAATATTTTGTATGAGAATCAAATCGTGGCTAAGAGCTTCAATGATTGAATAACGTCTAATCGGACTGCCACTTCTCCACGTAGTTCATTGAAATGTTACATGAGCTTTGCATTTATTAGAGGACGCAATTTTATTTTTGGGATATGTGTGGGGGGTCAACAGAAGCTTAACCTCAAGTTTGTGGGGTCGCCACCTTTGTACCCCGGCCGCCATCTTGGAAAACACTTTTTTCGCGATATCTCGGAAACTATGCGTCTTACAAAAAATCGTGAAAACATAATTTGTAGCAAATTCTTTTGTCTACAAATGTGTTAAAAACTTTTTGCCCCAAATTAAAAATTAAAGAAGTTATAATCAAAAAAGTGAGAAAATTTTTATAAAATCTTTTTTGCTCTGTAACTTTTTTTTATACATTTTACAAAAAAAATATCTCGGACCAATCAATTTTTTTTTATTTCATTCATGTAAAACGCTGTTACAGCGCTCCAAAGTTGACCGGGTTCGTCAATGCTCATGAGAATCCGGTCAAAACGAAATGTTTCAGCCACAGCCACAGCCTGGACCATCGAAGAAAAGTAGATTACAGTAGCTAGCTAATAAGTGATTGAAAATATTATGATGTTGAAGATTACCTTATAAGCAAGATGTCCGTGGAGTAGGCCTACAAAACAGTACAAGATTGGTCTGAAGTTTTTTTTGTAAAATGTATAAAAAAAAGTTATAGAGCAAAATAGATTTTATAAAAATTTTCTCACTTTTTTGCTTCTAACTTTAATTTTTAATTTAGGGTAAAAAGTTTTATGAACATATTTGTAGGCAAAACAATTTGCTACAAATTATGTCTTTACGAATTTTTTGTAAGACGCATAGTTTCCGAGATATCGCGAAAAAAGTGTTTTCCAAGATGGCGGCCGGGGGACAAGGGTAGCGACCCCACAAACTTGAGGTTAAGCTTCTATTAACCCCCCACACATGTCCCAAAAATAAAATTGCGTCCTCTAATAAATGCAATATTCGGTTCTTAAATTGTAACATTTCAATGGATTAACGTCCATAAAAACGTACCCATTGCAGTAGATGAAGTAATAACGCGTTTCGGGAGAAGACGTAAAAGAAAAAATTATTTTGTTATTTAAATATAGGTATTTTTATGTACAGTAATTACCTACTTACATCTATACTATCTATACTAATATAATAAAGCGGAAGAGTTTGTTTGTTTGTTTGAACGCGCTAATCTCTTGAAAGTACCTGTTGGATTTTAAAAATTCTTTTTTGAGTTTGGTAGTCCAATCAATGGGGAAAGTTATAGGCTATTTAATATCACTAAAATCTTCCCCTAAGGAGGTAAAATGGGGGTATAAAGTTTGTATGAAAGTCCTATATTTTTAAAGTTACAGACCTGAAAATCGGCATTAAGATTATTAGTATTAAATAATAAAAACCTGTATATTTTATTCTGAAAAATCTACTTTTAAGGGTGGTAAAATAGGGGATGAAAGTTTTAATGGGAAGTTTTAATTATATTATTGTTATTATCAACTTGAAATTTGGAAAGTAGGTTCATTCCAAAAAAGACTTCACAAAAATCCTCCCCTAAGGGGGTAAAACGGGGGTAGGAAGGTTATGTGAAAGTTCTATGTTTCTGAAGTTACATATATGAAAATAGACATTTAGATCATAACTTTTAAATAATAAAAACCTGTATAAGTTATTCTGGAAAATCTCCCCTTAAGGGTGGTAAAATAGGGGATGAAAGTTTTTATGTGAAGTAATTATTGTTATTATTAACTTGAAATTTGGAAGGTACCTAGGTTCTTTCTATTGATATATTATTCTACTGATATTGATATATCAGCCTAGAAAATATCTTACGAAATTTCTCTTCTATGGGGGTAAAATGGGTGTAGGACGGTTACATGAAAGTTCTATGTTTTTGAAGTTTCAGATACGAAAATTGGCATGTACTTAAGTTATTAGTTTTAAATAATAAAAACCTATTTAAATTATTTTCGTAAATCTCTTCTTAAGGGTGGTAAAATAGGGGATGGAAGTTTGTACAGGGAAGTTTGAATTATTGTTATTATTAACTTAAAATTTGGAAGTTAGGTTCTTTCTAGGAGGTAGGCATCAGCTAAGAAAAATTTGACGAAAATCCACCCCAAAGGGGGTAAAACGGTTTACTTATATTTTACGACATCAGTTTATGAACCTAAATATAATAAAACAGAGATCCTGTAGGTACTAATTTTTATCGGACATAACTATTGACTACAGATTGACGTGATTTTTTCAGTTGCATTTTTTTAGTTGAGAACCTGGAGAGTTGACAGGCTACTATTTTTATTCGCGGAAAACAAAGGGTTCCCGTGGGACTTTTGAAATACTAATACCGCGGACGAAGTCGCGGGCAACAGCTACTAGTACATTAATAAAATACCTATGATTATAAAATTAAATTATAACTTCTTGTGACTTGACCACGACTATGTGACCCCCCCCCCCTGGCACCAAAGCTGGATCCGCCCTTGCTCGTTCCAGCAATGCGCGAGACGGCAATTCAATCATGTACTTAACATAAAATTGTTATATTGTTATTGTAAATTTGGAAAAGAGCAACCGCCGAGTTTCTTGCTGGTTCTTCTCGGTTGGAATGGCATTCCGAACCAGTGGTAGATTCATTTGACTATTCAAAAGTACTTGTAAAAGTTTATTTGAATAAAAAACTTTTCTATTCTATTCTATTCTATTTCACAAAAAAATGTCAGTTACTTTGTTTATCGCTAGGGCAGCCGTAGTGTTGCTAACCTTGGAATTTCATTTCCCTATTTTTCATGAGATTCTGGTCGATCTTTACCTATTATAGATCGACCAGAATCTCATGAAAAATAGGGAAATGAAATTCCAAGGTTAGCAACACTACGGCTGCCCTAGCGATAAACAAAGTAACTGACATTTTTTGTGAAATTGACTTTTTGCATTAACAAAAGTTTTATGTCGAGTAGTTTTTTACCACAGTTTAATATTTCAAATAACTTGAACCGTTTACTGAAATTTGAATTGCCCAAACAAAGTAACTGCACTCACTAACCCGGAATATAAATGCAAAACCAAGTAAACAACAAGCACAACACAAAAACAAAGTAATTGGATGTTGATTACTTTGTTTTTGTATTTACTTGATTTTTCGTTTCGTGAAACGATCCCAGGTAAGGTGTTCTGAATGTAATTACTTTGTTTATCACTAGGGCAGCCGAGTTAACCTAGTGTTGCTTACTACAAAATTTAATTTCCCTAATTTTCATGAGATTCTGGTCGATCTATAACTATGAAAATAACAAATATTATTTTGTACGGCAGCACCGAATGCGTCTTGTCTATGGTAACTGTGGGATGACAGATGCCATATACCCGTATTACCCATAGAGATAATAATAATAAGTAGAGTAGGCATACCTACCTTAAAAACGTGCCAAAAATACACTCACACACGCACAATCCTACAACTAAAATGGCGCGTGTTCATTGTGATGTCTCAAGTTGTGCGTGTGTGAGTGTTCATGTATACATTTTAGGGAGGCCATCTTAAGGGCAGTGCAATAAAATTTCTGCCACGATCTGTTTTATTGTTATGTTTAAAAATGTAGTGTTGTCTCTTACACACTTATGAAAATTTTGATAAGCTTAAGCTATTTTCCGATCCACTATTTTCTATAGGACATTATGCCAAGTCCACTTCTACTATAGGTTCATGGTATTACCATAGAGAAAATAATAATAAATAGAGTTGGCATAACTACCTTAAAAACGTGCCAAAAATACACTCACACACGCACAATCCTGTAACATAAAATGGCGCGTGTTCATTGTGATGTCTCAAGTTGTGCGTGTGTGAGTGTTCATGTATACATTTTAGGGAGGCCATCTTAAGTCACGAGTGTGCCGCAAACTGTTTTATTAATATGTAAAAAATGTAATGTTGTCTCTTTCACACTTATGAAAATTTTGATAAGCTTGAGCTATTTTCCGATCCACTAATTTCTATAGGACATTATGCCAGCTCTATTTATTATTATTTTCTCTATGGGTATTACCAATTCCCTGGAATTCTGACGTTTCGTAATGTTACCAGATATAAAACAATTCCCACAAAAAAGATAAAAAACTCAAAACTTATGCAAATTCAAATCAACTGCCGCATGTAGATATGACAAATGCCTGACAGACACTTCATGGTGATAATGTCATTCAACATCCATTTTTGAATAAATTTTTTCCATGTGCTTCTTTTGTTTTCTGTTGCTGTCAGTGTGCACTTTCTAGTTTCCACTCTTGGTGTTTTCTATTTTATGGCGAAACGAGTAATATTATTACGTGGCATATGGCTTTTTATGATGACAGGGAACTAAAGTAGTTTGGGGTAATATCGTACTTCATAGATGTTAACCCTGTTCTCCATACAAATAACTCATCTGTAAATGACAATGACAGCTGTCAGAATTCCGGGGAATTAGTAATACGGGTATAGTGGCCAGCATATTTTTTGCATTTTTTGTGGTCTGTGGCAGTGTTGCCAGAAGGTTACTTTTGTACTTTTTAGGTGATTTTTAACCCTGTCAGGCTATTTCTAGGTTACTCTACTCAAAAGGTTACTTTTAGGTGATTTTTCGGGTCTTGTAGAATTATTAATTCTTAATTTGTTTGTATTTAGTACTAGCTGATGCTTGCGACTTTGTCTGCATGGAGTCATACAAATCTCATCCTCTATTTTACCCACTTGGTATACCCACGTCTTGATATAACTTGAGAAATGACGGACTTTCATACAAACTTTCATTCCAAAGTTTATCCACTTGGGAGAAGAAATTCCAAAAATCCTGAAATATATATTCTTTATTTTTTATCGCAAGCTCAAATATCAATTTTCATGTATATAACTTGAAAAATGACAGACTTTCATACAAACTTTCATCCTATTTAACCCTCATATGGCTCATAAGGGTGGAATTTTCAGCAATCCTTTCTTAGGCCTCTTGTTAACACGCCGCGGAAACCCACGTTTTATATGAATAACGCGCCGGACTGCGCACCGTGTCCGGCGTTATCCATATAAAAAGGTGAGTTTCTACGGCGTGTTAAAAAGAGGCCTTAGTGTGCGCCTACGTCATAAAAGAAAGCTACTGAAGTATTTCAAGTTTCTAGCTTCAGTAGTTTTGGCTGTGCGTTGATGATCAGGCAGTCAGTCAGGACTCAGGACAAGCTTATGTATACTAGTACAGATTTCTGTTACATGTAATTCTTAAAAACACTATAGCTAGTGTTTTGTACAAGTATATATTTAAAATTTAAAAAACCCCCGACATTCGTCATTTTGTGGCGGCGGCCATCTTGGATTTGCATAGTGCTATTCTACTAGTCAAGCCCTTTCATTTGATACCCATATTAAGGGAGTTGTGAAAAAATATGCAATCCGTCATTTTGTAGCGGCGGCCATCTTGGATCGATTTTCATCAAAAATAGCTAACAACACTCTCGACTAATTCACCTTTCAAACAAAAAAAACCGCATTCAAATCGGTCCACCCGTTTGAGCGCCACAGGGGAACAGACAGACACACACACACACACACACACACACACACACAGACACGTCAAACTTATAACACCCCGTCGTTTTTGCGTCGGGGGTTAATAAAAAAAGAACTGAAAACTTGGTGAGTGTAGAAATTAGTATGTAGGTAGGTTATTAGGTACTACAGTTTATCCGCTAAACTCTGTACTTATTTCGCTTGACGTGCTCGCTTGCCGCCTGCCATCTGCTACCTACTGGCTACTCATTTAAATAATTAATTAGCGGGAACTACCAACACTGCACTCTATATGTTATTACAACCAACATCTATTCTATCAACTTTTGATACATATTTACTAGAAAAAATGAAAGGTTACTTTTTACACTAAAAGGTTACTTTTTTGTTTATTTTAGGTAACTTTTGAAATGTCGTGTTGGCAACACTGGTCTGTGGTGGCCAGTAGGTACCTACCTATAAAAATTATGAGTTTTATCTTGTAACAACGATTTGTAAGAATAAAATTACGAAACACTATCGTAATAAACACGTTATTAATCTATTTATGCATTGGAGACCGTAGAAGGTCGCTTGTAAAATTGTAAGGTGAAAGATTTCCATCAGCATGGAATACCAGGAGCAGATAGATTATAACAACATTATTGATACGTTGATTTACACATTCGGCGAAGTTTTAAGCAGAGACGTAATAAACAACATCGTTGAAACCTTCAATGGAGACCGTAAGTACAATAATTTTATTCACTTACGTAAAAGTACCTACCCAAGTACACAAAAGATGCTGCACACTAGAAATCTGGCACTTATGTTAATATGTAAATATGTATCTCTATACAGTGTACTATAATTTGCTATGTATACACTATACAGTGATTGTGTTGATAACATGCATTGCGCGCCATCTACACAAGGCTACAATTGCAAGGGTGTATAGATGTAATCAGCACAGTTGATAATAAGCCATATGCTTGTTCATACAAGGCTCAGTTTCATTGGCAGGTTATAATGTGAGCCCTTTTCCCAGGGATGCAAACCCTGCATTGATTTATTAGGTGACTGCACAGTATTGATTACTAACTTGATGTCCCTGGCAGTACACAACAAGTCTTTGTTCAGATTACCTGTGTTATTTGGCTCACATATAATGTAAGCTCACATTTTGTTATTGTTTATGCATTTTTAAATCTTGTTAGAGTAGGATATTAATTTTAGCTTTAGATAAGATTGCTGTTCATATCTAAATTGTTAGATATTTGGAACTTCCGTATATTATGTGCCATATACTATCTATATAACTACAAATACTGAAAACACTGATTATTTTATAATGTAGTTTTTAAGCTGTGACCAAACAATTGGGTTTTTTTGCCAGCCTGGAGATGTTAGTCAGTGGTGTTTCGCCTCTGTGCCTCGGAGAGCACGTTAAGCAGTCGGTCCTGGTTATTATCACTATCAAGTGACAATAGCGTTAAAGCCCGCCAATCCACATTGAAGCAGCGTGGCAGGTCTAAGCTCTAAGATCCTCTCTCTCTCCTATGAGAGAGGAGTTCTGTGACCAGCTGTGGGACGTTAAAAAGGCTGTAGTGGTGATGGTGGACCTAACATATGAACATTTTTTAGATGGTAATACTAGCATTACCATAATACTAGTATACATATACGAAACCCTAATAGAGCCAGGCCCAACTAGCATTTGAGAGCTCTTATTTTTAATAGAATTTATTGAGTGTTATTTTCTAATTTACTTAACCAATTTCTAAATGTTTTTCTTTAATGTCTTAAATGAATCTGTCTGTCTTAATGTTATTTTATTCTCTTTTTAATTATTCACAGAAATTCAGCATGTCAGTCAATTAAGATACAGATTTTCCTAGTTCAATGGTTCTAATGAATAATTACTGTAATGAGTTTAACTAATAAAGATTATCATAATAATTATTAATTGAAACTTACTTTTGCATTTTTTAAAAACCTAAAATCCCAATTTAAGATTACAATGATAGTATTATGATACATGCACTGATTATTATTCTTCCCTTAGTGGATGCTTGCGAATGTGATGCGAATGCTTAAAAATTAGAATTAAAAAATCTATCTCAGCCTCAACTTCGTCCAGGCGGTCGAAAATGGGTTAAAATATTTAGTGGTTCCTAGAAAATTTCTCATGTGTGCCAAAAAATGAAATTTGTTGTATTATTTCTAATCTTATACACCTATAATACCTACACCTAGCTAGTGACTAGTTTTCGTCCATTTTTTTCTGTTATATACATATATAAAACTATAGGTCCCCAAAGTATGCATGGACGAAATCTAAATTTAAACTGAAGCAAGTATATTGCTAGTTTTCTGAAATAGAATATGAAAATAATAAACTTTGTTTGTTATTTTTATATTCTACAATTCTAGGAACAACCGCTTTTGCGGCAACCATGGGTTCCCTTTTTCTCATCTGCCTGTAAAAACTTGCATTATTTTTCATACATACAAATTTTTCATACAAATTAGTGGACAATAACTATAACAATATCAAGATTTATTGAATGAAGTTAGCATTTCCAGCTTTTATCACAATTAAAAAAACAGTAATCTGATTTAGTAAATCTTAACATTTAATGCAAATAAGACTTTATAAAAAGTTTAAAATTCATTTAAAATTTTAAGTAGAACATATATTTTCATCCTTGGTAATTCCGTTAACTAGACAATATCTGGTTCAGCAATAGTTACTAATATATTTTTTTCTCTCTTATCAGTTGAAGAATCTGCAAATGCTATAATGAATATTGTCATGGATGAAAATAACGCTGCAGTTACAAACACACAACCTGATTTAAGTTTACATACGTTTGAGCAAGAAGTAGCAGAATCTAACCAAACTGGAACTTATAATACTAGTTCAGACCAAAATAACGAAACAGTCTCTGAAGATGCTGCATGCATGCTACCTGCCTTGTCTTATGCTAGCGCTTCTCAGTTAACAAAGCCACAAAATAGTCAAAAACATAATGACCAAAAGGTATCCACTACTTCAGATATGTCACAAAGTTTTTGGACAGAACAGTTGCAAAAAATTTTGTTACATCACGAAAACGGGACACGCACATTGATCATTATGCGAGGTTTGCCAGGAAGTGGAAAAACTTATCTAGCTAAAAAGATTATTGATGCAATTTACAACACAAGAGACCAACATTACCTTTCTCATATACTAAGTACCGATGATTATTTTATGCGCAATGGCGTATATATGTACGATAGATCACGACTACCTGAAGCACACGAATGGAATCAAAATAGAGCTAGAAAAGCTATGAAAGAAGGACGTAGTCCAATAATCATAGATAATACCAATATAGAGATTTGGGAAATGGAGTACTATGTTGTGCAAGGCGTTAAAAATGGTTATGTTATTGAAGTTGTGGAACCAAATACACCATGGGCAAGAAATGCAAATCAACTATTTAGAAAAAACTCCCACAATGTGCCTATGATCTCTATTCGAAAAAAGCTAGATAATTTTCGGAGTGGCATAAGTGGTGACTATTTAATACAGCAATTAAAGTTGAAGTATTCGGCTTCTAATATGCCACCTGTTGCAAGAAAAATACCTGCAGTTACATTAAAATCAACAGAAGAATCTATAAATTCAGATAGTCATACTGAAAATGCTTCAATTAATGAAACCAATTCAATAAAGGAAATACAGGAAAATCATCATGAAAATATACAAAGTTGTTCGACAGAATCAAAAATTGAAGCAACTGCCACTGAAGACCCTAGTGACACAGAAGACTACTCTGGAAAACCATCACATTTATCTATCAATTTGGACAAGTTTGCTGAAATACAACAATGCTTAGAAAAAATGGAGGAAGTCGAGAAACAATGGGATAATGGAGATGGCTGGGAAGGTAATAATTCTAAAGCTGAAAATCGAGATAATGAAAATTGTGGTCCTGTAAATTCAAAACCACAGAGACGAAATAAGAATATAAGGTCTGGCAGCCCTGAGAAGTTTCTAAATTCTGATGAAGTAAGTCAAGATTGGAGCAAATGTTTCATGTTTTTACCATCTTGGGGAGAAAGTAGCACTCAGGTGGAGTCTTCTATGCCTGTCGTAGAAAAAAGAACAAGTAGCACATGCATAGAGTATGGTGATACAGATATATCCAGTTCGAAAAATCCTTTAAAAATTATTACCAGTGTACCAAGAAATATTAATGAATATCATATTGCAGTAAATGAAAAGAAAATTCCAGAAAAGCGGATGCTTGATAAAAGCACTTCTACAAATAACAATCTTTTAACTGATACTTTTAGATGTCAAAACGAAGAGCAGCATTTTTCTTCATTTAGAAAACTTTTCAGAAATATACCTAGATCAGACTTAAGGGATATATTTGACAAATGCCATGGTGATGTTAACTGGGCTGTGGATATTGTACTCGATGGTGCAGCCTACAATCAATCAGATATTGTTGATACTTATGATGACTCAGAGACAGAGGCCGAAGAACAAAATAATAACGCAGATTTGTGCCAATGTTTATCAGCATACGATATAATACCGAATCATAATGAGTCGTCCTCATCGCCAATAATACAGGAAAATGAAAATTCTCTTAGTAATGTACCTTCATGTTCAAAGTCAAAATGTAAAAAAGAAAATTTAATTTCTGAAAATGTGATGCTATTAAAGCGACAAATAGAACAGAATGTAGTCATATCAGACAACCATTACTCGGAGCATTGCTTAAAAATTAGAAAACTTCGCCGGGGTGAATATTACAATGATAATGCGGTAAAAACTGTTGAAGAACAAAGTAACACTGAAACATCAGAAGTTCATGCAACGGAAAATAATGTGACAAGTACCTCACCCAATTCGCAGCAGTCCCCAAATCATAGTAGCACACCAAGCACTTCAAAAATTGAGAATGCTGATTCAGAAACGTATGATGAAGATTTATCCGTTTATGAAGATGTTGAAAAAACTGTAAATGTTACTTTGGGCAAAGAATTTATATCGCAACTCGATGAAATGTTTGGACGCCATAACATGGTTTACCCTTCCAGTGTGATATGCAAAATAAATATGCCCGTATCTCTTTTGAACGAAATTAATGCATTGTGGATGGAGTCACTGATGAACCAGCTAGAAGAAGATGCTAAGCAATCCGAGATTATGCTTCAACAGGATGAAGAGTTTGCTAGGTAATATTTTTCAAATTTTTTTTTTTTTATTTCTGTTTATGTTTCGGCGTCGTTTCCTCATTGCTGAAGATTGACTCCTTGCATTACAAGAATGGTAAGGAGATATGGATAAATCTTTCAGCATATAACTCATCTAAAGGGGTTGTTTCAAAATATGGAGCCTGGGCCAGGTATTTGTACAGTATTTTAAAATGTTCGGGGTCAAGAAATAGTAATTATATTTTCTTTGTTTCTCTTGAAAAGGTCCTTTTTACGAGGCACAATGCGAAATTATCTTGCAAATTTTATGTGCAACAACATGGCGTCCTTTTTGATAATGACAACTAAACACAAGTCATGGTGACATTTGACATCTAAATCTTATTTTTCGTCATCTGTGAATTGATTTGACACTAAGATGAAGTAATGTGATTACAAATGGATGCGCTTCGAGAGTTGCTATTCTACAAAATATGTACCCAATTATCAATTTTATATCGTTACCTCTTATTCACCGTTAAACTGCAAAAAAGCATAATATTTCACTTTGATTTCTATGATTTTATACTAATTTTTGGAATACTGTACCTGGCCCAAAATGAAACAACCCCTTTCGTGTATTATAATCAAATGCTAACGATAATAACCGGAACCGGCGGTTTTAACGTATTCACGGAGGTACGAAAAAAGTCGGTCACCAATCCAGTCACCACTCTCACCAATGTTTATGAAGATAAAAAAACTATGTCACTAGTGTAAAAGCCTTTACTTATGATTTTGGTATTTAACAGGCAATTAGCAACAAAAGAAGCAGAGATGATACAATCAGGCAAAGAGCCAGAAGTGCCAGATTTCAAAGAGATAATGGACATGGATTTTGCTCTTTCCTTGTACCATAAAGACGTGGCCGAGTGGCGTAAGAATATGCCAGATGATCTAGCGGCTAAGCTCACAAGAGACAAGTTGTATAATCTGTTCCCTGAGGTGTCTCCGGATATCTTGTCCGAACTGCTCGTGGCACATGATAATAATTTCCAACAGACTGTTGAGGTGAGTAGTTTTCATTCACATTCAAAATGGATCATCGACTAATTTTTAAGCGACTTCAAAAAAAAAAAGCTCAATTCGACGCGTATTTTTGAAGTGAAAACTTCTTTAGGCCCGTTGAGCACTTTTTTGGGTGAACAAAAATCGTGGAACTCGCGTCATTGTCACTGAACTATTTTCACTATTATACAGAATTATATTAGACTGTTAGTCACATGAGCTATGTTAGATTATTATTTTTGATTTATTTTTAGTTTGTAAAGAAGTGTTAATGATCAATTTAAACTTTAATCCTTGATCACTTCTATCGGCTTTCAACTTTAATCCATTTTTTTTTGGCTATGTTACTCCATAACTCCATCAAATATAAACCGATTTCAATATTTTTTTTTAATTTGAAAGAATGTACTGTCATGTTGGTCCCGTTTAAATTTGGTGAAGATCTGATGAATATCTTGGAGGATTGAACTCCTCAATAAATAAGAGCAAATTACTCGCAGTGACGTTTGTAGTCGGTTGTATTAAAAAGAATTTTTCTTTTGTATTATCTAAGTACTGATACCTGGTACTAATACTCTTGTAATACTGTTTTCAGGCCCTTTTAATATCCACGGGAAGGACCGAAATTCTCGAAACTAAAAATGGCGCCAGTAAGTTCGTTATGGAGAAAGAGATGGAGATGCAAGAGAAATTGCTCGAGGAGGAGAGAAAGGTGACATTTAATATTTTGTACATAATCATCTGCGAGTTCGCGGGACGTCCTCTGGTAAGCGTCTTCTGAGTGGGCGTGAATAAAATGCTTGATTTCCATGTGCAACGTGTGAGAAAGTTTACCCTAAGTAAGAGCCCGAAAAATGTTAAACATTTGGGAATGGTGTTGAATGAAACTATTTCAACTTTTGGGTAAATAAACTCCGTGCCTGTTGATAAAATAATTTTTCAACGGGCACGAGTTTTCACAGCTCTAATGTTTTTTTACGCCCAAAGTTGCAATAAAGGTGTTTGATTCAATTAAATTTATGTATTTATTTACATAAAAAATTATATATAATAATATTATGTTGATAGATTCATTTTTTATTTTTAAATGAAATTCTGCTGGCCACTTTACACAAATGTGAGGTCACTTCCCATCATATGAAAATCTCCATCTTTCCTTGTATTTGTCTGCTTTACAGGACACTTGTCATTTGATAGCAGTTTTGACGTAAATTGTAAAGCTCGTACACTGACCTTGTAACACACTATATTCTGATTTTTAATTCCGTGGAATCCTGACGTTTCTTAATGTTACCAGAGATAAAACAGCTCCCACAAAAAAGATAATAAATTTAAATGTTTTTATATAAAAATCAATTGCCGCATGTAGATAATTATGACAACTGTCTGACAGACACTTCCTGTTGATCATATCATTCGACTTCCATTTTTCAAGTTCAATGTGTTTCTTTTGTTTTCTAATGCTGTTAGTTTACACTTTCCACTCTTAGCGATTTCTATTTTAGGGCGAAACGATTAATATTAGTACGCGGCTTAGAGCTTTTTTATGTTGATATAGGGATTTAAAGTAGTTTGGGGTAAAATGGACCTTCAGGTGGTAACCCTGTTTTTTAAAATGACAACTGACAGAATTCCACCGAATTAAACAGGTTTTTTAGGATTAGTTGGTACTTTTGTTACATTTAAGTAAACTGTTGTAGAATGCATTAGAGGCGGAATGGCCGTTGCTGCCTGAAGTCGAGGTATTGGACATGTCTGTGGTTGAGTTTTACCGCGAGGAGGCCGAAAAACATTTGAGGGCGAGAACTTTGTAAGTGTAAATTACTTAAATTACTTTGTTACTGCAGGAGGACTAAAGGATAAATAACGTCCTTTAGGCCTCCTGTTAACATGCCCTGAAAAATTGCGGTTACGGAACGATTACGGTGCGGTTATGGTACGGTTACGATACGTTTATGGTACGGTTACGGTTACGCGGTCGTCAGTGTTGTATAGAGCACAATGGGAGTTTGTTAACACCGTGTGGTACTATGATGGCGGCAGCGTGCCGTATAGACTGTGTCTGTCAAAGTCAAATAAACATTATTCAAAATTGGTAAAGCTTGTCTAAGATGAAATGACCGCATTTACGCTCGTAAGCAAATTTAAAAATATGTAGTGGGGCGCGTCATTTCATCTTAGACAAGCTCTACCTATGTACACTGTACTTTTTTTAACCCCCGACGCAAAAATGACGGGCTGTTTGTGTGTGTGTGTGTGCGTGCGTGCGTGCGTGCGTGCGTGCGTGCGTGCGTGCGCGCGTGCGTGCGTGCGTGCGTGCGTGCGTGCGTGCGAGCGTGCGAGCGTGCGAGCGTGCGTGCGTGCGTGCGTGCGTGCGTGTGTGTGTGTGTGTGTGTGTGTGTGTGTGTGTGTGTGTGTGTGTCTGTTCCCCTGTGGCGCTCAAACGGGTGGACCGATTTGAATGCGGTTTTTTTGTTTGAAAGGTGATTTAATCGAGAATGTTGTTAGCTATTTTTGATGAAAATCGGTCCAAGATGGCCGCCGCTACAAAATGGCGGATTACATATTTTTTCACAACTCCCTTAATATGGGTATCAAATGAAAGGGCTTGACTAGTATAACAGCATTATTGCAAATCCAAGATGGCCGCCGCCACAAAATGGCGAATGTCGGGGGTTTTTTAAATTTTCAATTTACACTTGTTAACGTTAATTTAAGAAAATTGAGGTAATGGGGATGTTTATTTACGAAAACATAAACAACTGTTACATACCTAAAACCTGTTAAATAAGCTTCCAATGTGCTCCATACAACACTGACGAGCGTGTAACTGTAACCGTACCATAACCGTAATTTTTCACGGCGTGTGATCAGAGTGCTTAGTCTAAGATCGGAGCACTCGAAAACGAACTCGAAAACTATTGATCGATTTCAGAGTAAAATAGACCTAAAATGGCTTGTATTAAGGTTTGAGTTCGCCAATACATTCAGCATTCGAACACAATTCGACTGGCCCGTTGGCGCGGTTGGCAGTGACCTTGCCTTCCGCTCCGGGGTCGCGGGTTCGATTCCCGCGCCGAGTCTGGGTGTATTTATAACATGTATGTATGTATGCATACCTTTATTAAAAATATATATGTATTTATATGTAAATATGTCTATCAGTCGGCTGTTACCTATAACACAGGCATTAAGTTGCCTACTTTAGGAACAGACGACCGTGTGTATGTGTGAGTATTTATTTATTTATTTATAAAAAAAAAAAAAAGAAAGAAGAAAACAACGAGCGCCCCAAGCAGAAATGTTGTAAAACGTAATTCAATAGTTCGATGAAAATCGGTCCAAGATGGACGCCACCACAAAATGGTGGATAACATAAATTTTTTCACAACCCCCTCAATATGGGTATCAAATGAAAGGGCTTGACTAGTAAAATTATAGCACTATGCAAATTCATGAATTCATGATGGCCGCCACCACAAAATGGCGAATGTCGGGGGTTTTTTAAATTTTTAATTTATACTTGTTATTGTGTGCAGACAAAATTATATTCGCATTAAGTATTGATTAATGATGTATATTCGCAGGAATTTCAACAAAGCTGAAGCTTATATAAGGCGGGGCATCACACAAGTCGCCGCCCATTACAGCGAGATGGCCGGATACCACAAAACCAAGTACGAAACGGCCAACAGCCGGGCGGCCGCCGTACTTATGCACGTGAGTGAATATATAATACTAGTGATCCGCCCTGGCTTCGCCCGTGGTACATAATATATAGCCTATAGCTTTTTGAAATCGGTCCAGTAGTTTCTGAGATTCATCATGATCAACCCATTACCGGCTCACTCTGTAGTGAGCCGGCTCACTACAGAGCACGGGTCTCCTCTCAGAGTGAGAAGGGTTTTGGCCATAGTCTACCACGCTGGCCAAGCGGATTGGCAGACTTCACACACCTTTGAGAACGTTATGGAGAACTCTCAGGCATGCAGGTTTCCTCACGATGTTTTCCTTCACCGTTAAAGCAAGTGATATTTAAATACTTAAAACGCATATAACTCCGAAAAGTTAGAGGTGCGTGCCCGGGATCGAATCCACGACCTCCGATTAGAAGTCGGTCGTCTTAACCACTAGGCTATGTCTTTGTCTTTGTCACTTGACATAAAATAACAAAGTGACAAAACTTACGTTAAGCCCAAATTAGACGGTGCACCGTTCATCGTTCATTTTTGCGATGAACGATGCGAACATTTGCTATGGCACAGTGCCTGTGAACGATGAACGGTCGGTGTTTAGACAGTTCATTTCCGATGATTCATCGATGATGCCTCGAAAATGAAAGCAAAAATCTCGAAAAATGAACCGTTTAATTTTTTTGTTTGAGCTTAACGGCTATCTAACACGTCTTATCAGAATGTGGTGAAACAGGCCCTTATAGTTTTTAATTTAAAAAAAATTAAAAAATAAAATTATAAATCGATAAATATGGCGAAGGGCCGTGGTCCCACCGATTTGTCCTACTGGTGGGACCACGCTATACTACTATGTACCCGTGGTCCCACCGAGCTGTGCGCGAATGATAGTATCGATATAGTGTTAGTATGTATGTTTAACTATGTCGTTAAACCGCGAAATAAGTCTCACAACATTAGAGCGGGGCCGCACTGCGAAAATTATTCGCGCGAATAAAAATCGCGCGGTTTATATTCCGCATTTTAATATATTTTTCTCGCGAATTTTAAATCGCATGTGCGTGCAGCTTCATACATTCCCATATGTCACAGAATTTTGCGAAAAAATTCGCACGAATAAATTTCGCAGTGCGGCCTAAGCCTTAATCTAAGGACCTGTCTCACCACCTTCTGATAAGTGTCGGATAGCAATTTTGTCAACTATTTGTCTTTGTCACTTGACATAAAGTAAGAAAGTGACAAAACACGGTAGGCTATCCGACACTTATCAGAAGATGATAAAAGCGAGACAGACCATAGAACTCTTATTCGATAGATCCACGCGTCGAACACTCCAGACAGCGCCACCATAGACCTCCACTACCTGAGGGTGGGCGAGGCGAGGGAGACGGTCGATCTGTTCATCGACACCCACATCCGGATGCTGCGGGAGGGGGATAACGGCGTCAAGAGCCGGCCGCTGTTCTTCATAACCGGCCGCGGTCGCCACAGCAGCGGCGGCCCGAGGATCAAACCGGCGGTCAAGAAGAGACTGGCCGAGAGGGGATTATCGTGAGTATCTTTTTTTTAACCTCCGACGCAAAAACGACGGAGTGTTATAAGTTTGACGTGTCTCTCTGTGTGTGTGTGTGTCTGTTTGTTCCCTGTGGCGCTCAAACGGGTGGACCGATTTGAATACGGTTTTTTTTGTTTGAAAGATGAATTAGTCGAGAGTGTTGTTAGCTATGTTTGATGAAAATCGATCCAAGATGGCCGCCGCTACAAAATGGCGGATTACATATTTTATCACAACGCCCTCAATTCATATTGAGGGCGTTGTGATGTATCAAACGAAAGGGCTTGATGTATCAAAGAGATAAACCATTTGGATACGTCCAGTTCACAGAAATCCTAATAATTGTATAAGGCATTAGAAGTCCTATGTATTACTTCAAACTATACAGAACGCGTGTCGCCGCTTTACACAAACATAGTTCTACGCAATCACGCAAATACATTTACACTCAATGCTGTGCAGACAGAATTTAGCCGTAGGATTAGCGCGTTAAGGTTGCAAATGCGTCGTATCGTTCGCTTACCTCACACATCGTTGCATTGGCGACGTCCGCGTCCTCAGCACGGTGACAAGGTCACGCGTACACCACATTTCTAGTGCCTTATATTCAATGTTCTAAATACACGGTGCAATTTTGCATGATATTATAATATGGATATGCCAATTCATAGTTTTTTTAGTATTATTTCTGCAGGTTTCCTTAGTCATTTTTTATTAGTACAACATGAAAAAGAGAAATCTCTTCGATACTGAACATTATATGAGGTTTCAAAATCGCGCAAGACAGAAATCCCGCAGTCATATCCATACTGATAGTGTTCCAGGTCGTTGACCCCAAATTGCACTTCCTATTCCGATCTTTGCTTATATTATTAGGATTTCTGTTTTCCAATTATATGTTATTATTGGAGCCTGCGAAAAAAGAGAAAAAAAGCTTCATTTTTTTGCAGCTTTTGCGAGAGGAACCCCGGTTTGATCTCCGCTAAGGTTTCCTTTGACGACAAACTGTCGTACCAGGTCGCTTAGTGCCAGAGCGGACCGCGCGCGCAGAGCCGCGCGCCGGAGTACTGACGCTTCGTTAGGACGTACATCGTCCGCCATTACACCGACCATTTGGTGTACTCGCCGTATGCGTGCTGTAACTGGAGTGTGCTGCGCGCCCTGAGTCATGTGGTGTACATCGACATGTACATGGGCCGTAGAACCTCTATATTCTTGTACCGATATGGACCATGAAAAAGTTTTTTTGTATTTTTTTTTTTTTTTGTATTTGTAGTGCGTAGTGTTGAAACCTCGGAATCGGAACGGGAAATGGGATTTACACCGTCCGCTATTACACTAACCATTTGGTGTACTCGCCATATGCGTACTGTAACTGGAGTGTACTGCACGTCCTGAGTCACGTTATGTACACGGGCCCCAGGGGCTCTATATTCTTGTACAGACATGAACGATGAAAAAGTTTTTAAAAATATTGATGTTTTTTTTACTTGTAGTGCGTAGTGTTGAAACCTCGAAACCCGGATTTAGGGTATCGCCGTGAACGGGAAATAGGATTTACACCGTCCGCTATTACACTAACCATTTGGTGTACTTGCCACATGCGTACTGTAACTGCACGTCCTCAATTACGTGTTGTACATGGACATGTACACGGGCCCCGTGACCTCTATATTCTTGTACAGACATGGACCGAGAATTTTGAAAAGATTTTGAAAATATTGATGTATTTTTTAAATACTTATAGTTCGTAGTGTTGAAACATCGAAACCCGGATTTAGGGTAACGCAATAAACGGGAAACGTTCGAGTCGGTTACGGTGCGTAGTTTCGAAATAATCATGATCTATATCCGTGATGGAATCAGAAGTGAGCGGAACCGTGGTAGTAGTTAAGTTAGCTTTCCCCAAGTTGAATATGCCACTTCATATCGAATTATAAGTAACCGAGGCAGCTCAATATGTTGCGAAGCTGAAGGTGGGTGGTGGAAGGTGCTAGAATGGCGACCTCGCACCGGGAAGCTCAATGTTTTTAGACCCCTCACTGGGTACCGATGACAGACGAGGGGCAGGGAACCGCTGGATACATGCGGCACAAGACCTGGGCGTGTGGATGTCTGCGAAAGACCAGCATCCATCGTATATTGTATTCGTCGTAATTAGAGCCTAGAGTTATTAAGTATTTTTTTAGCCGTAAGTGGACGATTTATGGTCGAATAAAATTTCTCGACAACAGATCGATGTTTAAATTTTTTTGTCGTAGATAAGTGGACGATTTGAGGTCGAATATAATTTCTTGACAATAGATCGCTTTTTAGATTAAAATAGTTGACATTCTACCTATAAGTATAAAGAAAAAAAAGCGGCCAAGTGCGTGGCGGGCCACGCGCAGTGTAGGGTTCCGTAGTCACAATCCTCGAAAAACAGATATAACTCCTTAACCTGTGAACCCTACTTAGCCATGATAGTTTTCCTTTAAAATTGATTATATATACTACTGCTGTGAATTTTTTCAAGTTCCTATATACTGCCATTTGGCTGATAGAGGGGGGGACACTTGACTCTAATAAAAATTAGCACTTTAAAACATCATATTTTACAAACGGATCTAGAAATCGAAAAATGATGTTCTCACACCCACAGTACTTTTAAAAGACCTATTCAACGATACCCCACACTATGGGGTAGACGAGAAAAAAAATATTCATCCCCACTTTACATGTAGGGGAGCTATCCTAAAAAAATATATTTATCAAAATTTTATTTCACCACTTTGTCGGCGTGATTAATATTTATACCCATACCAAATTACAGATTTCTAGCACTAATAGTCTCTGAGATTAACCGAGGACGGACGGACGGACGGACAGACAGACAGACAGACAGACGGACGGACATGGCGAAACTATAAGGGTTCCTTGTTTACTACGGAACCCTAAAAATGTGTATTTAAAATAGAAAACTTTCGTTAAAAATGTCTATTAAATAGATTTTAAGCAGTCCATGACTGTATGCAAGTGCAATTTTATTTTTTTTCAAATTGAGTTTAAATAAAACTAAACGGTAACTTTTAACAATAAAATTCATACAAATGAAATGTTATTTTCATGCCGTGGAAATATGTAAGCGAATGATAAATTGAAAAATGTAAATTAATGTTATATAGGTGATTATTTTGTTTAAAAAATATATATTATATTAATACTTCGATGTATCGGAAAGAGTAAAAATTTTGTACGATTGACATTAATGAAAACATTTGGATATGGTTTGGACATTATAAAAACAATAAAATAAAGACAAATTTTAACGCACAACTTTAACCGAACTAAAATTCTTTAAAAAAAATAAAGGACTAAAATTCTTGTAGTTCTAAGTATTGTTCACTAAATATTATTTCACTTTGTAATAAATAAATCTTGTTTATGGCCACCATTTTCTAACAGAATAATTTAAACTATGCGAAATATTTTAATGGGAATTACAATATTATATTTACTATTTATTAATAATATATAATAATATATAATAATCAATATTTTATTTACTATTTAGTGTTAATAATACGTTTATGCTTGATACAAGTCATTTAAATTGAGTAAGTATCTATTATTTAAATAAAAACTCAATTAGTTAAGTATATGATTTAAACAGGGTTTTGACCAAATAAATATATAATTTTAAAATACAAATAATAACTCTCGTTTTTCATTCAATCCAAATCAAATTATTTATTTCATGTAGGCTTTCTACGTCTGTGGGCTTTCTTTATAGGAGCTTGAGATAGGCGAATTATTATATAATAGTAGTTTATGAAACGGTTGCATAATAGAGGTTATTAAAACACGAGTGTTAGTTTAAAAAACGAGCCGCAGGCGAGTTTTTTAATAGTATTACACGAGTGTTTTAATAACTAATTATGTAGAGTTTCATACACTACTTTATCTAAGCTCATCAATAGGTATCTTACGTATAAAAGAAAAGACTAAGAAATTAACAAAATTATTTATTATAATAAGTATTCATGTTTTGGATATTGCAATTTATAAATGTACTCAATTCTTCAGGGGAGAACGTTTTTGCATTTTTTCCCTTAAAGCCCTGCGATTTTCTTTTTAAAACAGCAATCAGTCTTGTGTATTTAATAATATCGATTTGGTTGTAGATACTCAATATACTTTTGAGCATTGAGTATTTAGCCCATAAGGACAAAGACTTAAATTTATTTGATAATTCTTGGAAATATGCTAGCATTACATTTTCTGAAAATGAAGTGGTTTTTTTCAAAATTTTCCAACTCATAAAATCTTGGTAACATTTATCGTAAATTTTCTTTGATTTTGCTGGCAAAAGATTATTTGTCATTCCCGATGCTATTTCCAGAATGTCTGGTGGAGTTAAATTCTCTTCAGTATCACTGCTAGACATTTTTCCGCGCAACAAAAATCACTTGCAAAATTTTGAGTTACAAAAACTGAATAGTAAATAAATAATAAATTAAAAATTTAAATAATAGGCGCCAAAATTCAATTGTCAATTTCGAATGTGCGGTGCGTGCAGTGCGTCTATGGTCAATTATGGTAGCACTACACTCTGTCCTCTGGCCGCATCTTGCTACCGCCACACTTTCGCAGTAGTAGTAATAGGGTAACTTTGATAGCGGGATAATCATTGTAAGTAACAAAATTAAACTAACTAACTATTGTAAACTAACTATTGTACCTATTTCTTTTAAAATGTTTCTTTTGTTTAATTTATGTTTTTTTGGTGTACAATAAAGTATTAAATAATAATAATAATAATAAACACCCGGCATGGCTCAAAAATACCAGAACCCAGTGCCTATACTATAATGTAGAAAAAATTATTTTTTAACATTGTTTTGCAATAATTTCCTAACAAAGTAGTGTTATAATGAACTTTTTTAATTTTTTTTTTAAATATTATAGATGTATGTGAATAAAGTAGTCTAATATATGACACATTTTGATTTCATATTCGGAATTTTATGATATGAGAGTAGATAAAAATTGAAATATTTTATTGAATCATAATTATGTATAATGAAATTCAAATTTCAAATAGATATGAAATGTAATAATAATCTATAGGTATGTAGTAGCCTAATAAATATATAACAATAAATAATAGAATGACGGTAACAAAAAAAAATAAAATATTTTAGTACCATTTTATTAAGCCACTGGCATTTTACAAAGAATTAAAGAAAATCTTAAAATTTTATAGAAAGTTGGCTTTTTATGTTATATTTTAGTCGTTTAATATTCATCCATAAAACATCATTTTCAGTTTATTTTTTTATCGAGTTAAAGGAGAAACTTTTCCGTCCGCATATTTTTTTGGGTATTTTTTTGTCCATAACTTGGTCAAATCTGAAACGATTTAGATTATTTAATATTTTTACTTCAGGTATATACTGAATACTGTAAACTCAAGTTTTAATATTATGTAATGTATGTATGTAATGTAAATAATATAAACCAATATATTTTCCTTCAGTGATGTATTGATCAACTTCAAATACATTTCTATTTTCTCATACTTATCTTTCTTCTTAAATTTATCATGCACTATAATACTTGTCTTAAAATATGCTGTACATAATATTATGTATATGTATACGTACATGTTTTTGTATATAAAATAATAATATGGGGGATTACATAAACAGAAAAATTTGTTTTTAAAGATTAATTTTTTTTGAGTAAAACTTTTATAATAGTTTCAAATGCAAATCAAAATGCAAGTTTTAAAAATTTATATTTTGATTTAGTGATTTTACCATATCGTTTTTATAATAATTAAGAGGAATAAAATACTTTTAAGCATAGGTAACCTTTAAATAAAAACATTAAAAATGTCTAAGATATATTTACCTCTCACTCTTACAATAAAATATTACATACCTACATTCCTAAGTAAGGACTTTTGTGTTGTAAACAATTAAGTAACAATATAAATCAATAAGTGAAATAGTAAAATAAATACAAAAAAACACTCTTTTACGTTAAACGCATATACGGGAAGTTCTGCCGGGATAGATAATAAATTTAAAATAAACTATGTGAAGTTATAAGTGTTAGAATGTTAGATTGATTGTCAATTTACAAAACAGTTCATGTGATTAATGTTACTAAAAGTAAGTTAGGTTAAGTGATTATTGTCAATTTAGTTGCTATAGTGTCCTTTTATGATATGTTAAGATTTTAAACAGGTACATATGAATCGGACATAACCCTTGCCTAATATTATGAATGACATTTAAAACATCATAAAGATTGTATTAAATAGTTCAGGTTTGATAAATAATTATAAGGCTGGGTTTACACTATTAATATTAATGACAATATTTACTGTATTGACAATAAAATCGTTGTGCCATCAATAAAATATAATATTGACGGCATTGAAGAAAATTCGGAATTTTTTTAATCCACCATAAGTAATATTGATAGTCCATGTTTTTATTACGTCGCGTCCGTTCGTGCGCTGATCAGAGTGCTTAGTCTCAGTTTGGAGCCCTCCAAAACATTATAGTATACTATAAGTATACCATTGATCGAATCACAATGACTTCAGAGTAAAATGGACCTAAAATAAGAGTCTGGTTTCATTTTGCTCTGAAGTCATTTGTGATTCGATCAATAGTATACTTATAGTATACCTACTTTTAGTTATGGAGCGCTTTAAACTGAGACTAAGCACTCTGATAAACTCTCCGCTTAATTGATGTCAATATCTATCGATAAATCAAATTATCAACCATCAATGGCATCATAAAAGACATAATCATCATAAAAGTCAGTAATATTGAGAATCTGGTATTATGAATAATATTGAAAGTGGTAAACCCACACTAAGACCATTATATTGACATTGCTATTGTAATTATTTTATTATTCAAACTGTGGTCCAAAAGATAAAGTTAATATTTTTTTAAGATTTTTGGTAATATAAAGGCTTATTTGGCCGAATTCTATTCTTCTTCAATATTATCAATTTGTATACGGGGTTTTTTTTACAAATAAATACGAACAATTTTTGTAAAGTTGTTATACTCGTAACTACGAATATGCAGGGAATTTGAAATTAGGGACTGACGCCTTAGTAGATATATAAAAATAAAAAAAATAAAAATTCTTATGTTTTGAATGCCTTTGCTTTCAAGCCAGTCTTTAAAAAATATATCGGTATTTTGATAAAAGTGAGCTAATTTTATGTTCTAGATTTAATACGTCATAACTCATAGCTGCAGTAGTCAGTTGTCTTGCTTATAGTTTTATATAGGTATTTTCCATAATTTCCAAACATGTGACAAATAAGATAATCTACTAGTTAGCGGCTATAAAGTTTGGGCGTCATTCGAGGTCAATATTAAGCAAAGCATCAAGCAAAGTCGATTTAATGGTACCCGGAATACGGAAGTCATGTGTAAGTATAATAAATGGAGTAACAGTATGCCTTATATGTTAAACGTCATTGTGGCCAATTCTGTAGTACACAATCTCTAAACCTAAACTAAAATGACAGGTCTAAATTTATTCCTATCTCTTTCATAGTGCTCACTGCAGAAAAGGATAGCAATAGATTTAGGCCTGTCATTTTAGTTTAGATTTAGAGATTGTGTACAACAGAATCGGCCACATTGTCAACTTATTTGCCTGTGGTAACAAAAAAGAGTGATTTTGGATAGGTATGTAGTAGACTCGTCAACAAATTCGAAAACTTGAAAAATAGAGATAAAGGTCCTAAAAATTGGATTCGGAATCACCTCTAGAAAAATGTTTTTGAAGGATTTTGGTGCAGGTAAAAAATTGCAATTGTTATTAACAAAGTAAGATGAAAAAAAAGTTATATTTACCTGCACCAAAATCCTTCAAAAATTTTTTCTAGAGGTGATTCCGAATCGAATGAGCTGTCGCTCATATTTTTAGGACCTTTATTTTTCAAGTTTTCGAACTTGTTGACTAGTCTATAGGTAAACTAAGAAAAACTAAATGAAATTGAAAAGACAATCCTAAAGGATTGATTAGAGTGTAAGAATAACCGGCCAAGTGCGTGGCGGGCCACGCGCAGTGTAGGGTTCCGTAGTCACAATCCTCGGAAAACAGGTATAACTCCTTAACCTGTGAACCCTACTTAGCCGTGATAGTTTTCCTTTAAAATTGATTATATACCCTACTGCTGTGAATTTTTTCAAGTTCCTATATACTGCCATTTGGCTGATAGAGGGGGGGGACACTTGACTCTAATAAAAATTTGCACTTTAAAACATTATATTTTACAAACGGATCTAGAAATCGAAAAATGATGTTCCCACACCCACAGTATTTTTAAAAGACCTATTCAACGATACCCCACACTATGGGGTAGACGAGAAAAAAAATATTCATCCCCACTTTACATGTAGGGGAGCTACCCTAAAAAAAATATTTATCAAAATTTTATTTCACCACTTTGTCGGCGTGATTAATATTTATACTCATGCCAAATTACGGATTTCTAGCACTAATAGTCTTTGAGATTAACCGAGGACGGACGGACAGACGGACAGACGGACAGACGGACAGACGGACAGACGGACAGACGGACGGACATGGCGAAACTATAAGGGTTCCTTGTTTACTACGGAACCCTAAAAAGGGTCAAGGTTATAAAAAGTTATAGAATAGTTGTCCATTAATTATATCTTTATATTAGGTACCTTTTTCAAATGATTACAGACGTGGTTTTATACCAATATTACTTTTTACATATTTTGCGAGTTTTACCGGAAGGAAATTAACCGTGTTTTTTAGCTCTTTAATAGGGTAGTAGGTACCTAAGTCTTGATGTTACCGATGTCTCCACAGCTTATAAACATCGGCACGAACATCGAACGCTGAAGGAAAGTGGAGGGGGTAAGCTATTGTATTACGTGCGCGACAGTTCCCATGCGCAGCTATCCCCTCCACGTTTCGTTCAGCGTTCGATGTACGTGCCGCGGGTTATATTTTATTGTTGTCGCGTATGTTAGTACACTGTACTATTTAGAATGTAAGCCCAATAAATTGTTCGAGAAACGTTTACATTTCTTGGCATTCGTAATAAAAACCATATTTTCTACAAAATATGGTGAATTAAATAGGTAATATTTGTGAAATGCGGTGGTTTATCATCGAAGTGCCGTCTAATGGTTTTCATTGACTAGTAATATGAATAAGGAAATGTGCCAAAAAGTATGAACAAACTTAGATAAGTGTTGGATGTTGTGTTGTAGATGTTAGTTACCGATGGAAATTGTTTTTTGTTTCGTCATTCCCAAAGTAGGTACGTAGGTAACGTAAAAGTTCTCTCAAAATAATAACATATAATGTTATGTAATGTAGATCCGAATGTTTCTAGACTAGAATATAATGATGAAGATATCTTTCTAAAGGCCTAAACACATTCTGTAAAATGTTGAGTTTAGTGTTTCGTAGCGGAGTTTTGCTCTGAGATTTTTTAACTGCTATTATTATTTTTGCGTTGTTTATGCTACATTCTTAATGCTTATGCTGACATTCTGGCTTCTGCGAGTACTTTACAATACTTCTTCACCACTCCACTCTACTACAGCCTTTTAATGTCCCACAGCTGGGCACAGGCCTGTTCTCATAGGAGAGGGATTTAGAGCTTAGAATCGCCACGCTACTCCAATGCGAGATTTGCGGGCTACAATACTTCTACTACTAAACACTACGTAATAACTACTTTTAACACTATCGAAACTTAGTTTACAATACTTGGTACCTTCTTTTAGGTAATGGTGTTAATTCTATTACAGCCAAATGTCTAAACTAAAGTACATAAAAAAGTTATTTTCCCCAAAGGATTGCATTATTTTTAGATCTGTCAATTTATTTTGGTTTAATAATTTTGTATAACCGATTTAGCATTTTGTTACTAAACACAACCCGTAGCAGGATGGTGCTAATTCTGTTGTTGTATATAACTCTAAACTTAACTAAATTGACAGCTCTAAATTTCATGCTGTCCTTTTCCGCAAGGAACATTGTGGAAAGGATAGCACTATCTGTCAAGTTTACATTTTGTGTACAACAGAATTAGTATCAACTAGTGTTGCGCTCGGTGCGCGAGCTGCAAGCAGCTCGCGTGCCTTGTAGTCTTTTCAATATTCGTAAAATAAAGAAATGGGAGGCCATACCAAATACCAGAATATACTGGAGTCTCTTGAAAGATAGAAAGAAATATTGGTATCACGTTTCGTATCTTTTCTGAAAGGACACTAATCAGTTCTATGCATGCGTTTAGTGGAAAAAAAGGATCTATACAAAAATGTTCTGGAGATCCACTTGAAAATTAAAAAGAAATTTTGTATGGACACGAATTTTTTTGTTCTGTAGCTATCTTTTTTTTACTGGCTCACCAAAGGGCCTAAGGTCTTGAACATTTTTAGTTTCAGGACCATGCCTCTATGATTGATAGTTTTTGAGGGCCGTTAGGGTTCTCTGGTAATTTTTCCGCATTCACTACGTTTTGTGATGATTTTTGTGAAAAAAAATTTTTGTTCTATTTATAAGTGTAGTAGGGGGAAAATTTTTCATACAAAAATGTCTAAGAGAGCCTCTTGAAAAGAACCCAAAAAATTTGTATGGAGAGAATTTTTTTTGTTCGGCGGCCATGTTTTTTTACCGGTTCACCCAATGGCCCAAGGTTTTTAATAACATTTGTTTGGGACCATGTCTGTATGACTGGTAGTTTTGGAGGACCCATGAGCTACTCTGGTAAAATTTCCACATTCATGACGTTTCATAATTTTCCTGAAGGAAGACCCATAAGTTCTACGCACATAAATAGTGAAGGGAAAAAGTTCCATACAAAATTGTTCTGGAGAGCCTCTTGAAAAGAACCCAAAAAATTTGTATGGAGAAAATTTTTTTTGTTCGGCGGCCATCTTTTTTTTACCGGTTCACCCAATGGCCCAAGGTCTTTAATAACATTTGTTTGGGACCATGTCTGTATGATTGGTAGTTTTGGAGGACCCATGGGGTACTCTGGTAAATTTTCCACAATCATGACGTTTCAGAATTTTTCTGAAGGAAGACCCATAAGTTCGACGTATATAAATAGTGAAGGGAAAAGGTTCCATACAAAATTGTTCTGGAGAGCCTCTTGAAAAGAACTCACTAAATTTGTATGGAGAGAATTTTTTTTTGTTCGGTGGCCATCTTTTTTTCACCGGTTCACCTAATGGCCCAAGGTCTTTAATAACATTTGTTTGGGACCATGTCTGTATGACTGGTAGTTTTGGAGGACCCATGAGGTACTCTGGTAAATTTTCCACATTCATGTCGTTTCATAATTTTCTGAAGGAAGACCTATAAGTTCTACACACATAAATAGTGAAGGGAAAAAAGTTCCATACAAAATTGTTCTGGAGAGCCTCTTGAAAATTACCCAAAAAATTTATATGGAGAAAATTTTTTTTTGTTCGGCGGCCATCTTTTTTTTACCGGTTCACCTAATGGCCCAAGGTCTTTAATAACATTTGTTTGGGACCATGTCTGTATGACTGGTAGTTTTGGAGGACCCATGAGGTACTCTGGTAAATTTTCCACATTCATGACGTTTCATATTTTTCCTGAAGGAAGACCCATAAGTTCTACGCACATAAATAGTGAGGCGAAAAAAGTTCCATACAAAATTGTTCTGGAGAGCCTCTTGAAAATTTGCAAAATTTTTGTATGGAGACGAAATTTTTTTTTGTTTGGTGGCCATATTTTTTCACCGGTTCACCCAATGGCCCAAGGTTTTGAACATTTTTTGTTTCGGGACGGTACCTTTCCGACTGATAGTTTTCGAGATCCCTTAGGGCACCCTAGTCAGTTTTCCACGTTCAGCTCTCTCTATAATTTTGTAGACCTTATATTTTTGAATTTTACACACATGAAAATTATGGTGAAAAAGTCCCATACAAAATTGTTCAGGAGAGGTGATCAGTACCTGACTTCAAGTAGCTTTATATATATAATGTGTATCGGCCTTTAAGTAACGCAATAATTGTGGTTGAAATTTTGCACTCGTTTGTGAGAGCCTTAAATATTTTGCTAAGTATGAGATCTCATAATATGACGATTATTCAGTAATTTTACATATCGTGTTATTATTATGCATATAACCCGCGGCACGTAAGTCGAGCGATGACCTTCAAGTGCGCGCAGCGTCGTACGAGTGAGCGGGACACAATACGATTGGAGAGCCAATCAGCGCTTACGAGGGATCCGCGAGAGCTAATCAGTGCTTACGAATGATCCCCACGCCCTCCCCGCGACCCCCTCACACCCCGAGATACCTCATGACTTCTGCGCATTGAAGGTCACCGCTCAACTTACGTGCCGCGGGTTGTAACAAAATGGTATTTTTATTATTTTTGTGAAGTATGAGTTTTTGGTTATATTGTAGGTTAGGTTAGTTTTTTATTTGTACCTAATTATTTGCACAATTTGTATTTAATTGTAGGTGAAACTTGGTGCTTTCAATTTTTAATTGTGGTATTTAATTTTTTATGACTATTTAATTAATAAAGTTTTACGAACGCAAGCAACAAGGTGTCAATATTGCTAAGAAGTCAGACTTCTTAGAGATTTTATTTAACTTACACACCTATTTTTTTTTTGTAAAATATCTTTTGTTATAATATTTTGTTAAAAAAAGGAAGATTACTTAGGCTTCACCTAATTTCATATCCATCCCCACCACCACCACTACAGCCTTTTAACGTCCCACTGCTGGGCACAGGCCTCCTCTCATAGGAGAGAGGGAATTAGAGCTTAGACCCACCACGCTGCTCCAATGCGGGTTGGCGGGCTTTAATGATTATTGTCACGTGATAGTGATAATAACCGGGACCAATTGCTTAACGTGCTCTCCGAGGCACGGGGGTGAAACACCGCCAACTACCAACTCCGGGCTGGCACTGAGAATATCTTGACAGAAAAACCCAATACCTAACAATTATTTGCCCGACCCGGGATCGAACCCGGGACCTCGTGATCTGCAGTCGAATACGCTAACCACTACACCAACGAGGCAGTTAATTTCACATGAGATTTTGATCCATTTTTTAAACCAATGACATTGAAAATAAGACCAGTCAAGACTAATAGAATAGAACAGAAAAGTTTTTTATTCAAATAAACTTTTACAAGTACTGTCGTCAAATGAATCTACCACTGGTTCGGAATGCCGTTCTAACCGAGAAGGACCAGCAAGAAACTCGGCGGTTGCTCTTTTTTTAAAAATAACAATATAACAATTTATGTACATGATTAAATGCCGTCTCGCACATTGCTGGAACGAGTCAAATCCATGCTTTTTTATCATTTATATAATATGCTTTTTTTATGAGTATACTTTTAACAGAGTTCTTAAACTTGTGTAATTAATCAGTAGGTACCCAAAGTCCAGACCTAGTAATTCCTTTTTAATTTCAACTACCTGAAAATGAAGTATTTTTAACCAACTTTAAAAAAGGAGGTATTAAACCCGCAGCACTTCGTCTGTTCGTGATTATTGCAAAAACTAATGAACCGATTTTGATGTTTTTTTTTTTTGACTGTCGTAATCGATATACTTTCAGGAAGGTTTTAGTAGGTATATAACACCAATTATTGCGTCATTCTTCATTCCTAACACGAAGTTATATGTTTATAGCGTAAATGTACCCGTATATGTCACTAATATTTTCGATTGGTATTACACCGATTTCTCTGAGATTGCTGGACCAATTTGCATAAGTTTTTGGTATATATTGAAGTCGATTTAATTTTTTTCTAAAATATAGCTTGTTTGAACATCATCATGATCAACCCATTACCGGCTCACTGCAGAGCACGGGTCTCCTCTCAGAGTGAGAAGGGTTTTGGCCATAGTCTACCACGCTGGCCAAGCGGATTGGCAGACTTCACACACCTTTTGAGAACGTTATGGAGAACTCTCAGGCATGCAGGTTTCCTCACGATGTTTTCCTTCACCGTTAAAGCAAGTGATATTTAAATACTTAAAACGCACATAACTCCGAAAAGTTAGAGGTGCGTGCCCCGGGATCGAACCCATGACCTCCGATTAGAAGTCGGTCGTCCTAACCACTAGGCTATCACAGCTTTTTAGGGTTCCGTACCCGAAGGGTAAAAACGGAGCCCTATTAATGTCACTCGGCTGTCTGTCTGTCTGTCTGTCCGTCTGTCCGCCGGTCACAGGTCTCTAGCTCGCAGACGAAATGAGTTACAAACCTGAAATTTTGGTATTTAGTGTAAAACGTTAACCCAAAATCAAATATTGAATTAGAAATTGAATTAAATTATTTTTCAGGGGGGCTCCCATATATGAAAAAGAAGCCGGAAAAAAAAAATTTTCTTTACCCTAGCTTGTGGGGTATCATTGTTTAGAGCTCATTAAGTAGAGTACAAATATATATTTTTTTAATTTTTATCTCAAAAAATAAGGGAATGGGAGGCCATCAAAGTTTTCAGTTTTAGACCATTTTTGTGACGGGGGCTCTCTCAAAAACTAAACTAGTTGGGAATATGATATTTCAGTATATAGGTACTATACGCTCTATTTAAACAACAAATACTGAAAACAACGATTTATTAAATAGTTTATAAGCTGTAACCAAAATAAACGAACATTTTTTTGGGTTTTTCTTTCACGGTTTGTTGCGATGTCTAGCTCGGAAATTAAATATTTCTTAGACCCAAAATATTATATTGTTCATAATTATGTACGGAACCCTGAAAGAGCGAGGCCCGACTCGCACTTGGCTGATTTTTTAACAAAATAATATATTTTTTTAATAAACCCTTTGTTTGAATGACCAAAATTATGTGAAGCCTAAGCAATCACCTGTAAAGTTCCTGTAAGAAACCTAAAAACCTCTGGGATGGAGATTGGCTGTCTAATGTCTATAGTCTAAAACTAAAGGTGCAAAATAAAATATTGCACATACATATCTACGCTTTATTCTACCACTACTACCTATATAGTATACTTATTTCAAAACTAGATGATGCCCACGGCTTCGCCCGTGTGGATATAGGTTTTTAAAAATCCCGTGGGAACTTTTGATTTTCCAGAACAAAAAGTAGCTTATCTGTAGAAACCCGTCCCCAAAACGGAAAAATCCCGTGGGATCCCCACGATTTCGGAAAACAATTCCTTACAGCATCAGGGTTGAGGAGTTGGATATGTACCTACTCGAGTTCATTCAACGATAAAGTCTTTAATTGGTACCCCCAATATCAATTTAAATAACCGAAAGTTTCTAAAACCCATTAGTTTTGGGGATCAGGTCCCCTACAGCATCAGGATTGAGGAGTTGGAATCCAAATTTTTTATAGAACAGGGTCGCAATATTTCTCTATCGATTAAAAAAAAAATTACGCAAATCGGTTCAGAAATCTCGGAGATATCGGTGTACATAGGTAGAAAAACACAACTCCTCCTTTTTTGAAAGTCGGTTAAAAAAGTAGCCTATGTTACTCCCTGGTTAATTCTCTACTTGTATGTGAAGGTCCCATCAAAATCGGTTCAGCCGTTCCGAAGATTAGCCCGTTCAAACAGACAGACAGACAGACAGACAGACAAAAATTTTAAAAACGTGTGATTCGGTTATGGTAGCGGTTAAATAACCATATGAGCTTAATATGAGGTAGTTATTTCGATATTACAGACAGACACTTCAATTTTATTTATTAGTATAGATAATTTACACATTTAACAGATATTTTACTAAAAAAATAAGCCTTATTGAGTATTTTTTTTTTCAATTTATCAAATTATTCATCTTCTAATGTTTAAGTATAATATAATGTAAAGCCCGCGCCAATCTTTGTAGCCGGTCAGAACACTTGGTCAGTTCCACCGACCAATAAACTAGTTCGAACTTGCGTATGGTAAATATACCGGCAGTAGTACGTAGTACTATTATATATTCTGTGATACCGGTGAAAACTGGAAGCGTTCTTCGGATGGAACCGCGGCTGTGTTCAGAGCGGCCATAAAGATTGGCAAGGACTGTAGGTCCCACCCGAGGATACATTAGTAGATACTTAAGTAGTATCTATTTACTAATTGTCAATTAGAAGACAAATAAACTCGATGTTGTGCGTGTCGATTTTTTTTTTATTTCAGAATAATATGTCAGTACACATTAACATCGGCACGTAGATTGAACACTGAAGGAAAGTGGAGAGGGTAAGCTATTTTATTACGTGCGTGACAGTTCCCATACGCAGCTATCCCCTCCACGTTTCGTTCAGTGTTCAATCTACGTGCCGATGTTTATACATCTGTCTCGTTTCAACTCAAAAGTGGAGTCTGAGCAAAGTCAAAGTCCGCTCCTGAGTTCTCTTCTTAAAACTAAAGGCTTACTTACTTACACTTGCAGACCATGACGGAATCGTCATACTGGATGCCTATGCTTATGTATAGGTACATACCTATTACCTACGTAGGTACCTAAGTATAGTCCAATCTTGTATACTATGTTTCGATTCAAATCAAAGAATGTGAAGTTGAGAGATCAGCGGGACGGATGTAACTGCAAGCCAACTGCCGAATTGCACTTTATTAGGGGTTATATTGCAATTCTTATTCAAACTGCAATTTCCTTGCAGTTAAAACGCAGACAGTCTGCATAAAACCTTGTGGACGGTACCTATTGTGTATGCAGCTATACCTATAACCGAATGTTTCAAACATTTTTTGGCAAACTTTTTCTTGTTTTTCCTTTTGCTTTTACAACAGTCTTGCATTTTTTTTTCCATATAAATCATTACCCAAATAAGCCGCTTTACATACTCTTTTAAAAGTAGCAAAGTATAGTATAATGTCAGCCTTTCGCTTTTCAATATCATTCGCATTTAAAATATTGTTTTTGAATAACTGGCCTCATAAGTATTTCTATTTCGGCTAGAGCTCTAAGCTCTAATTTGGCAATGTTGTGAAATTCAGATATGAATAGCGTGGCTATGATAAGACTAACAGATACTATCAATGACTAGCTAATAGTCAGTTTGAATCATAAAGAACTGGTCAATAACTATTGGGAAATTTTGTAACTATGGAATATACAGTATTACCTACAGTATATCTATACATATTATAATAAAATCGTAGACTTGCCGTATCTGTACATACAAGATTTTTGCAAAATAATAACTGGGGGATGTTAGGGATAAGTAATAGAACGTAAAAAAACAATTATGAAATTTTTGTCTGTTTGTCTGTATGTTTGTGCACGCATCACGCAAAAACTACTGGACGGATTGAAATGAAACTTGGCATGATTTAAGTTCATACTACGGAGTAACATATAGGATACTTTTTATCCCGAAATTCAGCACGGTTCCCTTGGGAGAGGGGATGAAAGTTAAAATGTGTACTTATCTGTAATTCATTAACGCGTGGTCCGATTTCATTCATTCTTTTTTTGTTAGAAAGGATATACTTTACAGATTACCGGGTAATCTCAAAAAGGATGGATCGATTTTGATGGGACTTTTACTGGCGGATGTTTATATTTTGATCAACCTAAACATCCGCCAGTGAACTTTTAACAGTTTTTAGCAAGGTATGAGCTCAAAGGAGCTTAGGAAAAATAAAATGATTCCCACGGGATTTTTAAAAACCAATATCCACGCGAACGAAGTCGCGGGTGTCCGCTTGTACTTAATAACAGAATATACAGTCATTCTCTGCAAATATCAACTTCACATACCTATTATAGGTATCTACATACCGGATATTACCTAGTTAGTCAAGGAAACGATGTAAAAAAAATAGTAAGTTAGGTATGTATGTATTTATTTAAAAGATTGTGTAAGTACTTACCTTATAGTTTTTATGTTATGGCTTACCAAAAATCGCATAGGTAAATCTATACATATAATAAAATCGTAGAATTGCCGTGTCTGTACATTGAAGATTTTTGCAAAATAATAAATGGGGTATGTTAGGGATAAGTAATAGAACGTAAAAAAGCTATTTTTGAAATTTTTGTCTGTTTGTCTGTTTATCTGTTTGTCTGTTTGTCTGTATGTTTGTGCGCGCATCACGTAAAAACTACTGAATGGATTGAAATAAAACTCGGCATGATTTAAGTTCATACTATGGAGTAACACATAGGATACCTTTTATTAAAAAAACGTAAAAACTCAATATGTCGTTACTAATTATTAGTAGAGCCTAAGGATGTTACAATTCTGAAGCAAAGTGTAATTTCGAATTAATATATAAATGAAGTTTAAAATTAAAGTGTAATTTTGAAGTCTGAGCATGTGCATTGTGCAATATAAGTGGGAGTGGTAATATAGAGCATAGAGGTAATATGCTCTATAGATCCCAGTTTATGACTTGTATCGGAACTGCAGTTATGAATTAACATTATATATTATTACTAGCTGATGCCAGCGACTTCGTCCGCTTGGATTCTTATAAATCTCACTTGGAGGTGGAATTTCCAAAATTCCTGAAACATTATTTATTTTTAACCGACAGTACAAATACCGATTTTCATTGATGTACTTAACTTTAAAAATGACGGACTTTCATACAAACTTTCATCCCCTATCCCCTCTTAAGGGTGGAATTTGGAATAATCCTTTCTTAGTCTTCGCCTACGTCATAAAAGAAAGCTACTGTGAAAATTTCAAGTTTCTAGCTTCAGTGGTTTAGGCTGTGCGTTGATGATCAGTCAGTCAGTCAGGACAAGCGTCTTTATATTATTATAGATAGATTATTTCATAATCGTAACTATCTACCTATTAAAATAGGTATTAACAACTTGCACAGTCACAGACTTACTTACAACTGATATTTAATAAAAACCGGTCGAGACTAGGTACTTACCTTTAAGGTTATAGTAACTGCTTACATTAATTACTTGTGGTCTAGTTTTGGAGCTCGGCAATATTTAAAAATAAACCTTTGTTATTATGAGGTTGCACCGATACACATAATAGTCCATAAGTCCTACTTCTAGGTATATTGTATAGTCGTCGACCAATAGAGATTCACTGCTGGACATAGGTCTCTTGTAGGGACTGCCACACGCCGCGCTCTTGCTATGCTTGAATCCAGCGTGCGGTGTCAATGTGGGTTGCGACTAAAGTTGTCGCTCAACTTAAGGGGTCCATGAACACTGCGTTTTTACAGTGCATCGGCTCTACGTATAGTTATAGCCACTAATTTATATTCTATATTGTTATCAGACGCGTACACCTACAATAGAAAATATAAATACCTACCTTCATAACACGTGAACTTCGAGGATGACGTAGGACATTTTGGTCCTTCGAGCCGGATCAAAGAAGTTAATATTTGTCAAGGTAATAGCACTGGAATGACTAAATCTGTTGTTGAAACCTTTGGTATCATTAATTTGAAATACTACTTGATAGGTTAGAGCGCTTTAGACAACACGTTGAAGGACAGACGCAAAGCGCGAGCAGAGACATGTGACGGACCTTGTTCAACGCAGCACCTAAAAGGTATAAGAGACTTACTTAAGCCACTTGGAACTACTTGGAAGCTGTATGAAGGGGTTCACACAGCAGAACGCGCGTGGGAGCTGCGCCGGCCGTCACCGCGCACCGCGGTCGTGCTCGACAATATCACTTGTTTCATAAAGTTGCTATTATTATAAGGCCAGAGACAAACCGAATGGAAAAGTGCGAATGGAATTTGCTAAAATTTAACATGCAATGTTACATGGAAATGTAGGGATGCGCAATAATTGCGCGTATCTAAATTAAACCTGGCGCAAATGGAAACGAGGTCAGTGATAAATTCTAATTCGAAAGTAAATTAAGAGCTCATAACCAGCTTCAAAAGCTCTGGACTGTACCAAAAATACTTTTTACTTTTCCCATACTATAATATCATCAACTTGCCCTCCCCTTGGCCATCGGCTGGCGACGCCCTTGATATGAATAAAATATAAAGCACTGAACCAATCTTCCTGTGCCAATGGGTGCGTTTAAAAGTATTTATTTACTTCGCAGCCTTTGGTCAACGACCTTTACAAGGGAGCCAGACATCCTGGCCGGTATTATACACGGACATTGAGTTAAATGCCGTAGAGATGCAGACCTCGTTACATAAAACATCTCACACATAAGTATTAAAACATTCTGTGACTTTGAAATATTATTATGCGAAAATATGACTATTTGAATGATAGCAAAACACATGTTTATAACATTTTTGTCTATCTGTTCGGAACGACGAAGCTGATTTTGAAGCAAGAAGAAGAGTAGCCTGGGATAATCCCGACTACTATTTATCCCGTGAAAGCAAAAGGTTCCTACGGGATTGAAAAATAGTTAAATCCACATAGATAAATAAAGTCGCAGACAAAAGATGTAGGAACCTAATCCAAAAAGCACCTTGTTCATGAATTAGCTGGTCTAAAGTAACAATTGCAGTGCGACGATCGCGTTCACCTATGATTGGCCGAAACTCACTATTGTCTAAAATGCATTGTTTGCTTCAAGAATATAGATAGGTAAGTTTAGCCAATCACCACAATTGAGATTGTAGCAGCGTTCTTCAGGACATCAGCTCCTCTAGAAGGTATACACACGGCACCTCTATGCACAATACTACTAAGCAAGTTATTATAATATGTACCAGTGGTTACGTGAATATAGAACAAGAGTGATTGTAGACGAGCTTGACGCCTAGGTCACAACTGAGCTCAAAACACTAGACAGAACAACGGAAAATTTTCTCACTTTTAAATGTGAAAACTTTCTGTATTCCCTTTATGTATGTTTACTGTATAAGTAGGCTCGCAGTTGGAACTGAATTTAATCATTTTAAAAGCTAGAAACATCGTACATGAGATCGTAGGTACCTACATTAGTCCGCTTGCAGTGTAGGTAAGGTTTTCAAAAATCCTTAAAAAATAGGTATTAATTTTTTAACAGCTCTTTCCCATCACTTAAGTTTTCTCAATGAAAGTCCCATCAAAATCGGTCCAGCATTTCAGAGAAAGACAAACACAAATTTTAATGTACCTAACCTACCCCAAATTATAATCCGGACGTTCAAAGGTTCCTGTACAATCCGGGTTTCAAGTTATATGGAACACTGAGGGTATAAGACATAAGTGATGGCTGTAATTTCTGAACTACAAAATCTATAACCTTGAAATACCTACTTACGAAACAATCTTTAAAGTAGGTACCTATTTCCTTTCTAACAAAAAATAATCAATGAAATCGGACCACGCGTTAATGAATTACAGCTAAGTAGGTACCTACACATTTTGACTTTCATCCCCTCTCCCAAGGGAACCCTGCTGAATTTCGAGATAAAAAGTATCCTACCTATATGTTACTTCGTAGTATGAACTTAAATCATGCCAAGCTTCATTTCAATCGATTCAGTAGTTTTTGCGTGATGCGTGCACAAACATACAGACAAACAGACAAAAATTTCAAAAATAGGTTTTTTACATTCCATTACTTATCCCTAACATCCCCCAGTTTACAGTTATTAGGTACCTACCTACCTATATTGCAAAAATCTTCAAATAATAAAATCAAAACTTATGCAAATAGGTACAAATCAACTGCCGCACGTAGATATGACAAATGCCTGACAGACACTTCATGGTGATAATGTCATTCGACATCCATTTTTGAATAAATTTTTTCAATGCGCTTCTTTTGTTTTCTATTGCTGTTAGTGTGCACTTTCTAGTTTCCACTCTTAGAGATTTCTATTTTAGAGCGAAACGACTAATATTATTACGCGGCTTAGGGCTTTTTATGTTGACAGGGAATTAAAGTACTTTGGGGTAAAATCGTACTTCGTAGATGTTAACCCTGTTCTCCATACAAAGAACTCATCTGTAAATGACAATGACAGCTGTCAGAATTCTACGGAATTAGTAATTCGGGTATACGTAAACTGGATACATACTTACCTCTACCTACGTATTTCCGTATTCTAAAGAAAGGTTGTTAATATCAGAGGCGGAGCTCGATGTAACCTTAGGATATTTAAAATTAACTGCAGATTAAATAACAAGCACAGCGCAAGCAAAAGTCAAGGCTGTTAAAACTAGCTTTAGGTATGTTGACAAAGGAAAAGATATTTTTTTAATTGTATTGTATTGGGATTAAAATTAAGGTAGAGTATCATAGGTATCCACTGACTTAGATGACAATATAATAATTGGTAGGTATGTCAAGAAGTGAGAAATTAAAATAATTTATACTTAATTTATGTCATGTAGTCCTACTAGTGGAACGATTTCCCACCCGAGCGAATGCAAATTTTTAACACCTTCCCACTCGAGTAGCTACCTCCATCGAAAATTTTCGATGGAGGTAGCTACTCGAGGTTTACAAGTTTTTTATCTATGAAAATTTTCCTAGATAAAAAACTTGTTCGTCTCGTCGAAACGAACCTACTCACGAAAATTCAGCTTGTTATTAATCACTAAAAAATTTGTTCCAGGGCTGCCGTACTATAAATGAATCCCCATTTTAAAGTTTCGTCTCCCTATTTACGTCATTTTTTGCATTAAAAATAAAAATATTATTTTTAAATATCGTCACTGGAAAGGCTATTTTACTTAACCGCCAAAACGGCATTTCGAGAAAAAGCCATTTAAAGTTTTTTTTTTAACAAAAAAATTCATAACTTTTTTATTTATCATCTGATTTTAATCAAACAACTTGATACGTAAAACGTTTTCATAGCTTTATTTTTATTCATATGCTGTAGATTACTATATCTGCTAATTCAGGAAATAAGTGGCGGTTAAGTAAAAAGTACCTCATTGCAAAGTGAGTCAAATTTACTGTAACGTGGTTAAGTTAAAAAAAATTGTAAATTAAACTTGCTTATAAGACATAACATAAAGTCATAGAAGCACGACAAAATTTCTTTTAATATCACTAAACTAGTATGCTGGTGAACTATAAATACTTCCAGGATACATTTCCATTTTCATATGTCTAGTTTATTGTAATCATAATATGGATAAACTACGTAAAAGATTAATTACAATGAACAACTACATTAAAAAAACCTGAAGACCATAATTATTGATTCAAAAAGATGCCTATCTATCATACTGAAGTCTCTAATGTAATTGAAATGAGGCAGTTAGAACCTATACTTGAAATCTCTAGCATTAAAGTTCCAAATAAGTGCTCTTTTTCTAAGCTAAATCCCAACACAGGTTAAACATGCGCCTTGCATGCAAGTATCTACCTACGTACCAACTTATTTACTACGTAGTTGCAGTTATTCAAATAAAATACACATACAATATACAGAAATTATCAAAGTAACTTTTAATTTGAACGTTAATTATAATCCACCTAATAGAATCATAATTATTGTTTATGAATCTTAATCATGGCTCTTACTTTTGAGAATAATTGTATTTTTACACAACTTAATAAATTCAACTTAACTAGTTTTCTACGGTGAAAACATAAAAATTTTACTACTGTATATTATACTTAATGTATTGGTGTAATAAGTGTTCTGTGGAAGGAACAGTAACCCCCAAAATCGTCTTTCAGATAATAAAAAACAATAACATAGATGATGAATGTTAACCTATTATTCGGCTGTTTCTTCGTCCTCTACATCTGTATCAATGAAATAGTCTTGAATAGTAATAATTAGTACAGGTAAATTTTTTGTACTCTTCATGAAACTATAATGACTAGTATGACTTTGTTGGTACACAATTTGTTGAGATCCAGATACCTATTTCTTTTTATATACATACTGACAGCAGCGCTTTGTAACATGGTCTCAGTTGGATGGTGGAATTTTTTTCGTTAAGTATTTCAATTTTTTCATTTTTTGCATCTGGATTCACATAAGCTATAATATTATATTCTGTTGATTTTTAAAATGTAAAAGTGCTTAGTTTGCTTATTTTACCCAACAAATTTCCTTCTTTTCAAATTTCCTTGAAGTATTTAAGTATCTTCAATTAAGTATATCCCATTTATTAAAATCAATATAGGTCTACTTAAGAAACCCTATGAAGTAGAGGTTCTTAAGTATACTGATTCTAATAAATGGGATATAATTGCAGAAAAATACTTCCAGGAAAGTCGGGTTTCGGTGACTTCCTAGCCAGAGTGAAAATTGTACTCCACTGTGATGTCCAAATCATAACACCATTTAAGCTTTTTTCAATGGCAGAATAATAAAAATAATTAAAGCTTCCCATAAAAACTTTCATCCCCTATTTTACCACCCTTAAGGGAAGATTTTCCAAAATAACTTATATAGGTTTTTATTATTTAAATATAATATAAATCTAAATATATAAAAGAAAAAGGTGACTTACTGACTGACTGATCTATCAACGTACAATTCAAACCACTGGATGGACCGAGCTGAAATTTGGCATACAGATAGCTATTGTGACGTAAGCATCCACTAAGGAGAGATTTTTTTTAATTTTCAACCCCTAAGGAGGTGAAATAGGGGATGGGAATTTGTATGAAGGTCCTTCATTTTTCAAGTTATTTCCATGAATAATCGTCTTTAGACATTCGATTTGGATTTAAACTTTCAAATAAAGACTTACATGTCTCAGGTTTTTAAGAAATACCACCCCCAAGTGGGTTTAATAGGGGATGAAGTTTTGTATGAGAGTCCATTATTTATTACGTCAACTAATCTTCTTCTGAATATATAAAAGGAAAAGCTGACTGACTAACTGATCTATCAACACGCACAAACAACGCACTGGACAGATTGAGCTGAAATTTGGCATACAGATAACTAGCTATTGTGACGTAAGCATCCGCTAAGAAAGGATTTTTTAATATTCAACTCTTAAGGGAGTGAAACAGGGGATATAAATTTATATGAAAGTCCTTCATTTTTCGAGTTATTTCCATGTAAATTCGTATTTAGACGTTCGATTCCGATTTAGACTTTTAAATAAAGAATTACGTGTCTCAGGTTTTAAAGAAATCCAACCCCAAGTGGGTTAAACAGGGGATGAAGTTTAGTATTAGGGTCCATAATTTTTCGCGTTAATTTTCCATCCATCCATGAATATATTTGAATGATAGTTTGAAAATAAAAATGAGAAAATGAAAATTGATATGGAAGTTTTCCGTTTAAGGTAAATTAACTGTTATTTCAGGATTTTCAGAATTTACACCCCCAAAGAACGACGGGATGAAAGTTTGTATTAAAATCCGTAATTTTTCAACAGAGATTCATGAAAATCAGTATTTGGGATTTCGATACGCCTCTCTACAGCGGGAAAACATAATCTCATAGGAAATCAGAAATTGTACGTGGGCAAATTCGCGGGCAATCGCTAGTAACTTATATTATGTCAATTTTCATGTATCTTTAAAAAATAGGATTTTCATGTAACCTTCGAACCCCCATTTTACCCCCTTAGAGGTGAATTTTCTCATTACTATTTCCGAGATATCTGAGAGACTGATACTTACACCCTTGAAAGAGCCTCCCTTCCTTACCAGTTAATAATAACAATAATTAAAACTTACCTTAAAACTATCATCCCCTATTTTACCACCCTAAATGGCAGATTTTCCAGAATAACTTATATATTTAAAAATAACAGATTTTCAGGTCTGTAACTTTAAAAACATAGGACTTTCATACAAACTTTCTACCCCCATTTTACCCCCTTAGGGGAGGCTAGTAGGGATAATAACCTATAACCTTCCCCAAAAATTGGGCTATCAAATACAAAAAAAAATTCAAATGCGACAGGTACTGCCAGAAAATAACGGGTTCAAACAAACAAACTTTTCCGCTTTATTATTTTAATATAGATAATTAATCAATGAAATAAATATATTATTTACATATTTTCACACTAATATTCTCACGTAGCAGCAGCAGCGGCTCCAAAAATATCTGTCGAGCCGACTGACTTAACCGCCTGCGAGCACCTGCCTGGGCGCGTTCACTTACGATTTTGAACTGTCGCGTCGATACTTATTCCACAACGACATCAATATTATTGTCAGTATATTTACTTAAGAGATGTAGAATTATATTTGGGCGAATAGGAAAAAATACATTCGTGACTTTTACAAAAATTTTACTGCAGGGCAAAAATGTTTATAGCCCGCAAACTGTTCAATAACAGTCAGGCTAAATTACTTAAACGCCACGCTGTATTGCAATTTATTTAAACCAAAATTTCTTAAACAACATGGTTTTCCAGACGGCAGAAAGACATACTTACTTTAATTGAAATTTTTATATTTTTATAGTAAATTAATATGACTTATGCGACAATAGTATAAAAAAGACCAAAAAATGTGTCGTTTCAGTAATCAAAACAAAAGAATTCCCTCGTTTTTACGGGTTACTGAAGCGCCACAAAAGTAATCCGATTGCAATGTTACCTAGATAGATCGATGCAGAAAAATTCGCTGATTCCGAATATGTATATAACTCAATATGCCCAATTTGGCGGTTAAGTAAATTTGCCTTTCCAGTGACGATATGCAAGACAGGGTTTGCAATAAATTATATTGTGACCGATGATATCACAATATAAACCCTTTATGTTTCATTTTGACGTGATAACGTCGGAAGAAGAAGAGAGATACTTTGTCTTAGCTTATAAATCGATTAAGAGGAAATGTGGGCGAAGAGACTTTTGAAAATTAGGTATTTGAAAAAACTATCGTTGTCGCGTTCGACCGTCCCACGCCTCAAATTCGTGCAATAAGGACAACTGCAAATCCGACTCAATAGCCGTAAGTAAAAAGTCATAATTCGAGGTTTGGCTCTCTAGTGTTTCCTCCTCCAATATTGGACCAATTTAAAAGACATTTCATAAACTGAATATAAAGGATATATTTTGTGGCTAATTCTGTTGTACACAATTTCTAAACCTAAACTAAAATGACAGGCCTAAATCTATTGCTATCCTTTTCTGCAGTGAGCACTATGAAAGAGATAGGAATAAATTTAGACCTGTCATTTTAGTTTAGGTTTAGAGATTGTGTACAACAGAATTGGCCACACTGTGTCCCTATGTTTTGCTTTTTTCATTATTAACTGTCAAATTTGTACATTAAGCCTCTGTTAAAAGCGATCTAAAATAGGTAATTTTGAGCATTTTGTAACGGTTCTAGTGCTTATAAAAATTATGTATCTTCAAAAAAGAAAACATAGGGACATAGAGAAGTGGTTGATATTTATTTTATTGAAAAAATAATTGCTTTAGGATCATAAACCAGGGAGAAAACACGCGAGAGCGTTTGTATGGAGAAAAGAGGACCCGCATTTCCTCTTAACGCCGGCTACACGCACGAAAAAAGCATGACCCAGTGTTACGTTCCGAGCGTGCAAGCAAGAGCGCGGAAAAGCGATAGAGAGGCACGATCGGCCTATAAAATATTATGTTTTATAATGTTTTCAGACGTTATCACGTAATATTATCGTCCGTAAACTGACTTTACAGACAACCAATTTTTTTAATACGATTTCAAGTCGTTTTTCTTCATTTTTGATACAGAACCCTAAAATCGGAAGCCCGCTGGCGTACCTTCAGCGTGACAGTAAGCTTGGCCTTGTCGTGTCGGTGTGCAAATGTCCTAACGACTTGTTATTAGACAACACAGTAGGCTCACAAACCGAACTACTTCCTTCCTTTGTTGACAAATAACATAGGGCTGCCAAGTCTCTTTGAATATCTTTATCTACTGTATAAAAATAAGTCGGGTTTTCCTTCCTGACGCTATAACTCCAGAACGCACGAACCGATTTCCACGGTTTTGCATTCGTTGGAAAGGTCTCGGGCTCCGTGAGGTTTATAGCAAAGAAAAACACGCGAACGAAGTCGCGGGGGTCAGCTAGTTTCTTTTATAAATAAAAATCAGCGTAGGTACCTAAGTATGTTTGTCCTCTATGCACTCCTTAACTATTCATCCGATCCGAGGTGTTCTGCATACGCGTTAATGGCCCAAAGAATCTACATAGAAATGTATGTTTGTGTGTTAGTGCTCTACGCGTTCCTAAATCATACAACATGCAACATGGCAACATGGCATGCCGGGCACAGCTATAGCACACGAGTAGATATTATACAGAGAAAAAGCTACCTACAAGCGGCCCGCTGTAAGTACACTCACACATAGCACCGCTCACGCACACACGAGTTCTCACGAACGGTTTACGTACGCTCCACTCACACTCCACTGGTAGGACAGTTGGTAAACAAACGACAGGGCTGTGGGTCGTGCGCACTTTTCCAATCTCTTTTCTTGTGTACCCTAGAGATCAAGTGAAGTAAGTATACCTACCTTTACATATCTATACAATAAAATTAATGAAATGAAATTAATTGAAATGACATGAATTTATTTATTGTAGGATAGTATGTGCCACTTATGATACTATGTCAAGACTCTACTACTGGTTCGGAAAGCAGATTCTACTGAATAGAATTGAGTAATAACATTGCCAGGTACAACCCGTTTACTAAAAGATTGGACCTGGCGTCGATGACGTCACTACGACGCATGGGTACGGTGTGCAAAAAAGCATCATTAAGAATATTTAGGTATTGTATGAAACTTAAATGTTTGTGAAAAACTCTGGGTATGCTGTGTAAGTATTGTCTTGCGAGCGAGCGAGTCAAAGCAACTTGTCAGCGAGGTCCTATCTTTTAGTAAACGGGTTGTAAGTTAAAATGTGTTATAGATCCTCTATGCAACGGGCCATCGGGATGGGCCTATCTAAGGTACCTATCTAAATAAATAATTAAATACTCACACATACACACACGGCCGTCTATTCCTAAAGTAGGCAACTTCATGCCTGTGTTATAGGTAATAGCCAACTGATAGACATATTTACATATATATATTTTATATAAAGGTATATATACATACATATTATAAATACACCCAGACTCGGGGCGGGAATCGAACCCGCGACCCTGGAGCGGAAGGCAGGGTCACTGCCAACCGCGCTAACGGGTCAATCTAAGTAACTAGGTACTTAAATCATTCAATTTACTAAAGTAAGTAAGTGTCTAGATTCTAGGTACTGTCACTAGGGATATCTACGCACGTGCTATCACACTTATTTTTAGTAAGTATCTGTTCATAAAAATGTCTACGGTTTTATAATCTACTACCTTTCTAAGTAACTAGGTACTTAATTCATTCATTTTACTAAAGTATCTAGTTCTGTCACTAGGGATATCTATGCATGTGCTATCACACTTAGTTTTAGTAAGTACCTACTACATAGTACATACCTAATAGTAACTAGGTACTTAATTTACAAAAGTAAGTAAGTATGTAGGTACTATCGCTAGGGATATCTACGCATGTGCTATTACATAATATACTTTTAGTAGGTACCTACTAAAAGTACTAAAAGTACCTACCTAAGTAACTACATAACTTATATTTAGTATAGTAATATAATATAAAAACATATTTTTCCAATCATTATTACATAATATCTTGCTATATTATGTATACTAGTAACTATATAATAATTATTTTTATTTTTACCCATAATTTTTCACATGCAACAGGTGACAACCCTATCAGAATAGGTATAAATTTTGGACGTTCTTAGGTAGCTTTTCCTCTGTATAATATCTACTCGTGTGGCTATAGTTTCTTTACACAATCAATGTAATAATAGAACTACTTACACATATTTCTGTACATAGTAATTATATAATTATGTTATATTTATATTATTATCAACTAGTGGACCCGGCAGACTTCGTCCTGCCCGGTGACATACCGACATCGGCGCCACCTACTGAGACCCGGTAGGTTACCTGTACCTACCCGGTAATTGTGTTTTCAAACCATCCAGGAACCCATTGAAATATACACACAAAATTTCATACAAATCGGTCCAGCCGTTTGAGAGGAGATAGGTGACAAACACACGTACAGAAGAATTATATTAGTTACGGCTAAGAGAGTTTACTGTATCGACGGGATGAACATTAAAAATGTTTGATAGTTGAGAAACCAATAACATTTTGTATGGGAAAATGTTTTTTTCTTTTATTTTATTTTTTCGCCAATTTTATAATATTTTTAATAGTTATTCTGCTATTCGGGACGGTCCCAAATGTAACAAATCAAAAACCATGGGAATCGGTCCAGCCGTTCTCGAGTTATAAGTGTTCGAACTAACACGACTTTGTTTTATATGTATAAGATTCACCTTTCTATATTATTTAGTAATTTTAGATTTAAACCAACGTTAATTGTTTCAATAAATAAAATTAAAAATAAGAAAAATACTTTAATTATTTTTAGTAGGCATTAGGTACAAACACTAGAATAATTTAGAACATAATAATTAATTATTATATTATATTTATAAGTCCTTACATTGCAATACTTACAATTCATTTGAAACCGTTACGTTATGAATATTTAAGCAGGTAGGTAGGTACATAGTTAGGTATTTCATTTTAATTATTTAGAAATATATTTTTATGATTGCAATAAAACCTGTTTGCCTAATTCTGTCTACAGGAAATAGCTTATTGCTCGTAACATGCTAATTTTTTCAATTAAAACGTGCTATTTTCTAGGTCTATTCTCTGTTCGTACCTACGCCTACCTAAAGGTTTTTTAAATTTAGTTGTCTTATTTTCCCCTTTCCCCTCCAACTGAACGTAAAGCTTCTGGGATACAATGATAGTCCAATGGGTTGAACTTTAGGATTTAAATCCATATAGGTATCTTTTCAGTCCGTTTTCTAAATCATTGAGCTATTTTTTATTCGATAACGGTCTTATCCACTGCCACCACCACTACAGCCTTTTAACGTCGCACTGCTGGACACAGGCCTCCTCTCTCATAGGAGATTTAGAGTTTAGACCCACCACGCTGCTCCAATGCGGGTTGGCGGACTTTAACGACTATTTTCAAATGATAGTTATAATAACCGGGACCGACTGCTTAACGTGCTCTCCGAGGCACGGGGGTGAAAACACCGCCAACTACCAACTCCGGGCTGTCACGGAGAATTTCATGACAGAAAAAACAATTATTTGCCCGACCCGGGAATCGAACCGGGTGATCTGCAGTCGAATATGCTAATCACTAGACCAACGAGGCAGTTCAATCAAGCAATCTTATCATTAGTAAGTAATGATGGGATTAAAGGGATAAAGGGAAGATGAAGGGATAGAGCAGTTTAACTGAAGCCATACATAAATCTACCCCTAATCGATTTTTACACCAGCGTCGTGCCTAAGGCTTTAATTGCTTCGCAGTACGTCTTTTCTGATAATTAATCACGGTCGAAGCAATAATTTAGAAATTGTAAATCGATAATTGCCTCTGCCGGGAATCGAACTTGAGTAATCGATTAAAAACTTTTTATACGGAGAAGGATTTCTGGCGAAAATGCCGAGTTTTCTGTCGTTTCCGGAGAATGGGTTATTGATTTACGTATGTAAATCGGGTAGGAACCTTGTGGATTAATTGTTATTATTTATTGTGTAAAAACCCACTTAATTGAATATTATAAATCCATACTTTAACGATTATATTTTAAAGTGTGTCATTTGTTAGTTGTAACTTCTTTGCGACTTAATTCTAAACAGATTCCCACCAAAGTTGACACAAACTTTAAACACTAGGTAAGTACCTACCTGGAGAAAGGTATAGGATAGGTACTTACATTTTATCCCGGAAAAATGAAGGATTCACGTACCTAATAAAAATCTAAATCCATGTGAACGTAGTTGCGGATCAAAGCTAGTATAAAATAAATGTACCTACTTAGATACAAATACATATAGGGAATTTACGTATGTAGGTATAGATAATCTACAGTTTTTTCTTTCTTTTTCCTTTCCTAGTTAGCATTATAGAGAAAGATTTATATTCTGAAGTGCTTTTGATTTTCAAAATACTGTCTAATATATTTATTTTTATTTGATAAAAAAATGCTTATTGGAGCACGCTGCACGCCCACACATCTCTATTAAGTAGATATTATATTTTTCAGAAGAAAAAATAAAAAAAAAAAACTGCTAATGCCATGTGCTTAGTCTTAGTAAAACGGAACACGATTGAAACCGAAAGGCTATCACTGAGTCAGCGTCATAGCTTACGCTTAGCCCGCACTAGTTTACCTTGGCAATGAAAGTGAATTGGACAATGTGAACCAAGCTTTTGTATAAAAACCGGAGCACTCCTTCACAAATTATTCAGTTGCCAGCATAACCAGAATAAACATGTACGCTAAGGTGTGTTAATGATTTGAATTTTAATACAAAACTAATTATTCATATTTGTGTGTGTCTAAATATAATATTAATTCAATTTATCTTTTGCAGTTGATCGTCGCTCTTTGCGCCTTAGGCGTCGCTCACGGCAGCGGCCTGTACGCCGCCGGCCCAGTGGCGTACAGCAGCCACGCCGTCGCTGCTCCCGCTGCCGTCGTCTCCAGGACCATCACCCCCGGCGTCACCTCAGTGTCCTCCTACTCTAGCCAGACCGCTCACGGCTCTCCCGTCGCGACCTACGCCGCTGCTCCCGTCGCCACCTACGCCGCCGCCCCCGTAGCGACCTACGCCGCTGCCCCCGCGGTAGTGACCAGGACCATCTCTCCCGCCAGCACCTCGTACTCCGCCTACTCGACCTCCACCTCTCACGGCTCCCCCGTCGCGACCTACGCCGCCGCCGCTCCCGCGGTCGCCTACGCCGCTCCCGCCGTGGCCGTCACCCGCACCATCGCCCCCGCCGTGACTTCCTACTCCTCTTACAACACCCAGACCGCTCACGGCGGCATCGTCGCTCCCGCGGTAGCCACTTACGCCGCCCCCGCTCTGGCTTCGTACGCTAGGACTTACGCCGCCCCCGCTCTGGCCTCTTACGCCAGGACCTACGCCGCACCCGCCATTACCTCTTACGCGAGGACCTACGCTGCCCCCGGTGCGTACGCCTCCCCCTTGGTGTCCACCTACGCTGCTGGCGCTCCCTACCTCCGATCAGCTGTGTCGTACTCCGCCGGGCCCGTCGTCTCCAACATTGCCTACAACAACGCCCACGGTGCCAACTACGCCTGGTAAACTGAATAAAAAAAAATTGTACCTGTAAATAAATAACTATACGAATAAAATGACTTCTCGATAAGTAAAGTTACTCAGTATTTTTATTATCGTTCCAAACGCAGTAGATACATGTAAGTAGGAGCTAGGATTTCATCTAGGTATAGGTAAAGTCCTCAAAAGTTAACTAACACATTGCGAATTCAGTTAGGTACCAACATATCGTATTATTCTCACAGTAGCACCACAGCACACGTGTAGAAACTTTTCTACTCGTCTGACCCATCGATGGTCTGACCACAGTCCACATTGAATGAATTTGTATTTTTGAATAGATGAAATATTATTATGTACGTTTTTATGTACGTTTCAACCTAAAATTGTTTAATAGCTTAGGCTGGTATTTAGTTTTATGAACCTACGTGGTCTTTGTTTGGAACCAATTTTTAAACCCCGACGCAAAAACGACGGGGTGTTATAAGTTTGACGTGTCTGTCTGTGTGTGTCTGTCTGTTCCCCTGTGGCGCTCAAACGGGTGGACCGATTTGAATGCGGTTTTTTTGTTTGAAAGGTGAATTAGTCGAGAGTGTTGTTAGCTGTGTTTGATGAAAATCGATCCAAGATGGCCGCCGCTACAAAATGGCGGATTACATATTTTTTCACAACTTCCTTAATATGGGCATCAAAATATGACAGGGTTTGACTAGTAGAATAGCATTGCAAATCCAAGATGGCCGCCGCCAAAAAATGGCGAATGTCGGGGGTTTTATTTATTTTACCTACTTGTAAAACTATTCATTACTATTAAACTGACATAAAGGTAAAATAAAGTAAATGTTCGCAACCTTCATTATTTTAAAAGCGAAACAGAATGTTAATTAGTTAAGTTTCCAAGCATAATACCTATCCGTTGATCAATCTAATCAAATTAGAGAATTATTAATGAAATACATAATATTAAGTAGGTAGTAGCAATTAAAATAGTCTTTCAACAATAAATAAATTAGTTTTAAAAAACCAGAGCACCTATTGACCTTCCTGGTTATTGAATCTGTAGGTTAAGGTCATGACACACGTGTGCCACAACTTTACACGTGATTAGACTCACAGTTTTATAGATAGGTAGGTAAGTATACAACTACGACTCCGAACACGTGTCTATCGTTCATTGCTATAGGGTTTCCTTAGTAAACTGCCTGGCTGCAGCATCTTAGCGCTAAATGTTACTTTTCAATTATTTAAAGTTAAGGCCCCTATCCCACTGGCGTTTTGCGAGCGTTCGCGTCTCTCCAACGTCTGCACAGCGTTGTCGCGACGTTAACGTTGCGTTGACGTTGCGAAGTCGAAGCGTGACGATTTCCATTATAGTAGGGGAGCCGAGGATGCTAAATGTGAATTTACTCAAGCGTCGTCGGGACCTAGTAGATTTTATAGATTAGTTGATAAGAAGAATAAAAGTTTATATATAGTTTATAATATAAGTTTTCCATTTCAGTGGTGGGGAAAGCTTCTAGCTGCACGCTCTCATCTTCAATAGATGATTTTTTATAACTTTGGCTTGTGAAAATCGGCTGATTATATTTTTTTGTTATTTTTGTATAATTTCCTTCAAAATAGAAAAAAATTCAACTACCCTCGATATTCGAGAAGGTCAAGATGACGTTTTTTTTGCAACTTTGTAACGCCTATTCTCGTACGTTACGTTCAAATAATCTGATTTTCTAAATATACTTTTCTTAGCTTGTAATTATTAACCCACCGTATCTTAATTTGACGTTTTTGAGTATTTACGTCCATCATTTTTTTTATTTTGCGCGCGGCTTATTTAAAGGGCTTATATATGGTAGAAGGTACTCAGCAGGATGCAAGATGCCTCGCCATCTATCTGACGCGCTCGAGTAAATCCAAAAATTCCCTCTTGGGCTCCCCTACTATTGGACACTCTCAACGTTGACGTCGCGTCAACGCGACGTTGTCGCTGTGCAGACGTTGGAGAGACGCGAACGCTCGCAAAACGCCAGTGGGATAGTGGCCTAACTGTACGTAAATCTGTCATTTATGATAGTATGGACATTAACGGCGCGTGGCGCCGCGTCCTGCGAGCATAAATGCTAGCATGAATGTGAAAATTATGTGAATGAATTTGTCACCCATTGATACAAGAACTTTCGATTTTGGCGTAAAACTGTGGTAAGTACTAAACTTAAAGTTATTTCATTTCACGAAGAAAAATAAAATCATTGCAACTTTACTTACCTCCCGCTTAATGTATCTATATCTATTCTATACTCATATAATAAAGCGAAAGAGTTTGTTGGTTTGTTTGTCTGTTTGAACGCGCTAATCTGGAAATACCAGTCGTCTGGAAATGTCAGATTTGAATAATTAATTTTGCATTTGGTAGCCCAATTATTGAAGAAGGTTTATAGGCTATACAACGATAAAAACCGAATATGTACCTAAACCTAAATTTAATAAACGCGGACGAAGTCATGGGCATCAGCTAGTAAGTCATAAAAGTCACAAACGAAATAAACCTACTATAACACGATTTGAATGTCATAGACTCATAGTGAAAATGCATGATGAAAACAGTCACGCCTTTTGAAACATTTGTGTTGCATTTTAGATGTTTAAGGGCCTGTTTCACCACCTTCTGATAAGTATCGGATAGTTATCTACAACTTTTGTCTTTGTCACTTTACATCTTCTATCTATTCTATATCTATCTTCTATATCTTCTATCTATTCTATATCTATCTATACATATAATAAAATCGTAGTCTTGCCGTATCTGTACATTGAAGATTTTTGCAAAATAATAACTGGGGGATGTTAGGGATAAGTAGCAGAACGTAAAAAACTATTTTTGAAATTTTTGTCGGTTTGTCTTTTTGTCTGTTTGTCTGTTTGTCTGTATGTTTGTGCGCGCATCACGCAAAAACTACTGAATGGATTGAAATGAAACTTGGTATGATTTAAGTTCATACTACGGAGTAACATATAGGATACTTTTCATCCCGAAATTCAGCACGGTTCCCTTGGGAGAGGGGATGAAAAAAATGCGTACTTAGCTGTAATTCATTAACGCGTGGTCCGATTTCATTCATTCTTTTTTTGTTAGAAAGGAAATACTTTAAAGATTACTGGCTAATCTCTCAAAGGCTGGATCGATTTTGATGGGACTTTCACTGGAGGATGTTTACATTTTGATCTACCTAAACATCCGCCAGTGAACTTTTGACAGTTTTTAGCAAGGTATGAGCTCAAAGGAGCTTAGGAAAGACAAAATGATTCCCACGGGATGTTTAAAAACCAATATCCACGCGAACGAAGTCGCGGGGTTCCGCTTGTAAAGTAATAAAGTGACAAAACTTAGATACATTTAGGCTATCCGACACTTACCTATCAGAAGGTGGTGAAACAGGCGCTAAGTAGGTAGGTTAAGTTTCTGGCCGTCGCGTTCTCTCCAGGAAGAATTTAAGAATTGTTTAGATAATTCGAATGGCATGTGACTTGCAAGATTTCACCTAAAATCTATATCTATATACTAATAAATAAAATTGAAGTGTCTGTCTGTAATATCGAAATAACTACCTCATATTAAGCTCATATGGTTATTTGAACGCTACCATAACCGAATCACACGTTTTTAAAATTTTTGTCTGTCTGTCTGTCTGTCTGTCTGTCTGTCTGTCTGTCTGTCTGTCTGTCTGTTTGAACGGGCTAATCTTTGGAACGGCTGAACCGATTTTGACGGGACTTTCACATACAAGTAGAGAATTAACCAGGGAGTAACATAGGCTACTTTTTTAACCGACTTTCAAAAAAGGAGGAGTTGTGTTTTTCTACCTATGTACACCGATATCTACGAGATTTCTGAACCGATTTGCGTATTTTTTTTTTAATCGATAGAGAAACATTGCGACCCTGTTGTATAAAAAATTTGGATTCCAACTCCTCAATCCTGATGCTGTAGGGGACCTAATCCCCAAAACTAATGGGTTTTAGAAACTTCCGGTTATTTAAATTGATATTGGGGGTACCAATTAAAGACTTTATCGTTGAATGAACTCGAGTAGGTACATATCCAACTCCTCGACCCTGATGCTGTAAGGAATTGTATTCCGAAATCGTGGGGATCCCACGGGATTTTTCCGTTTTGGGGACGGGTTTCTACAGATAAGCTACTTTTTGTTCTGGAAAATCAAAAGTTCTCACGGGATTTTTAAAAACCTAAATCCACACGGGCGAAGTCGTGGGCATCATCTAGTACTTAATAAAAACGCAAGCTGCATCAGTTAGACTCGTATTGAATTTTCTTTTTAACCCCATACAAGCCCCTAACTAAAAATCTGACCACTTTGTCTATCTACGAGTATGTTTGCCAAACGGATTAATCGATTTGAAGGCGTTTTTTTATTTGAAGGTGGGTTTAATTGGCATGGTGTTCGAAGAAAATGTGATCAGCCATTTAAGTATAATCAGCTCTTTTTCCAGCCCGAGTAGGATACTTAGTGATGAAATTGATATTTATTTTACTTCACTTTTCTGATTGTATTCTCATGCTTGTAAAAGTATAGGAAAGTGTCAGTATGAAATTCGCTTTCCTGTAGGCTTTAATGTAGCAATTCGTTCAAATCAACACTTAGGTAACATTTAAAATAAGAATCAGGGTATGTAGTAAAATACTATACTTACATTAAAAGGTAATTGAAATATTAATGTAGGTAATTAAATCATATTTTCTTTATTAACTAAAAAGTAACCAAACGTTTTTATAATAGTCTGGAATCTTTAACCTTATCCGATATTAGCAAGCCAGTAGCCAGTCGATGTTGGAAGTTGGCTGGCTTATATAATAAACATCACTTAATATTATTACATACTACGGAATTATGAGATGTATCGGTACATACAAACATACAAGTGCTCTATTCATCTGGGACGAAGGCACTATTCATAGCCTTGCCTAATAAGGCTATGACCATAATATGACTCACTGTGATGATTGATGATAAATAATACGAGTAGGTAGGTACCTATTGGAATTTGGAACAGTTAAGACTAGGTACATAAACAAAAAACAATTCTATCTTTACTCTTTAAAATATTGATAGATATCTAAAACGGAGAAACCTCTTTTGTTCTTAGTTTTAGAGCAAACATACTTAATAGAACATTCTTATGCTGGGTCCACTATGATCCACGAAACTGTAGCGCTCAGCGCTTCTTAAAAGCCTTTTAATTAGAATTATTTTTCGAATTTATTATTGAAAGCTTACTCAAAATTGGTACACTTTATGAATGTCAATTTTAAAAGTTTATAGAGTGATAATTTAATTCGATAACTTGAAAATTTTGAAGTAAAATAGGTACTTTTTTTTTTTTCTTCGGGGGAGGAAAAAATCCCTTCGGACTTCTGCCTGTTGGCAGGGCATGTCCGACTTGCACGGACTAAAACGACCTCCCCTTGTCCTCTGGGTCAGCACGGAACCGCAGTCGCATTACTTCATGCTGACCCACTCTTTACTCTTTTTTCTTCTTCTCTTCTCTTTCTCTATCCTCTTTCCGCATGATGATTGCCCTTATCATCTGTGCGTACTTTTGATAAGGGTATTAAGATGAAGTAAAATACTATTACGAGCGTTTCGGATCCCAGGTTTAGTAATCGAAGCGATTGTTTCACTCTTCATAATCACGGCAGGTATTTATCTACAACGACCTGTATCAAGTCAAAACTGACACTTTTTTATGCACGTGGACCATAGGGTCTAGGGATGACTCTATAGGCGTAAAAACGTTCGAGAAGCAATGCGCCATATTAAAGAAAACCTATTTGTTACTACATCTGTGGCCACCTTCACAAATGTCGAACTGTAAGTACCTATATCTAGTTTAGATCTAGTTCAACATTTTTGGAGCATTCAAACGAAGATCATATTATGGTTATAACTCTTAGAAAATAATTTTTTCAACGTTTATGATAAGAACAGTACCTATTTGGAAGATTTGCGAAAAATTATAAACTTAATGAAACAGTTTACAAACAATGTGGTATTGTCGCAGGTATGTTGGTTAACTTGAAAGTGATTTTATTGAAAGGCTATTATTACTTGACTCAGAGTAGATCCATAAATGACTTTACAAAATAACAGCTGATCCTTGCTTGCCTTGGCAATGAAAGTGGAACTGAAGTGGTAAATATTTCGGATGTAATTTTCGTATAAAAAGCAGAGCAATTGCCACGGAAATTACTCATTTCTTGAATTCAATAACATAAACATGTACGCTAAGGTATGTATGCTACTTATTATAAAATAATTTATTAATAATTCATTAAACTGTGCATTATAGAAATGTGGAAGTGTAATTTTTGTCTTTCTTTTTTTTGCAGTTGATCATCGCTCTGTGCGCCGTAGGGTTTGCTCACGGCAGCGGCTTATTGGCGGCCGCTCCTGTTACATACAGCAGCCACGCTATCGCTGCACCAGCAGCTATCGTCTCCAAGACTATCACCCCCGCGGTCTCCTCCATCTCCTCTTACTCCACCCAGACCGCACACGCTGCCCCCGTCGCGACCTACGCCGCTGCCCCCGTCGCGACCTACGCCGCCGCCCCCGTCGCAACCTACGCCGCTGCTCCCGTCGCTAGCTACGCCACTAGCTACGGCACCCCCATCATCTCTAGGAGCTACGCCGCTCCCGCCATCAGCACCTACGCAGCCGCCCCGGCTTTAGTGAGCAGAACCATCTCTCCCGCCAGCACCTCGTACTCTTCCTACTCATCGTCTACTTCTCACGGTTCTCCTATCACCACTTACGCCGCCCCCGCTATCACATCCTACGCTAGGACTTACGCAGCCCCCGCTGTCACAGCCTACGCCGCCCCCGCTATCACATCCTACGCTAGGACCTACGCTGCCCCCGCTCTTGCCACTTACTCCAGAGCGTACGCCTCCCCCGTAGTCTCCACCTACGCCGCGGCCGCTCCCGTTCTCAGATCAGCTGTGTCGTACTCCGCCGCACCCGCCGTGTCCCACATTGCCTACAATGCCCACGGTGCTAACTACGCTTGGTAAACTGGATTCCTATTATATAGCGAAAATTATAGTCAAAATGTATAAATAAACATGTTTATGTTCCTAAATTTTGTTTTTTATTGCATACCTACTCTCGCATACATCTCCGTTTCAGCCTTACATGGCGTTAAAGCAAAATATCGGAAAGGCGCAAAACAGCCTTTTTAATATTTCATAAGACAAAGCTCGCCTGTAAGGCATCCAATCCGACTTTTATGAGCGCCATACACTTATCTACTGCGAGTATAGTTTATGATCTTGAAGCTAGTAAGTTTTACGCAATTATATTGTGCTTTCATAAAAATTATTTTACGAAAACTTTTAGAAGAAACTTTCGACAATAATAATAATCTAGCCAACATGGCGTGGTTGCAACATGCGGCCCTACCTAAGAATATGACCTCCGACCATCCCCTTTTAGTCATACCTTCGCCATCAGACGGCCCAGCAGTGGGCAATACAAAATCACAGTTTGTCATCATAAAATTGGAAAGATCTCACCAAACATCCAGTAAAACCACAGCTCCTATACTCGCGAACTGACTGACATGGTAACGACAGCGATAGCCTCCCGCCTCCAGGCCTCGACCAGACGAACTGCTGGTTAAACCCAATATGAGCACCCAAACGTTCTTTTATAAAAAACCAATATAAGAAAAACATGATTCACTACTACCCACCGCGCGGTCACAGACACAAAAAATGAGACTTTATGGCACTAAAAATGGCGAGTCATTTAACGTTAACAGATACGATATTTCAACGATCTCAATGCTATATAAAATTACGGCTTAAAAATCGGTAATTATTTATTATTCCACAAAAACATCCATTATATTTGGCGAGTTCTAGTAAAACTTACAAGTTCAAGTCAAGTATAAAAGCTAACAGTTACTTACGTAATATCTATATTTTTTATTAAAATAAACTTCGTAACAATGTAGGTACCTGTACCTACATAGGTACCTAATAGATTTCACTCACTCACACCATAAACAACTCAATCTTTACAATATTTTAGTATCAATTTTATACTGTAGTTAGTATCTATCAATCAATTTGAAATTTGTGCAACTCAACTTGTGATGAAAATACAATAATGGTACCGATGGTACCATTATTGTATTAGCTGGTATGATGATAAAGGTGCGAAGAGGCCATATGATATCTGAAGGGTTATACCTAAGTCCAACTGATTAGGATTTGAACCCACGGCAAGTTTTCAAGTTCAATCAATTTACAATCACTTTAACATACGCGCCAAAAACGCTTCAGCGGACCACAATCAGCTGATCTTATCTTGCTGTTCAAAAATGTTGTTCTAGGTATATAAATAAACACTAACTTACGTGTGATCGGAAATATGTAGGTAGGTACGTCTTTTTTTAAGATTTATTTCGTGCATTTTTATTTTTTAACCCCCGACGCAAAAACGACGGGGTGTTATAAGTTTGACGTGTCTGTGTGTGTGTGTGTGTGTGTGTGTGTGTGTGTGTGTGTGTGTGTGTGTGTGTGTGTGTCTGTTCCCCTGTGGCGCTCAAACGGGTGGACCGATTAGAATGCGGTTTTTTTTGTTTGAAAGGTGAGTTAGTCGAGAGTGTTGTTAGCTATGTTTGATGAAAATCGATCCAAGATGGCCGCCGCTACAAAATGGCGGATTACATATTTTGTCACAACTCCCTCAATATGGGTATCAAATGAAAGGGCTTGACTAGTAGAATAGCACTATGCAAATCCAAGATGGCCGCCGCCACAAAATGGCGAATGTCGGGGGTTTTTTAAATTTTCAATTTATATTTGTTACAATTTGAAGTAGCGCACTATCGCATTTTCATGGTTTTTAGGGTTCCGTACCCGAAGGGTAAAAACGGAGCCCTATTAATGTCACTCGGCTGTCTGTCTGTCTGTCTGTCTGTCTGTCTGTCTGTCCGTCTGTCCGCCGGTCACAGGTCTCTAGCTCGCAGACGAAATGAGTTACAAACCTGAAATTTTGGTATTTAGTGTAAAACGTTAACTCAAAATCAAATATTGAATTAGAAATTGAATTAAATTATTTTTCAGGGGGGCTCCCATACATGAAAAAGGAGCCGGAAAAAAAAATTTTTCTTTACCCTAGCTTGTGGGGTATCATTGTTTAGAACTCATTAAGTAGAGTACAAATATATATTTTTTTAATTTTTATCTCAAAAAATAAGGGAATGGGAGGCCATCAAAGTTGTCAGTTTTAGACCATTTTTGTGACGGGGAGATTTTTATTCTATGTAACCGGATACCCGCGACTTCGTTCGCGTGGATATTGGTTTTTAAAAATCCCGTGAGAATCATTTTGTTTTTCCTAAGCTCCTTTAAGCTCTACCTTGCTAAAAACTGTTAAAAGTTCACTGGCGGATGTTTAGGTAGATCAAAATGTAAACATCCGCCAATGAAAGTTCCATCAAAATCGATCCAGCCTTTCAGAGATTAGCCGGTAATTTTTAAAGTATCTCCTTTCTAACAAAAACAGAATGAAAGAAATCGGACCACGCGTTAATGAATTACAGCTAAGTACACATTTTGAATTTTATCCCCTCTCGCAAGGGAACCTGCTGAATTTCGGGATAAAAAGTATCCTATATGTTACTCCGTAGTATAAACTTAAATCATGCAAAATTTCATTTCAATCCATTCAGTAGTTTTCGCGTGATGCGCGCACAAACATACAGACAAACAGACAAACAGATAAACAGACAAAAATTTCAAAAATAGCTTTTTTACGTTCTATTACTTATCCCTAACATCCCCCAGTTATTATTTTGCAAAAATCTTTAATGTACAGATACGGCAAGTCTACGATTTTATTATATGTATAGATATAGATAGAAGAAGATAATCTTTAAAGTATCTACTTTCTAACAAAAAAAGAATGAATAAAATCGGATCACGCGTTATATTGAATTACAGCTAAATACACGTTTTAACTTTCATCCCCTCTCCCTTGGAAACCGTGCTGAATTTCGGAATAAAAAGTTTCGTTTCAATCCATTCAGTAGTTTTCGCGCGATGCGCGCACAAACATACAGACAAACAGACAAACAGATAAACAGACAAACAGACAAAAATTTCAAAAATAGCTTTTTTACGTTCTATTACTTATCCCTAACATCCCCCAGTTATTATTTTGCAAAAATCTTTAATGTACAGATACGGCAAGTCTACGATTTTATTATAATTATGTATAGATTATATGTATAGAAGAAGATAATCTTTAAAGTATCTACTTTCTAACAAAAAAAGAATGAATAAAATCAGACCACGCGTTATTGAATTACAGCGAAATACACGTTTTGACTTTCATCCCCTCTCCCTTGGGAACCGTGCTAAATTTCGGGATAAAAAGTATCCTATATGTTACTCCTTAGTATGAACTTAAATCGTACCAAGTTTCGTTTCAATCCATTCAGTAGTTTTCGCGTGATGCGAGCACAAACATACAGACAAACAGACAAACAGATAAACAGACAAACAGACAACCAGACAAAAATTTCAAAAATAGCTTTTTTACGTTCTATTACTTATCCCTAACATCCCCCAGTTATTATTTTGTAAAAATATTTAATGTACAGATACGGCAAGTCTACGATTTTATTATATGTATAGATATAGATATAGATAGATATGTATAGATAAAAGAAGATAGATAGAAGATTTTTGTACACTCAAACAAATACATTGCGTTGAAGTCGAAAAAGTACGTAGGTGCCTACTGCCTACGGTCCAGCAGCCGCCGCCTATTTTTTTTAGTGATTAATAACAGGCTGAATCTTCGTGAGTAGGTTCGATTCGGTGGGGTGGGAAAACGTACCACTTTTGTAAGACTATATGGCAATTTCATTAGACAACTATTTACAAAGCTGCATAGAAATAATCAGCTGGTTGTTAATATTTTTATGACCTCACTAGCTTCTGCCCGCGGCTTCGCCCGCGTGAACTTCGGTTTTTCACAAATCCCGAGGGAATCGTGGATTTCCGGTTCCCGTTCCCGCTTTTCCAAAATCCAACCTTTATACCTACTTTTAAGGATGTTTGCTATAGTAATCTACCTATAGCTAGCTGTAGCTACCTGTAGCTATAATAGATTTCGGTTTTTTCAAATTCCTGTGAGAACTGTGAATTTTTCCAGGATAAAATAGTAGTAGTAGTAATAATTAAAGAGTACCATACACACACAATCACACACACACACATACACACACACACACAAATTTTCGCCTTTATAATATTAGTGTGATTATTTGGACATATTCGGAGCTTTCGAATTTTCAACACCATCGATAAAATTTTCACAGAGGAAAAACCTGGCCGTCTCGTCGAAAGGAACCTACTCACGAAGATTTAGCCTGTTATTACCACAAAAAAATTGGCGGTGGCTGCTGGACCACTACTATAACCTATACCGCCATTAACTTGGCTCTCCCATGGTCTGCGGGACGCGGGACGGAGGAAATTCTCATTGATAAATTAATAATCAATGGATGTGCTCGTACTATAATTTACGACAATCATTTTTGACGTGGCTGTGCGCGTGTGTGTGTGTGTGTTGCTACTGTAAGGACATGACACTAAATTTGGGAAAAAAAAGAAATTTTATAATTATAATAATTTTAATTATCATAATCATTCTATTATTTGCGTAATCGCAATTCAGTCTTTCATCTTGATCTCTTTAAGTTTGCTCAATACTTTTCTATAGTAGTAGTAGTACCTACTATACATTTAAAGTTAAGTAGGTGCGTTTCAGGATATGGAAAAAAGATTTTCCATTACCAAGAAAGAAGAAGATAAATATAATTATTTATACCCTATTTTTTAAATTTTATACATATACTTATCCGCTCAACTGGCCAAAAGACATATATATTATGTCTTTTTTCAAAACCTCCGTTAACTGCTAAAAAGACATAATTATTATGTCTGAACGAGTTTTTAAGTTTTATTTTTCGGCATTTTAAGGTATAAAATTGTTTGCAGGGACAAACAAACAAACTATATGAAAAACGAGAACAACATACACAGCGACAGTAGATCTTGCCGTTTTTCCGTTCAAACTTCAGTCCTTTCTCAGAGCTCATTTTAGGTATACGTGGCGTGTATTATGACGAGTTGGTTAGCAGTTGACTCATATTACACAACTAGATGATGCCCACGGCTTCGCCCGTGTGTATTTAGGTTTGTAAAAATCTCGTGGGAACTTTGATTTTCCAGAACAAAAAGTATCCTATCTGTAGTAAGTAGTAACCCGTCCACAAAACGGAAAAATTCCGTGGGATCCTTACGATTTCGGAATGCAATTCCTTACAGCATCAGGGTTGAGGAGTTGGACATGTATGTCGGCGACCAAGCCAGATCTTTTCACGTTAAGGGTCTAATCACGGTGAAATTACACACCAAATATCACTTATTTTATTTCAGTGCAATATCTAACAAAGGAATGCATGCCATTTTCACTATTCGATTGCTTTTATATTTGTATCTCAAGGTTATAACGGAAATATAGCAATACAACTTCTTTTGTATAAAGAACAAATAAAATTACTGTAAAATAATTCTTGAACCATAGCTTAATAATCAAAATAAATATTTAAATGAATTTTACGTAACTCTAAATGGTTTATTTTAAACAAACTATGTTTATTTAAATAATACCAACCAACAGTCATAATTCCTGCAGATGGCGCTACAAGGAGATTCTACCATAGATTACACAAAACGTTATTATAAATTTTGCAATGATTAAATTTGATTAAAGTTAATGTTAATAACTCTAATAGATTTTATTATAAATATTTAAACAGCAAACTATTATTTCAATAGTAAATGGTGATATTGAACAATAAATTAGACATCAAACATTCAAAGAGTCAAAACGGTGTCTATTTAATATTAGACCTTGATAAATAACGGTTTAATATTTACCCATAATTATTTGAATATCAATCTCATCTATTTCACACATTTTTATAATTATTTAAACGATAAACTAAAATATAGTTTATCAATATTTTCCACTTATTGCCGATACATGGCGCTTGCGCCCATATGTACCTACTCGAGGTCATTCAACAATAAAGTATTTAATTGGTATCCCCAATATCAATTTAAATAACCGACAGTGCCTAAATCCCATTAGTTTTGGGGATCAGATCCCCTACAGCATCAGGATTGAGGAGTTAAAATCCAAATTTTTTGTAGGACAGTGTCGCAATGTTTCTCTATCGATTAAAAAAAAAATACGCAAATCGGTTCAGAAATCTCGGAGATATCGGTGTACATAGGTAGAAAAACACAACTCCTCCTTTTTTGAAAGTCGGTTAAAAAAGTAGCCTATGTTACTCCCTGGTTAATTCTCTACTTGTATGTGAAAGTCCCGTCAAAATCGGTTCAGCCGTTCCAAAGATTAGCCCGTTCAAACAGACAGACAGACAGACAGACAGACAGACAGACAAAAATTTTAAAAACGTGTGATTCGGTTATAGTATCGTTCAAATAACCATATGAGCTTAATATGAGGTAGTTATTTCGATATTACAGACAGACACTTCAATTTTATTTATTAACTAGCTGATGCCCACGGCTTCGCCCGTGTGGATTTAGGTTTTTAAAAATCCCGTGGGAACTTTTGATTTTCCAGAACAAAAAGTAGCTTATCTGTAGAAACCCGTCCCCAAAACGGAAAAATCCCGTGGGATCCCCACGATTTCGGAATACAATTCCTTACAGCATCAGGGTTGAGGAGTTGGATATGTACCTACTCGAGTTAATTCAACGATAAAGTCTTTAATTGGTACCCTCAATATCAATTTAAATAACCGAAAGTTTCTAAAACCCTTTAGTTTTGGGGATTAGGTCCCCTACAGCATCAGGATTGAGGAGTTGGAATCCAAATTTTTTATAGAACAGGGTCGCAATGTTTCTCTATCGATTAAAAAAAAAAATACGCAAATCGGTTCAGAAATCTCGGAGATATCGGTGTACATAGGTAGAAAAACACAACTCCACCTTTTTTGAAAGTCGGTTAAAAAAGTAGCCTATGTTACTCCCTGGTTAATTCTCTACTTGTATGTGAAGGTCCCGTCAAAATCGGTTCAGCCGTTCCGAAGATTAGCCCGTTCAAACAGACAGACAGACAGACAGACAGACAGACAGACAAAAATTTTAAAAACGTGTGATTCGGTTATGGTAGCGTTCAAATAACCATATGAGCTTAATATGAGGTAGTTATTTCGATATTACAGACAGACACTTCAATTTTATTTATTAGTATAGATATAGATATAGCTGCGGCAGCTGAGCGGTTAAAATAAAATAATTTATTTAATACATCTACTAAGTACAAGTAAAGTTCGTGAACTAAAACCCGACTGCGCTTAATAATTTAATAATAATTTAGTGGGCAAAAGCGCGGGGCAAGCAGCTAGTGGTGCCATCTGTTATGCCTATCCGAAACTAATTTTAAAATCTAGAAAGCCGCGCAAAGCTGACTTCTCGATTTTTTTTGTAAATAAAATGTAGCCTATGTCACCCTGATCATAACAACGAATCGATCAAGACACCCCATTCATCAAAATTGGTCCAGCAGTTTAGGCGCTACATTAGTACACAGAATCTCAAACAAAAATCGGCCACAACCTTCCTTTTGGCTTTGCCGTAGTCGGGTAAAAAAAACCAGACGTCGTTTAGATTAGTACGGCATGGAGATGTTAGGAGATGGAATAAAACAAAGATAAAAAACTATTAGGATTGATAGGTTTATTATTCACATCTCGAATAAGAGTGATCTATCAAGACGTGTTCTTCTATATCTTAAAATTTCAATGCATTGCTGTCAGATGATGTGTCACTGTCGCTATCAATAACTATATTATAATTCTCTAATTCATCGTCGTCATTCTGAAATCTCTCAACGTGTTCACAATATGACTTCCACGTAGCCTCCGTTACAGCTTGAAAAGCATCTTGGACCAGATTTTAATATTTTTGTTTCGAAACGCCTGAAATAATTAAAAATGTTGTCTTGAAATTATTAGTCCTTCTTCTTCTTGTAGTGCCGTCTCCTATCGGAGGTTGGCAACCATTAGGGCTAGGGAACGGGTACTTTTCCCGTACCATTTGCGTAAATTCTTTAGCCAGGACGTTCTTCTACGGCCAGGTGGATTTCTTCCGGCTATTTTGTCCTGAATTATGAGCTGCAGGAGGTCATATTTGGTGTTTCTCATAATATGGCCAAAGTACTCATACCTTAGTCCACATTCTAGTATTTTTTATAATAATTGAGAGGCCGTTTTAACCAATATCTGACGATGCCTGATGGCTTCACTGGGTATGGAAATTTTTCACATGAAGCTGACAACACAAAGTTGTCATTGCCGTCAGCTTAATATATTTTATTTAATTAGATATAATTTGTTCTTTCTTCACATTCTTCAGCACAAAACGAACGTAATTTTGTAACTATTTTTCTAGCACTACTTTTTATCACTTATTTTTTAGATTACTGCTATGTATTTCACAAAATTTTCGTAACAGTTTGATATAAACAATGAACTTTGAAGTTTCAAAGTGACTTTTCAATATGACAGATATAATTCCTCAAAATGTATACATGATACGACGTAATGACTCGTATCTTGAGATTTAGCTTAAGATTAAATGCACCTATGATATTTTGAATGGAATAGGTATGTTTATTCAGTTTATTTAATATGTATTAGAACTAAAATGTATTATTAGGTATGTATTAAAACGAATCGTTTATTATATATTTTTTGGTGCAGTTATCTAATAAAATAAATATTAATAAAACAATGGTCTTTATTATTTTTATTTATTATTCATGTACTTATAATCGCATAATAATAATAATTAAAAGTAGAAAATACAAAAATAATATATGCATACACATTATAATATTAATCTGAACTTTTTTCATCGCTTAAAGGTTCTTCATTGAAGATTTCGATGACGTATCTTGCGATACGTCGAATGCGAATAAATGGCCTACACGTAGGTCCTTTTCAGCGTAGGTCTTGGCTACTAGATTAATTGTTAAAACCTTTTTTGTATTTTTATATCTTAATAGGTACGATCACCCTAGCCATCAATAATGTTTTTAAATTGTTTTTTGTATTGAGTGTTCCATTCAATTTGGCATTGTTATTCGTTTTCTTCAGTACCTACTTATTGTTTATTGTATAATCTTATTAATCTTGGGATATGAATCCGGATAAAGGATAACCTACCTAATTTGCGTAACAAAAATTAAATAGTCAGGCAAAAATTATGCTTTTAAACGTTGCCAAATATTAAAAAAAAATGAAATTAGACCTAGCTGCGTCACAAGGTAAAATTACAACCTAACTATATTGTATTTATTGTTTCACCATTTGAAATTATATTTATTATTATTTTGAATTATAGATTTAGGTATCTATAGTTGGTCTTTTAATTCGATGCAGTAAAGTGACGTTTCATGGGTTACTAATTTTTGATGAAAAAAAAATAGGAAGGGGGTAAAAGTGAAAGATGTGAATGATTCACATAGTCACAACATTAATTATTTCATTTTATCTTTATTTACTACAGTATTTTATGAGGATATAGCAGATAATGTTAAATAGATACCTGTTATAACTTCCTAATTATGCAACCTTAAAATTTTATGGAACTAACTTTATGAAATTAGTTAATTTATCACGTTACTTAACTACTTTTCTTTGAACCCCTTGTTTGTTAGTGGTTAGCCGGTTCGAATAGAACCGGCTAACCCGGCTAAACCGTATAAATTAAAATTAAGACCATTCATAAGTAATGCTTTAAAATGCAACGATGTCAGTTTTTACACAAAGGTTTGTAACATGGAGAGTCGAAAATAGTTGAATTACTATGTATGAAAACTGAATTTTCTTTTTTTTAACCGACTTCAAAAAAAGGAGGTTCTGTATTCGACCCGTATGTATGTATGTATGTATGTATGTATGTATGTATGTATGTATGTATGTATGTATGTATGTATGTATGTATGTATGTAAGTATGTTCGCGATTATCTCCGCAACTAATGAACCGATTTTGATGATTGTTTCACTATCGTAATCTACATACTTTCAGGAAGGTTTTAATATATAACACATAGAGTTATCATTCTTACGTACGAAGTTAAAACCATAAATGTATACATATGTCACTAATATGTTTTCTGATATTGCCAGACCTATTGCTGAAGTCTTATATACCTATTCTGGCCAAAGACTTCACTCTGCTACGCCTACGTAACATTGACCTTTTGCAAAAAGTTTTGGGCCGAAGTCAGTACAGCTATAACATAGAGTGTTTCCTTGGAGTTTGTGCACGGTTACGTGTATTTCCATTCTATACAAAGCCAAACCGCAAGGGTGTGAAACTGGTCGCGTATATATTGTAAATTACTTTTTAATTAAGGTCTTCCAAATTATACAAGAGTAGTACGCATACAAACTAATCTTGTATAGATCGGAAGTTAGGTTAGGTTGGGTTAGAACATTATAAAACCATTCACCTATCTATACTAATAAATAAAATTGAAGTGTCTGTCTGTAATTTCGAAATAACTACCACATATTAAGCTCATATGGTTATTTGAACGATACCATAACCGAATCACACGTTTTTAAAATTTTTGTCTATCTGTCTGTCTGTTTGAACGGGCTAATCTTCGAAACGGCTGAACCGATTTTGACGGGACTTTCACAGACAAGTAGAGGATTAACCAAGGAGTAACATAGGCTACTTTTTTAACCGACTTTCAAAAAAGGAGTTGTGTTGAAATCGGTAAAAAACGCCCTGATAGGTATTTTCGCTGCGCGTGACGGCCGACCGCGACGCTCGCGCTGCACGGAACTCCCCGCGCCGCGCACCCCTGCGCCCTGCGCACTGCGCCCTGCGCCCTGCGCCCGTCGTACGCGGTACCGCGGTACGCCGCCGCGCGGCGGGGGGCGGGTGGACCAGAAATCTACTTATCCCTCAGGATTTGTGAAAAACCGAAATTCACGCGGGCGAAGCCGCGGGCAAAAGCTAGTACTTAGTATGACACATAAAATGTATGTATTATGTCACAGGATATTTAATAATAATAAATATATATATAGGTCATAATCTATTTTACATACTTAGTTCTCATTTATATTATTATTAATATAAAGAAAACAAATCACTAAAAAGCATAAAATAATTTTTTTCAAAGAAAAATGAACCGACTTCAAACCATTCGAACTAAAAAGTTTAAAATAATTTTTTATTCATTTAGATTTACGATTAAACTACCTAACTCAAATAATATATAATTTTTTGGAGTCGGCGCCAAACCACATTCAATTCGTCTTAGTAAAATCAGAGAAACTATCCACTTTTTAATGCGAGCGCGGTGAACCATAATAGTCACGGAGGGTGAGGCTGTCCGAGACGCGGGGAGCATATTTTCGACTTGAAAAGTATAAGTCATTTGGCGCCGACTTCAAAAAATTATATATCATTTGAGTTAGGTAGTTTAATCGTAAATCTAAATGAATAAAAAAATATTTTAAACTTTTTAGTTCGAATGGTTTGAAGTCGGTTCATTTTTCTTTGAAAAAAATTATTTTAATTAAAAAATTATTTCTTATGTAGTTCAATTCCTATAAGTGGGCTGTTCTATACCTCGAAGTTATGGGAAGTTGTCCGGAACACGTTGTATAAAGAGGCTTGTCCTGACTGACTGATCATCAACGCACAGCCTAAATCACTGAAGCTAGAAACTTGAAATTTTCACAGTAGCCTTCTTTCATGATGTAGGCACATACTAATTCCACCCATAAGGAGGTTAAATATGGGATGAAAGTTTGTATGAATGTCCGTATTTTTCAAGTTAGGATATCCATGAAAATTGGTATTTAAGTTTTCGGTTCAAAATAAAGAGTTAAGTATTTAACCCACCACTGGTGACGTCAATTTGACTTTCATCCTTGGTGACGCCAGTCTCACAGACCAGGATTTTCTATGGAAATTTTTACAATTTATTTTATTTACTGTTTTTTTTTTAATATATGTTTTTTGATAGTATAGCAAAGATATTTCATAAATCACAGCTCGTTTACTTGACTTTTAATTATCATTATTCAAAACATAAAAGAACACTACCTTTTTATACAAATCTTCTTTAAAATTTAAGAATACGTAACAGTCACATATTTTTATAATTATTTCCATCTTATCAGTCCTTTGACACTAGGAACTTACACAAAATAAATAAAAAGTGGCGTGCTACCTACAAAAATAACAAAAATTTACATCAGAAAAATTACTAATCTTCAGACCAAAAGCTTCAATAAAAAGGTATCTACTAGGTAGGTACATTACGTCCATCATCGTTTATATCACTTCCAACTTCACTGTCTCATGCTGTAATTGTTGATCTATCCTCTTCTAGTTCTTGTAAAAAAGATTCGGTACGATGCTGTTCACTTTCGAAAGACAGACTGTAACAAAATTTAAAATTTGAAACACACATAGGATATTTTTTTGAAATATCAATAAATTCATGCAATAAACTCAGTAAACATTATACAAAAAAATAATAGCAAAATTATGTAAAAAATGCATATATGCCTGGCTAAATGCGAATAATAATCAATAATTCAAGTATGACTATTTTACTTACGTAATCGGTGACGCTAATCTCATGCACCGGGTTGGCACTAAAACTCCTAAACGTACACTCGCTTTGACATCGTAGATTTAACGTAAGGTAGAAGAGGTGGAATGCGGCAGCTACTCGAAACCACGACGAAAACGATGGCGGGAAAAAAAGTTATTCGAATTATTAAAAACACCCGGTCTCACAGACATATACGTCACCAGTGTGGTTAAGGAATTTTGGGAAAACTACTCCCAAGTGGGTTAAAAAATCATTGTTTTATTAATATTACCTGATTTATTTTATTAAATAACTGTGCCAAAATATAATAAACGGTTATTTTATTACATACCTAAGAATACATATTTTAGTTCTAATACATGTTAAATAAACTGAATAAATATACCTATTCCATTAAAAATATCATAGGTGCATTTAATCGACAAGTTAAATCTCAAGATACGTGTCATTACGTCGTAATATCATGTATAATCGAGCACATCCATTGATTATAAATTGGACGTGGTTCAGCAAAAAGGATTCAACTCACACGACTTATCATAGCAAAGTTAATCTTAATTCAGCAATATTTAGGTATATATTTGTATGACAAGTTTTGTGGAACTACGCTTCCTTTTTGCTGAACTACGTCTATTTTATCAATGAGCATATGCTCATTGATAAATTAATAATCAATGGATTTGTTCCCGTTCCGAACCCTTCACCCCCTCGCAGAGAGGCCAAGTTAATGGCGGTCGGCCTATAGTGTGATTTTGGAAGTTCAATGCACTAATTTGCAAATTACTGCCATACGTGCTCCGCACAGATTTCTGTAATTCTAACCTTGATAATATTTCTATGTAGGTAGGTATCTATAATTTACTCAACTAATAAGCTGTAGATAAAGTTTAATTTATAATACTTCGTAACATTTTAGACCAGATCCTTCATTCAATTCGTCTTGACGCTGCCTATCTAACTTTTAAAAATCTATCAACCTATATATCACACATACATTCGTATATTCTGTGCCTCCTGTGACAGGTGATACAAGTCAAAAATCACCATTTTACAGGAGAGCAAAAACAAGATTAAAAAAATTCTAGTTCGCGATCTAATTGAGCTAGGTTAAACTTGAGTGCTTTCTTTTGTAGATAAAAACATTCACTTTCACCGTGTATTTAAATTTTTGCGGTAAATATTATAGTTTTAAAGTAATTCTTGGAAAACCTGTGAGTTGTACCTTTTTTAATTTCTAATCGATGCTAAAATTACGTGATAAATGATACAAGTACAGTTAAATTACGTTACACCTATATATTGTCTTCGTGTAAATTGATATACATAAAGTAAAAATATCTAATAACTCATTAGAATATATTCCCAACCCAATGGTGCTCTAACAAAGGATAAATGTAATATCTCAAAGATGAGATTTTTTTACTTATCAGCCCCCTATTTTAACAATTTAGCTGAATTGTATCAGTTTGCTAAAATTTTGGTCTTCTGAAAAATGTGTTAAATAATACAACTCATGTTATACCCCTCATTAAAATGCATTTTTATGGTGCAAATAAATACAAGTTTTACAAAAATAAATCAACGTTTGTGAAACTTCTTCTAAGCCAATAATTCACTAATAAAATACTAGCTGATGCCCACAACTTCATTTCGGGTGTATTTTTAGAAGTATCTTATATCGATTTCCAGGATGTAAACTGCAAAAATATAAAGGTTTTTATCTTCAATATGATGGACTCCCACACAAAGATTTAACCCCTATTTCAACCCCTTCAAGCCTTTATTTCGCAACAAAAGATAACTTATGTTGGTCTCCAAAGTCTAATTTATCTCTGTTCCAAATTTCATCAAAATCGGTTTTGCGGTTTAGGCGTGAAAGCATAATATACAGATAGACAGAGTTACATTCGCATTTATAATATTAGTATGGATTAAGTCCTTACATATTATGAAAATGGCGTTTTATCGAACTGGCTACTATGATTTCATATATCTTGGCGTATTCCAAATTTAAATTTATTTCAAAAGTGGTTTATGTATTTGTTTTTTGAATCTAGTGATTCATTTGTTTTCGCTCAATTTGATTTTTCTTTGACATCGATCTGTTCAAAAAATGGAAAACTTATCGCATTTTTTACGAATACGAGTTCCACAGTGGCATCAGTACTGCAAAAACAATTCGAAGGATTAATGATGAGTATGGGGAAACCCTTACTTTTTGTTCTGGAAATTTTGACCTAAAAACAAACCCCGTGGACGGCTGGAAACCCTAGTTGACAATGAAGAATTAAAGATGATTGTGGTAGCGGATCTATCGCAAACTATGTTAGAGTTAGTGGCAGGCTTCGGTGTGAGTGATATAATAATATTAATTCACTTAAAACAAATTTGAAAAGTGAAAAACTCGAGAAATAGGTACCTACCGCATGAATTGAGTGGAGCACACTGACAAACACGCATTAAGTGCTGCGTTACATTACTCAATTGTCACAATAACGACGGAATTTTGAATCGTATTGTTATCAGTGATGAAAAATGGTGTACGACAGTCGGAAATGCTCATCACAGTGGTTGAATCCAAGAGAACTGGCGAAACCCAACTGGTGAATCTGTCCCAAACGAAAGTTGACTCAGAAAAAACTGCTGGTGTGTGTTTGGTGGACCAGTGCTGGTATCATACACTATGGCTTCCTACGACCTGGCCAGACAATAAAGATAGATCAACAATTTCAAACCATGATGGAAACGTCAGCAGTTAAACAACCGAAACTGCTCATTTCTCTTGCCCAATGCTGTTAACTTAGACCAACGCTAGACCTCATACTTCACAACAGACAGTCGCTAAATTAAAGGTGCTGCGATTGAAATATCTCCAACACCCATCACTCTCCCCGGGAGTTTGCTTCAACAGATTACTACTTTTTTCGGAATTTAGTCAATTTCTTGCAAGAAAAACAATTCAATAACAAAGTCCTAATATTTAAACTCTGTAAAACTCATGATCGCGCTCCTGAATAAAGCATAGCAAAACAGATATTACTTCTTATCGGTTGAAACAGTAATCTTGAAGTGGTAGGCTATTGGTACTGTCTTTATTGTAATCGTAATAGCGTAAGCTTTACCTCGTTTCAAACAATCCATAGTCTTGTATTCATCATCCTTGAATTCATTTTGTGTAAGAAAAACGGGGAATATTTTCTTTGGTATGCAAAACAGATCGAACATCACACCACATCAACTTTCCAATGCAAGAGTAAGAAATTGCTTGAAAACATGTTGAATCACAAGTCATTTAGATAATAGTACCTACCTAAACTTTGCTGTTTTGTTTGAAGCTGTACGCACTAGTTGGTACCAATCTCTTTGCAAGTGAATAACCATACTCATGTGCTTCTTCTTACAATCTCCATAAGAGTATGACTTGACGATTTCACTTGTATCATTTAGCACGTCTCCTTCTTCATACATTTTTTCTAGATTTGGTTTGAGTTTTAGATACAATTCAATTTATATTCGTTTACACAGATAATGTTGATTTGTACACAATGATACAAGTCGAGATGTATCACTGATCACAAATTAGGCATAAATTTAGATTGTGATTATTAGGTATATGTATAATTGTACCCTAATCAGTTTTGAAAAAAATCTGTTCAAAGTGATATAACTCTAATTATATCAATATTCACGATAAATATACTAAAAATAAAATGTGAAAATTAATATAATTGCACTTATACCACGAAGCACGAAAAATAATGCATGCAGAAAATTACTTATTGAGGTTACAACTTGAAATATATCTATATGCACGATATTTTTGCAAAAATGCTGCCACTTATATCACTTTGCACAAAATTATCTCCGAAACTATAATAGTTAGAAGAACGTGGGTTAGACCAAAAAAAAGCTAATTTTTTTCTGATCATTTCTATGTAAAAATCTCAAAAAGGGTACAACTCGACTTAGATCACTCATCACAGGAGGCACAATTATGTACATACGTACACCCAAAAAACATTACCTACCCTTCTTCTGATGCAGGCAGGTAAAAATCAAAGAACAATTAATTAATTTTTGTGTTGCGTTGACATAATACCTTTTACGAGCAATTTCCTCTGACAGTGCACGTTGCAAGTTTGATCCAGTTCGTTAAAATGTGAGCTGGGAGTACATAGGTATAAATGCATTATGTATCAATTCATATAATTGCTCTCAAAATGACGCAATTTCGATTTTAAATTTCATATGAACTAGGTCGCTACACATAAGGATTTCGGCGCCTGCCTACCTATATAATTTATTGAAACTTACATGAATTCAATTATTCCTATCTTTATTTATGATCTATTCTTTGAGGTATTTATCCAAAGAGTTGTCATATTACTAGAGCAGCAGTGTCGGTAAAGAAGATCCGTAGAAGACCCAGAAATACCGTCATAGCTCAAAGGGCTAGCTTGTGACTGTTCGAAGTAGCAATGGACAGGGTATATAATTCGAAGAATCGATTGACGTTGGTGTCTGAAGGTGCTTAAATGGCGACCTCGCACCCGAAAGTGGAATTTTGACAGACTTTCCACTTTCGGGTGCGCACTAGCTGGACCGACAAAATTATACGAGTCGCAAGGAACCGCTGGATAAAAGATTCGCAAGACCGCGGTGTGTGGAATTCCCAGCAAGAGACCTATGCCCAACAGTGGATATCTATCGATTGCCGACGACGACGACTGATGCATTGCAATATGGACTCAACCAGACTAATGTTCACCAGTCGTGCTATTTGTCATAAAGGTCTTATGACCCAACTAACTTATGGTAATATACTCGTATGTTGAAAGAGATAGAGAATATGTGTTTATAAAAAATACAGTTTCTAGCTTATACCTCTGTAAACATTAAGCCTTTGATTATCCGAACTCTTTGCATTAAGCCTTAATTGTATGAGATCTGCTGCTCCATGGTCTTACTCACGACTGATAATTGTTTTATTTTATTCGATGATTTTAAGTTAGCTCTTGACTGGAATTTCACATGGGTTTTAATGATGATTAAAGATGGAAGCGGACAGACTCGGAAAGGATGTTACAGTTTTAATAATTTAAAAACTTTGTATAAGCACCCGTTTTGAAATGGCTTTTGGCTGGCTGGCTGTGTTTGTTCAGCATCTTCATAAAAACTACTGAATAGATTTTGATGGAACACATATGCAAAGAGAGGATTATAAAATATGGAAATTTTACCTTCAAATAAAATTTTTATTGTGTTTCTTCCAATGTCCGAAGTCCATTATTGAGAGAGTACGTTACTTTTTCGCACGCCGTTTCCGCTAGATTTTTGATTTCCGTCATGTGTTCCGCGCCACCGACGCCTCCAACGGCCTATCTGTGAACTAATAAACACAAGCCGACACAAGCCACAATATTTCGCCATTGTTCGATAAATAATGATGTGTATAGATAATGGTAGCACCAGGAAGACATTATCTGGACTTCGGACATTGGAAGAAACACAATAAAAATTTTATTTGAAGGTAAAATTTCCATATTGTGTGTTCTGTTAAATGTCCGAAGTCCATTATTGAGACCTGTTTGTTATCTCCTGGTGGCTTGTGGAGAAGAATACGCAATAATGTGATATATTTTTTACTAAGTACATATGTATGAATTAAAAGTTGTAGCAGGTACCTATTATACTTTTAGTTCAAAGAATATTATGTTATTAAAACATCGCGACAGGTAATAGTACCAATTATGTCTATAGGAAATAGTAAAACTTGACAGCAAAAGGGACTTTTTGATATCGCACTAATGTCATTACAATTTCCATCTAATTCTTTAAGATAGCAGTTGTATTCACAGGCCCCTGATTTAGACAAGAATATCGTTTATAGAACTTTTAACCCAATTTAATTAAAATAAAATCCAATGTGGATCTGAAACTATATGATTTAGCTTCAACACTAGCTTCTTTATACAAGCCTTTGAACCCAAAACGCCAATGATACTATGGGCTAGGCTGGCCTGTGTGCCTCCCGCGTGCTAATAAGTGTATAAGTAATTTTGATACAGTTATTACAGTTCTGAGCCAAAACAATACTTAATTCTATATTTTAGCTCGAATTTGGGTCAGTTTACATAAAATATTGTGGTCAGGAGAAGCCATATAATATGTATGCTGAAAAGTAGATATTTCCATCTATAATATGTCTAGGATCACAATTTAAAAGTGTAAGGTCATGAACACGAAAGCTCAAATGACAACAAAAGAATTCTGGCCGTATGAGGTTTATGTGAGGTATCTAGATACCTCACATAAATTATTTATATTTGGAATTGTGTCCCGTATTCGTGCGTTCCAAAAAGCAAGATTAGGAGGCCTCGCTACAACGTCCAAGATATGTTTGAATAAATCATATGATGGGATTATAACATTCGAAATTGTGTCATAAATAGAAACTGGCTGATTTATGTACAAATGATAGGTTTACGCTTGACAACAATCACTCCCAATGGAAAGCAATGAGGTCAAATTAGGAATGAGCCTATCCAGAAAATGCACATTGATTCCCGCCGTGGAAGCACTCAAATTGTACCAGGCAGGACATACGGACACTGGGAGGACATTCTATAATATGTTTCAGCAAAGTAAATCGAACGCCAACCACCTAGGAGGCGTCCCTAGGGCACTCACGACTTCTTGCAGTTCCGTAGTAGAACGGTGAAGCAGGAAAAGGTTGTGAAGTTCATGAGCACATTCTCCAAAAAATATCCGTCAAATACAAATATGCCAGTATGTTGTATATTTAGTTACTTCATTTGGTAAAGGACAGTGAAAATCTACATCATATTACTATAAACACCGTTCTGACCATCTTCTCCAATGGGGGCATAAGTTTTAAGCGTATCTGCACAATAACAGACTTGTTGTCGTCCCCAAAATGAGCCAAGCTTCAGATTTCAAGGCTTCGATATAAGCTGGTGGTTGTGGTGTATCGACGATTACCTTGTCCAGGTATCGTATCTCGGCTGGACGCGCAAGCGCGGCTTTTCAAGACTGGGCGCTATAAGGGCTTCATCCACTTGCGTGGTTAAGTACCTGCCTATTGTAGAATACAATAGGCAGGTACGGCGAGGCGAGGCGAGGTGTTGCAGGACGAGCGGTAGTAGCTCCGGCGGAGGGAAGATCCACATTAGCTCGTAAGTCCAACATCTGCTGAAAGCAGGCGTTAGAGTCGGACAAGCCGAGAGTAGCGCATTTCTAAACTACGTGAGCCCTTTGAGACGAACGATCTATGAAGTATGTTTAAAGCTGCTCCTTGTAGTAGATGCCACACCGAGCCTGCGCGATTGCACGAGAGATTGTCGGCTTCGGTATTGTACACTCCCGGAAGGTGGTGAGGGAGGAGTACAATATTGAGGCTGTCCGTCAGAGTGAAAAGCTCCTTTTTCAAGTCTAGAACCGTTGTGATCTCGTTCCTCTTTTGTCTTTTATATAATGATACCTTGTCTTATTGCCGGTCTGTAATACCCTGCCAAATTCTTGAGAGATGAGGCTTCAGTTGAAATGACGGCAATCACAGCGTACCTACGATTAAGTTACAAAGGAATTTGCTTTGTTGTCCCTTCCATTAGTTAATTTTCTGCTGTTGTTCACTAGAGCTCCCAATGTACATAATGATGCATCCATAATAAAGTAATTCAAAAGGTTTAAACATGTTCGCAAGCGGTCACTCATCCAAGTACTGGCCGTATCCGATGTTGCTTAACTTCGGTGATCGGACAAGAATCAGCATACTCAACTTTGGCTACATACCAAGAATCAGCATACCAACGTTGGCTGGACTTTCTCTTTTAGGATACTGAATCATATTTTGTAGCCACCATTCTAGTTCGACGCGCACCTCTTTCGGAAACCGTTTGGAAATAACGAGTATATTTGCGAAGACAGTTGCTGTGGCATGGAATGGTACAGCAACGCAACCTTCCCCGGAGGGTGATGAAGGTTGCAAAATTGAAACACCCTAAAGGGCGTTGCGCCTGTTTGAGGGTCTGTGGCGAAGAAAGTTGCTGAGGCGTAGCAAGATACGGCAATGCAACCTTCCCCGGAGGGTGATGAAGGTTGCAAAATTGGAATATCCTAAAAGGCATTGCGCCTGTTTAAGGGTCCAACTGCCGATTTGCTAGAAGAGGCATTGATTCTGACGGACTTTTTGTTGTCTTTTCTGGAGATAGGGACTTGATGATGTGGTATGCATCCCAATTACTCCCGAAAACTGGAATGATCTCCTTGGTTTGTGATCGATTTTTTGAAATTGAGACACCTAGGCTGATTAAGAAATTGTTAGCCACTTAGATGTGAGCTCTCAAGAGTTTTCCTGAGCTAATGCAAGGCGAAGACCGTGTTGCATAATTTTTTTTTTTTTTTTTTTTTTTTTTGGCAGTCCGATTTGTCACAGATGAGTATTCTTGGAGCTACCATCCGGCCAAAAGATAGGCAAGTTATTTGCAGCAACCGACGTTTGTAACTGATGTGCAAAAAAAAAAAATGTCGATGCACTTCTAGGGACATGATCATCCGATCAAAGTCAAGCTTGACCACCCAGTCGTCGGTTGAAGGAACGTTGTCCTTTGACGGTGATACAAAAAAAAAAAATGTTTGTTTGTACATCATGTTACTAATGTTTCGACATCATGTATCGGTTCAGTCGTCAAATTCAACATAACTTTTGAATATTAAGAAAATTAGGGCGATGAATATTAGATATATGGCTATTAGCGGAACATATCTGGTTCAAAATCATCCACAGAATTTGTAAGGACATGCTGCGGACAGACAGAGTTTGATACTCTGTTAGAACCATCCAAATTTGGAAGAACTAAAGGAGGGATTGAAAGAAATTTCTAGTTTAAAACTGTTCTCTTTTCGACTCCCCCCCCCCCCTTTCTTTCTATCACAAGAGTCAACAATTCTATCCTTTTATCCTTGTTAGGGATTAGTAAAAGGTAGGTATGAAAAGTATTGTTCTGAGATGTGATTATGGTAATTTATTGGCCGCACCTGCGAATGCGAAGGCGTTTGAGCGCTTAGCTTTGCATTTTGGCATTACCTCCAAATTTTTTTTTTTTTTTTTTTTTTTTTTTTTTTTCAATATATATATCGTCAACTCCAATGCTCAGAAATGTAATCTGAAGAAGGGGGTAGTTTGACTTTAAGTCTTAAAAAGATTACGTATTTTATTTAATTCAATATTTTCGCTGACTCGGTAGTAGTAGTAGTTACTACCCTACATCAGAATTGTATGACCAATCGATCAAGGTATTGTAAGGCGTCATTTAGCAACTAGTTTGAACAAAAAATACACCTTTGAAAGTGCGGCAAAACTATTCTCGTGAAGGATCAAAAATACCGCCCGCGCCATCCGATAGTTCAGTTATTTGTATATTGGAAATCGAACCCGAGCTTCCTGGGAGAGCACGGTATTGTAACACACTTAAAGTAGTCTCGTTTAGAGAAAACATGCAACATATTAGTTGAATTTGAAAAATTTTGTATTTGCAACTGGGCACACAAAATAATAAATTGACTCACCGAATTGAAAACTCAAACCTCCGTTCTACCTCCTCCAAAGTAGAAAGCGAGCGCCTGCAGTGCGTGAGCGACTGCGGCGCCCTGAGCGGCTGCGGCGCCCTGAGGCGCTGCGGCGTCGCCTTGTCGGAGGCGGCGGCGCTCCTCAGATGAAGAATCTTCACTCTCACTACACGAATTTCGGACCGAACTACTTTGTCCGGCCTCCGGCGGCACGGAATTTTTAGCACAAACTTCACTATGCAACGGAAAAATTTCAATAATTATCAGTTATCAGTAAAAAATAAATACTTTTTACTCAAATTATAAAACTTTCTACTTCTATCTCGAAAGTTTTAAATAAATCTAACGAACTCGCGTGGTCGAAAGACAACGCAACAATGGCGAAATATTGTGGCTTGTGTCGGCTTGTGTTTATTAGTTCACAGATAGGCCGTTGGAGGCGTCGGTGGCGCGGAACACATGACGGAAATCAAAAATCTAGCGGAAACGGCGTGCGAAAAAGTAACGTACTCTCTCAATAATGGACTTCGGACATTTAACAGAACACACAATAAATAATTTTTATTATTCAAATTCGTACGATTTCTAAGTAGGTACCTACTTACCTACTCCGTAAAAGTGCTTTCGGATGATCAAGTGAATCTACAGGAATCTACCACTGTTTCGGGATGCCCTTACCACCAACAAAAACGCCGTTTAAGGAGTAATCTATAGGTCGCTTTATATCCCGGGAAAAAAGACGATACAGTTGAAGTCGCGGGCGAGAGCTAGTTAACAATAAGCGAATTATTTCAATAATCTATATATATAAAATTCAAAGTCCTGACTGACTGACTGACTGACTGACTGACTGAGATATCAACGCACAGCCTAAACTACTGCAGCTACAAACTTGAAATTTTAACTGTAGGTTCCTTTTATGACGTAGGTGCACACTAAGAAAGGATTTTTGGAAATTCCATCCCTAAGGGGTTCAAATAGGGGATGAAAGTTTGTATGAAACTCCGTCATTTTTGAAGCTATTTCCATGAAAATTGGTATTTAGGCTTTCAGTTAAAAATAAAGAATTACGTATTTCTGGATTTTTGACAATTCTACCCCCAAGTGGGTTAAATAGGGGATGAAGGTTTGTAAGGGAGTCCATTATTTTTACGATATTTTTCAAGTTATATCCATGAAAATTGGTATAAAAGCTGCACGTTAAAGACTAAAAAAGAAATCTTTAATGATTCTTGGAAATTCTACCCCTAAAGGGTTTAAATAAGGGTTGGAAGTTTATATGAAACTCTGTAATTTTTGAAGCTATTTCCTTGAAAATTGGTACTTGGGCTTTAGATTAAAAATAAAGAAATTTATTTCTAAATTTTCCTATATTCTACCCCCAAGTGGGTTAAATAGGGGATGAAGGTTTGTATGAGAGTCCATCATTTTCACGACAATATTTTCAATTTATACTCAATACTCATGAACATTGGTTTAAGACTAATAACGAATTTTTTTATAATTTACCGCAATTCTACCCCTAAAGGGGTTAAATAAGGGATGGAAGTTTATATGAAACTGTTATTTGAAAATTGGTATTTGGGCATTAGATTTAAAAAAAAGGATTTTATTTCTAAATTATCGTATATTTTACCCCCAGTGGGTTTGTATGAGAATACATCCTTTTTTCGATATTTTCAAGTTACATCCATGAAAACTGGTAGAAAAGCTGTACGTTAAAGACTATGTAAGAAATCTTTTATGATTCTCGAAAACTCTACCCCTAAGAGGGTTAAATAGGGGATGCAAATTCATAGAAAACTCTGTTTTATTTTTCAAGTTATATCCACGAATACCTATTTATTTGGGCTTTATGTTAAAATAAAGAAGTATACCTATTATTATCTTTCTGAATTTTTGTAAATTCTAGCCTCAAGTTGGTTAAATAGGGGATGAAGGTGTGTATGAGAGTTCATCATTTTACACGTCACTTTTAAATTCAATTTATCTATCACACTAATATAATTCTATAAAGGCGAAAGTTTGCGTGTGTGTGTGTGTGTGTGTGTGTGTGTGTGTGTGTGTGTGTGTGTGTGTGTGTGTGTATGTTTGTTACTCTTTAATGCCGCAACTGCTGAACCAATTTGGCTGAAATTTTGAATGGAGATAGATTATGCCCTGACTTAACACATAGGCTACTTTTTATTCCGGAAAAAGAGTTCCTGTGTAACTTAAATACATATAGATTTCCAAAAACGCGATAGATGGCGCTGTTTGTTCTTCGGTACATCACGCTCACATATCACATTATTGCAATAGTTTACTGTCGTTGCATGCATTTATCCTGGAAAATCCACAGTTCCCACGGGATTTTAAAAAACCGAAATCTATTGCTACAGCTATAATCACACTATCACTAATATTATAAAGGCAAAAGTGTGTGTGTGTATGTGTGTGTGTTTGTGTGTATGTTTGTTACTCTTTAACGCCGCAACTACTGAACCGATTTGACTAAAATTTTGATTGGAGATAGATTATGCCCTGACTTAACACATAGGCTACTTTTTATTCCGGAAAAGATGTTCATGTGTAACTTAAATACATTTAGATTTCCAAAACACGATAGATGGCGCTGATTGTTCTTAGGTACATCACGCTCATATAACACATTATTGCAATAGTTTGCTGTCGTTGCATGCAATTATCTTGGACAAATCCACAGTTCCCACGCGATTTTGAAAAAACCGAAATCTATTGGTACAGCTATAATCACACTAATATTATAAAAGCGAAAGTTTGTGTGTGTGTGTGTGTGTGTTTATGTATATGTTTGTTACTCTTTAACGCCGCAACTTCTGAATCCGCTGAGATAGGCTGCGTTTTATTCCGGAAAAAGTGTGCCTGTGTAACTTAAAAACATATTATAGACTTCCAAAAACGCGATAGATGGCGCTGTTTGTTCTTAGGTACATGACGCTCACATATCACATTATTGCAATAGTTTACTTCGTTGCATGCATTTATCCTGGAAAAATCTACAGTTCCCACGGGATTTTGAAAAACCGAAATCTATTGCTACAGCTATAATCACACTAATACTATAAAGGCGAAAGTTTGTGTGTGTGTTTGTGTATATGTTTGTTACTCTTTAACGCCGCAACTACTGAATCAAATTGGCTGAAATTTTGATTGCAGATAGGCTGCTTTTTATTCCGGAAAAAGTGTTCCTGTGGGACTTAAATACATATACATAGACTTCCAAAAACGCGATAGATGGCGCTGATTGTTCTTAGGTACATCACGCTCACGTAACACATTATTGCAATAGTTTGCTGTCGTTGCATGCGTTTGTCCTGGGAAAATCCACAGTTCCCACGGGATTTCGAAAAAACCGAAATCTATTGCTATAGCTATAATAGGTAGATCACTATAGTAAACTTCCTTGAAAGTAGGTGTAAAGGTTGGAAAAGGGAGCGGGAACTGGAACCGGAAATACACAATTTCCTCGGGATTTGTTTAAAACTAAAATTCACGCGGGCGAAGCCGCGGGCATAAGCTTTGGCTGAAATTTTGATTGGAGATAGATTATGTCCTGACTTAACACATAGGCTACTTTTTATTCCGGAAAAAGTGTTCCTGTGGGACTTAAATGGGTACATAATATAGACTTCAAAAAACGCGATAGATGGCGCTGATTGTTCTTAGGTACATCACGCTCACATAACACATTATTGCAATAGTTTGCTGTCGTTGCATGCATTTATCCTGGAAAAATCCACAGTTATCACGGGATTTTGAAAAAAACGAAATCTATTGCTATAGCTATAATAGGTAGATTAATATAGTAAACTTCCTTGAAAGTAGGTGTAAAGGTTGGAAAAGGGAGTGGGAAGTGGAACCGGAAATACACAATTTCCTCGGGATTTGTTTAAAACCGAAATTCACGCGGGCGAAGCCGCGGGCACAAGCTAGTTTTGTTATAACGGTCAATTTGTTATTAGAATTGGGAAATCTCACTAACAAACTGTTCAAAATCTAGTACATACATATCAATATAATATGTACCTATGTACTAGATTTGCCAGGCGCACTCTCGCCATGACATTGTTACAGGTAATACAGGGTTTTAGGTCCCTAGTTGCATGTTATGTACAACGGAAAGTGACCTTATCACAATGTGTATAAGTACATTTTGCAATGGCAAACAAGTGAGTTTTGGAGTGCAACAAGCTTCTGTAAGAATTGGGTACCAGTCCATGCAGTTCAGTATAAAAGTGAATGTATGCGTTTTCAAAGTTACTCTGTAAATAGATCCCATAACTTTAACATGTATTCTAAGGTACGGATATTTTTTTTTAATTTACTAAACATAAGTACGAAAAAAAAATTTTTCTTCTATTACTTTTATCAATTTACCTATGTTTTAAACATTTTCACATAGTCGTACAAATCGACCACTTTAAAAAGTTTTAATGATAAACCTGGACAAATGGATTTTTTTGGTAGGCGCGAAAATATCTTCAACGACTTAATATTAGTGGGTGCCTACTTAATGCACATCAACCCACCTACCTGTATTATTTGCATATATTTCAGCACGTGCATTAAACTTTAGTGCAAGAACCAAATTGTCCCAAAATTAAGTATTTCTTGTACATTTCATTATTTTTGTACATTTCAATTAATGGTTCAGTTGAAGAGCAATCGATTGTCCTAATTATATCGGTTGTCCGGAAAATCCTCGCCGATTTAAATTAAGCTATTTAAGCTACTTTTTTTACCTACCTACCTTAATTTAATTTACCAACCATCCGTCTCTTCAGCTCTCATTCTGAATATCAGTCAATTTATATTTTTTAAGGATATTTGGCATGTCTTATTCCTGTTCCCCCTACTAAGTTTATACTAGTTTAACCTTTCGGATTTTAGTCTACTGTCCGGCCAAAGCTATTGAGGCTTCGATATTGACCCGACTAACTAAAGAATATTTTATAGAGATTAGTAGGTTCCAACTACTTAAATATAAAACCTATAATCAGCTATTTTCATTTCAGATCATCATTTTCCTTTGCGCCGCGGGCATTGCTTCCGCTGGCAACCTACTGCATGCGGCCCCAGTGGCGTACAGCGCCCCTGCCACGTCCGTATCTTACTCTACAACCACCACATCACACGCTGCCCCTGTAGCCGCGTACGCTGCACCCGCGGTGTCATACGCCGCACCCGCAGTTTCGTACGCCGCACCCGCAGTGTCATACGCTGCACCCGCAGTGTCATACGCCGCACCCGCAGTGTCATACGCCGCACCCGCAGTTTCGTACGCCGCTCCCGCGGTTTCGTACGCCGCACCCGCAGTTTCGTACGCCGCTCCCGTAGTTGCCAAAGCAGTCGCGCCCGTTGCAGCATACTCCGCCGCCCCATCCGTGTCCCACCAATCAGTGTCCATTCAAACGAGTCCCGTAGCGTATGCTGCCGCTGCTCCCGTGTTAGCAAAGAGCTATGCTGCACCCTTGGTCGCTAGGACATACGCTGCTCCCGCTCCCGTCTTAAGGACATACGCTGCCGCTGCTCCCGTTATCAGGACATACGCTGCTGCCGCTCCAGTCTATGCAAGGAGTTACTCCGTGCCTGCGATCTCCAGTTATGCTGCGCCTTTGGCCCGTACGGTGTCTTACGCATCGCCAGTGTCGTACGCTGCTCCCGCCTACTCAACTTATGCCGCGGCCCCGGCTGTGTCTTACGCCGCCGCTCCGGCTCTTTCAGTCGGATACGCTGGCCACGGGTGGGCGCGCAACGGATGGGGCGTTGGCCACGGATGGTAAACAATAAGGAAGGCATTTTGTATATACGTATAATGTACATTTTATGTAAACGTAAGACATAAATCTGTTGATTAATATTATTGTTATGGGTGACCAATCAAACATTTTAAAATTAAATAAACTAAAATTAATGAATTAATATTATTTTGATTTTGTTTTTGTTTTTGTCTTCTGTCTAATATAATTACGCTTTAAGCCTATAGATTTTTTTTTAACTTTTCTATTCACCAGAACTGCCAGACAGACGGTTATTCTTGTGAATAGAAATTATTGGGTACTTTTGGATATTACACCGGGCCCGTGCTCGAGCGAGGCATGGTTCAAAGAAGTGAGCACATTGTATATGAAGTAAAGAAAGCATTTACTTATTTGTATTGAATTTCTATGAAGTGTTAAAATAATTTCATACTTACGTCTCTATCTAAGTAGCAATCTCAAAACTTTACTTTACTTCTACAACTCCGTAATTTCTTTAAGATGTTTGAATTTTGTTTTTAACGTTCATTATATTTTCTCAATTTATATCGATAGCTTTTGATTTAAAAAAAATGTCAAATACCCTATTCTCGGTATTCTATCACCTACTACATCAGACCGCCTCTGTTTGAAGGCTTTATTCTTTGTGATGAGATCAACAAAATTCCAATACTTCGGTGTTCATACTTCATACTACAGGAACAAGTAGTTATTACTTTGTTTTGTATTTTTTTAAAGAATATTAGCCATGATGAACATGAACATGACATGAACATCAACCTAGATGATGTTCCTAGATGAAATAGTGATGTATTAAATCTTATTTTTTTTGGGGGCTTTTCCAACATGGATATGCCAGCCCCATCGTAACCTAAATTACATTAATCTTATCTTATGGAATGTAGCAGACACTTGAAGAGATGTAATTAACTAACTAGTAATATTTCTAAAATAATAACTAACTCTTGGTGTTTATCCATATGTATGTCACTTCTGTTAAAAAAATGTTCAGCTATGTGTTATGATGAAGCAATAAAGTTTAAAATTAAAAAAGTATAACTACGTCTTAGGTATTGAGACACAAAAAATCGACAAATGGAAATGGAAAATGAAAATCATATAACCTATTAAAGTAACACTTACCTATTTTATAGTACCTGCTATATAAAATACGTTGATTTATTAGTTTTGAATAATGCTCTGGTGTTTTTTGACCAAAAAGTGGGCATATTCACGTCAGAATCGCATGCATTCGACAATCAGTGCGACAATTATCTATATAATATTATTATTATCTACCTACTATTAATTAATTGCTATTATTTTTAGTGTGAATTGTGAAAAGAATAACTTTTGTCACTTTGAAAAACTTGAACTTAAAGCCGTAAAAATACGAGGCTTGTGATGCTCAAGTTTAAAAAAATTGCATGTATTTTTTAAACGTTTTTAGTGCTTAGTGTTTTCAAATCTGTTGACTGTTTTTTAACATATTTTGCCGTGTGGACAAAATGCCAAAAATCATTTTTTTAATTAAAGTTATACCTAGTTATAGTTTTATTAGCCCATTGATTGCGATCATCTGAATGTAAATAATCATTAACGTTTTCGATGCACTGTAAATCGGAAGAGGGCTAATCTGAAAGGTTTTGGCAGTTTTATCAAAATCGTACGTACCAGTTTTCACCAGTGGTACCTAAACAATCCCATAAGCAAGGATCCTTAAGAGATTAGACAGCAACCTTAGTAGACATCATCTGAATTTAAATATCATTCGTAGCGTTTAGGAAGGTACCCCTAACCTAGGTAGGTAGGTTTGCGAAAACGAAATCATTTTTGAGTGTAGGTAGTAGGTACTCTCTTAATATTCTTTGGTGTACGTAACATTGTTGTGCTTAGGTATTCCCTTAAATTTAGGGTTTGTCGCTGAAATCGGGCATTATACTCCTAATTGGTTTCTACGCCGCTATATACCGGAACGCTAAATCACATAGCGGCACCTCCGATAGAGTATAGTAGACAATTAGCCACGACCGAAGAATCTTATCCGGCCACACCTGAGCCAATTTTTTACTTATAAATTATTTAAATATTAAGTGAATACTGAACAAGGTGTACCTACCTATCTAGTACCTATTGTACGGAAGCCTTCTGAAGAAATCCAACTTGCAGGAAATTTTGCGGATGTTTACGCTATAAAAAGTATTCGATGTTATCGCATAAATTAATACCTATTATTATTTATCTAAGCTGTGATTTCATGGGTTCTTCCTGACACTATTATCTCTTATAGTAAATTAACTACTCATAAAAGATTAATGATAACAGAACCGTGACTGACTGACTGACTGACTAACAAACAACGCACAGCCTGCCGGTTGACCTAGAGGTCCAGTTTGGAGGAAATATTTATTATTTGGCCCCTAAGATACGAGTTTACCTAGTTTAGGGGTCAGTATTCCCATGAATAGGTACTACTGTAATAAGTTTGATTAATAAAGATTTTACTTAGTATTCTAGAGGTGTTGGCCTAGTGGTTAAGACTTCGTTCTCCCTTTTGGGGGGAGTTCGATGACATAACTCCCAAAGGTTGAGGTGTGTGCTGGCGATGCACCTCAACCTTTGGGAGTTATGTGCTTTTTAAGCAATTAAATATATATGCACTTGATTTAACGGTGAAGGAAAAACATTGTGAAGAAACCTTCCTGCCTGAAAGTTCTCCAGAAATGTTCTCAAAGGCGTGTAAAGTTTAATCCGCACTTGTATCAGCGTGGTGGACTACCGCTTAAACCCTACTCATTATGAGAAGAGACCCGTGCCCTGTAGGGGGTCGGTAATGGGTTGATATAATTATCATGATGATTCTAAGGGACCGTTCAGATAGACCGGCGCGGAGAGCGTCGGAGAGCATTTTTTTTTTCACACAGACCGGCCGTTCAAATTTGCTCTACTCTCCGCGCCGGTCTGTGTGAACGGACACGCGGATGCGTTCGGAGCCGAGCGTACGCTCTTGGGCCGGTCGGCAGAGCAATTCGGCCTACGGTCGGCTGTGCGAGCATGAAAGAGCACGCGAACGGAGCCGGTCGGATGCTCGAGCGCGAAAGAGCACGACCATGGAGCAGCTGACCGGCTCAACGAGCAGCCGAGCGGCTGCTCTTAATATTTCACACCGAGCGTATTGGGAGCATTCTCGAGCATCCTCTTATCATAAAAGAGATAAAATGTAAAAATAAAGCTTACTTCAATGTCTTAAGATACTATTTTAAATGAGATTAAAATTTGCTCTGCTCTCCGCGCCGGTCTATCTGAAAGGTCCCTAAAGGTGCACTAAGGAGGATTTTTGAAATTCCATTTCTAAAGGGTAGTTTGTATGAAGAAACATTAATATTTCTAAAACCTAAACCCACACGGACGAAGTCGTGCACATCACTAGTTAAAGTCACTAGTTATAATTACCATGTTTAGTGGTATAAAAACATTGATGCAGATTGTTGTGTAAAAAAAGATGTTGTTTTTTTAAATCATGTTTATTGACTGATTAAAAATAATTTAAAGTTTTTTAAATAAATTAAGATCAACAGAGTACCTAATTCATTTACATATTTGGCTATAAATTAATTTAACTTTTTACCATCCGTAGTTGACACCCAAACCGGAGTAGGTGACGTGAGAGACCGCGGGTGCGGCGGAGTAAGTGATGGCGGACTTCAGTACGGGTGCAGCAGCGTAGGTGGAGTAAGCGGGAGCATGTGCGGCGTAAGTGGCCACGGGAGCGGCGATGGTCTTAGCGTAGACAGGGCTGGAGTACGCCACTGGGGCGGCGTGGGAGACTGACGAGTAGGAGACGGCGGGGTGGGCCACGGATGAGTAAGAGACGGGGGCGGCGATCGTCTTGGTCACGTAGGGCGAGTAAGCGGCGACGGCGGGCGCGGAGTACGCGGCGACGGCGGGCACGGAGTGGGTCGAGATGGTTTGGTAGGACACGGCGGGCGCAGAGCTGTACGCCACTGGCGCGGCGTGGAGGAGGTTGCCGGCGGAGGCGATGCCCGCGGCGCACATGAATACTACGACCTGGTGAAGAAACCCAACAGATTAATAACATGTAAATGATAAATTAATAAAAAAATACACCATAGTGTCCGAAAACCAACCACGGTTAGAACCACAATAATTAGTAAACAACGTTACAATGTCCGTTCGAAAATTAATTGTAACAATTTTTTTGTTCTTTGAGGTAGGTATCACATTTAGGTAGCACTACTGATCACTAACGATCACATTAGAAGTTCTGAAATTCACTATGTAAATGAACCTTCCAATGAAAACTTGGAAGACATTCGTTTGCTTTAAACACTTTCAGTGGTAGCTTTAGTCTAGTAATTTAAGGATTTAACTAGCACAAAATAAACTTCCGTTAGTACCTTTGCGTACATGATTGTTTATTCCGTGGTTGCTGTTGGAATGATTTCGGAACCCAGTTGAGATGCTTTTATATGGTTGTTCGGCACAGGTACTGACATTTACGATGTACCTTACTTAACAAGATACATCGCTGGGGGCGTATTCCATTTCAGTGTCAAGGCAAGTCTCCGATCATTCGACTCATTATCATCATGAAGTTGAAATTGTATGGTTCAATAAGGAAAACTTCCTATGCCCTTGACGATTTATCATTTCCTTGAACTATAAATTTTTAGATTATAATAAGAACACCCGATAGGCAGACGTTGTCCTGCCATAGATCTATCTAGCAAAATCCAATATTTGGTCTGAAAATTAAAAACTGGCTAAGTGCGATTCGGACTCACGCACGAAGGGTTCCGTCTATAAAAACGGCAAAAAAATCACGTTTGTTGTATGGGAGCGCCCTTAAATATTTACTTTATTCTGTTTATTTTAGTATTTGTTGGTGTAGCGGCAACAGAAATATCATCTGTGAAAATTTCAACTGTCTAAAGATCATTGTTCATGAGATACAGTCTGGTGACACACGGACGAAGAGACAGACGATATACAGATCGACAGCAGAGTCTTAGTCCCGGTCTATGGATATGGTATATATGGATCCCGGAACCCTAAAAATTGACGAGCAGACAGAAAGACACATTGAATTTTTTTAATATAGATAATTAAGATTAAAACAAATTTTAAGTAGGTATACTAGTTAGTTTACTTTAAGTACTTTAAGTACTAGTTAGTAGTCGTATTCAGTTTACTAGTAGAGAGTAATAACAGTGATGATTCTTTTGTAAAATAATATTAAATAGCCTATGTTTGACGTAATGTTTGTGGGTAGGTTCCAACAAACTGACAGTATTTTAACCTACGACCTCTAAAACTTTTTGCTATAAAGGCTGTAACTAAACAAAAGCTATTATAAATACTATAACAAAAGTTATATATTATAGTTCAAATGATTGCGTTTTCGCAATTTTCACAGCTTTACTTTTCAGTTTTCGTAAAATAATTATCAGCTCATTTCCACAGACATAATTTATTTAAATACCTACATTATTAAAACACTTAACGTAGATCTATACTAGAAGATTTTTGGCACTCAAAAAGTTAGCAACGTTCAAAATTTGAATAAAGAATTTGTCTTTGCCTTTGCTAGTTATGCAATATTAAAAGATGATAACAATTTTATGCAGCTAATGCTAAGGTAAAAAGGTAAAATTAGTTGAAGCTGCTGATCTGTATTTTACTTTTATGTACTTAAATAAAATATTACTGAATATACAACAACAACAACTCTAACTGAAAAACCTGATTTTGACTTTTACAGTACATACAGTGGAATAGTTATTTGTATCTTATTTTAGAAAAAATGTTTTGTTTTCATTGGAAGACAAAGCAGAGTCGAACTCTTTGTTTCATCTGTGTTGTGTTTACTATTGACCTACGGGAGGCTTTAGAATTTAAATAGAATTTTTTTTGGTATATAAAAAGAATTACTCTTGGAAGCTGTGATAGCCTAGTGGTTAGGACGACCGACTTCTAATCGGAGGTCGTGGGTTCGATCCCGGGCACGCACCTCTAACTTTTCGGAGTTATGTGCGTTTTAAGTATTTAAATATCACTTGCTTTAACGGTGAAGGAAAACATCGTGAGGAAACCTGCATGCCTGAGAGTTCTCCATAATGTTCTCAAAGGTATGTGAAGTCTGCCAATCCGCTTGGCCAGCGTGGTAGACTATGGCCAAAACCCTTCTCACTCTGAGAGGAGACCCGTGCTCTGTAGTGAGCCGGTAATGGGTTGATCATGTCACTCTTGGAATTCACATATCCAGAATAAATATAGTTCGACTATTCATTAAGTATTATTTCTACAATTTATAAATCTTTATTTTAACAATTAAAATTTGTTTTCCTCATCGGTTAATACAAATAACAGCTAAAAACAAAACATTTTTTCATACCTGGATTAATTTGTAATATTTTTAATGCTTTATAGCTTTATTTGATTATTAGGTACAGTGTACCTTCCTACATATGTACATTGTACATACCAATTATTTATTTTCTTAATACTCCGGATATCGTGTAGTCAGTAAAGCTATACGAGATTACTCTTACATTTTTGGCGATTTTTGAAAACTATTCAGATTACCACATTGTATATTTAAAAAAAAACAATTTTGATAAATATTGAAATATTGTACTTATATTGATATAAACTTATAATATGTGCTGCTTTTTTGGAATGTTACACTAATAACGTCTTTAATGACTAATCCAAGTTTCATGTGATGTGATTCACGATATTATTTATCTCGTAACTTTATAAAGAATTAATAGCAATTTGTACGAAACATGAATTCAAGTGAGCCCCGTTATATTGAATTTATCAAATAAACATTCTGTAACCGACCAGATTTCCGCTTTTAAATCAGACCTTGCTCTGAGTTTCTGTCTTTGTTTATTTGCACGAACCCTAATTATCTGCCTTTATCATATTGCTACAATCGCCATTGTTGTTGACTTGTTGACTGAAAGATGGTAATCGTGCTACAGCTGTGCAACTTAGCTCATAGCGATTGAGTGTAAGAGAAGCAGAGTTATTTCACAGTTCATTAAGATAAAATATAAAAAATATAATAATTTCAGCTGGAAGTTGAAATTCTTTCGAGGTTAAAAATTTAAGTTAGTTAAGTTAAGTTAGTTAAGTTAACCTAATAGCTGTTGACATTGCTAAGCAGGTGTACATATATTTTTAAACTAGCTGACCCTCCGCAACTTCGTTCGCGTAGATATAGGTTTTTATATAGGATCGGATCGGATCCCATAAGTCTTTTATGTACCTAAACTAAATGTAGCCTGAGTTACTCCTTATAACATTGAAAGTTCCATTAAAATCGATCCAGCCGTTTCGGAGATTAGCTGATACATATAGACAGACCGACAAACATAAATTTAAACGCACAACAGTTTAAAATAAGCCGTACGTTCAAAGATCCAGGTCCCAAGTTATTTGAACCCAATACTCAGGGTTGTAATGTCTGTCATTTCTGAACTAAAAAAAAAACTATGACCTTGAAATATTTACGGGACAATATATAAAAATAAAATACTAACTTTCTAACAAAAAAAGAATAAGTTAAATCGAACTACGCGTTAATGAATTACAGCTAAATACACGTTTTAACTTTCTTCCCCTCTCCCAAAAGTATCATATGTCCTACCTCGGAGTATAAACTCAAATCGTACCAAGTTTAATTCGAATCCATTCAGTAGTTTCGGCGTGATGCGCGGCCAGACAGACAGACAGACAGACAAAAATGAATAAAACTACAGTTTTGGCTTCAGTATCGATTATCGAGTGCCCTCCAAAAGAAATTTTCAAAATATCTTCAATGTACAGAATTGGATGTGTTACAGTTTTATTATATTATAGAAGATAGATAGATAGATAGAAGAAGTTATATTAGACCTGTTAAAAATGACTAATATTCCCCCTTTTAATATTCCCTTTTTCCCTTTCCAAATAAGCGTTGAGCTTGTGCTAGGAGTGGGTTCGTACAAAAATAATGCAACGGGTGGGATTTGAACCGTAGACCTTTCGGTTTTCCGACGACTGTTGCGCTATTGAGGCTTCAATACTCGTGTGTTAAGTAAATAGAGGAGGATAAAAAAATCTTTTAATTTTACTTTTTTTTATTATAAAAACTTCAATAAGTTAAACATAATAAATCCTATTTACAAATTGTTACATTATTCTTATTTCATTAATTACCATCCGTAGGTAGCACCTAAGCCGGTGTACGAGACGTGAGAGACTGCGGGTGCGGCGGAGTAAGTAATGGCGGACTTCAGTACGGGTGCAGCAGCGTAGGCGGAGTAAGCGGGAGCATGTGCGGCGTAAGTGGCCACGGGAGCGGCGATGGTCTTAGCGTAGACAGGGCTGGAGTACGCCACTGGGGCGGCGTGGGAGACTGACGAGTAGGAGACGGCGGGGTGGGCCACGGACGAGTAAGAGACGGGGGCGGCGATCGTCTTGGTCACGTAGGGCGAGTAAGCGGCGACGGCGGGCGCGGAGTGGGTCGAGATGGTTTGGTAGGACACGGCGGGCGCAGAGCTGTACGCCACTGGCGCGGCGTGCAGGAGGTTGCCGGCGGAGGCGATGCCCGCGGCGCACAGGAAGACAATGACCTAGAAAAAATATGACCAACATAATAGAACAAAATGCGAGTTTATCCTTATAAATCTTCGATCAATAATATTCTATTATTATGCAGTCCTATAAAAACTCAAAAAGTGTCTGAAAAGTAAATTAGTTTTGAGTCGCTTAGAGAAAAAAGCCTTCTTGAAGCCTTGTGTTTTCACATTGGCTTTCTCACTAACGACCGCTTATCTAGTACATTACTAATCCAAGATTTAAGCACTCCAAGAACTGCATAATGATCACTTGTATAGAATTCTTCACTTGTATCAACTAACTGTAATTTTGAAATTGATGAACTATTTCAGTAAACAAATACTGTTCCTACCTTTGTGTACATGTTTGCTTGTTTCGTTGTTGTTGGTTGGAATGAATTTCGATCCTACAGCAGATGCTTTTATATAGCATAGCCGGTGTGTGTTGGTATTGACATTTACGGTGTACCCGTTTCGGCCCATCGCCGTGGGCGCTTTTATCCAGTGTCAAGGCTACAGGCTGGTCCGAACTTCACAACGTCGAGTACGAACTCATAACTGAGGCCGTCAGTGCAAAAATGGCCTAAACCTGAGACAGTTAGTAATAGTCAGTGGCGGGTTAGAACATCATTGCTCAAATAAAAGACGAAAATAATTAAATACAAAAATGGATTTTGTTGCGCCATCTATTACATAACAGGATAACTATAGTTAGGCCATTTTTAGGCAAAGAATTAACATCTTTGTAATCAGTTTAGGTCTATAAGTAAGAACTTAAAATAATGTGGGTTAGGCCGCTTATGCGCTGACGGCCTCAACTATAACCTTACTCTTAACACTCATACGAGTAACAGTTGCTTAAAGGTTTCCAAGAACATAATATAATTACATAACTAGCTTCTGCCCGCAGCTTCGCCCGCGTGAATTTCGGTTTTTCACAAATCCCGAGGGAATCGTGAATTTCTGGTTCCCGTTCCCGCACCCTTTTCCAACCTCTGTACCTACTTTCAAGGAAGTTTGCTATCACTACATAGTATAAAACAAAGTCGCTTACTCTGTCCCTATATCCCTATGTATGCTTAAATCTTTAAAACTACGCAGCGGATTTTGATGCGGTTTTTTAATAGATAGAGTGATTCAAGAGGAAGGTTTATAAGTAGAAAAATTGGACGCTATTGGCGCTAATAGCGGGCAGGACGACGTCTGGCGGGTCCGCTAGTAGTAATATACATATAATCTACCTATAGCTGTAGCTGTAGATTTCAGTTTTTTCAAAATCCCGTGGGATTTTTCCAGGATAAAAAGTATAAGATAGTGTGTTAAGTCAGGGCATAATCTATCTCAATCAAAATTTTAGCCAAATCGGTTCGGTTGTTGTGGCATTAATGAGTAACAAAGTAAACATACACACACACGCACACACAAACTTTCGCCTTTATAATATTAGTGTGATAATTGTTAGTTAAAGTGGAAAAGGAATATTAGTCAAAAAATAATGAGCCAAATAATTTATAATTGGTTCATATATTATTATCACAAGTTAAACGAAAATAAATTCAAATTCAAAACAATTTTTTTCATGTAGGTCAACTTATGGCTTCCGGTTCGGAAAGCGGAAATTAGAGCATTATTTTGGAAACTAGAGCAGTTTTCATTACTTATAATATGTTTCCTGATTTTGATATTTTTATGTCTATTGTCAAGGTTCATTGAATTTATAGATCAGGGCAAAGGTTTTAGTTGAGATGTTAAAATTGTTTACGTTATTGCAGTATGTGTACAATTGCCATACCAGTATGTTAATATTAGCCTCAGTAAATGAATTGCTTCCGGTTCACTTACTAATAAATGTCAATTGACATCCTTTACAATTACTAATAGCGTATGTTAGAAAAATATTCACGTAAATAGTTATCGATATGTAATAACTGAGGTATCTACGCGTAACGGCAAAAAGAAATAAGCTCAATGCATTAATCGGTGCCTACCTAGTTAGTAATAGGACGCGTTTGCAACTCTCGTACAAGTCACGGCAAATAAGTCGAGCGTCGAAAATGAGGTATCTCGGGGTGTGAGGGGGTCGCGGGTAGGGCGTGGGGATCGTTCGTAAGCACTGATTAGCTCTCGCGGATCCTTCGTAAGCGCTGATTGGCTCTCCAATCGTAGTGTGTCCCGCTCACTCGCACGACGCTGCGCGCACTTGAAGGTCACCGCTCGGCTTACGTGCCGGGGGTTATAGTAACTTATTAAGAGGATCGTGAACTTACAAATTTTCATACAAAAAGCGATAACGTTTTCTCCCCGTAAATATTGTCCAATTTTTATGATTTTTGTTGGAAATGTTGTAGATAAGTATAGTGAAAAACTAGGTCCGTACGTTTTTATTTTAAAGTATTATTGCTTACGGTGTAAGTTATTAGTGCAAATCTAAATATCTCTATTTTTGACGTAAAAACTTCCTCCAGCGATTTTATTTATTTTAATTAAACTGAACTGAATTACTAAAAAATAAACGTGTCTATACGTTAGATGAAGATGTACTGAATCCGATGAGATCAAAATCATCTCATTTCGTAAAGGTTTAGGGTGGTAAAAACGTTATCGCCCGAAACCATATTTCAGTAACGAAATGTAGGGAAATCTCAGGACTTGCAACTCTCTCTAACGCACAATACGGATCATTTTTGAAAATACATACCTACTCCTGCCGCGTCTCGTCACTACACGACCCTCTTAAGTTATTCATGCCTATGTCTTCACTTCCATAATGATTTGTAAAATTATTGACATTTACAAAGCGTACAGTGTGCTAACATTGAAACAAATAATTAGACTTTGGCTTTGACCATACTTTGACTTATTTGTTTGGTGAACTGTTTTAAATTAGGTTTAAAGACTGAAACAAATTGGGAAATGTAAGTATGTGTAATTATTGGTTTTACGAGTTCTGTTATAGAGCATTATTATTAGAACATTTTTTGGTGCGTATTGTGTCTCTTGTATAGTTAGTAGATAGTAGACAGAGATGTTGCAAAAAAGAAAGGTAACTCACATTTTCCCTTCCTAATAGAAATGGGACATACTAGGGACATAGGTAGGTAACTACTATGCAAATACTGCATACAAAGGTAATGCAGAAATTATTAACTAAAGTAAGGAAAGCGAAGGATTTCTGTACATAATAATGTTAGATATGTACATAAATTCTTTAATGAATATAACATTTAAATAATGTAAATTAATGTATGTTTGAATATATTATAGTAATAGCGAATAGGATAATATAAATGAAAAAGGTTTGAAGAGAGGCGACTTTTGCAAATATTTTACAGTAACCAGTGAAGCTGGGTCGACTATAATTTTAAATGTCGTAGGATAACAGGAAAATTAGGAAATCTGCTCGTATTATAGGTTATCTATGGCATGATCACTTTAGGCGTTATAAGTGTTATAACATTTGTCAATGTTGTTTGCTTTCGCAAGTAAGTCAACAAGACATAAATATAATAATTTTAAAAACCCGCGAAGACCACAGCACTTCCTAGTGGCTAATCTTAAAACTTATCTTAAAACTTATTATCTAAGAACCTGCTCTAAAGTTTAATATAAGAAATGGCAACATTGCGGAAAACTGAAAACACGATTGCAAATTGCTCTTTGTGGGACGATTGCAGCGACTGTTTGTGGTGTATAGTCGTAAAAACATCTAAAAATCAGCCCAAAAGCGATATTATGCTCCTAATGCATATAATATATGCTATAGCTTCCTAAAGAGAACTTTATTTTACTTAATTTTATACTAAGTACACCTGCTTGGAAAGTAGCTTCTTATTTGTCTTGTCTTGTCAATGTTGCCATTGAATACAAAATAAAATAAAAAATAGAAAATCGAATTTTTTTCGCGCTATTTTCTTTGCATTTTGCGAGTCGCTTTCTTTTGTTTTCCAAATTTTCAATTTATAAAATTACAAGTAGCTTTAGGGAACTGAAAGTGTCTATAGTAGTGAGCCGCCCAACGCCGCCGGAATTAAAAATTAATGGCCAAGCAGTTATTGTTGTATTGAAAATCTCTTAACCAAGATATCTAGAAATAGATACAACAAAGCATATAAAGATATTTTACAATAGATTAAATCCAACGTCTTTTTCTGATTGATTTCCAGTAATAATTTTAATATTTTGATTATTTTATTATTTTCTTCGTACTTCGGTGTAGTATAAAGCATTATGCATCCCTTCGGGAGAAAGTGCGATTCCTAACTCGGGCGTATTGCACCTAGTATCAAATCTCAAATTACACCCTCGTAGTAATCGGTCACTTCCTCCCGTCGTAGAACAAATGTACTATTTCATCGGCAACTTATTTTACTTGCCAATTCTAAGACCCTTTTATCGTGTCTGTCTTTCGTCGTGGTTAAAAAGATAAAATCTCTTAATTTAAACTAAATTAAAATCTAAAATCTTCATTCGAAATCAGCTCTCCATATAAACAGCGCAGTTTGTGACGTCAAATTAGACGGTTCTTGTTACTTGGCTTTTGCATTTTCTGACATAATATGATGCAATATGAACATACTGAATTGCATCGCTAGAATTTTAATATCTTTTTAATAATTTGCTAGGAGATAGTGCTTTGTCTATAGCTTGTATCTACATGCATCTGTATTTCTGTACGCAAACGTTACTGGAACGGACCAATTAGGACAATTTTCCAGTTATAAAGCATTTACAATCTGAAGAAGTAAGAGAAACATCAACTAACTAAATAAATCAACTAAATAAATTGAATTTTATCGAATCAACAAATAGGTACCTAGCGTTAGTAGTTTATCTAAGTAATAGAATTAATAAATAAATCAAGTACGAACTTTTGAGATAACATTTAGACTTTTCATCTTTCTACATATTGTATTTCGTTAAAGATCTCTATTACTTATTCAAAGTTTTAGTTGTTTTAGTTTAATTTTCTGTCAGCGCAAATCAACAAAGATTATTAATAACAGTGCAGTTATTACAGATGGTTTCAGGTAACAAAGGTTATTAATTATGATGTCATGTCATGAGATGTTCATTAAAAAGAAAATAAATATTATGATATTTTTATATTTTCAAAATTTTATTCGCGTTGTTTTTTTTTTTCGATAAAATAAATAAATACATATTACTTAGTATTAACAACTAGATTTGTACACATTGGTAAAGTGATCACCAGCCGTGACCGTAGCCGCCGTATGAGCCGTAGCCGCCGTATGAGCCGTAGCCGCCGTATGAGCCGTAGCCGCCGTATGAGCCATATGCGATGGCTGGCGCAGCGGAGTAAGTGATAGCCTGTTTCAGGACGGGTGCAGCGGCGTAAGTGGCAACTGGGGCAGCGTGGGCAGCGTAAGTCAGGGGAGCGGAGTACGCGGCACCAGCGGCGTATGTAGAGTAAGCAGGAGCAGCGTACGTCGAGTAAGCGGGGCCAGCGGCGTAGGTTGAGATCGCGGGTGCAGCGTAGCTCTTGATGACAGGTGCTGCAGCGTAAGTCGCGACAGGAGCGATGGCTTTAGCTACCACTGGTGTGCCGTGGGAGGTGTGGGTAGAGTAGGATGACACTGAGGACACTGCAGGTGCGACGGCCTTGACGACGGGTGCGGAGTACGCTACGGGGGCTGCGGCGTACGAGGTGATGGCGGGTGCGGCGTACGACGACACGGCGGGAACGGCGTACGACGAGATGGCGGGAGCGGCGTAGGTGGAGTAGGCTGGCGCAGCTGAGTATGTAGCGTATGAGGCCACTGGGGCGGCGGCGTATGAGGCGCCGTATAAGCCACCAGCGCGGGCGGTCGCTACCGCGCACAGGAATACTAGAAACTGTAACGAAGACAAATAACCCAATTAATAAAACATAAATTTTGTCCTATTTTACCATCAAAATAAATGTAAAGTTGTCTAGATTTTATATACATAATGCTCGTGACTTCATGACTTCACTTTGTAATTTATAAATTAGAATTATTTTTTGTTAGAGATAAATAAATTTGTTTTATTTTTTAATATTATTGCAGTTTAAAATAATATTTTTATTTTAAAACGAGTGCACATAATGTTTAATTCAGTATCGACAACGGATTTCAGCGAAGCATTTTGGCGTTAATATTATAAAAATATATTTATTTTATAATATTAATTTATTTTTACCTTAGCAGCCATTTTATGATATGAAATCCACTACGGCAAGTGATACGGTTACGTCGCGGCCGCGAACTTTTATACCATTCGCAAATTACATCCCCGTGCAGCGGCTATTTTGGAGCTCTGATAACAAATGTCAACATAACTACTTAATACTTAGGTACATACAAATAAATAAAGTTGAAGTATCTGTGTGTGATTTCAACATATCCGTACCTCGGTTTATGATTATTTCGATGGTATAAAAGACAAACGTGCTAATTAAACGATTTTCAAGAGAGCAATTTAATTCTATAGATTAGATTCTTATGATCTTTGTGAACTATTTGTTTCACTACTTGTTAACATCATAACAACATAATCCCATCTATAACGAAAATATTTGACAGATAATGACTCAGTTAAGTTGTATCTATTTAATATGTTGTATAATCCGGGCTAATCTCCGGAACGGCAGAAACTATTTTGATGTGACTTACATGCAAGTAGAGGATTTTACAAGGAGTGATCTATATTCAAGGCTACGATTTATCCCAAAAATGAATATTTTCGGGATAAATAGGGTTCATTAGGCAGCCAACTGATTCACGAGGAAGGAAGAATAAGGTGTATAATTTACCAGGTCAAGCGTAAAGCGGAACTATGTGAAGATAATTTTTGATAATTCAGTGAAAATACAATTAACGGAGAATATTCTTGTCGTACGCCGAAATAAAACCAGTGAGTATTCTATGCTACCCGTGCGAAGTCAGGGCTTCCTAGTTTTCTTATAAATATAATTTACAACATGCGCTTTGGAATAGCTTTTTACTTTGTAATCCAAAATAGGCATAATTTATTACTTACTATATTATTCATGACCTACTAAGGTAAAGTCTCCTTATTCCGTGGTATTCTAAAATTGGCACCCAATTCCGAGGTATATAGAAAAACAGCGTTTTCAACCGATCACCAAGCTATTTTTTACTGCAACATATCTTAATCAATTGATAGTTTATCATTCCATAGATAAATGACAAAATTGTTGGTTTTATATGTATATGTTTTAAAATAACCGGCAAGTTTTACACTAGCAGCCGGCCCGAACGCATGTTTCATACATTTTGGACCTCGTGCACGAAATACCTACATTTTTTTAAATAGTGTTTATCCGTTAATTTTGAGCTTTATTTGTTTTTATTTAGATTTGAATATTTGAAGGACTATATTTTCAATCGAAAACAATCAACTTTTGTGAATATTTGTAAAGAAATTAAGGTGAAAATAGGTTTTGAAAATACCTCGGCGTTAGGTGCCAAATATTTTAGCCGGTTCCTAACGCCGTGGTATACCGCGGAATTGCGATTTCATAGACTTCATAACTTTTTCAATTTTTAGAGTCGTTTTATGTTAAATACTTCTTGTTTCGGTTTTGAATATTTAAATAGGCAATAAGGTTCCAGAGTCCTAATTACGAGGTACACTTTGGCGTCTCAATCACTAACTATACCGTGTCAAAGTTTACCTATTTAGGTAATTTATTGATAGATTGTATGGGAAAGCTAAAGAAAATTAATTTAAAAGAAAATTAAATTTATACATATTTCGATGCAATTTTGAGAGAGTATTGTACATATTTACGAAGATAATCTAATTAAGCTTTAAATTATTTGTTTATTATGGAAAAAGCTTTTCTTTTTTAACACTCGGAATTAGGAAACGTGTTTTTTGTTACAAAACTCAATTCCGTGGTATTACCTCGGAATAAGGTTCTATGAGCCCCTAATTATGTGGTATGGATAGAAATACTACCTCGGAATAAGGTTCTATGAGCCTCTAATTATGTGGTATGTATAGAAATAAAATACAGGATGCTCACAATATTTCAGTATGGTTTCAGTTACACCAAGTATCATTCGCGTTCAGTCACGCAAACATTCATATTCTAAAACGTTTATCTTATTATTGCTCGTGCTGATTCATTCACTGACTCACTCATTGATCACCCCTCCTGTAAAATTTTGTATAAAAATTTTTTTTCACTAATGATTCCGTATAGAAGACAAAAATTCCTTCGGAACAAAAATATGGAGAGAGCTGATGATTGAGGATTTCGGAGACGGGTGAAGAGCACGCTTACGGTATTGAAGATAGGAGGGGGGTGCTTGACCAAATGTCATTCAAAACGTCATCCAATTGGCAGTGAGCTGAAAAAAATTCAAAATGGCGAAAAAAAGATGGCCGCCATACAAATTTCGTCGGTGTCCACCTCGGAGGGTAAAAAAATGGAAGAGTGGTTTCCTAGCAACAGATGATCAGGATTCAAAGGTCTTTTCGATGAATAGAAAAAAAACCAAAATGGTGGAATTTATTTTTCCATAGAAAATGTATGGCAAATATTGAAGAGACTACAAGTTGTAAACTATGCAAGGCTTTGATGTGGTTTTTTGGAGAAATCTCAAAAAAAAATATGGGAAGATATGATGATTGAGGGTTCGGAAGATGGTTGAGGAGCCCGGGCAGGGTATTGTAGATACTAGATAGGTGGGAGGTGCTCAAGCAAAAATTACTCGAAACCTCATCCAGTTGGCACTGAACTGAAAAAAACCCCAAAATGGCAAATTCAAAATGGCGGCTATACTAATTTCGTTGATGTCTCACTAAGTATAAAAGATGGAAGAGTATTTTCTTGAGAGTATATATGTATTATAAATCATGCGAAGGAAAAATATTGAGACAGCTGATGATTGAGGATTTAGGAGACGGATGAGGAGCATCATTTGATCATCTTTTGCTAAAAAAACCACTCTTCCATCTTTTATACTTAGTGAGATAATCACCGACGAAATTTGTATGGCCGCCATCTTGTATCCACCATTTTGGGTTTTTCTTCAGCTCAGTGCCAATGGGATGAGGTTTTGAGTTACTTTTGTTTGAGCACCTCCCACCTATCTACAATACCCTGCCCGGGCTGCTCAACCGTCTTCCAAACCCTCAATCATCATGTCTTTCCATATTTTTCTTTGAGAGTTCTCCAAAGAACCGCATCAAAGGCCTGCATTGTTCACAACTTCTCTCTCTCAATATTCGCCATACATTTTCTATGGAAAAATTAATTCCGCCATTTTGATTTTTTTTCTATTTATCCAATAAACCATCGGATCCTGATCATCTTTTGCCAAGAAACCACTCTTCTATCTTTTATACCTTCCGAGATGGAGACCGACGAAATTTGTATGGCGGCCATCTTATTTTCGCCATTTTGAATTTTTTTCAGCTCACTGCCAATTGGATGATGTTTCGAGTGACATTTGCTCGAGCACCCGCCACCTATCTTCAATACCTTAAGCGTGCCCATCGCTCGTCTCTGAAATCCTCAATCATCAGCTCTCTCCATATTTTTGTTCTGAATGAATTATTATCCTCTTTACGAAACCATTTGTGAAAAAAATAATTTTCATACAAAATTTTACAGGAGAGGTGATCAATCAGTCAGTCAGTCAGTGAGTGAATGAATCAGCACGAGCAGCTATGTATATATATATTAATAATATACATATATTAATATTTTACACACAAACATAATTAAACAATTACATACGTATGGAATTGATTTTGAAATCTATTAATAAATACAGTTCATTTTTGAACACCATGTAGAATTCATTCTACTCGTTTCCCTTTGTATTTTGTACCCTCGGAATTAGGAGCCATTTGCCACGGAATTAGGATTTTTACCTCGGAATTGGAGCATTCGGACTTTCTTCATATTTAATTTAATTTTACATTTAAATCAAGTTGTAATTGTTGTCCTTTTAGGATATTTCAAGAGTTAAATAAATAACGCTTCTGATAAAAATAGCCAGTTCTTCAGAAAGGTGTAGTAAATGCTTAATTTTTGACGTTCTTTCGAGTTTTTATGAAAATACCACGGAATAAGGGGACTTTACCTTACTCACTTCAGATAGTATACTAATATTTTTCGTGTAGGGTTTACATAATTACAAAGTAAGTTTTAAACCGCGGTGGTACCTGTTGTGATTAGGGTGGTGTGCCCCAGTTGCGATAGCACATAATTATTATCTCTTGATGCAAAATTAAGTCAGTGACTGACCAACTTTGGTTGTCCGGATCTTCAACTTCCTTCAGGCAGTTAAAGCACGATAGGCCTGTGGTCTCGTTTATTATTAGATATCACTAACATTTGGAAACAATCGTTTTCACGAACCCATTATGTTGAACCTAAGGGCCGAAATCTTTGAATCGTATGCGGAAAGTTTTGGGAGTTCCACCGTGATATTATACCGACTAAATTATCACCATAGTATGATTAATGGAAAGGTTTACGAATTGCGATACAGCAATTTTTGATGAAAAAAAAAATGTAACGTGACATTCGCTTCTATTCTGTGTAGCATAATTGAATACTAATATGATTGTGTTTACTACACAGCAAGGGCTCATTTTCATTGGTTGATGGAGAACGCAGAAAAATGCTGTTGGTTTCTATCAATAACAGGTGAGTTCCATCCAGCCATAAGCCTCCTGTGGGTTGTTCATGCATGCTGTGTCTAGGAATTTTCATCTGTGAATAGGAATTTTCTGGGTAAGCACGTTCCAACTTAGACCTCGTCATTGCTTTCCATCAGGCACACGGAAAAAAATGGGGTCTGGCAAAGTTTTCATTCAAGAATAAAATTTTTCTCAAGAATATTGTTTAATCTCAAGCATATGTTTACTCAAGGTAACAATAATATCTTGAATCAAATAAAATGGAATTCTTCTAGATATATATTATTATTCTTCATTTATTTATTTACATCAAGAATATTTTTTTGGGTCAAGACGATATTTACTCTTGACTATAAAAAACATTTGCATTTTGAAACAAGTAATTAAGAATTCTTACTCTGAATATAAAAGAATTTAGCATAAGAAGCTCAGAGATTAGCGCCAAGAATATAAAGAATTTCTTGGTTTAAGAAAATGTGTAAATTCGTTCAACAATTATATTATTGTGACAAAAGTTTTATATTTTTGATTCAAAATACGTAAAATACTCATTTTAAATAAAGTCTACTATTTAACAACAAGAAAACTATTGTTTCATTAATGCTCTCAAAAGATACTTCAAGAAATAGTTTTTTCATTGAAGACTGATTGATTTTACAATAAGAAATCTGTCAATATTGATTTGAATATTTACTGTTCTTCAATTAAGAATTACAACTGTCTGCCATTGAGACCTCCTTTTCTTGGTAAGAGAAATTCAACAGGTTTGCTGTGAGTGGCATGTCTCTTATCTGAAGAATATTGTTTATAAAATTTATGAAGAACCAACATTTTTAGTCAAGAAAATATCTTCTTCATTGAATATGGTTATCTTTTACAGTCAATTTGTGACGATGCAGTCACAAGTACCCGCCGGGCGCCGCACCAGAACATTCGAGGCACCGATGACTCACCACCGAACACGGATTACGTGACCGTCATCCATGCAGTTGCGCAAGCGCCTTGAACATTCGGGACCGGCAGCCAATGAGCGCGCAGGTGCGCGCGCACCGACCCCGCCGTACCAGCCTCCTGTCGTTCGCCTATAAATACGCCGCGCCGACACTCGGCCAGCAGTTCGTCTGGGAACGCCATTCGCTACACACGTCGGAACGGGGTCGCCGATTCGACGAGCGGTGGTGGAACCAGCGAACGACCCAGGAGGTGCTGGTCGGCCCTAGGTCTCGCCTAGGTCCGTCAGGCCTACCGAAACTTCCCGCTCCCCCCTCGCGTATCCCTCGTGTATCCCTCCGTGCCCGTGCCGACGGCGGCACGCGATAGTGTGTAAATAGCGTGAGTGTGTTTAAAGGAAGGCTCCATCTGAGCCCCCACTTAGTATCAGTCTAGCAGGACTAAGTGCACTAGCTGTAAGAACCATTGATTGTGAATGATTAATAAACGCCCGAGAGCGCAGTGCATGCGTTGTTACCCGTGTTTACTTTAAAATCCCCGAACCCCGTTAGGGATAACCCGGACGAAGGTTCGATCCCTTCTCCTCAATGTGCGTAGCGAGGCCCGCCGGGACCTCCGATCTACCCCGCTACGTTACATTTGGCGCCCAACGTAAATACCCACCCGTCCGTATACGCGTCGTGTAAAGAAACGCGCCGCGTCCGTTAAAAGAATAATCTGTAAGCGCCACGTTACATTTGGCGCCCACCGTAAAAACCCACCCGTCCGTATACGCGTCGTGTAAAGAAACGCGCCGCGTCCGTTAAAAGAATAATCCGTAAGCGCCACGTCAAATCGGCGCTCACCGAAAAAACCCACCCGTCCTTCCGTAAGCAAACAGTCCGCGTCGCGTAAAGAAACGCGCCGCGTCCGTTAAAACAAAAAACCGTACCCGCCACATTAAATTGGCGCCACCCGTGCTACGTCACATCAGCGCCCATCGGAAATATACCCGTCCGAACGGGTTAGCGTCGCGTAAACTCGCTTCGCATCCGGATTCCGAATAGTGGAAAAGTTAAAATAGGCCGTGCGACATCGCAGCGGCATCCGTTTGTATCTAGAGGAGACAGGGAAAACACGCAGGTAACACTTTCATCTACCTAACATTCGCGATTTGAAGGCATTAACGGATACAAACCCTTACAAAAGTCGGCTCGGGGACACCGAGTCTGACGGTAAGCGTGAATATCCGACCGGCAAACTCGAAATAAAACACGAGAGTAGAAAAACGCGAATGAGAGACTGATCCAGGATTAGTCGGCCAGGGGATACCGGGAAGACAAATCCGAGATCAACTCCACACCGTTATAAAACATCACACCGATACACAAAGGGAAACTGGGAAAAAAAAAATCGGGAAATTAGAACAAGCAAGCGGATACAAACAGTTGCAAAAAGTCGGCTCGTGGAGTCGACTGTAAATGTGAGTATTCGACCGAGAAAGTATAGTAAAAATTTAGAAAACCGCGAAGGAAAAACTCGAAGTAAGTATATGCTTATCCAGGATTGGTCGGCCAGGGGTTCCGGGAAGATAAATCTGGGGATAAGCATCCGACCGAAATCAGTAAAATAAACCAGTAAACCGAGGGGGAATAAATACCGATAGTAAGCACCGCATAGATAAATTAAAATACTCCGCTAATATTCCGACAAAGATAGTGAAGGTAGATAGATAAAAGTCCGTCCGACCGTTTAAAAGACAAAGCAACAATTCTTTAACGTACAGAAAAAAATATATACCTAGCGATAAAGATAATAGATCCGCCACCCGTTATTTTCCGTCAACGTTCCGTTTACGTTAACTGCTAACCGTTTACGTTAACTGCTAACTGTTATCAGTATTATTTTCGTTAACCGTTATCATAACTGCTATAGTTATCGTCACAACTCCGTCCGTTATAATAGAAAATAAATTCAGAAGCTAGAACCGGTGACGTCTTTAGGATAAAACATATCAATTAGTATATAATTACAATAACAGTACAAAGATACATTGGGATAGGTAAACGATAGAAATAAAAGAGAAATCTAGCGAGAGGATGCCCACATCCTGGATATACGGACTAAATAAACAAAAATTAACCGAAGAACTAGCGAACAGAAATATAACAGTTACACCCACGAGTACAGTCGACGACTTACGTAAGCAACTAGCTCAAATAATAAAAACCGAGGAAAAACCGACCGAAGACTGTACAATGGAGAACGAAGAGGGAATAAAAGAATTCGATAAAGCCATATCCCGATGGAAAATACAATATGACACAACAGGTGACGCCGTAGAATTTCTGGAAAGAATAGAGGAGCTAATAGACACATTAAAAGTTGAGAAAAACAAAATAATACACTTAATACCCAGATGTCTCAATGGCAAAGCATTACTATGGTACAGAAACAATAAACAATTCTGGAAAACCTGGGAAGATTTCAAGGAAAACTTTAAGCTATACTATTATCCGAGGAATTATGAGAAAAACCTGTTAGAAACAATCATAAATAGACGGCAACGACCCGGAGAAAACTTCGTACAATATTTAACCGACATACAAACACTAGTAAGAAGATACGGAAAGCTTACACCGGATCAACAGCTGGAACGAGTATATGACAACATGAGGTCTAATTATCAATACTACATAAAAAGGAAAGAGTTCGACACTATCACGGAGCTCATTAAGTTAGCGAGAGACTATGAGAAGATAAACACAGAAAGAGAGAAATACAGAAAGCCAAATTATCAGCACAGAGAAACCGAAGCAGAGCAAACTGACAGAGCGACAGAAAAATCGGAACCCGAAGCACAAAGGAGAAAACTGATCAACCAGGATTATGATCCAAAAACCTGCTGCTGGAAGTGTGGGAAGAAAAGCCACAGATCAAAGGATTGTCGGAATAAACAAGTCATATTCTGCTGCAGATGCGGACTACTAGGAAAATTAACGAAAGACTGCTGCAAAGAGACAGACAGATCGAACAGAACGGAGACACAAGCGTATACAGTAAATACACAAGAAGAAAAGGATAAGAGGATCTTCACCGAGTTAAAAATATATGGAAAACCGTTCCGCGCCTTAGTCGACACAGGTTCAACGGGTACCTACATCAACAAGGAAATCATGGAACACGTCAAAAAACATAAGAAAGGAACATTAAGGAAAGAAACTACAGTAAAATTAGCAGACGGATCCAAGGTAACTACAGATACAGCTGTAAACCTGGAATTAGAACTAAACGGAAGAGTTCTAACACACCAAGCCATCTATCTCCCATCAACGACAGGGATGATAATGGGGATGGACCTACTCGCAAGATTCGGAATCACAATAGACTGGAAAGTGGTAAAACGCGAGCAAACTGAGAAAAGAAACGCAGAGGCAAAAGGGAAAAATGAAAATTCCATAACCACCAAACAAAAAAGAATCCGACGAAACATTCTGAAAGAAGAATCCGAGAAAATTGAAGGAAGCCCAAAAGAAAGAAAGATAAAACAGAAACGACCGGGGAAACAAAAGGTGATAGTGAAGGAACCATCAAGGAACCAAGTATATGCCACAACAGTGGAGAAAAAAGAGTGGTATACAAAAAAATACGACAGCGTAATCAGTAAACCCGACGCTGACACTGACTACTGCATACGCGAAGGAAAATTGTACAGAAGGATAATTAACCCACGTTACGGAGGAAAACTAGATTCGGCAACCGAATGGAAATTATGCGTGGCAAACGAAGACAAGGAAAAGGCATTGAGACAAAACCATGACGAGCCGAACGCGGGTCACCTAGGAACGTCAAAAACATTCAACAAAATCGCTTCGCGTTATTACTGGCCAGGAATCTTCAGAGATGTGGCAAAATATGTAAACCGGTGTGAAACGTGTCAAAAACACAAAAGTTCACAAAGAAAAAAGCCTGGCGTAATGCACATTAAGAATCCAGATAAACCGTGGCAAGTGGTCACAACCGACCTGATCGGTCCACTTCCGCGATCCTCAAAAGGGGTATCAGTGAATCATCGTGGTCCACGACAAGTTCACAAAATGGTCGGAAATAAAACCTCTGAGGACCGCAACCGCGAATACGGTAGGAAATGCCCTAAAGAAGTGCATCTTAATGAGAGATGGGGGAGTAAAAACGCTGCCAAGCTACAACGCAAAAATAATCGCAATGATAGCAGCATTTATAGAGAAAAACCACAAGACACGGGACGAATATTTAACCGAAGGCAATTTCGCGCGAAATACATCGATCCAAGAATCGACAAAAGACATCCCAGCATTCTTGTTACCCCCACGTTAAAAGAAAAACAAAAATCAGAAGAAAGTTACCGAATAGTCAGAAATAACCAGTTCAAAAAGAATAAACAGTTATAAGAAAACGTGTTTAATAGCAAATAACAGTTACAAAAACGTCAACGTTGAAACGTTATTAACAAAGAATAAACAGTTATAGAAAAACGTGTTTAACAACGAATAACAGTTACAAAAACGTCAACGTTTAATGGTATGAAGAACCTTAAGGCCCATCTAGCACGGAATAAATCCGTGACCGCACACACACACGCGCACAAAAATCAAACGAAATAAGGAAGAAATTTAGAACTACCCTCAAAAACAAGATATAGATATGGATATAAAGAAAGATAAGCAGGAAATTTTCCGAGAATAAAAGAAACAACAAGAGCTGAATGAAATTGAGAACTACCCTCAAAAAAAATGTAGACGACCTTATAAAAAGGAAGGCAGGGGGGAACATCACATGTTTGATAGGGTAAACATAGTGTGAGGGTTAGAAAATAACAGAAGGGGAGATGGGGGTAGGCAAACCACCAAGAGATAACCAGGTATCTAAGTCTGTGATTTTTACAGGTAAAAATCTTCCGAGGAAGGAGGGGGATGTGACGATGCAGTCACAAGTACCCGCCGGGCGCCGCACCAGAACATTCGAGGCACCGATGACTCACCACCGAACACGGATTACGTGACCGTCATCCATGCAGTTGCGCAAGCGCCTTGAACATTCGGGACCGGCAGCCAATGAGCGCGCAGGTGCGCGCGCACCGACCCCGCCGTACCAGCCTCCTGTCGTTCGCCTATAAATACGCCGCGCCGACACTCGGCCAGCAGTTCGTCTGGGAACGCCATTCGCTACACACGTCGGAACGGGGTCGCCGATTCGACGAGCGGTGGTGGAACCAGCGAACGACCCAGGAGGTGCTGGTCGGCCCTAGGTCTCGCCTAGGTCCGTCAGGCCTACCGAAAATTCCCGCTCCCCCCTCGCGTATCCCTCGTGTATCCCTCCGTGCCCGTGCCGACGGCGGCACGCGATAGTGTGTAAATAGCGTGAGTGTGTTTAAAGGAAGGCTCCATCTGAGCCCCCACTTAGTATCAGTCTAGCAGGACTAAGTGCACTAGCTGTAAGAACCATTGATTGTGAATGATTAATAAACGCCCGAGAGCGCAGTGCATGCGTTGTTACCCGTGTTTACTTTAAAATCCCCGAACCCCGTTAGGGATAACCCGGACGAAGGTTCGATCCCTTCTCCTCAATGTGCGTAGCGAGGCCCGCCGGGACCTCCGATCTACCCCGCTACGTTACAAATTATATGTCTGTGTTAACTGGAATACTTCATTATTCTTTCATAAAGAATTGCAGCTTTATTTATCTAAGAATAACTTATTTATTGACTCTACAAAAAATACTTTCTTGCTTACAAGTTCAGACAAGAATGATAAAAAATTGCATTAAGAATTTATGTATATTCCTTCAACAATAATATTGTTTAGACAAGAATTTTTTTACTTTTGATTCAAAGTACATAATAGATACATTTTTAGAATCTAATATTTTATAGCAAGAAAAAAATTGTTTTATTAAAGCCCTCAAATGACAATTATTGCCTCTTAACCTAAGAATATGGATTCAAATACCAGCTAAGAACAAACATTTTGTGTCAAGAAATAGTTTTTTCATTGAAGACTGATTGATTTTACAATAAGAAATCTGTCAATATTGATTTGAATATTTACTGTTCTTAAATTAAGAATTACAACTGTCTGCCATTGAGACCTCCTTTTCTTGGTAAGAGAAATTCAACAGGTTTGCCGTGAGTGGCATGTCTCTTATCTGAAGAATATTGTTTATAAAATTTATGAAGAACCAACATTTTTAGTCAAGAAAATATCTTCTTCATTGAATATAGTTATCTTTTACAGTCAATTATATGTCTGTGTTAACTAGAATACTTCATTATTCTTTCATAGAGAATTGCAGCTTTATTTATCTAAGAATAACTTATTTATTGACTGTACAAAAAATACTTTCTTGCTTACAAGTTCAGACAAGAATGATAAAAAATTGCATTAAGAATTTATGTATATTCCTTCAACAATAATATTGTTTAGACAAGAGTTTTTTTACTTTTGATTCAAAGTACATTATAGATACATTTTAAGAATCTAATATTTTATAGCAAGAAAAAAATTGTTTTATTAAAGCCCTCAAATGACAATTATTGCCTCTTAACCTAAGAATATGGATTCAAATACCAGCTAAGAACAAACATATTTTTATGTCAAGAAATAGTTTTTTCATTGAAGACTGATTGATTTTACAATAAGAAATCTGTCAATATTGATTTGAATATTTACTGTTTTTAAATTAAGAATTACAACTGTCTGCCATTGAGACCTCCTTTTCTTGGTAAGAGAAATTCAACAGGTTTGCTGTGAGTGGCATGACTCTTATCTGAAGAATATTGTTTATAAAATTTATGAAGAACCAACATTTTTAGTCAAGAAAATATCTTCTTCATTGAATATGGTTATCTTTTACAGTCAATTATATGTCTGTGTTATCTGGAATACTTCATTATTCTTTCATAGAGAATTGCAGCTTTATTTATCTAAGAATAACTTATTTATTGACTAAATACTTTTTTGTTTACAAGTCCAGACAAGAATGATAAAAAATTGCATTAAGAATTTATATGTACATATATTCCTTCAACAATAATATTGTTTAGACAAGAGTTTTTTTACTTTTGATTCAAAGTACATTATAGATACATTTTTAGAATCTAATATTTTATAGCAAGAAAAATATTGTTTTATTAAATCCCTTAAATGACAATTATTGCCTCTTAACCTAAGAATATGGATTCTAATGCCAGCTAAGAACAAAAATTTTATGTAAATAAATATTTACTTCATTGAATATTGATTTCTTTTACAATTAAAAATCAGTCTGTATTGATTTGAATACTTACTGTTCTTCAATTAAAAATTACAACTGTCTGCCATTGAGACCTCTTTTTCTTGGTAAGACAAATTCTACAGTTTTGCTGTGAGTGAAATGGAACTAAACTCAATTTCGTTTCTAGAATTGATGAAGAACCAACATTTAATGTCAAGACAATATCTTTTTCAGTGAATATGGATATCTTTTTACAATATTATTTATAACAAGCGGAAACCCGCGACTTCGTTCGCGTTGATATTGGTTTTTGAAAATCCCGTGGGAACTTTTGATTTTCCAGGACAACAAGTAGCCTATCTGTAGTAACTCGTCCCCAAAACGAAAAAATCCCATGGGATTTGGAATGCAATTCCTTACAGAATCAGGGTTGAGAAGCTGGATATGTACTCGAGTTTATTCAACGATAAAGTCTTTAATTCGTACCCCCAAATTGGGGGCCCCAATATCAATATAAATAACGACGACAGTTCCTAAATCCCATTAGTTTTGGGGATCAGATCCCCGACATCATCAAAATTGAGGAGTTGGAATCCAAATTTTTTGTAGGACAGTGTCGCAATGTTTATCTATCGATTAAAAAAAATTACCCAAATCGGTTCAAAAATCTCAGAGATATCGGTGTACATAGGGGAGCGGGGGGCTAGTTGTAACGGGGGTAAGAAGTAACAGCTTAATTACTCAGCAGATTTCAAATATTTTGTTTTCAATTTACACTTAATCTGCTCCTTATGACTAGGCCTATGACGTAAACACAGCCAGTAAGACGTGGGAGAGCGCAGTGAGTGGTTCTGAGCAGGTGCATCATTTTTACCAGGTAACATAAAAAAAAATAGTTCGAAAAATTTGATTCTACGTTACTGCAATGTCTTTTTGAAATAAGTATCTATTTATTTGTGTAGTTAATCTTTTAAGCTATCTTGTGTAACTACTTTCATTTGATAATAACATAAACTTTTTGTACAATAAACAAAAATGTGCAAAATTTTGGCATGGGGCTAGTTGTAACAAAATTGCGGGGCACATTGTAACATGTTACAACTTGCCCCTTCATGTTTTATGTGAGTGCTTATGCTTGTTGTTACCCATACACACATACTAACAGATTTATCTTAATCAATTTCTTTTAGTGTCTTAGGATGAGAAATTATAAGAAAAAGCCAGAAAGGGCCGCTAAATCTCAAGACATCTACAAACTGGCCGCAAGGGAATTTTATGAAACTTCCCTGAAAGGGAACAACCCTGATTATGATGATGAATATACGCAAAGCTGCTGCAATGCTTGATCGCGTTGCCATTTATCTCTGTTTAGATATAACAAATAGAAATAAAACGACGAGCCTCTTTCTGTACGATACGTCAAACCGAGATGTACTACTAGATATAGTTAATGATGATTTTTAATTCGCAAAGATTTAAAGAAGCTTTGGAAGAAGTATATTTTGAAACTTTACTGGTTCAATGACCAAAAATTATGTTAAGTTACTGGAAGTTATTTGGTCTGTTGATAGGAATATTGTTATTTTATTTAAAAGACTAATTATATACTAAGTAATAATAAAGATCTCTTAATTTTCATAAAGAAACATTGCTTAAGTACCTAATTGGTTTGTAATAAATACGTAAGTTATATTTTTACGTTTGTAAGTTATATTTTTCATATTAATTTACAATAAATGCCTTAACATCGTACAGATATTTTGTTTTATTATGGTGTTACTACTTGCCCCACGCCAGTTACAACTTGCCCCGAGAACGGGGTAAGTTGTAACATGCTACTACTTCCATTAAAAAGTCATTTTTATAAGGATTTGATAGCAATTTCAGCCCAATTATCATTCTATTCGACACTTGAATAGATATTCTTCCATTTAAAAATGGTTTATCATGGAAATATTCAATGTTTTAATTTCCCCATTGAAAAAACTATTGTTACAACTAGCCCCCCGCTCCCCTATATGTAGAAAAACACAACTCCTCCTTTTTTGAAAGTCGGTTAAAAAGTAGCCTATATTATACCCTGGTTAATTCTCTACTTGTATGTGAAAGTCCCGTCAAAATCGGTTGAGCCGTTCCGAAGATTAGCCCGTTCAAACAGACAGACAGACAAAAATTTTAAAAATGTGTGATTATGTGTGTGGTTATGGTACCGTTCAAATAATCTTATGAGCTTAATATGAGGTAGTTATTTCGAAATTACAGACAGACACTTCAATTTTATTTATTATTAAGTATAGTTATAGATAGTATAGATTAGGTAGGTAGGAAAACCGGTAAGTACTGGTTATGTTCAAAATTAGCGGTAATTACCGATACCTTCGATTATCGGGAGCATACCCCAGTCCCCTATCCCCTAAATTCTATCAGTACCTATGTACCATATATATACCGATTCAATTTGATATGCCTATACCTACCTAAGCTCACTGCATTTATAATTTCGTAAATACTCCTACAGGTAGATTGAAACTTGGATTAACATATTATAGGCTACTTTTTATCCCGAAAAATTAACGGGAACTGAAGAAAAACTACCACGTGGACGAAGCTGCGGGCCCACCCTATTATTGAGAAACTAGATTATGCCCACGGCTTCGCCCGTGTGGATTTAGGTTTTTAAAAATCCCGTGGGAACTTTTGATTTTCAATCTCAGAGGTATCGGTGTACATAGGTAGAAAAACACAACTCCTCCTTTTTTGAAAGTCGGTTAAAAAAGTAGCCTATGTTACTCCCTGGTTAATTCTCTACTTGTATGTGAAAGTTCCGTCAAAATAGTTTCAGCCGTTCCGACGATTAGCCCGTTCAAACAGACAGACAGACAGACAGACAGACAAAAATTTTAAAAACGTGTGATTTGGTTATGGTACAGTTCAAATAACCGTTAATATGAGGTAGTTATTTCGAAATTACAGACAGACACTTCAATTTTATTTATTAGTATAGATAAATAAAATTAATCTTAAACCATAGGTTGGTAGGTCAAGGTCTGTAGTCAAGGTAAACATTAGTTCTACTGCTAAAGTCTAGATGGCGTTTGCCATTTAACATTTTTTTAACAATAATACCTACCTAATATTCTTAAAACAAAAGTTTATGCTTTTGGTTTAAAACACATAAAAATAACTACCTACATTTTAACCGTTGACACACGGTATGAACTTGAAAAAACTGGTCAAGTGCGAGTCGGGCCTCGCTCTTTGAGGGTTTCGCACATAATTATGAACAACATAATATTTTGGGCGTAAGAAATATTTCATTTCCGAGCTAGACATCGCAACAAACCGTGCTAGAAAAACCACAGCTTACAAACTACTTTATGAATCGTTGTTTTTAGTATTTGTTCAATCATTTGTTCAATCATCGCTTGTCAACAATCATGCATGATTGTTGACAAGCGTAAGTCTATCACACGTTAAAAAACCTATTTTACTATAAATACCCTGGTATAAGGCCCCGCGTGCAGTGTAGATACAGATGTCAGTGATAAAAACCAAGACCGAAGTCTTAACAAAAAGTCTGAAAGACCTCTAAAATCGGTCACCCATCCAGTTGCCGACTTGGGTAAACGTTGCTTAACCAGCGCAATCTACTGATATTATGCACTCGCAATTACACACTCACGTCTCAAGAAGTCAGGATAATTTTCTTTTTTTTTTTACTGTTTCTCTCGTAAAGAAAATACCCGTGATATAACATAGCCTAGGTATTCGAATTAAATTTCGAAATGTGTCAAAGGCTTCAAGGGCTTGTGCTCCAATAAGAGAAAAGGTCTTTAAGTTTTGACTAACTGTAGTGCACATACCTTTTATGCAATCGAATGCAATACAAGGTAGATTCATGCTACACGGTGTGCGGACCATGCCGGTCAAGGCCAGGAACGTGCCTTAATGCCAAAAACCGCATTAAAATTGGTGCAGTTATTTTTCAGGTAACAAAAAAAATACACGAACGCACAACCTCTAACACCAAACGTATAATGTGTAATATACGCATACGTGAATGAATGTATTCAATGTAAATCAACAGTTTCTCGAAGAGTATATTTTATTCGAAATATAAATTAATTGTTCATCATCATTTTTCTTACTGGCCAATGATTTTTTCCATTGAAAACTTGTTTTACCAATTTCTCCAAGATTACTGAACTGATATGCGTGATTATTTTTTAATCTAGGAACAAGTAACTAGAGTAGGTAGGTATTACTTTATCTTAGTTTTTAATCGACAGTTGAGGATGTTTTCAAAATGGTCCCATAGATTTTTTGGAAAACAAAAGAAAAAACAAGTTTTTCACACGCTGTAGCGCCGCGTTTTCGTGAAAGCGAAACTTCAATGTTCGATAAAATTTTCAGTTTTTGAGATAATTTAATGATTCTTTAAGATTTTTGTTTTATTTCACTTAAATTTTCATAATTAATTAAAAAAAATATTTGAAAATTTGTCCATTGTAAAAATCTATCAGTGTGACCTTTGTACCATCTCCGTTTCGTCGTGGTTAAAATCTATCATTCGAAATCTGCTCTACATAAACAGCGCAGCTTGTAAATCAAATTAGACGGTTCTTGTACAGTATATATCTTGTGTATATAAGATTCCTAAATCTGGGAGCATGGTGCCAGTGCTCCCGTCAAGTCGAGCAAAAACAAAAAACAAAGGCGCAGCTGTCGTATCTTTTCTCTAAGCATTTCAGGCCATTTTCGATCCCCTGTAACTTCGTCGTGGATAAAACTAGAAGCCTGAATTTTTCAGTGTCAAAGACAACTAAACTTAACTAGGGACATAACCAAATTACATTTAATTTGAAGCTACAGTTTAAGAACTATTGCAAGTCAAAGTTTCTTAGTTTTGTAAGTGACACACCACCGATCATGAATATTCTAAGGTACCTCTAGCAGACACATAAGCTTCAAATATTGAACACAATTAGTGCTTAGCCTATAAAGCAAGGAAAAATTCAAACATATCGCAGTTTCAGTCCCGTTTTCTAGACATACTCACTGCATTAGTAACTTTGTAATCTTATATGTATAAATGTATCTTTTGCAGTTTTGATGGGTTACGATTTTTCGACACATATCTACACTACTTAAATAGACAAGAATGTCCTCCCGACCGAGATTTGGCCACGGCGGCCAATCTCAACCAAATATGAAAATTCTGATAGGAAAAACCGACCAATCAAACCGGATAGAGATCAGGCACTGGAATGAGCGACGACTTTATGTGCTTTTCGAGGCGGGTAACTTACCGTCAACTTCAACTAAGAACTTCTTGACAGAAAATCTTAATACCTACACAGTGCACGCATGGACATCGGTTCTTCAGTATTCAAGCGTGGGGCACTTTCGAGAGTAGGCGGTTTATTTCTAATTAATGCCGACTTCGATAATATTAAAGCGCAGGAATTCGCAATTTGTGAATACAATATAATTAGAACCATCATTTACCTTCCAGGCTTGTCAAAAACTGTTACTTCAAGGCCTTTAAGAAAAGTCCACATTAATACTAATTAATTATGATGTCAAATTTTTTGTTATTTCTTGTTTTAGAATTTGTTGTTCATTAAAAAGAAAATAATAGAATATATAGGTATTTTTATATTTTCAAAATTTTATTCACATTGTTTTTTTTTTCGATAAAATAAATATAATTATTATACACATTACTTATTATTAACAACTAGATTTGTACACATTGGTAAAGTGATCACCAGCCGTGACCGTAGCCGCCGTATGAGCCGTAGCCGCCGTATGAGCCGTATCCGCCGTATGAGCCGTAGCCGCCGTATGTGATGGCTGGCGCGGCCGAGTAAGTGATAGCCTGTTTCAGGACGGGTGCAGCGGCGTAAGTGGCAACTGGGGCAGCGTGGGCAGCGTAAGTCAGGGGAGCGGAGTACGCGGCACCAGCGGCGTATGCTGAGTAAGCAGGAGCAGCGTACGTCGAGTAAGCGGGGCCAGCGGCGTAGGTTGAGATCGCGGGTGCAGCGTAGCTCTTGATGACTGGTGCTGCAGCGTAAGTAGCGACGGGAGCGATGGCTTTAGCCACTACGGGTGTGCCGTGGGAGGTGTGGGTGGAGTAGGACACTGAGGATACTGCAGGCGCGACGGCCTTGACGACGGGTGCGGAGTACGCTACGGGGGCTGCGGCGTACGAGGTGATGGCGGGTGCGGCGTACGACGACACGGCGGGAACGGCGTACGACGAGATGGCGGGAGCGGCGTAGGTGGAGTAGGCTGGCGCAGCTGAGTATGTAGCGTATGAGGCCACTGGGGCGGCGGCGTATGAGGCGCCGTATAAGCCACCAGCGCGGGCGGTCGCTACCGCGCACAGGAATACTAGAAACTGTAACAAAGACAAATAAACCAATTAATACAATATAAATTTTGTCCTATTTTACAGATATTTTCATCATCAAAATAAATGTAAAGTTGTCTTGATTTTATGTACATAATGTTCGTGACTTCATTCCCGAAGGAACTTTTTTACGGGATGAACAGAGAACAGACGAACATTCATTATTACCTATAAATGTAAATATTCATTAATATGTATATCGATAGGTACATGGATGATATCTGATTAATGTGATTTGAAATCTAATTAATCGTGTGCGATTAAAATTTGTAATTTATAAATTAGAAATATTTTTTGTTAGAGATAAATAAATTTGTTTTTTTTCTAAATATTATTGCAGCAAGCGCTTAAAATAATATTTTTATTTTAAAACGAGTGCAAATAATGTTTAATTCAGTATCGGCAACGGATTTCAGCGAAGCATTTAGGCGTTAATATTATAAAAATATATTCATTTTATAATATTAATTTATTTTTACCTTAGCAGCCATTTTATGATATTAAATCCACTACGGCAAGTGATACGGTTACATCGCGGCCGCGAACTTTTATACCATTCGCAAATTACATCCCCGTGCAGCGGCTATTTTAGAGCTCTGATAACAAATGTCAACATAACTACTTAATACTTACATACAAATAAATAAAGTTGAAGTATCTGTGTGTGATTTCAACATATCCGTACCTCGTTTTATGATTATTTCGATGGTCTAGAAGACAAACGTGCTAATTAAACGATTGTTTATTTTTCAAGAGAGCAATTTAATTCTATAGATTAGATTCTTATGATCTTTGTGAACTATTTGTTTCACTACTTGTTAACATCATAACAACATAATCCCATCTATAAGGAAAATATTTGGCAGATAACGACTCAGTTAACTTGTATCTATTTAATATGTTGTATAATCCGGGCTGTTTTTATTATGAATGAAATAAAATATATATTGTTATCTTGCGGTTTATATTTCTTAAACATGAAAAAACTTGGAACAATTGCGTCTTATTTTCGTAATATGATGATTCATGACATTTTCGGTTTGACAATGGTTTGACAGTTGACACTTGGCCACAGAGCAAAACAAAACACACGAACATGCCCCCGGCGTTGGAAGAGCTCACTTCCAAAAACAGGTCTCAATCCTTTGTAACCGGATCACACGTCACTGGTAGGGGGCAGATCTTCGAGAATGCCCGCCGAATCACATTGCCAGAAGCCGTACGTATCGCTGCAACCCTGGAGACTCCATCCTTTCCGGGAAATGTAGCGATGATGCGTCCCATGCTCCACTTTAGAGGAGGGCTATTGTCCTCCTTGATAAGCACAAGGGTGTCTTCTTTTAAAGTGTCGCCAGCCTGAATCCATTTCGTCCTCACTTGGAGCTCGGAGACGTATTCTTTAGCCCAACGGCGCCAGAAGTGCTGTCGGGCTTGTTCCACTCGTTGATAGCGCGTAAGACGATGGACTGGTACTTGCTCGTAATCTTCACACGCAGGCGACGTCAGCGGACGGCCAACCAAGAAATGTGCGGGTGTGAGTGGGGTGTAATCATTAGGATCAGTCGACATAGGAGATAAGGGACGGGAGTTAAGGACGGCTTCCACCTGGGCTAACACCGTGATAAACTCCTCAAATGTAAAGTTTGCGTTGCCTACTACCCGTTTTATGTGATGCTTACATGACTTCACCCCTGCTTCCCACAAACCACCAAAGTGCGGAGAATATGGAGGAATAAATTTAAATTTAATATTATTGTTGACAGCAAAATCTTTTATGTTGTCTGCGCAATTAGCTAAAAATTTTGAAAATTCTATCATTAGACCAGTAAAATTTCTTCCATTATCAGAGAAGATTTCAGCTGGTTTGCCACGTCTCGAGATGAAACGCTTTAATGCCAGCAAATAAGCATCAGTCGATAAATCTCCAACTAGCTCAAGGTGAATAGCTCGAGTTGTGAAGCAAACAAAAAGACTTACGTAGGCTTTAATTAGTTTAGCGCCTCTTCCTTTTCGATTCAGTACGAACACTGAAAACTTGGAGCTAGACGCTCTGCTGGGAGGTTGCCCATTATTGGTGTAAGAGTTTTGCCGCTTAAACGTGTACAAATTACACATTCATGCACAACCTTTTTGGCGAGATTCCTCCCGCCAATAGGCCACCACGACTCGCGAATAGTAGATAAAAGCAACTGTGGAGCTGCATGCAATTGCCGTTTATGTTCATAGCGGAACAACAGATAGGTAAAGAAGTGCTTTGCTGCTAAAAGAATAGGATGCTTTTTACCGTAGTCAAATTCAGCAGCGTTGGTTAGCCGACCGCCCACTCTAATCAATTGATTTTCATCGATGAATACATTTAATTTCATTAAATTACTTCGCTTTGATAACGGTTTTTTATTGCGTAAAATATTGTATTCGGCAAAAGATTCTTGTTGCGATAACCGAGCAAGAGCATTTACAGCCCCTCGCAACTCATCCACGCTCAACGTACCGGACAGTTTCTCATTGGATGATTGCGCATTGTGGACGAAACGTCTAACATACGCCATAGTACGCTGAAGGCGGTTGAATTGCGAGAACCTGGAAAACTCAATTACAGGATCAATGGGACGATCGTCTCGCGAAGTATCAGTGTGAGTATGTAAAACTTTGACCTCAGGCAGATCCTGGGTGACGGGAGGTGTCTGAATAACGTGTGGCGTAAAATTTGGATCATGCAAAAATTGTGGGCCTTCCCACCACAGACTCGACATTTGGAGTGATTTTAGATCAACACCTCTCGAAACCAAATCTGCTGGGTTATCTTGAGTCGCTACATGACGCCATGCATAATCACGCGTCATTTCTTGTACCTCGACTACTCTATTTTGTACGTATGTTTTTAGTGGATACGGTGGTGTACGGAGCCACGCTAGCACTATAGTCGAGTCAGTCCAGAGAGTGACGTCATCGAACTTACAACGCAGGGATTCGATTATTTTGATGCAAAGTTTGGCACCTGTTAAGGCACCACACAGTTCCAACCTAGGAACGGTTAAAGGTTTTAAAGGAGCTACCTTTCCTTTTGCGCATAGTAACCTTACCGTAACGTTATCGTTTTGCGTCAATGTGCGTATGTATGCACATGCACCATATGCCTTCTGTGAGGCGTCCGTGAAAACGTGTAATTCCGCGCGCGTTCGATCCCTAGCAAAGGAATGACGCGGTATTTGTAAAACACTTAGCGTGTCTAAATTACTAAGAAACCGGTTAAACTCGTTGGTCACATCCTCGGGTAATTGCGTATCCCAATCTATCTTTAACAGCCATAATTTTTGTAACAGAATCTTTACCGTCATGATAGTAGCGCTTAGTAAGCCTAACGGGTCGAATATCTGCGATATTGTAGATAAAATCACGCGTTTCGTAATTTTATTGGAAGGTCGGTTAATTTTAGACTGATAATTAAGCATATCGGTTTGACTTATCCAGCTCAAACCCAGCGTTTTTGATTGAGGTGGATCCCCCAATGACAAATCCTTTAGCGTATGAGTCGACAGTGGTAAATCATCGTGTTTAAAATTAAAGACCCACTTTCGAAGAGGGAAACAACCCGAGGCTAAAACGTTCGCTGTTTTTTCGCATAAGTTTAATAACTCGTCTTTACTGTCCGACCCCGTTATCATGTCGTCTACATAAAAATCGTGGGTAATGATTCGCTTTACTTCTGTGTCGTCACACTCTATAGCTAACTGCTGTAAACATCGCACGCTAAGGAAAGGCGCTGATGCCGTTCCATAGGTAACCGTATTTAACCTATAGATTTCCAGTGGAGCTGTAGGATCTGAACGCCACAAGATAAGTTGAAGGTCGCGCTGACTGTCAGTTATTAAAACCTGCCTGTACATTTTCTCTATATCCGCGCACGCTATGTAGGCATTTTCGCGAAAACGCAATAAAATTGCAAATAAGTCACCTTGAATAGGTGGTCCAACCATTTGTAGATCGTTTAGGGATTTATCACTGGTTGATTTGGCACTAGCATCGAAAACGATGCGCAATTTAGTCGTGGAACTGTTTTCGTTGAATACACAAAAATGTGGCATAAAATAGTGAGGGGTAGGGTAATCGTAAATACGATCCATGTGACCCAGCCTTATGTACTCGTCGATAAACGCTTTATAAAGTTGTGCGCAATTCGTTGAGCGTGAAAGTTTCTTTTCGAGAGCAATTAAACGTTTGTATGCTTGTGCATATGTGTCTCCTAACAAGGAAGGAGAATCGCGAAGGGGTATTCTAACAATAAATCGTCCTTGAGGGTCGCGTTTCGTATTTTGAACGAAGTCTTCTTCGCAAGCACGCTCCATCTCAGACTGCGTATGAGCCCCAAGAGAAACTTCCTCGAGCTCCCAGAACTTCAGTAACTGAGAGTCGATTGACTGTGTGTAATTGCAATATACTGTATTAGAATTAACTGATAATTTATTTATCGGTCCTGATATGACCCAACCCAACTTTGTATTTTGTAGGAAAGGACCACTATCAAGAGGAATTTTTCCTTCACTTAACAGGTCCCAAAAGTGATCAGCACCTATCAAGATATCTATCTCATAGCCGTCCAGGTATGAGGGATCAGCTAGTGTTATGTGTTGCGGGATTTTAATTTGGTTCAAATTGATAGGTATAGATGGCGCCACTGGCGTTATTTGAGATAGCACCAAACATTGTAAGTGGGTAGAATATTCCCCATTTAGAGAGCGAATGTTAATTTTACATGATTGAAAACTTTGTGTGATGGAGTTTCCTATTCCTTGTATTTTTTGTGTGGACTGTATTAATTGTGTACTAATTTGATCGCAAATAGCTTTTCGTATAAAGCAGCACTGACTCCCACTATCAAGCAGAACGCGGCATATCATCGTTTTTCCTGAATCATCTGTTAATCTGACTAGCGCGGTCGATAACAAGACAGGTTGTGTGAGTGACGCCTGCGCGCATTGAACGTCTGTCCCACTAATAACCTGCGATGAATAGGTCTGAACTGATGTGCTTTGAGATGAGTCACTAGCGTCGGCCTGTGCTGATGCTAGTGGTAGTGCCACTTGACCTTCAGTAGCACTGCGGTCGCGATGGATGATCGTATTGTGCTTGAGGTTACACCGGCGGCAAGGGCCGAACCTGCATAAGCTGGGGCCGTGACCACCTTTCAAACAATTCTCGCATAATTTATTTTTATTAATAAAGTTAATTTTATCATCTATGTTTAAGTCTAAAAACGTTTGACATGAATACAAGTTGTGATTTGCTTTGCAATACGGGCATGATCTTTTAAACTGCTTATCAGAGTTAGAAGTTGACATGTTGCAGCGAACCTTGTTACCTGAAATATCCTTATTACCCGAGTTTACATGTTTTGTAAACTTATTAGAATCTTGATTATTTTTAGTGTGCGACACATGTAATGTTTCCAACATATCAGCCCTTGCCTTTAGGAAATCCAACAAATCACTCACATGTACTATCACTTTGCCTGTACTATCATTTTGTCGTTCACCTAATCCTAATTCACTTCTATGTTTTTCCCACGCTCGCTCCGTTGATTCGTCTAACTTTGAAACAACCATATAAATAATCAAGGTGTCCCAACTTTCCGTTGGTTCCCCGAGTAACTTGAGAGACCGTAGGTTTTTCAACACACTATCAATCAACTTGCGCAGAGATATGGGTGACTCCTTAGATATATGTTGCAGGCTAAACAACGCTTTGACATGATTGTGAACGAGTAATCTACTATTGTTATATCTATTCATAAGTAGTTCCCATGCAACAAAGTAGTTATCGGGTGTGAATTCAAGTGAATTAATGACTAATGCTGCCGGCCCCTTAAGCGATGACTTTAAGTAATGAAATTTTTGTATATTACTTATAGTATTTGACACATGAACGAGGGACACATATGTATTTTTAAATTCAAGCCACTGTTCGTACGAACCATCAAATGTAGGTAGATTAATAGTTGGCAGCTTTACCGCCTGATGCACATTTCCCAAGCACTCATTCCGAACTGTAGGTGGCACAGTATCATTGCCTAAGAGACACTCAGCTTGAGCTATGATGGCATAATATTTGTTTTCAAAACTCTCACGCTCCTCCAGCTGATCTTCCCCATCTGAGTCTGGAAGAACCCCGTCCAACTTTGTCTGAATTTGATTGAACTCTGACAATAAACTAGATGCACCTTGTATTCTTAAGGTGAATTCTGCCCGCTTACTGCGATCTAAGAATTGGTTTTCATAGGAACTAACATATGCCGATAATTTGGTTAATCTGCCCTTCAAAACACCCCTTTGTTTGACTAACTCTTTAATTAACTGCGCACTTGGGTCCAACAAAGGAGATTTAGGCAAAGTAAGATCAGTTTTTGACATTTTTTTAACATTTAACACCACACTTTTTGGTTAAATAAATTAAGTAACTAAATAAATAATTAACCCAGGAATTGGGAAGCAACAATAGGGAATTAGATTGGAATTAGATGGGATAAGTCTTGGCCGGCACGTCTCACCGTCTTGCTGCAGTGATGCGAAGTCGCGCCGTCTTGTTCCGTCGTACTGGTATCTTTCTGAATATCCGGTTCGAAGGACCAATGTTTTTATTATGAATGAAATAAAATATATATTGTTATCTTGCGGTTTATATTTCTTAAACATGAAAAAACTTGGAACAATTGCGTCTTATTTTCGTAATATGATGATTCATGACATTTTCGGTTTGACAATGGTTTGACAGTTGACACTTGGCCACAGAGCAAAACAAAACACACGAACACGGGCTAATCTCCGGAACGGCAGAAACTATTTTGATGTGACTTACATGCAAGTAGAGGATTTTACAAGGAGTGATCTATATTCAAGGCTACGATTTATCCCAAAAATGAATATTTTCAGGATAAATAGGGTTCATTAGGCAGCCAACTGATTCACGAGGAAGGAAGAATAAGGTGTATAATTTACCAGGTCAAGCGTAAAGCGGAACTATGTGAAGATAATTTTGATAATTCAGTGAAAATACAATTAACGGAGAATATTCTTGTCGTACGCCGAAATAAAACCAGTGAGTATTCTATGCTACCCGTGCGAAGTCAGGGCTTCCTAGTTTTCTTATAAATATAATTTACAACATGCGCTTTGGAATAGCTTTTTACTTTGTAATCCACAAGTATAAATTAGAAATTTAAAAAACCCCCGACACTCGCCATTTTGTGGCGGCGGCCATCTTGGATTTGCAACAGTGCTATTCTACTAGTCAAGCCCTTTCATTTGATACCCATATTAAGTGGTTGTGAAAAAATATGTAATCCGCCATTTTGTAGCGGCGGCCATATTGGTCCGATTTTCATTACACATAGCTAACAACACTCTCGACTAATTCACCTTTCAAACAAAAAAAACCGCATTCAAATCGGTCCACCCGTTTGAGCGCCACAGGGGAACAGACAGACACACACACACACACACACACACACAGACACGTCAAACTTATAACACCCCGTCGTTTTTGCGTCGGGGGTTAAAAATAGGCATAATTTATTACTTAAGTACTATATTATTCATGACCTACTACTCACTTCAGATAGTATACTAATATTTTTCGTGTAGGGTTTACATAATTACAAAGTAAGTTTTAAACCGCGGTGGTACCTGTTGTGATTAGGGTGGTGTGCCCCAGTTGCGATAGCACATAATTATTATCTCTTGATGCAAAATTAAGTCAGTGACTGACCAACTTTGGTTGTCCGGATCTTCAACTTCCTTCAGGCAGTTAAAGCACGATAGGCCTGTGGTCTCGTTTATTATTAGATATCACTAACATTTGGAAACAATCGTTTTAACGAACCCATTATCCTAAGGGCCGAAATCTTTGAATCGTATGCGGAAAGTTTTGGGAGTTCCACCGTGTTATTATACCGACTAAATTATCACCATAGTATGATTAATGGAAAGGTTTACGAATTGCGATACAGCAATTTTTGATGAAAAAAAAATGTAACGTGACATTCGCTTCTATTCTGTGTAGCATAATTGAATACTAATATGATTGTGTTTACTACACAGCAAGGGCTCATTTTCATTGGTTGATGGAGAACGCAGAAAAATGCTGTTGGTTTCTATCAATAACAGGTGAGTTCCATCCAGCCATAAGCCTCCTGTGGGTTGTTCATGCATGCTGTGTCTAGGAATTTTCATCTGTGAATAGGAATTTTCTGGGTAAGCACGTTCCAACTTAGACCTCGTCATTGCTTTCCATCAGGCATGATTGTTGACAAGCGTAAGTCTATCACACGTTAAAAAACCTATTTTACTATAAATACCCTGGTATAAGGCCCCGCGTGCAGTGTAGATACAGATGTCAGTGATAAAAACCAAGACCGAAGTCTTAACAAAAAGTCTGAAAGACCTCTAAAATCGGTCACCCATCCAGTTGCCGACTTGGGTCAACGTTGCTTAACCAGCGCAATCTACTGATATTATGCACTCGCAATTACACACTCACGTCTCAAGAAGTCAGGATAATTTTCTTTTTTTTTACTGTTTCTCTCGTAAAGAAAATACCCGTGATATAACATAGCCTTTTTTTTTTTTTGACGTGGTGGAAACCTTTTATAGGTACCCCCGTTCTGCGGCCGAATGCGGCAGAACGAAGGTTATGTGGGACTCCAACCGGGTATACCCACTAAAACCACCACGGCATGACCCTCATGCTGTGTGCTGGACGCCTGGGGAACCCAAAGTATGCATCCCAGGTGTCCGGCAGCCGCCCCAGCTGGGGCTCCCGCTCGCCTCTGGGCTGTCCCTCCAGAGGCTCGCGCCCTCCCGTAATTTTTTAACGAGGTTTTCTTCCTCCCGCGATGGGCATCGCTGCCCCCCGCCCCGGGGTGTCTCACCCCCAGTTTCATCCGCAGTGCCCTCTGCTAATCAGAGGGACACGCGGAGAAACCTCCCTCCGCCAGATCATTGGCCATGGCTAACAATATCCCCGAAATTATTAACCATGTTACCGGGGTGCACCGGCCCGAATACTGCTCTTCCCCTCGGACGTATCCAAGAGGACCAGCAGCACCCAGGCACACTTGGAGGTTACCTGGCTAGCACCCCGTGATATAACATAGCCTAGGTATTCGAATTAAATTTCGAAATGTGTGAAAGGCTTCAAGGGCTTGTGCTCCAATAAGATAAAAGGTCTTTAAGTTTTGACTAACTGTAGTGCACATACCTTTTATGCAATCGAATGCAATACAAGGTAGATTCATGCTACACGGTGTGCGGACCATGCCGGTCAAGGCCAGGAACGTGCCTTAATGCCAAAAACCGCATTAAAATTGGTGCAGTTATTTTTCAGGTAACAAAAAAAATACACGAACGCACAACCTCTAACACCAAACGTATAATCTATACTAATAAATAAAATTGAAGTGTCTGTCTGTAATATCGAAATAACTACCTCATATTAAGCTCATATGGTTATTTGAACGATACCATAACCGAATCACACGTTTTTAAAATTTTTGTCTGTCTGTCTGTCTGTCTGTCTGTCTGTCTGTCTGTCTGTCTGTCTGTCTGTCTGTCTGTTTGAACGGGCTAATCTTCAGAACGGCTGAACCGATTTTGACGGGACTTTCACATACAAGTAGAGAATTAACCAGGGAGTAACATAGGCTACTTTTTTAACCGACTTTCAAAAAAGGAGGAGTTGTGTTTTTCTACCTATGTACACCGATATCTCCGAGATTTCTGAACCGATTTGCGTAATTTTTTTTTAGTTCGATAGAGAAACATTGCGACACTGTCCTACAAAAAATTTGGATTCCAACTCCTCAATCCTGATGATGTAGGGGACCTGATCCCCAAAACTAATGGGATTTAAGCACTGTCGGTTATTTAAATTGATATTGGGGATACCAATTAAAGACTTTATTGTTGAATGAACTCGAGTAGGTACATGTCCAACTCCTCAACCCTGATGCTGTAAGGAATTGCATTCCGAAATCGTAAGGATCCCACGGAATTTTTCCGTTTTGGGGACGGGTTGTAACAGATAGACTACTTTTTGTTCTGGAAAATCAAAAGTACCCACGGGATTTTTAAAAACCTAAATACACACGGGCGAAGCCGTGGGCACCATCTAGTGTGTAATATACGCATACGTGAATGAATGTATTCAATGTAAATCAACAGTTTCTCGAAGAGTATATTTTATCTATACTAATAAATAAAATTGAAGTGTCTGTCTGTAATATCGAAATAACTACCTCATATTAAGCTCATACGGTTATTTGAACGATACTATAACCGAATCACACGTTTTTAAATTTTTTGTCTGTCTGTCTGTCTGTCTGTCTGTCTGTCTGTCTGTTTGAACGGGCTAATCTTTGGAACGGCTGAACCGATTTTGACGGGACTTTCACATACAAGTAGAGAATTAACCAGGGAGTGACATAGGCTACTTTTTTAACCGACTTTCAAAAAAGGAGGAGTTGTGTTTTTCTACCTATGTACACCGATATCTCCGAGATTTCTGAACCGATTTGCGTAATTTTTTTTTTAATCGATAGAGAAACATTGCGACACTGTCCTACAAAAAATTTGGATTCCAACTCCTCAATCCTGATGCTGTAGGGGATCTGATCCCCAAAACTAATAGGATTTAGGCACTGTCGGTTATTTAAATTGATATTGGGGATACCAATTAAAGACTTTATTGTTGAATGACCTCGAGTAGGTACATGTCCAACTCCTCAACCCTGATGCTGTAAGGAATTGCATTCCGAAATCGTAAGGATCCCACGGAATTTTTCCGTTTTGTGGACGGGTTACGCTACTTACTACAGATAGGCTACTTTTTGTTCTGGAAAATCAAAGTTCCCACGAGATTTTTACAAACCTAAATACACACGGGCGAAGCCGTGGGCATCATCTAGTTCGAAATATAAATTAATTGTTCATCATCATTTTTCTTACTGGCCAATGATTTTTTCCATTGAAAACTTGTTTTACCAATTTCTCCAAGATTACTGAACTGATATGCGTGATTATTTTTTAATCTAGGAACAAGTAACTAGAGTAGGTAGGTATTACTTTATCTTAGTTTTTAATCGACAGTTGAGGATGTTTTCAAAATGGTCCCATAGATTTTTTGGAAAACAAAAGAAAAAACAAGTTTTTCACACGCTGGAGCGCCGCGTTTTCGTGAAAGCGAAACTTCAATGATCGATAAAATTTTCAGTTTTTGAGATAATTTAATGATTCTTTAAGATTTTTGTTTTATTTCACTTAAATTTTCATAATTAATTAAAAAAAATATTTGAAAATTTGTCCATTGTAAAAATCTATCAGTGTGACCTTTGTACCATCTCCGTTTCGTCGTGGTTAAAATCTATCATTCGAAATCTGCTCTACATAAACAGCGCAGCTTGTAAATCAAATTAGACGGTTCTTGTACAGTAAATATCTTGTGTATATAAGATTCCTAAATCTGGGAGCATGGTGCCAGTGCTCCCGTCAAGTCGAGCAAAAACAAAAAACAAAGGCGCAGCCGTCGTATCTTTTCTCTAAGCATTTCAGGCCATTTTCGACCCCCTGTAACTTCGTCGTGGATAAAACTAGAAGCCTGAATTTTTCAGTGTCAAAGACAACTAAACTTAACTAGGGACATAACCAAATTACATTTAATTTGAAGCTACAGTTTAAGAACTATTGCAAGTCAAAGTTTCTTAGTTTTGTAAGTGACACACCACCGATCATGAATATTCTAAGGTACCTCTAGCAGACACATAAGCTTCAAATATTGAACACAATTAGTGCTTAGCCTATAAAGCAAGGAAAAATTCAAACATATCGCAGTTTCAGTCCCGTTTTCTAGACATACTCACTGCATTAGTAACTTTGTAATCTTATATGTATAAATGTATCTTTTGCAGTTTTGATGGGTTACGATTTTTCGCCACATATCTACACTACTTAAATAGACAAGAATGTCCTCCCGACCGAGATTTGGCCACGGCGGCCAATCTCAACCAAATATGAAAATTCTGATAGGAAAAACCGACCAATCAAACCGGATAGAGATCAGGCACTGGAATGAGCGACGACTTTATGTGCTTTTCGAGGCGGGTAACTTACCGTCAACTTCAACTAAGAACTTCTTGACAGAAAATCTTAATACCTACACAGTGCACGCATGGACATCGGTTCTTCAGTATTCAAGCGTGGGACACTTTCGAGAGTAGGCGGTTTATTTCTAATTAATGTCGACTTCGATAATATTAAAGCGCAGGAATTCGCAATTTGTGAATACAATACAATTAGAACCATCATTTACCTTCCAGGCTTGTCAAAAACTGTTACATCAAGGCCTTTAAGAAAAGTCCACATTAATACTAATTAATTATGATGTCAAATTTTTTGTTATTTCTTGTTTTAGAATTTGTTGTTCATTAAAAAGAAAATAATAGAATATATAGGTATTTTTATATTTTCAAAATTTTATTCACATTGTTTTTTTTTTTCGATAAAATAAATATATTATACACATTACTTATTATTAACAACTAGATTTGTACACATTGGTAAAGTGATCACCAGCCGTGACCGTAGCCGCCGTATGAGCCGTAGCCGCCGTATGAGCCGTAGCCGCCGTATGAGCCGTATCCGCCGTATGAGCCGTAGCCGCCGTATGCGATGGCTGGCGCGGCCGAGTAAGTGATAGCCTGTTTCAGGACGGGTGCAGCGGCGTAAGTGGCAACTGGGGCAGCGTGGGCAGCGTAAGTCAGGGGAGCGGAGTACGCGGCACCAGCGGCGTATGCTGAGTAAGCAGGAGCAGCGTACGTCGAGTAAGCGGGGCCAGCGGCGTAGGTTGAGATCGCGGGTGCAGCGTAGCTCTTGATGACTGGTGCTGCAGCGTAAGTAGCGACGGGAGCGATGGCTTTAGCCACTACGGGTGTGCCGTGGGAGGTGTGGGTGGAGTAGGACACTGAGGATACTGCAGGCGCGACGGTCTTGACGACGGGTGCGGAGTACGCTACGGGGGCTGCGGCGTACGAGGTGATGGCGGGTGCGGCGTACGACGACACGGCGGGAACGGCGTACGACGAGATGGCGGGAGCGGCGTAGGTGGAGTAGGCTGGCGCAGCTGAGTATGTAGCGTATGAGGCCACTGGGGCGGCGGCGTATGAGGCGCCGTATAAGCCACCAGCGCGGGCGGTCGCTACCGCGCACAGGAATACTAGAAACTGTAACAAAGACAAATAAACCAATTAATACAATATAAATTTTGTCCTATTTTACAGATATTTTCATCATCAAAATAAAATATGTAAAGTTGTCTTGATTTTATGTACATAATGCTCGTGACTTCATTCCCGAAGGAACTTTTTTACGGGATGAACAGACGAACATTCATTATTATAAATGTAAATATTCATTAATATGTATATCGATAGGTACATGGATGATATCTGATTTATGCGATTTGAAATCTAATTAATCGTGTGCGATTAAAATTTGTAATTTATAAATTAGAAATATTTTTTGTTAGAGATAAATAAATTTGTTTTTGTTTTATTTATATTATTGCAGCAAGCGTTTAAAATAATATTTTTATTTTAAAACGAGTGCGAATAATATTTAATTCAGTATCGGCAACGGATTTCAGCGAAGCATTTAGGCGTTAAATAAAAATATATTTCTTTTATAATATTAATTTATTTTTACCTTAGCAGCCATTTTATGATATTAAATCCACTACGGCAAGTGATACGGTTAAGTCGCGGCCGCGAACTTTTATACCATTCGCGAATTACATCCCCGTGCAGCGGCTATTTTGGAGCTCTGATAACAAATGTCAACATAACTACTTAATACAAATAAATAAAGTTGAAGTATCTGTGTGTGATTTCGACATATCCGTACTTTGATTTATGATTATTTCGATGGTATAAAAGACAAACGTGCTAATTAAACGATTGGTTATTTTTAAGTGAGCAATTTAATTCTATAGATTAGATTCTTATGATCTTTGTGCAACTATTTGTTTCACTACTAGTTAATTTTGTTATTGAGTAATTACTTATTAATTTAAAAGAAATACATACATGGGATGGGATTCATCTATAAGGAAAATATTTGGAAGATAATGACTCAGTTAACTTGCACGTATAATCTTCGGAACGGCAGAAACTATTTTGATGTGACTTACATGCAAGTAGAGGATTTTAGAAGGAGTGATCTAGATTCAAGGCTACTATTTATTCTATCTATTTATGCCGAAACTATTAATTTTCGGGATAAATAGGATCTATTAGGCAGCCAACTGATTCACGAGGAAGGAAGGATAAAGTGTATAATTTACTAGATCAAGCGTAAAGCGGAACTATCTATGAGAAGATAATTTTTGATTAATTCAGCGAAAATACAATTAACGGAGAACATTCTTGTCGTACGCCCTAGAAATAAAACCAGTGAGTATTCTATGCTGCCCGTGCGAAGTCAGGGCTTCCTAGTTTTCTTATAAATATAATTTCCAACATGCGCTTTGGAATAGCTTTTTACTTTGTAATCCAAAATAGGCATAATTTATTACTTACTATATTATTCATAACCTTGTCGAGGTATGCAACCTCTGTTAATTCGTGTGCGCTGGCCAATTTCACCAGAAGAAAAGAGTTTGTCAATGAGAACATTTTAAGAATTCGAATTACGAAGCCGCATCCGAGAATTAGCTACGAGAGGACACTTCAATTCTGTTCCTTGTACTGTGCATATACCTGAGTAATCTCCTGTCCGGACCGGAGCCCTAAAATCCTTTTGGTCCATTTATTGTTGTATTGTTTACCACAAAATATACGGAGTTATTGTATTCAAGATGTAGCCACTTGTTTCATTTCCGCTACATATTGGTGACCCCGACGTGATCATGATACACGGCTACGAATCCGACGTGATACGATTGTTTGGACCCACGGGTCGATTAATCCACGTTACCGGATAGCAAGACAGATCAGAGCCAGTATCTATTAAAAAACGCAATTTAGATTTTGCTTCTGTAATAAATAAACGGCGACTATCAGCTGGGCAATCAGGCATCGCCCCCACTGATTGCCGCTGGTGATTGCTCTGTGATCTGTAAGAATTTGTTTTAGAATTATTATTTCGACCTTTACGCCTATTGCGTTTATAATTATTTCTGCTTAGTGCAGCAACCTGTTCTGATAAATCATCAAGAAGGGAATTTAAAAGACCGGACAAACTATCAGTGGCAGAAGGTGCCAAGCTGCCTGGGGAAACCTGCGAAACTGCGAAACTACAATACTCCGTAGGGGTTGAGGCTGGGGTTTCCGAAGCTTTGGCCAATATGGAACGGAGGGTTACATTTTCCTTTATAATTTCCTCTAACTCTTTAATCTTTTTACTTAGAGCTGCATTCTCATCCTCCAATTCCTTTAACCTTAGGTCCATGGTCAATACGATTGTTCGCAAAATTTAAAATAAATGCTGAAAATAAACTGGTAAAAAAGGAAAAATATTTACAATATAAAAATTACAAAATAATAAAAAATTTCTTGTTTACACTTTGACACTTAATGTCTTTACGTTCTTCTATTTTTTCATTCGAATTCCAAAAATTCAAAAATAAATTTTGTGACAGTGTCAGATGTCAATCACAACGTTCTTTTCAGTGAACGAAAAATAATTATTTTCCAATGCAATAATTATCGTAATTCTTGATTTTTTATGTTTTTTAGCACTGGTTATGTTCCGGAGGCACTTGGTTAAGGAAAAGAAAAACCTCAGTCACGTCTTCCAAAGTACGTAGGTAATGAAGTTCTCCAAATAATTCCAATAAAATTCCTCCAATTAGTTACATCTCCAAATATTTATGTCTCCATGGATTAAATCGCCCGTGGGTCCAAACAATCGTATCACGTCGGATTCGTAGCCGTGTATCATGATCACGTCGGATCACCAATATGTAGCACAATTATTTTGTAATTTTTATGTTGTAATATTTTAACCTTTTCTTTCAGTTATTTCAGCAATTTAAATTTTTACTATTTTAATTTTAATTTTTTAGTTATAAATTAAATTAACTATGGATCAAAGGTTAAAGAAATTAGAGGATGAGAATGCGGTTCTAATTGAAAAGATTAGAGAGCTAGCGGGAAAAGCTTTACCACTTGCGGAGGAAAATGTAACCCTCCGTGCTCAGTTGGCCAACGCAACCTCAACCCCTACGGAGTCAATTTGTAAGGTTGCAGCGAAACTCCCTCCTTTCTGGGTGGACCGCCCTGCAGTCTGGTTTGCTCAGGTCGAAGCTCAATTTGAGATTTCAGGGATCACCGTAGACCAAACGAAATTTAACTACGTTATTTCGAAGCTAGATTCTCGCGTAATCGGGGAAGTAGAAGATATTATTACTCAACCTCCCCCTACCGACCGTTTTGTGTATTTGAAGAAGGAACTGATCCGCCGTTTATCAACGTCTGAGGAACAGCGGGTCAGGCAATTAATTAGTGATGAGGTGCTAGGGGACCGAAAGCCGTCCCAGTTTCTTCGTCACTTGCGCTCGCTTGCTGGGCACATTCTTACTGATCAAAATATTTTGAGGCAGTTATGGATGCGTCGCATGCCCCAGCACCTGCAGGCTATATTGGCTGCACAGTCCGAAATATCTTTAGACAAGGTTGCTGAATTAGCAGACAGAATTCTAGAAGTTTCACCTAGCAATTTGACGCCGTCTGCCGCTGCAAGTTCGTCAGATTGTAGTGTGTCGGCACTTCAAAAACGTATTGACGAGTTGACTCAGCAGGTTGCTACGTTAAGCAAAAATAATAGCAATTGGCGAGGTAGGAGTAGGTCTAGGGGTCGCTTTTATGGTAATCGTTTCAAGTCAGTTTCTCCCCACAGATCGCGAGGCAATGGCGGTGAAGAGGTGTGTTGGTACCACCGGAAGTATTCTTCGCGCGCCACCAAGTGCGTGAAACCATGCTCTTATTCGGAGCAGGGAAACAGCAGCGACAATCAGTAGGGGCGATGCCTGATTGTCCCGCTGATAGTCGCCGGTTGTTTGTGACGGAAGCGAAGTCCAAGTTGCGTTTCTTAATTGACACGGGTTCTGATCTGTCTTGCTATCCAGTGACATGGATTGATCGACCACCTAAGGTAACTGAGTATACCATGCGCGCCGCAAATGGCAGCGACATCAAAACATACGGTACGATTACCTTATTACTAGATTTAGGTCTTCGACGTGCCTTCAAATGGAACTTTATAATATGCGACGTAACTACCGCTATTATAGGGGCCGATTTCTTATCTTATTTTAATTTAATGCCAAATTGCAGGAGCGGCCGGTTGTTCGATAACACGACTGGTCTGTCCAACGTGGCGTCCGTGTCTTCAGAAGGACACGTTAGTGTAAAGTCTATTGACACTAAAAATGAAATACTATGTAAGTATCCTGCTATTTTAAGGCCACCAGGTCCTGTGCGCGAGATTAAACACAACACGGTGCACTACATCCGAACAACGGATGGTCCGCCGGTTGCTTGTCGCCCGCGCCGCCTGGGCCCACAGAAGTTAGCCATCGCAAAGAAGGAGTTCGCAAGTATGGTTGAATGCGGCTCCGCCAGACCTTCCGATAGTCCTTGGTCTTCAGCTTTGCATCTGGCTCCAAAAGGTGAATCTGATTGGCGTCCGTGCGGTGATTATCGCGCTTTAAACGCGCGGACGATTCCCGATAGGTATCCTGTGCGTCACATAGGCGATTTTAATCAAAATCTAATTGGTTCAACAGTTTTCAGCACGATCGACCTTGTAAAAGCCTATCAGCAGATTCCCGTAGCAAAGGACGACATTTGTAAGACTGCAATTATTACACCTTTTGGTTTATTTGAATTTCCATACATGACTTTCGGACTCCGTAATGCTGGTCAAACATTCCAGCGCTTCATTGACGAAGTCGTTCGGGGTCTTAATTTCTGTTTTGCTTACGTTGATGATATTTTAGTTTTTTCTAAAGATCCGCAACAGCATGCGGAGCACTTAAATATTTTATTTAAACGCTTAGAACAATACGGCGTTGTAATAAATGAAAATAAATGCAATTTTAATGTTTCAGAAGTTCGATTTCTGGGTTACAAAATCAACGCCGCCGGCATAAGTCCGCCGGTTGAGCGCATTAAGGATCTTCAGGAGTTTCCCTTGCCGAAGACGGTACAAGGTGTTCGAAGATTCCTTGGTATGGTGAACTTTTATCGTAAGTTTTTACCTGGTATAGCCCGGTACCAGGCCCCACTCATAGATGCTCTGTCGGTCATTCAAGGTAAAGGCGCTAAGCCGTTTACTTGGACGCCTGACTTAGAGCGTTCTTTTAACTCGTGTAAAGAGAGTTTAGCTAATGCTACTTTATTAGCTCACCCAGTCGCCGACGCTCGACTCGGGTTGTTTACCGACGCGTCTAATACGCATGTCGGCGCGTGTTTACAACAATTAGTTGATAAGGGGTGGCAACCAATCGCATTTTTTAGCAAAAAGCTAACTGCAAAGCAATCCGAATGGCCTGCTTATTACAGAGAGCTTCTGGCAGTCTATGAGAGCGTGCAACATTTCAAGCACATTCTGGAAGGTCAACATGCCACTATATTCAGTGATCATAGGCCACTCTTATTCGTTTTTACTCAACGGCGTGAAAAACTTCCGCCTGTACAGTTAAATCAAATAATATTTATTTCACAGTTCACTACGGACATTCAGCACGTCAAGGGTGCTGACAACCTGGTCGCTGATGCTTTCTCACGCGTAGAGAGCATCTCGCTAGAAGACCATCTCGCTGCACTGGCGCACTCACAAGCTTCAGATGAAGAGTTAAAGCACCTGCGCAATGAAACATCCATGAAGTTGGACTTCATTACGGTACCTGGTACAACAATTAAGTTGGTATGTGATGTTTCTACGGGTAAACCCCGTCCGTACGTAACTCCACAGTTCAGGAGGAGCATTTTCGAAAAACTTCATAACCTCAGCCATCCAGGTATTCGTGCAACCGCTCGTTTAATTATGGATCGCTACGTATGGCCATCGATTCAACAAGATTGTCATATGTGGGCGCGAGCGTGTGAAGCGTGTCAACGTTCGAAAATTTCTCGTCATACAATTGCTCCGTTTACATCTTTCTCTTTGCCATCTGGGCGTTTTTCTGTAGTGCATGTAGACATTATAGGTCCTTTACCCTATTCCTCTGGCTCTAAATATTGCCTCACAGCCATTGATCGTTTTACACGTTGGCCTGAAGCATTTCCAATGCCAGATATAACTGCGGAAACGTGTGCCAGAGTCTTCTTAGATGGCTGGGTGGCGAGATTTGGGTGCCCTTCTTCTATCATTTCAGACCGAGGTTCCCAGTTCAGTTCGCATCTCTTCGCGAAAATCGTTGAGTTGACTGGTGCGCAGCATCGCATGACGACAGCTTATCACCCGCAATGCAACGGTATGGTGGAGCGTTTTCATCGACAGCTCAAGGCAGCCATTGCGTGCCACGCAAATCCGCAATGGACCGAGGTATTACCATTGGTACTCCTAGGTATCAGGAGCGCATGGAAAGAAGACCTCGGTGCGTCAAGTGCTGAACTTGTTTTCGGAGAACCTTTGCGATTACCAGGTGCGTTTTTTAACCCGCCTGCTAACGATCGCGTTTCGGACCCGGCGTATTTTGCCGATAGACTTCGCGCGCATATGGCCGAGTTAGTTCCGACTCCTTCTTCGAAACATGGTAAAACAATTTTTTACATTCCGAAGGACTTAGCCTCTGCAGATCATGTTTTCTTGCGTCGAGGGGCAGCTAAAAAACCTTTTGAACAGCCATACACTGGCCCGTTCAAGGTATTAGAGCGTAATAAAAATTTTTTTAAACTTAGTATAAAAGGCAAACAAGTAAATGTAGCAATAGATCGCCTTAAGCAGGCTTATATTTTACAGCCTCATCAAGACGATTCGCCCTTGCAATCGTCCCGTCCTGCTGTCACTACTCGCTCCGGTCGTAGAGTTCGTTTTTGTATTCCCTATCAAGCAGCTTAATGATTAACAAATTATTAATTTTTCTTTTTTCTCTTTTTTACTCCGTAGGGGGGTGATGTCGAGGTATGCAACCTCTGTTAATTCGTGTGCGCTGGCCAATTTCACCAGAAGAAAAGAGTTTGTCAATGAGAACATTTTAAGAATTCGAATTACGAAGCCGCATCCGAGAATTAGCTACGAGAGGACACTTCAATTCTGTTCCTTGTACTGTGCATATACCTGAGTAATCTCCTGTCCGGACCGGAGCCCTAAAATCCTTTTGGTCCATTTATTGTTGTATTGTTTACCACAAAATATACGGAGTTATTGTATTCAAGATGTAGCCACTTGTTTCATTTCCGCTACAACCTCACTTCAGATAGTATACTACCTAATTAATATTAATATTTTTGGTGCAGGGTCTACATAATTACAAAGTAAGTTTAAAACCGCGGTGGTACCTGTTGTGATTAGGGTGGTGTGCCCCAGTTGTGATAGCACATAATATCTCTTGATCCAAAATTAAGTCAGTGACTGACCAACTTTGGTTGTCCGGGTCTTCAACTTCCTTCAGGCAGTTAGCAAGGTAGACCTGTGGTCCCGTTTATTATTATCTTTCATTTTCAACATTTGGATACAATCGTTTATTATTATCTTTCATTTTCAACATTTAGAAACAATCGTTTTAACGAACCCATTATGATGAACCTAAGGGCCCAAATCTTTGAATCGTATGCGGAAAGTTTTGGGAGTTCCATCGTGTTATTATACCGACTAAATTATCACCATTGAATCATTAATGGAAGGGGTTACGAATTGTTATGCAGCAATTTTTGATGTAAAAAAAAAATTTACGTGACATTCGCCCCTTACTGACTTCGCTCCGTAGCTTAATTGAATACTAATATGATTATGTTTACCACACAGCAAGGGCTCATTTTCATTGGTTGATAGAGAACGCAGAAAAATGCTGTTGGTTTCTATTAATAACAGGTGAATTCCATAAGCCTCCTGTGGGTTGTTCATGCATGCTGTGTCGATCGAGGTTTTGACTGACAAGAGTGAATAGGAATTTTCTAGGTAAGCACGTTCCAACTTAGACCTCATCATTGCTTTCCATCAGGCATGATTGTCGTCAAGCGTAAGCCTGTCACACGTTAAAAAACCTATTTTACTGTAAATACCCTGGTATAAGGCCCGGCGTGCGGTGTAGATACAGATGTCAGTGATAAAAACCGAGACCGAAGTCTTAACAAAAAGTCTGAAAGACCTCTAAAATCGGTCACCCATCCACTTGCCGACTTGGATCAACGTTGCTTAACCAGCGCAATCTACTGATATTATGCACTCGTCATTACACATACCTTATATATTTTAGTATTATTTATATAGATATTTTTTACTGTTTCTCTAGTAAAGAAAATACCCGTGACATAACTTAGCCTAGGTATTTGAATTAAATTTCGAAATGTGTGAAAGGCTTCGAGGGCTCGTGCTCCAATAAGAGAAAAGGTCTTTAAGTTTTGACTAACTGTAGTGCACATACCTTTTATGCAATCGAATGCAACACAAGGTAGATTCATGCTACACGGTGTGCGGACCATGCCGGTCAAGGCCTGGCAAACGTGTCTTAATGCCAAAAACCGCATTAAAATTGGTGCAGTTATTTTTCAGGTAACAAAAAAAAATACACGAACGCACAACCTCTTACACCTAACGTATAATGTGTATATACGTGAATGAATATATTCAATGTACATCAACAGTTTCTCGAAGAGTATTTTTAACCCCCGACGCAAAAACGAATGGGGTGTTATAAGTTTCACGTGTCTCTGTGTGTGTGTGTGTGTGTGTGTGTATGTGTGTGTGTGTGTGTGTGTGTGTGTGTGTGTGTGTGTGTGTCTGTCTGTTCCCCTGTGGCGCTCAAACGGATGGACCGATTTGAATGCGGTTTTTTTTTGTTTGAAAGGTGATTTAGTCGAGAGTGTTGTTAGCTATATTTGATGAAAATCGGTCCAAGATGGCCGCCGCTACAAAATGGCGGATTACATATTTTTTCACAACTCCCTTAATATGGGTATCAAATGAAAGGGCTTGACTAGTAGAATAGCACTATTGCAAATCCAAGATGGCCGCCGCCACAAAATGGCGAAATTCGGGGGTTTTTTAAATTTTCAATTTACACTTGTATTCGAAATATAAATTAATTGATCATCATCATTTTTCTTACTGGCCAATGAGGAAGTTTCCTGATATTGAAAATATCATATTTAACACAATGGAATTAAAATATAGACTAAAATTAATACGTATCAGTGAACAATTTGTTGAAATCCATCAATAAATGACGGAGAAATTGATTATTTAAGTTTACGCAAAATAATTGCCACCTCTCACTCGAGTATGACATTGTGTCTGTCTGTTCCCCTGTGGCGCTCAAATGGTTGGACCGATTTGAATGCGGATTTTTTGTTTGAAAGGTGATTTAGTCGAGAGTGTTGTTAGCTATGTTTGATGAAAATCGGTCCAAGATGGCCGCCGCTACAAAATGGCGGATTACATATTTTTTCACAACTCCTTTAATATGGGTATCAAATGAAAGGGCTTGACTAGTAGAATAGCACTATTGCAAATTCAAGATGGCCGCCGCCACAAAATGGCGAATGTCAGGGGTTTTTTAAATTTTCAATTTACACTTGTGTAAGTGACACACCACCGATCATCAATATTCTAAGGTACCTCTAGCAGACACACAAGCTTCAAATCTTGAACACAATTAGTGCTTAGCCTATAAAGCAAGGAAAAATTCAAACATATCGCAATTTTAGTCCCGTTTTACTGCATTAAGTAAGTAACTTTGTAATCATATATACTTAAATGTATCTTTTGCAGTTTTGATGGGATACGATTTTTCGCCACTTACACTACTTAAATAGACAAAAATGTCCCCCCAAGCGAAATTTGGCCACGGCGGCCAATCTCAACCATAAATCATCAAAATTCTGATAGGAAAAACCGACCAATTAAACCGGATAGAGATCAGGTACTTCTTATTTTTTGGTTCTTCAGTGTGCTTAGTCTAAATCGGAGCACTCGAAAACGAACTCGAAAACTATTGATCGATTTCAGAGTAAAATAGACCTAAAATGGCTTGTATTAAGGTTTGAGTTCGCCAATACATTCAGCATTCGAACAATGCTTTATAAAGATTATAGTTATTAAAAGAACTGAATATGTTATTTACTACAATTCTATCTGAAAACCCGATACTGACGAACACTCGAAAGTACCCCATACGCTTGAAGTATTCAAGCGTACTTTCGAGTGTTCGTCAGTATCGGGTTTTCAGATAGAATTGTAGTAAATAACATATTCAGTTCTTTTAATAACTATAATCTTTATAAATGTTACCGGAAATGTATGTAATCTAGGAATTGTATACAAATCCTAGGAAATTTATACAATTCCGAAACTATTTAGGAAATGTATAAAATATTGTTTCAAAAACTATTTAATGTATAAATGTCCTAGGAAATGTGTACAATCCCTAGGAATTATATATAATTCCTATATCGTATTAGGAAATGTATAACGAGTATAAATTGAAAATTTAAAAAACCCCCGACATTCGCCATTTTGTGTCGGCGGCCATCTTAGATTTGCAATAGTGCTATTGTAGTAGTCAAGCCCTTTAATTTGATACCCATATTAAGGAAGTTGTGAAAAAATATGTAATCCGCCATTTTGTAGCGGCGGCCATCTTGGACCGATTTTCATCAAACATAGCTAACAACACTCTCGACTGATTCACCTTTCAAACAAAAAAAAAACGCATTCAAATCGGTCCACCCGTTTGAGTGCCACAGGGGAACAGACACACACACACACACACACACACACACACACACACACACACACATACACACATACACACACACACAGACACGTCAATCTTATAACACCCCGTCGTTTTTGCGTCGGGGGTTAAAAATAATGCTTTCTTTTGGACCACATTCTACCTAGGACCCAATAGAACTTAAGTGCCCGGTAAGCGGCCGGGTAAATGAATATTTATGTTCTAACCTAACGTAACCTAACTTCTGAAAAAAAGAAATAATTTTGAAAAAAATATGATTTCTGCGCACTGACAGTTTACGCGGTACGAGCGCGATCGCCTGATCAGACGATGCAATACCCTCCCCTCGCCCCGCTATCCCCGCGTACCCATTGATATCTTGTTTCAGGTAATAAAGGTTATTAATTATGATATCTAATTTTTAGTTCTAGATTTTGTAATTCATTAAAAAGAAAATAAATATTATGATATTTTTAAATTTTTATTCACATTGTGATTTTTTTCGATAAAATAAATATATACATTATACACATTACTTATTACTAACAACTAGATTTGTACACATTGGTAAAGTGATCACCAGCCGTGACCGTAGCCGCCGTATGAGCCGTAACCTCCGTATGAGCCATAGCCGCCGTATGAGCCGTATGCGATAGCTGGCGCGGCAGCGTAAGTGACAGCCTGTTTCAGGACGGGTGCAGTGGCGTAAGTGGCAACTGGGGCAGCGTGGGCAGCGTAAGTCAGGGGAGCGGAGTACGCGGCACCAGTGGCGTATGTTGAGTAAGCAGGAGCAGCGTACGTCGAGTAAGCGGGGCCAGCGGCATAGGTCGAGATCGCGGGTGCGGCAGCGTAAGTAGCGACGGGAGCGATGGCTTTAGCCACTACGGGTGTGCCGTGGGAGGTGTGGGTGGAGTAGGATACTGAGGATACTGCAGGCGCGACGGTCTTGACGACGGGTGCGGAGTACGCTACGGGGGCTGCGGCGTACGAGGTGATGGCGGGTGCGGCGTACGACGACACGGCGGGAACGGCGTACGACGAGATGGCGGGAGCGGCGTAGGTGGAGTAGGCTGGCGCAGCTGAGTATGTAGCGTATGAGGCCACTGGGGCGGCGGCGTATGAGGCGCCGTATAAGCCACCAGCGCGGGCGGTCGCTACCGCGCACAGGAGTACTAAAAACTGTAACGAGGAAAAGTAACCCTTTAATAATTTTCTTATTTTATTTTAATTATTTATAGTTCTATTAATTATTTAAATTACAGCATGATTTTATATATTAACAGCTGATGCCCGCGATTTCGTTCTCTTCGTTCCCGAGGGAACTCTTTTCCGAGATGAAAATTATCCACGTATCATCCATAAACGTCTCCAAGTTGTAAGGTACGTTTACACGTATCATGTTTCAGCTAAATCTTTCTGAGTTATGTACTTTGAAATCTAATTAATCGTCTAGATTATTATTTTCAATAGTTACAGATATTTTTTTTAAATATCTCAATTATTGCAGCAAACGTTTAATTTAATTTTGTTTGTTTTGATAATTAATTTAACTTTATTTTAACTTTAACTTTAAACAAAATATTTAACTTTAAAATTAACTTAATTTTTGAGTTTGTTGTGGGCTCTTCTCAGACCAGGGCGCGTTTGGAACCCTCGTAGCTTTAGTTTTAAGTTTCCGTAAGTAATTATCACCATTGCCTGTTCCCAAATTGACGTTCAAAAAGTGTACAGTGTACCTACTTTGAATAAATGAATTTTGAATTTGAATTTGAATTTGAATTTTTTTTACCTTAGCAGCCATTTTATGATATTAAATCCACTACGGCAAGTGATACGGTTAGCTCGCGGCCGCGAACTTTTATACCGTTCGCGAATTGTATCCCCGTGTGCGCACGCAGCGGCTTGCGTCTCGCTCTAGGACATTAGAGCCCTGTTACGGATGTCAACATAACTACTGACTCACTACTTACATCCATACAAACGAATAAAATTGAAGTGTCTGTGTGATTTCGACATAACCGTATCTCGTAATATGATTATTTCGATGGTCTCTAGAGACCAGCGCGTTAATTACACGATTGGTTATTTTTAAAGAGAACTATTTATGAATTATTTGTTTCACTACTAGTTCAATTATTGTTAAGTAATTATTAACTTAAAAGAATTATATACATAATCCCATCTCAGTATTATATTTGGAAAATAATTATTTGTGCAAATAATGCCTCTGTTAATTGCACTTAGATGTTAGTAACGAGTAAACGTTTTATTTCGGTGGTCCTTTACACGTTCTTAAGATTTTTGTTTATCTATCTGTTAGTATGGGCTAATCTTCAGAACGGCGCGCGGCAACAACGATTTTGCATTAATATATATATAGCTGCTCGTGCTGATTCATTGACTGACTCACTGATTGATCACCCCTCCTGTAAAATTTTGTATGAAAAATTTTTTTTTCACTAATGGTATCGTATAGAGGACAAAAATTCATTCGGAACAAAAATATGGAGAGAGCTGATGATTGAGGATTTCAGAGACGAGCGAATGGCACGCTTAAGGTATTGAAGATAGGTGGGGGGTGCTCGAACAAATGTCACTCGAAACGTCATCCAATTAGCAGTGAGCTGAAAAAAAATTCAAAATGGCGAAAAAAAGATGGCCACCATACAAATTTCGTCGGTCTCCATCTCGGAGGGTATAAAAGATGGAAGAGTGGTTTCTTCGCAAAAGATGATGAAAATCCAAAGGTCTACTTGATGAATTGAAAAAAAAAATTCAAAATGGCGGAATTTATTTTTCCATAGAAAATGTATGGCGAATATTGAAGAGACTACAAGTTGTAAACTATGCAAGACTTTGATGCGGTTCTTTGGAGAACTCTCAAAGAAAAATATGGGAAGACATGATGATTGAGGGTTTGGAAGATGGTTGAGGAGCCCGGGCAGGGTATGGCAGATAGATGGGAGGTGCTCAAACAAAAATTACTCAAAACCTCATCCAATTGGCACTGAGCTGAAAAAAAAACAAAATGGCGGATTCAAGATGGCAGCTATACAAATTTCGTCGGTGTCTATCTCACCAAGTATAAAAGATGGAAGAGTGATTTCTTGGCAAAAGATGATCAAGAACTGAAGATCTACAATTTGATGAACAGAAAAAAATCAAGATGGCAAAATTTATTTTTTTCACACAAAATATATGGCGAATATTGAAGAGACTAAGTTGGGAAACTATACAAGACTTTGATACGGTTCCTTTTCAAAATTTGTTTTTATGGAAGAACTCTCCTTCTGGCAAATGATTCGGAGAAAAAAATTTGGAGTGATGATGATCGAGGGTTTGGAAGATGGATGAGGAGCACGGCCAGGGTTAACCTTTAACTATGGACACTTATTTTTTGTAACACTATCATGGACATGGGGTCTCACAGACCCCTAAATTGATTGGCGTCATTTATATTAATATGTAATAAAATTTATTTAAAAAAGCAGTTAAAGTGAATGTAAGGATTATAAATAATAAGATTTTAAAAATATATCAGAAATATTTATTACAAAATACAAATTATTACAATAAAAACGAAAAATATCACTTTTCAGGCTAAATTGGCAGTGAGATCACTTAAAGTTCTATAAAATAATTTTTTCTTTGAAAAATCAATGTTAATGTTATTTTTTATTAAAGTTTGATAAATTTTTATTAAAAAAAATAAAAAAGTTCATTCTCAACTGTAAACAAAAATTTTTTGACAAAGAGTCAATTACCCTTTAATTATGGACATTCAATGGGGGTTTGAGCATTGCAGATATTCACACATTTGTTGGCAGTCTTTCTATGTAGTTTTGGTGGACTAAGGTTACATTTTCTTGGTCTTCTTCTTGAGCTTCGACATCATCTGGAAGAACTTCATCATCAGGCGGATTATCTAAATGCAATGTTTTTGTCGTCTTCTGCTTCCCAATCATTTCTTATACAGGCATTTTTGAACCAGAAGTATTTGGTTTATTATTTTTGACCATTTTGAACCTAAAATCTAAAACAAAAGTAAGAATATAAAAATATTGTTTCAACAAGAACTATGGACATGGGGTCTCACAGACCCCGTTTAAACTTTAAATACGTGTTACTTACGTATATGGCACCGGATAGCGCAACTTCTTCCTTCGTCGAGCGTTTGGTGACTTAACTCGAAGCTACTGAAACGGTCACTCGCGTGAAGTGGCGGGAAATATGTTATTTTAAGAAATCAACAAGAGCCAAAGGTCTGTGAGACCCCGTGTCCACAGTTAAAGGTTAAAGATGCTGAAAATGATAGAAGGTGGAGGCTGCTAAAACAAAAATAATACTGAAATCCCCGCGGTCCGCTTTAGCGGGCCGCGCAGCCAAGCGCCCTACTAGTTAATATATATATAGCTGCTCGTGCTGATTCATTGACTGACTCACTGATTGATCACCCCTCCTGTAAAATTTTGTATGAAAAATTTTTTTTTCACTAATGGTTTCGTATAGACGACAAAAATTCATTCGGAACAAAAATATGGAGAGAGCTGATGATTGAGGATTTCAGAGACGAGCGAATGGCACGCTTAAGGTATTGAAGATAGGTGGGGGGTGCTCGAGCAAATGTCACTCGAAACATCATCCAATTGGCAGTGAGCTGAAAAAAAATTCAAAATGGCGAAAAAAAGATGGCCGCCATACAACTTTCGTCGGTCTCCATCTCGGAGGGTATAAAAGATGGAAGAGTGGTTTCTTCGCAAAAGATGATCAAAATCCAAAGGTCTACTCGATGAATAGAAAAAAAATTCAAAATGGCGGAATTTATTTTTCCATAGAAAATGTATGGCGAATATTGAAGAGACTACAAGTTGTAAACTATGCAAGGCTTTGATGCGGTTCTTTGGAGAACTCTCAAAGAAAAATATGGGAAGACATGATGATTGAGGGTTTGGAAGATGGATGAGGAGCCCGGGCAGGGTATTGTAGATAGATGGGAGGTGCTCAAACAAAAATTACTCAAAACCTCATCCAATTGGCACTGAGCTGAAAAAAAAACAAAATGGCAGATTCAAAATGGCGGCCATACCGTCAGCCTCTATCTCACTAAGCATAAAAGATGGAAGAGTGGTTTCTTGGCAAAATATGATCAAGACCTAAATTCTACTTGATGAACAGAAAATAAACCGGTCAAGTGCGAGTCAGACTCGCGCACCGAGGGTTCCGTACTCCAGAAGTATAAGTACAATCTGTTTTTCATTAGTTTGTCTTAAAAGGTAAGGTGCTAATGAAGCTAGGCCTCTAAATTGTATGAGCGCTCATACAACTCAGAGGTCTATACTGTACTGTCTGTACTGTACTGAAAACTGTACTGTACTGTCTGTTTTGGATAAAAATCGGGTTTAAAAAGCATCAACAACTTTTTATCATTTGGTTTGTATTTTAAATTGTTTAGTCAACTCTCCACCACCACCATCACAGGTACAGCTTTTTTACGACCCACGGCTGTGCAAATGTCTCTTCTCTCATAGGAGAGGGATTTAGAGCTTAGAGCCGCCACGCTTCTCTAATGTGGGTTGGCGGGCTGTAACGAATATTGTCACATGATATTGATAATAACCGGGAACGACTGCTTAACGTGCTCTCCGAGGCACGGGGGTGAAACACCGCCAACTATCAACTCCGGGCTGACACTGAGAATTTCTTGATAAAAAACCCTACAATAATTTGCCCGACCCGGGAATTGAATCCGGGACCTCGTGATCTGCAGTCGAATATAATACTTCTAGACCAACGAGGTAGTAAGTCACCTCTAGGAACACCTAATTTCACATCTCCGGTACCTACTTATCAATGTTACCCATGTCTACTGTATATACCCATACTACTCAATTCAAAAAATAAAAATAGATTCAATAATTTATTTATGATTTTAATCTGTGGTTTTCTACCTGTACTTTTAAGCAGTGCAAAGCTGTAAGAAGTTTTTATCATAGACCACGAAAAATAAGGTTTTTACTGTATTTTTTACTTTGTACGGATTAAGTACTAAAGCGACAATTTATGATAATTATTCAGAGAGCAAAAAGTGTCAAGATGATTTCGGAAATCATTTTGTTTTAATAATAATAGAACAAGATAAATGTAGTTCTTATAAAAAATAACATTACTTAGTTATATATATAGTTTTTAATTCTTATTAATATTATGTCAAACTTTTTAGAGGAGTTTGGCTGATGTTTTTTTTTAAATCCGTAGACTGAAAAAAAAAAAACAAAACAAAAGGCGGTAAAAAAAAATATGTTTTACCTTTCTTTCTACGTTGCATTCCTTCTGCGTAGAGTGATTTAATTGTTCTCAACATATTTTTAAAGATTTTCAATCTTAAAATATATATTAATATTTAATTACATATTTCAGACTGTATTAATCTATTAAATTAGTCTTAGTAATTAGTATTAAAGTTAAGTTACTATTGTTAAGTTAAGTGTTTAGCCGATTTCCTGGTAAGTGACAAAATTTTATTACTGAGATAGAATTATGGCGTCTTTTCTTCGCACCGTGCAAGTCAAGGAAACTGCTAATCTCGATGCACCTACTCGAGAAGTTCTCTTATATAATATTCCCGGTGACGGGAACTGCATGTTTTCAGCTCTGTCTTTTCATATATACGGTCATATAAACCGATCTCAGGAAATACGATCGCGTATAGTTGGAGGGATTGTATCGAACTGGGATCGATATGGCATGTTTACAATGCGTCGTGACGAAAGCCCGTATGTGTCAGCTGAAGAATATTGCAATGAAATGATGCAAAACGGAATTTACGGCACTACCACAGAATTGTCGATGGCAGGGGAAATATATAAAGATTATATGTTTAAACTGTATATAGATGGTGTTTATGCGCAAACATTCGGCACCGGACCTATAGAAAAAATGATCGGTTTTACAGGGCACCTCACGAGCGGTCATTTTGATGTTTTCATCGAAAAGAACGTAAATCAGGTCCCTTCACAAAATAGTAATTATAACGATATCCATTTGCCCAGCAGTGGGCAAATCTATAGGGCTGAATCTCCAACGTTTACGGAGTCACAGTCCTATAGTTTACATCTGAATAGTAATACTTTAAGCAATGAATCATTAATGACTATTAGTAATACAGAATGTTCTTTGCCAATTAGTAAGCATATACTGATAAATGAAAGTATAATATCTCCTACTTTCACGCAGTCGCAACCCTATTGTTTAAATGTTAATAGTAATAGTTCTGGCAATGTCTCATTAATCACCATGGTTAACGAAGAACGTTCTTTGGCAAGCGATGGGCAAATACTGATAAATGAATTTGCATCTCCAACTTTTACAGACTCGCAGCTTAGTAGGATAAACTATAGCCTTAGTCCATGTAAAGTCGTATTAGAGCAATTGCCTGTTGATAACCTACACGTAACAGAACGATTACAAAATAAAACTAATAGAAACGATATGTATCAACAAAACTGTAAACGTTCACGTGGTAGGCCAAAAAAGCAAGTAACTGTAGCTGAAAAAAAACGTAAGCATTTGGAGGCTGTTTTGCGTTACCAAAAACATAAGCCACAATCTCACAGGAAAGCCGTGCATCGGTATACAGCTGCACATCCCGAAGTGAACCAAGAGGCAGTACATCGATATACAGCCGCACACCCCGAAGTGCACAGAGAAGCTGTCCAACGGTATACTGCTGCACACCCCGACGTGCACCGAGAGGCCGTACAAGTATATAACGCTGCGCATCCTGAAGTAACTCGACAGGCTGCGTTAAGATATCAAAGCTTGCATCCTCAAACTCATCGTGAATGTGTTAGTAAATATTCTAAAACACATCGAGATGAAATACGTCGAATCAGAAATATTCCTTTAGAAATACGTGGGCTGGGTTTAACGGGTGCACTGAAAGGTAACGATTTAGATAAAATTAAACCGATTCATTTAAAATATTCTCTTATGTGTGAAGAAACTTATAAATGTATTTACTGCAGTGCAAGACTTTTTGATGAAGAAAAGTCTCGCACAACACCACTTTGTGTGGACAGGGACAGGGCAAATATAACGTTGACCCACTCGGACCACTAGATGCCGAGTTTTTGCCGAGCCAAACCAAAATTTTTTAAAAAACGCTAGAGCATATAATAATCTGTTCAGTTTTTCAGCGCTAGGTACAACTCACGGCTTTCAAAGACCTGCGGGTCACGGTCCTAACTTAGTGAAAGTTCAAGGGCGTATTTACCATCGCGTCTTTGATTTGGCTTATAGTGGTAGCACAAATAATACAGCATTATATATACACGACGGAGAAGAGCATCAAAGATTAGGAAATCAACAAAATTTGTGCCCCAGTCTTATCAAGGAGATTTACGTGTACTTAAAAAATAATAATCCCTTGATAAAAGATTTACACTTATTAAATAATCACCCAAGTTCAGAAGCTCGATTAATTTTTCAAAACACAAGTCGACGTACTCATGGACCGATATTAGGAGATAGACCGGTGTCGAATGAGCTTGCAGGTTTGATTGAAACTTCAAACGAACATCACCCGCGAGCAGTAGTAATATGGAAAATTGGTGAAGCAAAACCACACACAGTACACTACTTACATCCCGCATATGAAGCGTTTCAGTATCCTTTACTGTTTCCTAGAGCTCCTGAAAGATATTCCATTGATATTAAAGATAAAGCTGGCAATAAACTAAGCCAAGTAAAATACTATCGTTGTCAACTCTTATCTGAAGAGCGGTTTGCGATCTTACGACGCCTTTCGCAAGAATACTTTGTTGACATGTGGTGCCGGACCGAAGAAGAGCGTCTACAATATTTCAAAGGTATTCAAAGCGAACTAAGAATTGCAACCCGACGTGAAATCGACGAAACGATCGCAGGTGAAGGCATACGACCCGGTAAAGTATATTTACCGGCGAGTCTTACGAATAGCCCACGTTATATGCAGATCAAGTACCATGATGCTATGGCCATTGTTGCACGGTTGGGAAAACCAAGCTTTTTCCTCACTGTTACATGTAACCCGAAATGGCCAGAAATAACCAACAGTTTATATCCCGGTCAACAGTCAACAGATCGCCCTGATTTGTGTGTGAGAGTATTTCAACTAAAGTTGTCAATACTGTTGAAAAAAATCAGATCAAAAGACTTCTTTGGTACCATTGTGTCAATTCTACATGTTATAGAATTCCAGAAAAGGGGTTTACCTCACGCACACATTACGTTCCGTGTAGAAGGAGGAGGGCCCATCGATAGTATGGATATTGATAAATTTATTCAAGCAACTATACCTCCACCGGAACAGGGACGACTGAGACAACTGGTTTTGCAACACATGGTGCACGGCCCATGTGGAACAGAAAGGTCACCCTGCTACGATCAAGCTGCTGGGAAATGTTCGAAAAAATTCCCTAAAAGTTACACTGAAGTGACGTACACGGATGAACGAGGCTCAGTACACTACAAACGTCCAGCTGGCGAACAGCCGGCAATTCGTGAACGAAATCAAACTTCAGTCACTAACAGGTGGATTGTGCCGTACAACCCGGCGATACTATTGATGATGGAGTGTCATTGCAATTTGGAAATTGCATCCACCTCCAAAGTGGTTAAATACCTTTACAAGTATCTGCACAAAGGTCCCGATCACGCAAAAGCGGGGGTGACAGAAGTATTCGACGAAATAGAACACTACGCTCAATATCGATATGTGAGCGCCTCAGATGCAATGTGGCGTCTATTGGAGTTTGACATCAGCTGCAGATACCCAACTGTTGTTGCACTACCGGTACATTTACCCGACGGAGACGCGATTGTTTTCCGTACCGGAACCGAGGCGCAAGCATCAGAAAATTACATGTCCAAATTGAAAATTTACATGACGAGGCCTCCAGATCCTGAGTTGGATGAATGTACTTACATAATGTTTTATGAAAGGTACAATGTCGAAACTCAGGTCCGGCCTAATCCAACTGTAAAAGTGTTGGCTCATGAATCTGGAAAATATTTTATTACAAAAAGAGTACGAGGCGAAATCGTGGCTCGAATTGTCTTTATATCTCCTACACTCGGTGAACTTTATTTTCTGCGAATGTTACTCATGCGTTATCCGTGCCGGAGCTACGACGAACTGCGAACTGTCAACAATATAATTTACGACACTTTTCAAAAAGCAGCGTTCGAACGTGGTATTCTGAACGATAACCAGGAGTATGAATCGGCAATAGAAGAGGCAGCCGGCTTCAAGACCGGCAAAGGTTTACGTCAGCTTTTCTTCGCACTTATCATGGACGGTGCCCCAGCCCTTCTGTTATGGGATAAATACCGTGATCATTTGTGCGATGATTATCACAGAGGATGTGAATCTGAAATAGAAGCCGCTTACGACCACGGCCTTAGAGACATTGAACAAATGTTACGTGCTCATGGTCGCTCGCTGTCAGATTTCGGTTTGCCAGACATAAGACACAGCATAACCGAGCTTGACAGAGAAACTGGAAGATGGAATGATGAGGCGACTGCCATATTAAATGAATGGGAGTCCAAATTAAATTCGCAGCAACGGGCTATTTATAACACAGTCATATTACTTACTGAAGATGATTGTGAAGATACGCACCCGGTTTTCATCGACGGTCCCGCTGGCACCGGAAAAACCATCTTGCTTAACGTGATTGCTGCAAAAATTCGTTCTAATGGACATATTGCCCTATGTACGGCTTCCACGGGTATAGCTGCACTAAATCACGATGGAGGTGTCACAGCACATTCAATGTTTAAGCTTCCGTTAGACTTTGAAGGTGGTAATGCAGTGTGGGGAATTTCGAACAACTCTCAAAGAGCAGCGTTGATCAAAGCAGCACGTCTTATCATTATCGATGAGGCACCAATGGCTCACAGGTACCTGCTTGAAACAATTGACCGCGGTCTCAAAGATCTAATGGAATGCAATACCAAACCCTTTGGAGGCAAAGTGTTAGTATTAGCTGGTGATTTTAGACAAATACCACCAGTGATAACAGGAGCAGGAGAACGTGACATATGCCGGGCCTCAATAAAAAATTCTGAAATTTGGCACTACGTTCAAAAATTCAAGTTAACTGAAAATCAGCGTGCAAAAGAAGACCCCTATTTTGCTAACTTTGTATTGAGTATTGGAGAAGGTGAAGCTGAAACAACTGAAGAAGATTTATTAATTTTAAAAAATATCAATTACGTAAATAGCTTGCAACAATTAATTTATATTATATATCCAAAGTACGAAGTCTGTGACCCAGAAAATATATGTAAAAGGGCGATTCTATCGGGAACTAATGAAAACATAAGAGATATTAATCAAAAAATACTTGAATTGATACCTGGACCAATGACTATCTGTTACAGTGCCGACACTACTGACCACCTGAATGACAACTCAGCTGAACGATTAGAAGGCAATGTTTTAAATTCTATCACAGCACCCGGTGTGCCCGATCATGACTTGAAACTGAAAGTAGGCGCGGTCGTAATACTTATTCGAAATATCAGTTTCACGCACCGTTTAGTTAATGGTACTAAATTAATTATAGATCAAGTCTCAAAATTCACTCTGTTAGCGCATCACCCAAATAGTAGTGAGCCCATCGTCATACCTCGCATAACTTTTAAATTTAAAATAGGGCGAAACGGTGTAGAAATGACACGCAAGCAATTCCCTGTCAAGTTGGCTTATGCTATGACGTTCAATAAATCTCAAGGGCAAACTCTTGATCGTGTGGGAGTAGATCTAAGAAGTGATGTTTTTTCACATGGACAACTATACGTTGCTTTGGGCAGAGTGCGGCACAGTCACAATTTGCAAGTCTTGGTCCCGCCAGAAAGAGTTAGCAGAAATTACGCTCTTACTAAAAATATAGTTTATAAATCACTACTGACCTAAAATTCAAAAGAAAATCGGACAAAAACAGTAATATGTAAATAATATTATGTAATGTATAATATAAGTAGGTAGATAGCGTTGTAATAGAATATACTTAAACAATATTATGTTCACTTTCTATACTTTTCTTTGTGTTATTATTATTTTATTTCAATAATTTTAAATGGCTTAATATACCAAACATTAAATTTTCAATCATAATACCTTACTTTATTCTTACTTCACAAATACCCCCAGTCAGAAACTTAAGATTTTACAGTAATATAAGGGTTTTTTACTATAACACATCTGAATCACAGGGATCTTTTGTTTCATATATCAAAACATATTTTTAAATATGTAAGTCATTATTCTAAGATGTAAGTAGATATTTTTTTAATTATGCTGTTTTTCATATTTATTTAAGGATTAATGCTTAATAACGACACAATATTTGTTTTAATGTTTATTTTAAGTATTTATTTATGTATCGTGGAGCAAGGTGGCAAAAATATTTAAATTTTTGTAATATTTTTGCTAAATTGCAATAGGTCTCATTATTCAGGCATGCAGAATATTTTTTACCCGATTACGTTAAAGCCAAAAGTAACGGTTATGATTTTAGCAGTCTATGTACATATGTTTATAGTTAAATTTTAATTCTGTTTTAAATGTCTGTTAATGGGAGAACCACGTAAAAAAAAACGAGCTGATGCCATACCTCCTGGGTGGCTTGGAAACTGGCCCACTACACTTTTTATATTATAAAGTAATACGTACCTACACGAAAAAGTTTATACGTATTTATAATATAAAGAATTATAGTGAGCCAGTTTTCGAGCTACCGAAGCTAATTTCACTGTTTCAGATATTCATTTTGTTGCTAAGTTTCTTTAGTGATATGACTCCCAGGGTGATGTGACCTGAAGATGATGACTAAATTCTTAATACAATATACCTATACCTACTAAAAATCAAAACGGTTACACACCAAAGCTATAAATCCAAGCGGACTCCTGTTTCTGTTGTTTACTCGGTCCGTCCACGCGGTCCGCTTTAGCGGGCCGCGCACGCACGCGCCGTACTAGTACTACATATACCTACGCTATCCGTGTGAATCCTGGGAGGCTCGTTAGTTTGCTTATAGATTTCCAACATTTTCCAACACGCGCTTTGGCATAGATTTTTACTTTGTAATCTAAAATAGGCTTTATTAAAAGTACTTACAATATTATTATGCATAACCTACTGTACTGACTTCAGATATTAAGTACAAGTCATATCTATTAATGTAGGATCTACTTAGTTACAAAGTAAGTTTTAAATGAGGGTGTAGCAATTTGGGTGCAGTGGTCTAGTTGCAACAGCGCATATCTCCCGATTGTTTCAGTAAAGCAACATTAAGTCAGTGACTGACCAAGTTTGGTTTTACAGCTCTTTAATTTTCCTCAGTAAGTACCTCAGTTACCACGGTGCGGTGGGTCTGTGGTCCCGTTCATTATCACTAACATTTGGACGCAATCGTTAGATCATATTTTTAATCCCAAGGGTCGAAATCATACCTCAGTTGAATCCTGACGTCCAGTGCTTGAAATTCGTCTCTTGCAAGTAAGTATAGCCACAGAAATTGATCTTGTGGCAATCGCACTCACCTCGTTGAGATCATCCAAACACATAGTGAGGGGGGGGGGTCTTCCAACGCCACGTTTCCCGGTTTGCCTTTCAAGCACTTTGTGAACTCAAAGCCTATCGATTCTTCAGTTTCACGACTCGATAAGCTATGTATACCGGTTACACTGGTGGTTATGCTTCATCTCATTACTGATCCGATAACGCCGGAACACCTATCTATTCTGAGCATAGCTCTCTTCATCGCCCGCTGAATAACCCTGAGCCTTCTTAGCATAATTCGAAATGTGTGAAAGGCTTGGGCTTGTACTCCAATAAGAGAAAATGTCTTTAAGTTTTGACTAATTGTAGAGCGCATACCTTTTATGCAATCGAATGCATTACACAATATTAAGGTACGCCGGTCAAGGGCAGGGAAGCTGACATTCACACTCATAAAGAATAGGTGTGGAAAAAAAATGGAAGAAGAGAAGATGGTGGTGGAAAAAAATGGAAGAGAAAACGGTGTTTGAACATTATCAATTTATAACAATAATCATCAATTTATAATCATCAATCATATAATTGAAACTTAATCCTAGTGCTTCACTCGCTGTCCTTTAGATGAATGATCGGTGGTCGTGTGGGCACACGCATGCAACTTCACGCGAATTTTTTTTGATGCGTGCCAAAAAAACCGACAAGTCGCCGATCGCCGTGATCACTAACAATTATAATAACAAAGAAGGTCGATGACTATAAGCGATTAAACTCTCCACACGATCGTGCTCGCGTGTCATCATCATCATGATCAACCCATTACCGGCTCACTACAGAGCACGGGTCTCCTCTCAGAGTGAGAAGGGTCTAGGCCATAGTCTACCACGCTGGCCAAGCGGATTGGCAGACTTCACACACCTTTGAGAACGTTATGGAGAACTCTCAGGCGTGCAGGTTTCCTCACGATGTTTTCCTTCACCGTTAAAGCAAGTGATATTTAAATACTTAAAACGCACATAACTCCGAAAAGTTAGAGGTGCGTGCCCTGGGATCGAACCCACGACCTCCGATTAGAAGTCTGTCGTCCTAACCAGTAGGCTATCACAGCTTGAATCTTGCACGGTCTCTTAGGTCTCCTTCACGGACCTATACTCAACCGTGGTCTCCTTCCGTCGTGGTTCAGTCAGTACTTAATTCGAAATCTGCTCTACAGACTACAGCTCGGCTTGTACGTCAGATTGACGGCTCTTGTATATCTAAATGCTAACATGTAGTATTCTCTAATTGTAATATATAACGATGCTTTTGCATTTTCTGACAAACGATGCATTCTGAATGTCATACAGGCGTTGAATTGAATTTCATCGCTAGAATTTCTTATTTTTTTAGCATTTGCTAATAGGTAGTGCTTTGTCTATAGGTATCTACAAGCATCTGTATGCTAACGTTACTGTAACGGTTATGGACTAAGATGTAGTAGTTACTTGATCCTAGGTTACGGACCAATTGGTATATTTTCCAGTTGTAAAGCATTTATCATCTGAAGAATTAAGAGAAACTGAAAATTGAAGAATAGAGCAGGTAAGCAGCTAGATTTTAAATTCAAATAGGTCTTAATTTTTCAACATATTTTTTATATATATATATAATATATACATATATATATATATATATATATATATATATATATATATATATATATATATATATATATATATATATATATATATTTGAATATTTTTAGATAAAAAATAAGTATAACAGAACATGTATGTTCTGATTTACATTCACAGCAATGTGATATACACGAATTTTTAGCTTTCGAACCATGCAAGATATTTAATGATTTAGTTTCAGTAGATTACCAACTAACGTAAATTGAATTTATTAAATGTTTAAGAGAATTACTAATTAAACCAACTACGAGCTTTTGAGATAATATATTTTAGATCTGTAGCTATATACATATTTCGTTAAAGATCTCTATTATCATTTGTTATTTTACTTTAATTTTCTTTCAGCGCAAATCAACAAAGACAAAATAACAGTGTAGTTATTACAGATGGTTTCAGGTAATAAAGGTTATTAATTATGATATCTAATTTTTTGTTCTAGATTTTGTTATTCATTAAAAAGAAAATAAATATTATGATATTTTTAAGTTTTTATTCGCATTGTGATTTTTTTCGATAAAATAAATATATACACATTACTTATTACTAACAACTAGATTTGTACACATTGGTAAAGTGATCACCAGCCGTGACCGTAGCCGCCGTATGAGCCGTAACCTCCGTATGAGCCGTAGCCGCCGTATGAGCCGTATGCGATAGCTGGCGCGGCAGCGTAAGTGACAGCTTGTTTCAGGACGGGTGCAGCGGCGTAAGTGGCAACTGGCGCAGCGTGGGCAGCGTAAGTCAGGGGAGCGGAGTACGCGGGGCCAGCAGCGTAGGTCGAGTAGGCAGGAGCGGCGTACGCCGAGTAAGCGGGGCCAGCGGCGTAGGTCGAGATCGCGGGTGCAGCGTAGCTCTTGATGACGGGAGCTGCAGCGTAAGTCGCGACGGGAGCGATGGCTTTAGCCACTACGGGTGTGCCGTGGGAGGTGTGGGTGGAGTAGGATGACACTGAGGACACTGCAGGTGCGACGGTCTTGACGACGGGTGCGGAGTACGCTACGGGGGCTGCGGCGTACGAGGTGATGGCGGGTGCGGCGTACGACGACACGGCGGGAACGGCGTACGACGAGATGGCGGGAGCGGCGTAGGTGGAGTAGGCTGGCGCAGCTGAGTATGTAGCGTATGAGGCCACTGGGGCGGCGGCGTATGAGGCGCCGTATAAGCCACCAGCGCGGGCGGTCGCTACCGCGCACAGGAATACTAGAAACTGTAACGAGGAAAAGTAACCCATTAATATTTTTCTTATGTTATTTTAATACTTGATACCCGCGACTTTATTCCCGAGGGAACTCTTTTCTCGAATTTCTCTAATTAATCGAAAGGTACGTTTAATTTTAAAACTAGCGTGAATAACGTTTAATTTCACTACGTGAGTTTTACGAAGAATTTAGGAGTTAATATTATAAAAATACGAATTTTTTTATAATATTAATTTGTTTTTTTACCTTAGCAGCCATTTTATGATATGAAATCCACTACGGCAAGTGATACGGTTAGCTCGCGGCCGCGAACTTTTATACCATTCGCAAATTGTATCCCCGTGCGCGCACGCAGCGGCTTGCGTCTCGCTCTAGGACATTAGAACCCTGTTAACGGATGTCAACATAACTACTTACTCACTACTTACATCCATACAAACGAATATAAAACTTAAGTGTCTGTGTGTGATTTCGACATAACCTTACTATCGTGTTATAATTATTTCGATGGTCTAGAATCTTGATGACTAACATGCCATACAGGATTGGGAGGATTATTTTTTAGCAGCGCAGTTTAGTTCTTTAAATATTTGTGAATTGTAGATTATTAATAACCTCATTATTAATTTAAAAGAAATACATACATAATCCCATGACCCATCTAAGTATATGAAGCCCGCCAACCCGCATTGGAGCAGCGTGGCGGGTCTACGCTCTAACTAACTCCCTCTCTCCTATGAGAGAAGAGGCCTGTGCAAGTGAGACATAAACAGTCTGTAGTAGTAAGGTGATAGGATATGTTTGGAAAATATTTGGCAAATAATGAATCGGTTAATTTGTACTTTTGTTCAGACGTTTTGTTTCAGTGGTCCTTTAGGTAGTACATGTTTTAAGATTTTTGTCTAGACATTTGTTAGTCCAGGCTAATTATTCTTCGGAACGGCTGAAACGATTGTGACAAGACTTGCAGGGAGGTAGAAGATTTTACAGGGAGTGATATAGAGTCACGCTGGTCTGTGTATAGAGTTAAGGATAGTACGTGTATAATTAAGAACCTATATGGTTAAGCGTAAATTAGCCAAACTATTTGATGATAATTATTTATTAAGTCGGCAAAAATATACAGTTAACAAAAAGCTTTCTTGGTGTATGCCCTGGAAACATGGGCGCCGCGCCGGCAGGGGGGTGCCAGGTGGTGCACTTGCACCCCTTGGGAATCTCGGGATCAACAGGAATTATTGAAATAAAAAGCCGTCTGTTGGAAATCATTTTGTAAATGTCTCGAACATAAAATAAACCGGGCTTCAGATTTCGATTTTCATTTCCGACTAAAATTTCAGTTTTTTATTAACAATCATAATACGGCGAACATTGTAAGAAAACTAAAATCTACACCACCTGGAAATTATTTCTGCCGGCGCCCATGCCTGGAAATGAAACCAACTATGATACTATACGCTATCCGTGCAAATCCTGGGCGGTTTGCTAGTTTGCTCATAGTAGATATAATTTGCAACACGCGCTTTGGCGTAACTTTTTACTTTGTAATCCAAAATAGGCATAGTTTATTGCTCACAATATTATTCATGACATACGCTAACTCCAGATATTAAGCATAAGTAATATTAATATAGGATCTACTTAGTTACAAAGTAAGTAACGATGGCGTAGCAATTAAGGTGGTGTGGCCTGGTTGCGACAGCGACTAAATTAAACATTTAAAAAACCCCCGACATTCACCACTTTGTGGCGGCGGCCATCTTGGAATTTTGCATAGTGCTATTGTACTAGTCAAGCCCTTTCATTTGATACTAGCTTTTGCCCGCGGCTTCGCCCGCGTGAATTTCGGTTTTTCACAAATCCTGAGGGATAAGTAGATTTCTGGTCCACCCGCCCCCCGCCGCGCGGCGGCTTACCGCGGTATCGCATACGGCGGGCGCAGGGCGCAGGGGCGCGGCGCGGGGAGTTCCGTGCAGCGCGAGCGTCGCGTCGGCCTTAAAATACCTATCAGGGCGTTTTTAGGGTTCCGTACCCGAAGGGTAAAAAACGGAGCCCTATTAATGTCACCCGGCTGTCTGTCTGTCCGTCTGTCCGCCGGTCACAGGTCTCTAGCTCGCAGACGAAATGAGTTACAAACCTGAAATTTTGGTATTTAGTGTAAAACGTTAACCCAAAATCAAATATTGAATTAGAAATTGAATTAAATTCTTTTTCAGGGGGGCTCCCATACATGAAAAAGGAGCCGGAAAAAAAAATTTTTTCTTTACCCTAGCTTGTGGGGTATCATTGTTTAGAGCTCATTAAGTAGAGTAGAAATATATATTTTTTTAATTTTTATCTCAAAAAATAAGGGAATGGGAGGCCATCAAAGTTGTCAGTTTTAGACCATTTTTGTGACGGGGGCTATCTCAAAAACTAAACTAGTTGGGAATATGATATTTCAGTATATTATGTACTATATGCTCTATTTAAACAACAAATACTGAAAACAACGATTTATTAAATAGTTTATAAGCTGTGACCAAAATAAACGAAAATTTTTTGGGGTTTTTCTTTCACGGTTTGTTGCGATGTCTAGCTCGGAAATTAAATATTTCTTAGACTTAAAATATTATATTGTTCATAATTATGTACGGAACCCTGAAAGAGCGAGGCCCGACTCGCACTTGGCTGATTTTTTAACATAGGTACTTACCGATTTCAACACAACTCCTTTTTTGAAAGTCGGTTAAAAAAGTAGCCTATGTTACTCCTTGGTTAATTCTCTACTTGTCTGTGAAAGTCCCGTCAAAATCGGTTCAGCCGTTCCGAAGATTAGCCCGTTCAAACAGACAGACAGACAAAAATTTTAAAAACGTGTGATTCGGTTATGGTATCGTTCAAATAACCATATGAGATAATAATATGTGGTAGTTATTTTGAAATTACAGACAGACACTTCAATTTTATTTATTAGTATAGATTCATATTGAGGGAGTTGTGAAAATAAAAGTTGTGAGATGTGAAATATGTTATCCGCCGTTTTGTAGCGGCGGCCATCTTGGATCGATTTTCATCAAACATAGCAAAGAACACTCTCGACTAATTTACCTTTCAAACAAAAAAACCGCACCGGGGAACAGACACACACACGCACACATACACACACACACAGACACGTCAAACTTATAACACCCCGTCGTTTTTGCGTCGGGGGTTAAAAATAATGGAAGTCAGAATTTTCGTTCTGCGTGCAGGTATTAAGCGCATTGCTGAGGATCGGGGAGCCCTTTCCATTTATCAAATAATGGCAGGGTATTTTTTAAGGATAATAATATGGTCGATACCCAGATCCCTCAGCAAAATACCTAGTCGACCAACGATTGTTTCCTTTATCCACTCTGCAATCTGTATATTTGTCAATAATGTATAGACTTTATAGACACCATAATCGGTAACCCATCCAGTTGCCGACTTTGGTCAACGCTGCTTAACCAGCGCGATCAACTGTTATTATGCACTCGTAACTACACATACACACGTCTCTCTATCAGGATAATTTTCGATATTTTTACTATTTACCTACTTAGTTAAAGAAAATATGTGAGACATACATAACTTAACCTAGATACCTATTCAGAAAGAATTTCGAAATGTGTGAAAGGCTTAAAGGGCTTGTACTCCAATAAGAGAAAAGGTCTTTAGGTTTTGACTAACTGTAGCGCACATACCTTTTATGCAGTCGAATGCAACACGGTGCGCGGGCCGCGCCGGTCAAGGGCAGGGTACCTACTGTTCCTCATATCAGCAGAGCCTAGATCACTTCTTATATAATCCTCTACTTGTTTTTTTAGAATCCCATCGAAATTATTATTACGGGATTAGCCCGTACAAACAGATAGACAAAAAAATGTGTGTATGTAATAATATAGCTGTCGTTTAAATGAACTTGATAAGAGGCAGTTATTTCGAAATCACCAACATACACAGATTTTATTTATTTGTGTAGATACTTGACTAAAGTATTTCATACTTCCTTTATTGCAGATGACTCATATCCTATTTTGCCTAATTATTTATTGAATGGTTTACGCCGCCGCCGTGAGTTACTACAAGGTTTTTAATGTAACAAATTGAGCATGTACTTTAGCATGCATGTACTTGGTGATTTTTGCATAGATTATAGTCTTCGTGGAAAAGTTTTTTTTTATATTGTCTGTTTTTATAGGCCTAAGATATTTTCCAAGATAGAAGCCTATATTAATCTCCGGGATGCGAGTTATCTCTGTAACTTTGGTCTGATTAGTTTTGCAGTAATGCCGTGATGAGGTAACAGACAGACGGACATTTTCACAATAATAATATTACAAGTATATTTTACTACTTAATGTATTCGATAAGTACATTTTCTTTTATTAATACTATTTTTAACCCCCGACGCAAAAACGACGGGGTGTTATAAGTTTGACGTGTCTGTGTGTGTATGTGTGTGTGTGTCTGTCTGTTTCCCTGTGGCGCTCAAACGGGTGGACCAATTTGAATGCGGTTTTTTTTTTGTTTGAAAGGTGAATTAGTCGAGAGTGTTGTTAGCTATGTTTGATGAAAATCGGACCAAGATGGCCGCCGCTACAAAATGGCGGATTACATATTTTATCACAACGCCCTCAATATGGGTATCAAATGAAAGGGCTTGACTAGTAGAATAGCACTATGTAAATCCAAGATGGCCGCCACCACAGAATGGCGAATGTCGGGGGTTTTTTAAATTTTTAATTTATACCTACTTGTTCTTTATATTATTATTATATACTTAATATATGCAAAATTCATTCATAATAATGTCAACAAAATAAAATTTATGAAAATATGTAATGAGATATACATATACGAGATAACATTATACATACCTATATCAATTTATTTATTCTCAAAAACGACATCACTTGAATAATTCCATCCACAAACCCGCGTTGGAGTGGCATGGCGGGTATAAGCTCTGAATCCCTCTCTCCTGTATGAGAGGAAGCCCGTGTCCAGCACTGGGATTTGGGACGTTACAAGGGCTGCATTGGTCGATTGGGTAGGGCTGGATAATAATTGACGAAGGGATAACGACCCTCGGAATGAGAATTGCGACACTGACAGAGATAGTAGTATTCGAGTACATAGGTATGCCAATACGTGAAAGACCCGCATGTGGACGTTTTGCAATTCTCCCGGACAGGTCAATCGTGCCTCGCCCTCATGAAACTAAACTGGACTAGACAGGCTGCAGCGAAACAAACGGCACACTATATGATACACTCTATACTCTATAGCTTTATAGCTTTGTTCTACGTAAGCATGATGATTACAATACCTCCGTAATTCATCGTGCAAAGAATTTTAAACTCTACGTCAATACAACAAGGTAGGTAGTTCAAATAGTGTGTAGTTTAGCACGTGCTTATGAGACAAAACGTCGAGACGAACGTGAGTAAAATTTTTTTTTTCAAAGGCCGGTTTACTTTGTTGACGTTAAGTTATACAATAGCAAAATGTAGAGCGCTTACTTTTATGTTCGTATCATATTAATTCGTAGTACCTAGGTACCTGCTTCAAAATCAAAAGTGGTGTATTGATTTTGAGCATAATTATTATATTTCATCGTAGGTACATATGTATATTAAAAAGCTTATAGACCAAGATCCCAGTTCGATCTGACATAACTTACTTTCGGAAAGATGAAACCTTAGGCTCTCAGTAGTGTCTCATTTGCTTTGAATATCTGTGTAATTGTGGAGTTCGTAAGTGGGGTACTTACGGAGATATCAAGCGTGAAAGGTGACAAAAAATAAGAGTAACTTAACTTACTTTCACATGGCAGATTTTTATATATATATTGTAGAACGAGCGGATACCCGCGACTTTGTTCGCGTGGATATTGATTTGAATAATCCCGTGGGAATCATTTTGTTTTTCCTATGCTCCTTTGAGCTTAAACCTTGCTAAAAACTGTTAAAAGTTCACTGGCGGATGTTTAGGTACATCAAAATGTAAATATCCGCCAGTGAAAGTCCCATCAAAATCGGTCCAGCCTTTCGGAGATAAGCCAGTAGTCTTTAAAGTATCTACTTTCTAACAAAAAAAGAATGAATGAAATAGGACCACCCGTTAACGAATTACAGCTAATTACACATTTTACCTTTCATCCCCTCTCCCAAGGGAACCGTGCTGAATTTCGGGATAAAAAGTATCCTATATGTTACTCCACAGAATTAACTTAAATCATGCCGAGTTTCATTTTAATCCATTCAGTAGTTTTTACGTGATGCGCGCACAAACATACAGACAAACAGACAAACAGATAAACAGACAAACAGATAAACAGACAAACAGACAAACAGACAAAAATTTCAAAAATAGCTTTTTTACGTTCTGTTACTTAACCCTAACATCCCCCAGTTATTATTTTGCAAAAATCTTCAATGTACAGATACGGCAATTCTACGATTTTATTATATGTATAGATATAGATATCACTCCGAACCACTACCCACAGTATCAGACACTTTCCATGGGCCAGAACTTTTATCAGACGCTTTAAAGCTCCATAAAAATTAAATGAACTTACTTATTTTTAGATGTCTGATTTTTAACCCCCGACGCAAAAACGACGGGATGTTATAAGTTTGACGTGTATGTGTGTTTGTGTGTGTATGTTCCCCTGGTAGCGCTCCAACGGGTGAACCGATTTGAATGCGATTTTTTTTGTTTGAAAAGTAAATTAGTCGAGAGGGTTCTTAGCTATTTTTGATGAAAATCGATCCAAGATGGCCACCGACACAAAATAGCGGATTACATATTTTTTCACAAATACCTCAATATGGGTATCAAATGAAAAAGCTTAACTAGCTAGTCGAATAGCACTATGAAAATCCAAGATGGCCCCCGCCACTTTGTTCAGAAACACATGCGTACTTATAGTAGGTACCTCGCGCTCATACTCACGGTTGAATAATTTTTGGAATTAGTGGATGTTTAGTCATTACAAATTGTCTGACTGATGAAATATAACTTTATGATAGTTGTCTTAGTTACATATTTAACAAGTATAAATTTAAAAAAACCCCGACATCCGCCATTTTGTGGAGGCGGCCATCTTGGATTTTCATAGTGCTATTTGACTAGTCTAATGAAAGTATTTGATACCCATATTGAGGTATTTCTGAAAAAATATGTAATCCGCTATTTTGTGGCGGTGGCCATCTTGGATCGATTTTCATCAAAAATAGCTAAGAACCCTCTCGACTAATTTACTTTTCAAACAAAAAAAATCGCATTCAAATCGGTTCACCCGTTGGAGCGCTACAAGGGAACATACACACACAAACACACAGACACGTCAAACTTATAACATCCCGTCGTTTTTGCGTCGGGGGTTAAAAATCAGACATCTAAAAATAAGTAAGTTCATTTAATTTTTGTGGAGCTTTAAAGCGTCTGATAAAAGTTCTGGCCCATGGAAAGTGTCTGATACTGTGGGTAGTGGTTCGGAGTGATATTCTACAATATATATATAAAAATCTGCCATGTGAAAGTAAGTTAAGTTACTCTTATTTTTTGTCACCTTTCACGCTTGATATCTCCGTAAGTACCCCACTTACGAACTCCACAATTACACAGATATTCAAAGCAAATGAGACACTACTGAGAGCCTAAGGTTTCATCTTTCCGAAAGTAAGTTATGTCAGATCGAACTGGGATCTTGGTCTATTATTAAAAAGCTGTGATAGCCTAGTGGTTAGGACAACCGACTTCTAATCGGAGGTCGTGGGTTCGATCCCGGGGCACGCACCTCTAACTTTTCGGAGTTATGTGCGTTTTAAGTATTTAAATATCACTTGCTTTAACGGTGAAGGAAAACATCGTGAGGAAACCTGCATGCCTGAGAGTTCTCCATAACGTTCTCAAAGGTGTGTGAAGTCTGCCAATCCGCTTGGCCAGCGTGGTAGACTATGGCCAAAACCCTTCTCACTCTGAGAGGAGACCCGTGCTCTGTAGTGAGCCGGTAATGGGTTGATCATGATGATGATGATGACATATATTAAGGTAATATGATAGTACCTACTTAATTCCATTAAGGTAACGTAGAATTATTTATGGCTTCATAAGTTTAAGATATTATCATAAGTGATGGATATGTATATAAGCTTCATGGTTCTTATCTTAAAGTAGGTACATAGGGTCACATAAATTTCTTCTGTCGGTGTAAGTAGGTATACATATCATCTGAGCAAGCATATCAAAGAGCAACCGCCGAGTTTCTTGCAGGTTCTTCTCGGCTGGAACTGCATTCCGAACCTGTGGTAGATTCAGTTGACGATTCAAAAGTACTTGTATAAGTTTATTTGAATAAAAAACTTTTCTATTCTATTCTATTCTATTCTATTCTGTATTAATTGCGCATGTGGGCAGCTAGGGAAGCTTAAGGTGCATCCAAACTTGAACATTTCCCCGAACCGAACTGCGTAACCGTGTCAACACCGCGTAACAGTTACGGTAGTGTAGACGGGATTTGTTACGCGAACAATTGTTACGCCGAACAGTTACGCAGTAACCCATCTCAAGCGCTCCAAGCGCGCCGTCCACATTGAGCGTAACAAGTTCGCGGTAATGTTACGCAGTTCTGTTCGGTGAAATGTTCAAGTTTGGACACACCTTTAAAATTTGGCAGAAAATATTCTGCGCCTATTCACTGACCTCTATAGTTACTCTATTTACTCTATGATTTTTGTAGTAAAATAAAACACGTGTGTTTTACAAAATCTAGAGATATAATTTATTTAAATAACTACATTATAAAAACACTTAACGTAGGTTAAGTATAAATTAAACTAAATTAAAATGTCAGCCGCGCCTACCATGAAAACTCTAACAATTTTATACACTTATGTACATACCTAGCTGATTCCCGCAATTACATTCACGTGGGTTAAGATGTTTTAAAAATTCAGTAGGTATAAAAACAGCTAATGTTCGTCTCTGTGATGCAGGTTAGTAAAATTCGTCAAAATCAGTTCAGAGATATAGCTGATATTTTTGTCCTAAATTTTACAGTTTTTTTTAATTTTTAAGCTGTAAATTAAACCGTAAATAATTCAAAGTAATAAATAATAAAAAATATCCTAGGTCACCTTGTAAGTGCTCTACGTGTTTAAGAAAATCCTGTTAAAATCGGTTCAACCATTCCGAAGATTAGCCCGGTCAAACAGACAGAGAAACAGATGCTGACATAAATGAATATTATGCTATGTGACTTATTCTGTTGTACACAATCTCTAAGTAAATTAAACAAGTTTATATAGTGCTATCAAATAGAAATGTAGATTTAGGACTGTCATTTTAGTTTAGTTTAGCGATTGAGTAAAACAGAATTAGCCCCGTTATTAAAAATTAACTTAATAAGAGGAAGTTATTTCAGAAATCACAGAGAGACACTTAATTTTTAGTTATTTTAATAGATTTACCAAGTTATGCCCGAGCCTGTCGAGCCGAATACCGTATGAGATATACGCGGGGCTTTTGTATGAGAGATAGCAGTATTAATATGACTAGATACTGGAGTACGTGCATCAATAGCTGGGTCTGAGTATGCATTTACTAATGGTCTCGAATAAGTATGAGTAATGTATGTTACTGGAGCAGATACTCTTCTAGATATAACCAGAGGCGGACTGTACGTTGGTTGAAATAAAACGTGATTTGGTATCGCTTGAGATGAGTAAGATGAGTACGCAGATGTATGAGAACCTATGTTCACAATGTTGTCAGATCTCCTTGCGATTGAAAATGGTGTATTCAGGACATTAAATAGTTGCCCGTGAGATGTACTGGACTGTACTGGCAAGTTATCCATATTCTCTTCGTATATGGGAGCAGGAGTGGTGGGGTAATATCTTCTAGTGTCCGGTCCGTTGTTGATTAAGGAATAGTTTTCTACTGTTGGTGCAGAGGAGTAGTGTGTAACGATGGCATCTGCGTACGAGTAGGTGAAAGCCAAGACGACCAGCACAGGAATTATCTGTAAGAAGAAAAAATGGTTAATGACAACAGGCGTGTTGCCAGTACGGCTCCTAAATTTTGGGTCTCACAAAAAGCTCTGAGTTTGCTGATGGGGAGAACTTTGCACGGAGTTTATTTAGTTAATTATGTTAGTATCTACGTGACCAGAAAAAGATCAGCAAAACATAAATGAGGATATCCGTTGAAGAAACAGAGTCATCGATCAACGCTTCAGCTTCGCAACTCTTTCAGCTTTGTGGTTAAAAGGGTTGCAAAGTTGAAGTGGCAATGGGCATACATTTTAAAGAACCGATATAATACCGGTTGCTGGAATGGCAACCTCACACTGTTGGCAGGTAGTGAAATGTGGAAATGGGAAATGGAAATGGGAACTGGATAAAAGGTGGCGGAAGATCGCGGTCTGTGGAAGTCCACGTCTATTGGTCGGCTAGTGGTAAATCTTCTAGGAGCATATAATATCCTCGGTCAAGAAAAATGAATTAAGATTTCTTCCTTCATTTCTATGTCGCATCAACAGATTAATATTATTTATTAGTTGAAGCCGCAAACTTTGTCATTGAAACATTAGTATTACGACGCTTAATTTTGTTTATGTAGTAAATATTTTAAGTTGTAAATTTTTTTACTACATAAACTTCCTTAACCCAAGGACTCAAAAAGGTAAAATAACAACGACGCGGCTTCCCATTACAGATGCTTCACATCGCTTAAGATATTCAGTTGTCAGTCAGTTGAGTCATATGTACAACCTACTTAGGGCCAGTTGCTCATCAGATTAAAGTTAGGTTACCGTTATAGTTAAAGACTACAAAAAAAATCAAGACGGGCTGCATAAGTCATAGTTCGTTTTATTTCGACCAAAAGCCCTTTAATCTTAACCCTCCTTGGTGGTACGAATACTTGCATACTTGTGCAATTCACTATGTTTTGAAAAAGTTTAACGGTGACCTTACGTCAACCGCTCGATGTGGTATTGACCCTTAAATGGGTGTAATGATTACCTTATCAATCATTTCTATCTCTTATTCAGTCCAGTTGAAAGTGACGATGTCCCTTCAAGTACCAACCTTTTTATACGATGTATCATGTAACCGAATGAAATTAATCTTACTTCATTTACTCCAGCCTTTTTTGTAAAAGATTGCTTTTGCCTGGCTTGTTTTTAAGACCAAAACCAGTCCTGACCTTAGACTACACCTTCAGCCATATTGAACGAACGTTCCAAAATATGTAAAAGTAGACATGATAGGTACTTATAATTCTGCGGAATTCTTAATGAGGTAAGTACCTATTTACCTTTATTTTTGCAATTTTAATCGCATGTCTTGTTCGAGAGCACTACGTAGTACCTACTTAGGTATACTCTTATAAACTTTAACTGTTTCGATTATTATCTCTTTAAAATACCTTTGAGGACTTGCGACTTGGTTAATACGCAACAGTATTACGCTTAGCCTAATATACTGCCAGAAAGGTAGACACTTGCATGAATCATGATCTATCATTATGTCAATTCTATGCATGTTACTACGCAATAGACTTATAAGCTTTCAAGCAAACGTCCTTGATTTGAAACTGTCAGGGTGATTTTAATAGGCTATTATCCAATCTAATATCATACATGTGAAAGTGTGTCTGTTTTTTATGTTAAGTAAGTACTTCATACGACTTTAACGGTGAAGGAAAACATCGTGAGGGAACATGCATGCCTTAGAGTTCTCCATAATGTTCTCAAAGGCGTGTGAAGTTTACCAAGAGGCACTTGGCTAGCGTGGTGGACTACGGCCTAAACACTTCTCATTCTGAGAGGAGACCTGTGCCCTGTAGTGGGCTGGTAATGATGATGATCCTTCCAAAACTCAACCGAATCGATCTTGAACAGATAGCTTGCATCCTGGAGATCGACATAATAAACTTTTTATCTCGGAAAATCAAAGTTAGATTTAAAAGAATCAACGCGGATAAAGTGGCGGGCATCGGCTAGTTATTTACCCATAAAGCTGGACGTACATTTGAGACGGATCACGTTGCGAACGGTGCGGCGAGCATTCTTGTGGTAGTAGCAGTTATACATATAAGTACACAAGTATAAATTAAAAATTTTAAAATATGTGGAAGGCTTCTTAGGTACGCAAGTTTAATTTAGAATTATGTCTTTTAACTACTTTTTTCTATTTTTCTTCGCACTCTATGCTACTTTTCAATTTACTTATTAAACTAGCGTTGATTTTTTCTCTGTCTATTATAAAGATTTAAAATGTTTTATTCATGCCCACATCGTTATTGGTAATTCGAAATAATATATTCAAAGTTCGAATCCACTATCCATTGCCAGTAATAGTAACTTTGATGGTAGACGATCTTACAATCAAAGGAGGTATAGCCTGGAAGACGTTAGATGTTTAAGGGGTATAACGACGGTATTTAATGGGTGTTCATAGCCTCATACCATATAGAAGTCCTCTGAGTATTCGTAACGGTTTTCCAAAAGTAAATTTCCATACAAAATGACAGGTTTACGCACACTTGAACTTGTAATTTGTAAGGTACACTTGGCTGCCGTTTGGAGTATATTAATAAAGTAAAGTGTAGTTGATGAGTAATTACATTAAAGTAAGTCGTGTAGACTGTACGTATCATATAACTAACAAAGCTACTTACTGACTCACACCGCATTTCTCGCCGGCGACCAGTCTGAAGATTGAATCTTGATCGAAATTTGAATCGTTTCGCGTCTTGCTTAACAATTTGAGAATCGCATTATAGAATCTGTACCTTAAATGCTATCGATATGTCTACAAAATAAATCAAGTATATAAGCAAGGTTAGGAGATTATAATAGGACCTTAAAAATCCTAGGTTGTAACGGCAAGCCTCTATAATTGAAAGAAAGAAAGAAAGAAAACTTTTTTATTCGATCAATACAATACAATTGAAAAATAAAACAAAATGAATATAAATAAAACCTAAATCTACTAAAAATAAAGATAAAATAAAATAACAATTGCGTTTGATCAAATATAGGGCTCCCACTCAGCATCGTGCTGGTTGGCGCTGGTTTTCAGTGGGAGCCTTACACGAGTGCCATCACTGATACATTCTACTTTTATGTTCTAACATAACTTCATACGATAATTACTAGCAAATTAAAATTAAATGAACAGAAATATAAAACAAAAAAAAATGAAAAATAAAATAAAATACAACAAACGACATAAAAATTAACAAGTGTAAATTTAAAATTTAAAAAACCCCCGACATTCGCCATTTTGTGGTGGCGGCCATCTTGGATTTGCAATAGTGCTATTCTACTAGTCAAGCCCTTTCATTTGATACCCATATAAAGGGAGTTGTGAAAAAATATGTAATCCGCCATTTTGTAGCGGCGGCCATCTTGGACCGATTTTCATCAAACATAGCTAACAACACTCTCGACTAAATCACCTTTCAAACAAAAAAAACCGCATTCATATCGGTCCACCCGTTTGAGCGCCACAGGGGAACAGACAGACACACACACACACACACACACACACACACACACACACACACACACAGACACGTCAAACTTATAACACCCCGTCGTTTTTGCGTCGGGGGTTAAAAATAGCACTAAACATAGAATAACAACAGAACTAGACAAGCACTAGACATAAAACAGGCGGCATACATTACAGCAAGTACCTACTAAATCGCTGGAACTATTTATTTCAAACTCGGTGTTGATAATTTAATTTATTTAAGTTGATTATAATAATTTTTGTTGCGTTAAAAGTTAAGTTTTAAATTTAGTTTTAAACATTGCAGATTGATTGATTGATTGAATTGACAACCTATTGTTCTAACTCGTCGACCTAAAGGTCTTCTATTCTGGACGAAGCACATAATAAAGTCGTATATCGTAATACAACCTCAAAGTAAGCACAGGTTTCTTACACTCCCTGATAAAACAATGAAAGTTTAATGCGCCTCAGTTCGCATCAATAAAACATGAAATGAAAAGTGCCAGCCCATGTCGGATCAGAACGAGTTTTTTTACGAATCTTACCAAAGGCAAAGTAATTGAATTTTAAATAAAGGGCTCTATTTGTGTGGTACAGATTTGTAAGCAGAAATAAATACATGGGGATCGTTGTTTGTTGTTGGATTTTATTACACTTAAGTGCCAGTGGAGTTCGAGGAAAACGCTAATCGTAGATTCGTAGATCAAGTTGTAATTAATTGATTATTGTCTAAAAGTCTAAACCATTATCAAAGTTATATTTATTGCTTTCTCTATATTATGTCTGTTCGTTCCCTTGTCTATCTTAAACCATTGTCACTTATTGCTTTCTCTATATTTCATCGTAATTCAAAATGATCTGGTTAAGGGCGTACTCAGAATTTGCTGGTGGGTGCTAAGGGTGGGTGAAGTACGAAAAAGCGAATAAATAAAATTGAATGAATTGATGGGGTATGGAAAGAGCCATGGAAAGTAGAAAAAAATTTAAAAGAAAAACGGACCTTGGCGTAAGCCGGGAAAACGTTACGTATTTTGTTTTCGATTAAGAAGATTTTTTCGTAGCTTTTTGAAATACAGTATAAATAAGCTGTAAATTATAGAATTATTGGTCTCCGCTGCGCTACACTGTAAATATTATAAGTTGTTACTAAGTAATCTATGTCGGTACAACATTTAAATTTCTTAAGACAAGTTCCCACCTACTTACTACAAAATATAAGTTAGACATTTATATTAGGTATGAAATGCGGAGGAATTTTAAACACGCCATTCTCACATGATCACACCTATTAAGATGCTTGTTTGTTGCAGATTAAAAAAAATTGATTGCCTACCGTACATGTAGCAGGTAGCTGTGATTTATGATTCCTAAGATATTGTCGCCCTTGAACTTTTTGTGACAAATGTCTATGCACCACTATGTTACAATGTAAGTAATGAGAACTTGACAGTAATGTAATAAAGAATCCACTTTATTATCAAGACGACTCGTAATTACTGAGACTTACCAAGCTTTGAATGACTGTAAAATTTCATTTATTTTTATTATATGACCTAAAGGGTCTGCAAGGAAATATTAAAGTTATAAATTTAAATAATAAAAATATTAAATAAAAATTATTATAAGTTTATTTTTAACATTCGTGATCGCTTCAAGATTCAAAATAGATGGTTGTGAAGCATATTTTTTTAATGGTGGCAATTTTCAATAAAGAGTACTAAACAAGTAAGTAGTCTTACTACTTTTTATTACAATTCGACAGTGTAGATAGAATTCGAGTACTGAAAGGATTAATAACGTCAGAGTAATATGGACCTATTACCCTCCTTTAGTTCGTCCATACAATATATAGGTTACTGCCAGCGCCCTAAGCACAGCATTATAAAAAATATATAGTAGATCATAGGTAATCTGGATAATAATTATTAAATATATATATATATATATATATTTAAACTACCTGCCTCTATGTTTAGTTTGATGTCTATCAACGTTTTCTAGTCGTAAGTATAAATTCGTTACTAATATGTTTGCTAAAGCTACGCACGCACATTTCAATTCGTATGTTTAATACGGGTGAGTGTCTTGCAATTTTCTAACGGTGTCTCATATTTGATTGCTTAAAATTGTTGGCTGTACTAACTAATATGTAAAGTTACTTACTTACAAATAGGTAAGTAAATTAAGAAATTAAATATTACTTGCTTTAACGGTGAAATTCCGTTCCAAATCAAGCTCGGAGCTTGTGTTAGAAGTAGGCACAACAATTTATAGTTCAAACGGTAGGATTCGAATCGTTGACGTTTCGAACTTCAGTCGGATTGAAGCTATTGAGGCTCTATATTGCGAGTTTGTAAAAGCTGTGATAGCCTAGTGATTAGGACAACCGACTTCTAATCGGAGGTCGTGGGTTCGATCCCGGGGCACCTCTAACTTTTCGGAGTTATGTGCGTTTTAAGTATTTAAATATCACTTGCTTTAACGGTGAAGAAAAACATCGTGAGGAAACCTGCATGCCTGAGAGTTCTCCATAACGTTCTCAAAGGTGTGTGAAATCTGCCAATCCGCTTGGCAGGCGTGGTAGACTATGGCCAAAACCCTTCTCACTCTGAGAGGAGACCCGTGCTCTGTAGTGAGCCGGTAATGGGTTGATCATGATGATTGCGAGTTTAACTGCCTCGTTGGTCTAGTGGTTAGCATAGTCGACCGCAGATCACTAGGTCCCGGGTTCGATGCCCGGGTCGGGTCTATAATTGTTAGGTCATGTTAGGTATTGGTCTTTTCTGTCAAGAAATTCTCAGTGCCAGCCCGGAGTTGGTAATTGGCGGTGTTGCACGTTAAACAGTCGGTCCCAACGGTTGTTGTCACTATGATGCGACAATAGTCGTTGAAAGCCCGCCAACCCGCATTGGAGCAGCGTGGTGGGTCTAAGCTCTAAATCCCTCTCTCCTATGAGAGAGGAGGCCTGTGTCCAGCAGTGGGACCTTTAAAAGGCTGTAGTGGTGGTGGTGGATTGCGAGTTTCCTTCCAAACAGTACTTACAATGGTTCGTCGTCAGTGGCTTGCAAACATATTAGGGTAGTAGCCTACTAATAGAGCCAAACTAATTGCTACTGATGTCGTACTTAGGTCATAAACCTAAGCCAAGATGTATGTAGGTGGTAATACGGACAATGTCGCTTAATATATTAGCGTTTAACGGTAAATTAGCAAGCAGATACGCGGCTTAAAGTTTATAATATATACCTTTATGTAATCTAATACATTAATCGGAGCCATGTAGAAAAAATACTTATTCATTTAGTCCTATTTTGGTCATATTTTAGTAACAGACCGATTACTCAACTAACTTTGCATCTGTTTGCAAATTTTTTGACGTACAAAATTTCTTTACCTTGAGTTTTATTCTACTGTTTTTCTATTCCATTCACATGACGATTCGAATGCATTAAAAAATATTTGTTTATTTTTTAATTATTAATGTTTAAAAGGTACGTACGTATATATACTACGTACGTTATACGTACTGGTATTAGAAAAGTAAATCATAACTGATATAAATCTATTCTATTATATATATAAAGCTACTTGAAGTTACGGACTGATCACCTCTCCTGAACAATTTTGTATGGAACTTTTTCACCATACTTTCCATGTGTGTAAAATTCAAAAATTCTAGGTCACCAAAATTATAGAGAGAGCTGAACGTGGAAAACTAACTAGAGTGCCCTAGGGGATCTCGAAAACTATCAGTCGGAGAGGTATTGTCTCGAAACAAAAAATGTTCAAAACCTTGGGCAATTGGGTGAACCGGTAAAAAAAATATGGCCACCATACAAAAAAAATTTCGTCTCCATACAAAAAATTTCCTAATTTTCAAGAGGCTCTCCAGAACAATTTTGTATGGAACTTTTTCCCTTCACTACTTATGTGCGTAGAAGTTATGGGTCTTCTTTCAGAAAATTATGAAACGTCATGAATGTAGAAAATTTACCAGAGTACCTCATGGGTCCTCCGAAACTACCAGTCATACAGACATGGTCCCAAACAAATGTTATTAAAGACCTTGGGCCATTAGGTGAACCGGTAAAAAAAAGATGGCCGCCGAACAAAAAAAAATTCTCTCCATACAAATTTTTTGGGTTCTTTTCAAGAGGCTCTCCAGAACAATTTTGTATGGAACTTTTTTCCTTTCACTATTTAAGTGCGTAGAACTTATGGGTCTTCCTTCAGAAAATTATGAAACGTCATGAATGTGGAAAATTTACCAGAGTACCTCATGGGTCCTCCAAAACTACCAGTCATACAGACATGGTCCAAAACAAATGTTATTAAAGACCTTAGGTCATTAGGTGAACCGGTAAAAAAAAAGATGGCTGCCGAACAAAAAAAAAATTCTCTCCATACAAATTTTTTGGGTTCTTTTCAAGAGGCTCTCCAGAACAATTTTGTATGGAACCTTTTCCCTTAACTATTTATATATATCGAACTTATGAGTCTTCTTCAGGAAAATTCTGAAACGTCATGATTGTGGAAAATTTACCAGAGTACCTTATGGGTCCTCCAAAACTACCAGTCATACAGGCATGGTTCCAAACAAATGTTGTTAAAGACCTTGGGCCATTGGGTGAACCGGCAAAAAAAAGATGGCCGCCGAACAAAAAAAAATTCTCTCCATACAAATTTTTTGGGTTCTTTTCAAGAGGTTCTCCAGAACAATTTTGTATGGAACTTTTTTCCCCCACTACACGTATAAATAGAACTTAAAGATTTTTTTCACAAAAATACAAAACGTAGTGAATGTGGAAAAATTACCAGAGTACCCTAACGGCCCTTAAAAACTATCAATCGTAGAGGCATGGTCCTGAAACTAAAAATGTTCAAGACCTTAGGCCCTTTGGTGAGCCAGTAAAAAAAGACAGCTACGGAACAAAAAAATTCGTGTCCATACAAAATTTCTTTTTAATTTTCAAGTGGCTCTCCAGAACATTTTTGTATAGATCATTTTTTTTTCCACTAAATGCATGCATAAAACTGATTAGTGTCCTTTCAGAAACATGATACCAATATTCCTTTCTATCTTTCAAGAGATTTTCCAGAATATTCTGGTATTTGGTATGGCCTTCCATTTCTTTATTTTACGAATATTGAAGAGACTACAAGGCCCGCGAGCTGCTTGCAGCTCGCGCACCGAGCGCAACACTAGTTTTACTCTAAAAGAAAATGCTCTTGATTTGGTGCAATGGACACTTTTTGCATCTTGTTTATTCTACAAGTGTTTTTTTACTACATACTACAAGTTACACTTTTGACTGCCATGATGGAAGGATCTAATCAATTTCTATGCGGCGTCATAGTGAACGATGAATCCATGGTGGCACGGCTTTTTCGGTATGATGGTAACTAGCCACTACCGAAACCTCCTCGTCGTCGTTATCAGCCGATCGACGTCCACTGTTGGACATAGGTCTCTTGAAGGGACTTCCACATGCCACGGTCTTGTGCCGCTTGTATCCAGCGGCTCCCTGCGACTCTTTTGATGTCGTCGGTCCACCTAGTGGGGGGTCTACCAAAACCTCCTATTAGAACTACAAGTATAAATTAAAAATTTAAAAAACCCCCGACATTCGCCATTTTGTGGCGACGGCCATCTTGGATTTGCAATAGTGCTATTCTACTAGTCAAGCCCTTTCATTTGATACCCATATTAAGTGAGTTGTGAAAAAATATGTAATCCGCCATTTTGAAGCGGCGGCCATCTTGGACCGATTTTCATCGAACATAGCTAACAACACTCTCGACTAATTCACCTTTCAAACAAAAAAAATCGCATTCAAATCGGTCCACCCGTTTGAGCGCCACAGGGGAACAGACAGACACACACACACATACACACACACACACACACACAGACACGTCAAACTTATAACACCCCGTCGTTTTTCCGTCGGGGGTTAAAAATAATTTATAAATAAGTAGATAAATATATCTTTTTGAAATAACAAATGCGAAGTTTCTTTAATTAGAGTCAGCGTAGAGCAATGCCCTTGTTTATAAATAACAGTACTAACGACTTAATTTATAGCGTTTTTGCTATAATTAAGGTTATCTTATCTTATACAATAGTATTACGCTGTTAAAACCCAATTATAATAAGGAAGACCAGACCTGTGGTATTATATTGCTTCATCGGTTGGAGACAATGCGCTTTGTGACACAATACAATGCAAATTGGCTAACGAAAACACACTGTGCGGTGGTCACAGGCGGTAGTCCATAATAATATGAAGGTATAAGGAAAACCACCCAGTAAGTAATGTATGTACCTACCTACCTATAGGTAAATCTGAACTTGTTATAAAAGTACGAGCTACCGAGAAATCACTTACCTACTCATTAGTCATTATTCATTAGAAAGGGACATAAGCTGGATATAGGCATTGCAATATTGAATCCTTATATTTATTACTAGCGGTCCGCCCCGGCTTCGCCCGTGGTACATATATAACCTATAGCACTCAAGGATCACTTACATATCCAACGGTGAAAGAATGTTTGAAATCGGTCCAGTAGTTCCTGAGATTAGCGCGTTCAAACAAATAAACTCTTCCGCTTTATTATATTAGTATAGATTATGTTCGAGAGGATTGCTGTTACCCAATTATTCAATAGATACTTAAGAATTTTCTAAACTATGAAATAGGTACTATACATCTATACTTATACTTATCTATACTAATATAATAAAGCGGAAGAGTTTGTTTGTTTGAACGCGCTAATCTCAGGAAATACCTACTGGACCGATTTCAAAAATTCTTTCACCGTTGGATATGTATATTGAGTGCTATAGGCTATATATTATGTACCAATGGCGAAGCCGGGGCGGACTGCTAGTATTTAATAATATGGAACATTAAACAATATTTTACACAGTATTTTATTTGTATACTTAGTATGAAATATTAAGTAAAGTACATAATTGTAAAAATGTACATAATTGCGAATAGATTTGATACAGTATGAAAATGCAGAAATGCAAAAGCCTACCAGCATGTTCACTTGCTATGTTAATAAAAGCACGTTGCAACATTGCGTATAAAGTTAATCGCCCACTGCTAAAACAATATAATAATAATATGATAGAAAATGTATATATAGGATACTCGCCTTTCCCCGACAACTAAGGTTAAAATTTGTTTGTGCTCTAAGCCAACGTGCAATTGAGGCTTTTTCTGTTTTAAGTGTGTGTAAAAATCGACTTAAAAACAAAGTGATTATCAATTCGACACGTACGGTCTATGTATTTAATATTATTGGAATCGTAATATTATATTCACAATAAGATAATATTCTAGAATATTAGGACTTCCAAACAAATATACTTTTTATAGGTGTAGGTTATGACCGTGTTGATGATGAATGATGATGAATTTTTATTAGCTTACACTTATTTCAACTTAGGGAAAAGTACAAGTTTATCAAAATCGGTTCAGTAGATTATAAGATATGTATGGACATTTTCCCTTTTCAGTTATTATTTATTTCTGTATATTGAAAGCGATCTATCTTAAATATAAATTATTCCTCTAAATCAAAATCACAATATGCCAAAATAATAAAAAGTACCTATTGCAAGTTTATGTTCCTGTTTTTAGTTCTTGCAACTAACATTACCAAAAACGCAACACATTAAATATCATCGTTGACCTTGGTAGCTGTACGTGGATGTTATAGACATATAAAGTAGTACCTAATTACAATAATTATGTTACATACATTCTCTTAGGAATATAAGTACTGTGCCGCCGCGCCGGTTGATGTTTTAGACTTATTAAACTAGTACCCACTAAAAATAAATTATTGTTATACATTCTCTTAGGAATATACTGTTGACATACAAACATGTATAGTGGACGTAGACCCGAAGGTGGTTGAGCTTGTACACAGGTGTTCTGTTTCTCACTGCAAAGGTCCTGTTGACATTTGCGCGGCCTTCTAACACTATGTAGGTTAATGTGGTACGTTTCTTTTTGAATTCGGCTATACTTGAGAGATAGAGAAGATTAGACGGTCTTATAAGGCGAACAGACTTCGATGCTGCAACCATATTGTTTTCTGTCACCATATGAGTCCATGATAAATTAAAAATTTAAAAATCCCCGACATTCGCCATTTTGTGGCGGCAGCAATCTTGGATTTGCAACAGTGCTATTCTACTAGTCAAGCCCTTTCATTTGATACTCATATTAAGGGAGTTGTGAAGAAAATATGTAATCCGCCATTTTGTAGCGGCGGCCATCTTGGACCGATTTTCATCAAACATAGCTAAATAGCTAACAACACTCTCGACTAATTCACCTTTCAAAAAAAAAATAACCGCATTCAAATCGGTCCACCCGTTTGAGCGCCACAGGGGAACAGACAGACACACACATACACAGACAAACTTATAACACCCCGTCGTTCTTGAGTCGGGAGTTAAAAATTAGTTTTTTTTAAAATACCATATCCGGATCTGAGATATTATGGTCGCTAATAATGGGCCTCATAAGAAGGCTCAGGGTCGCTCAGCGGGCGATGGAGAGAGCTATGATCGGAGTATCCCTGCGGGATTAAATTAGAAATGAGGAGATCCGCAGGAGAACCAGAATTACCGACATAGCTCATCGAGTCGCGAAACTGAAGTGGCAATGGGCGGGGCACATTGCTCGAAGAACCGATGGACGTTGGGGTCCCAAGGTGCTTGAGTGGCGACCTCGCACCAGCAAACAAAGCGTTGGAAGATACTACTAGATAGATGGACGATCTCAAGCGAGTCGCTGGCAGCCGCTGGAAACAGGCGGCACAAGATCGTGTTCTGTGGCGATACTTGCAAGAGACCTATGTCCAGCAGTGGACGTCATTGGTCGAGACGACGAAGAAACACCATATAGGTAGGCACTATAACGAAATAATTTACCTACTTTGAATATTAACATGATAAACGAAATCTTGGTTATTAGGTATATGTTATTTGGGGTTTTAACTAATAAATTGTGTCAAGAAACTCTTACTTTTTAGTGCCAGCCCGGAGTTGGAAGTTGGCGCTGTTCCATCCCCGTGCCTCGGAGAGCACGTAAAGTTGTCGGCCTTACGTCTAATTTCTCTCCGGTCGTGTAACATTGACGTCCCAAAGGACTATGACGGTGAAGGAGTGAGAGTGCACTGCAATCCGCCATTTTGTATCGGCGGCCATCTTGGATCGATTTTCATCATCATCATCATCATCATGATCAACCCATTACCGGCTCACTACAGAGCACGGGTCTCCTCTCAGAGTGAGAAGGGTTTTGGCCATAGTCTACCACGCTGGCCAAGCGGATTGGCAGACTTCACACACCTTTGAGAACGTTATGGAGAACTCTCAGGCATGCAGGTTTCCTCACGATGTTTTCCTTCACCGTTAAAGCAAGTGATATTTAAATACTTAAAACGCACATAACTCCGAAAAGTTAGAGGTGCGTGCCCGGGATCGAACCCACGACCTCCGATTAGAAGTCGGTCGTCCTAACCACTAGGCTATCACAGCTTTTATTCGAACGATTTTCATCAAACATAGCTAACAACACTCTCGATTAATTCACCTTTCAAACAAAAAAAACCACATTGTAATCGGTCCACCCGTTTGAGCGCTACAAGGGAACAGACAGACACACACACGCACGCACGCTTGCACGCACGCACACACACACAGACACTTCAAACTTATAACACCCTGTCTTTACGAGGTAACTTTTATAGGTACGTGTTCCTAATTCGTATAATATAATATTGTATTACCAGCCAACATTTTTTAACACCGGAATGTTAAATGTCTCTGAAATTATACGAGGGTATAATATAAATTTCTAGGTAGGTAGGTAGGTATTCCAAAACGATGCTCTACACGTCATCCTTTATGTAAGCACATTTGTGACACTGTGCGGTCGTACTTCACATAGTGTTCGCCTTGAACCATATTCACAGTAATCCGAGCAAAGCCAAAGTCTAGTTTGTTGCCATAGGTTCCGTTCAAGTAGGTATAGCTGATTTCGAAATTTACTGTTCGGCGACTTTCTTATTAGGAATATAATACAAAGTTCTATAAAATATTTTTTGAGAACATATCCATAAAGTAATGCGAGATACCATAATTATATATACGAGTAAATGATTATGCTGGCGATAAAAAACAATAGATACCTATAACTAGTCCTTATACCAAACGTATTTCATAACGCTGAAAATATCTTAGACGTGTTTGTAGAAGCAAGTCTCATAATATTACCCACGTGTGTAGATTGTAGAGTGATGGAATGGAAATGTAATTTCATTGTGTAGTACTTAATATTATGGAAGAAGGAACGTTTTGTAATATGTTCGACGTAACCCTAATAAACATGTTGCCATGACGGGTGAATTAATCGGTGTTTCGATGTTACCCCTGATACTGTTGTGACAGTTTGTTATATTAATCACCTTTGCTAATGACAGTGTGCGAATTCATAAGTTTCTAAGATTTAGTTACATTTACATTTTTTTGATTGTAATCTACCCTAATGGTACCTAAATTAAAGTGACGATAGAGGCAAGCAGTTTTTATTAAACCTATACCCCTGATCGGCTTCTACGCGGTATCGTACCGGAATGCTTCCACCAGACGATTTAATCTATCTATAATCTATATTATAAGTATTTTAAATATAGCTTGATACCTGTGACGTTTGTCATAATGACATTTAATGTAGGTATGTAATGACAGTTATTGTAGCTGTCATTACATAAGTACACTAAATCTCATTATGACAAACGTCACAGGTATCAAGCTATATTTAATGGACTGTAATGTAAAACGGCTTGTCCTGACTGACTGACTGATCATCAACGCTAAACAACTGAAGTTAGAAGCTTGAAATTTTCACAGTAGATTCCATTTATGACGTAGGTGCACACTAAGAAAGAATTATTGCATATTTTACCCCGAAAGGATTTAAAAAGGGGATGGAAGTTTGTATGTGTCCGTCATATTTCATATAATAGCCATGAAAATTGGTATTTGGGCTTTCGGTTAAAAATAACGAATTTCGTATCCCAAGTGGGTAAAATAAGGGATGAATATTCGTATGAGATTTATCAGAATCCACGAGAAGTCGCTGGCATCAGTTAGTATAAAATAATTATAAAACAGAAGCATTAAGCACTTTTAAGTTTTTTTTAGAATCTGGCTATTAACTGTCTTAACGTTATTTCACGTTATATCTGTACCTAAATATTAATAAAAATACCAACGTTATTAAACCAAATAAAAAAACGTACATAAGTGTAAAATATCTACGCGTAGTTAGGAAAGCTTCGACCATTTTTGGATGTCTGTATTCAGCATTATGGAAACAATAATTCCAATGTGCCACATTCTTTTATGGTAACCGGATACGTTCTATATTGGTATTTATTTACACAATCTATACGAATAAATAAAATTAACGAGTTTTTCTGTGATTTATAAATAACTGCCTGCCACCTACGATCATTTGAAAGAGAGCCTAATTGTTTTTAAAATTTTTGTTTGTTGGTATGTACATCAGTTTGTTTGTCTGTCTGTCTGTCGGTCTGTCTGTATTTCTATTTGCTTGCTTATCATCAGAGCGGCTGAACCGTTTTTACGTGGCTTTCATAAGCAGGTAGAGGATACATGGAGTGATCTATTTTTAACCCCCGACGCAAAAACGACGGGGTGTTATAAGTTTAACGTGTCTGTGTATGTGTGTGTGTCTGTCTGTTCTCCCGTAGCGCTTAAACGGGTGAACCGTAGTGTTGTTAGCTGTATTTGATGAAAATCGGTGCAAGATGGCCGCCCCTACAAAATGACGGATAACATATTTTTTCACAACCCTCTCAATATGGGTATCAAATGAAAGGGCTTGACTAGTAGAATAGCACTATGCAAATTCAAGATGGCCGCCACCTCAAAATGGCGAATGTCGGGGGTTTTTAAAATTTTTAATTTATAGGTACTTGTTATCCCGAAAATATTAAGGGTTCATGGCGTGGGTAAAAACTAACTACTAATAAATTGTTTTTCGTCAAATACAGAGTGTATTTAAGACGAGACGAAGTGCCAGTAATTAGCTAGTTTATAATAAAGTTTATGTGTTTTTTTATAGATACCTACCTAATTTAAAGTAGGTACGTAATCAGTTATAAGTAATAAGAATTATTATTTGTGACCTTCAATAAATAAACCATTTGACTGAAAATATATTTCGGAACTGAGGCACTTCCCGAATAATGAGTTTACACAAAGGTGGGCAATTATTAACTCGAACTTACTGAAATTCGGCCCTTCGTTAAAACTTTTGTTTGATTAAAATGTTGAAATTGAAGATTTTCTACTTGAATTAATATTTAAATAGAGTTAAACAACTTCGAACGTTGCTGTTTCGTTTTGACGTCATTACTTCATTAGGTAGGTTTATAAGCAGAAGAGATTATCAAGTTTACAATATTTGCTTACGATATTGACTATGTACAAGTTTTGTAGTTCCTCCCGAACTATGTTCAGATATATAATTATTATTATACATTTAAATTTTCTTTATTATAAATCCACCACCACCACTACAGCCTTTTAACGTCCCACTGCTGGGCACAGGCCTCTTTTCTCATAGGAGAGAGGGATTTAGAAAACTTAGAGCCCGCCACGCCCGTTGTATCTCAGCCTATTTACTATTTGAGACTTTACGTTTTGCATAAGTAGGTAGGTACCTACTAACATTTTTAACATTGCATTGAGCATTAACATTTTAAATTTCTTGGTCACGACAGGCCGAACACAGTTCTTCGTTCAGCCAGTAAATTCATTCTCTACGTGCCTACACATCGAACTAAGTACTTTGAAAGTTCCTTTACGTTTAAAGCCATCAGTTTATGGAATAAACTTCCTCCACAATTACATCACGCAAAAACCCTGAGCAAATTTAAGATTGACGTAAAAAATCACTACCTTTCTCTCTGTCATCAATAGCAACATTTATTTTGTTATTCTCGTATCTATTTGTATAATTGATATATATTTATTTATTCATATGTATGTCTATTGTATACATTATTTTGTATATATTAGTATATTTATATGTTATTATTATATTGTATGGTTTAGTATATTTAGCTATTAGTGTTTAAGTTTATCATATACACCACCTCCCACTGTCCACTTGTTCATTTTCTCCCTAGCGTTAAGGTTGTCTGGAAGAGATCGCTACTTAGCGATAAGACCGCCTTGTTGTACCTACGTTTTAAGTATTCTTTTATATAACATGTCCTCTGTATTCTGCTCTTATGTGGTGTGCAATAAAGTATATACATACATACATACATACATAACATTTTGCCAAATCACATATTTCGGCGTCGTTGTCGTCGTCAACCGAAAGACGTGCACGTACGTAGGTCCAAATGGAGGGATTTCCACACGTCGCGGTCCTGCGCCGCTTGTATAGAGCGGGTTCTTGCGTCTCCTGTGGGGGCTTACCAACACGCTTTAGGGTGCGAGATCTCTATGCCAGGCGCCAGCACCTTGTCCCAACGTCTATCGGTTCGTTTAACTATGTACCCTGTCCATTGCCACTTCGGTTTCGCTACGCGTTGAGATGTTGTTTGTGGTGCGACTCTGGTTCTTCAACAGATCTTCTCATTACTGATTTGATCACGTAGAGAAATTCCGAGCATCGCTCACTACATCGCCTGAAGAGTGACTCTGAGTTTTCTTATGTGCTACTGGCAACATGACTTTGACTTTAGCCATCAGCCACTGAGCGATTTCGGATGAGAAGTTAACTCGAAGCTTCCCAAATGCAGCCGAGTTGGATTTGGCGGTTGTCCTCTTTCTCGAAAGTGGATCAATGTACTTGAACTGTTGTGTCCCTGGTATAGGTATTTGTATACCTACATCTACGATTTCAAGTGGCGAGTTCTCAACGATCTAAGATCAAAGGTTTATTTAGGTACGTAAACAGAATCTCAACGTGACAGGAACGTGACTTGGCTGTGATCTGTGAAATGTTTTGCCTAATCTACTTCGCAATATTAATAACTAGCTGAGACTCTCGACTTCGTCCGCGTGGATTTAGGTTTTTGAAAATTCCGTGGGAATACTTTGATTTTTCGGGATGAAAAGATTATATCCTACCACCCTACCTACCTAGATTATACCTACCTTTTCCAAAGTCTAAACTATCTCTGTACGAAATTTCATCAAAATTGGTTCAGCGGTTTAGGCGTGAAGGCATACAGTCAGAATTACTTTTGCATTTATAATATTGCAAGTTTCTGTTCAAATACCTGCATTTTAAAGCGGAGCTACGAAAATAGATTAATTATCAGTCTTGAAAACCATTCTTGAAGGTATTATCTTCCTAACATTCGTCACTTTCTTACAGAGTAGGTAAGTGTTTTTAATCTAAAAATATAGTCGCAGTGCATTTGGATCTGTTCCAATACCGAGCGAATGCATCTCAAACATTATGCTCTTTTAAGGTTTAGAATTAAAAGTTTCTTTCTGTAGGTATTTCTTTGTACAGTTTTCTTATAAAATGACTCCCTCGCCATTAATAAACGGTCTTAGAGAAGTTAATGAGTGTTCTTATTGCAGTTCCGCCTGCAGTCAATTAGTAATAAAGAAGTACCTACATTTACGGGCCGTTATGCGGTATTATTAATCTTCTGAAGGATATTTCTTTTATACGTGGCAATAGTCCCCTAATAGTGAAGTGGTCGACACTCATGCGAAAACTTATAAAAAAATCTTTTGGTGTTATCAAAACCCTTTGGTATTTGCCACCATACACACTCCGCTCTTAGGCTACTCAATTCTCAAGTTTGGGAAGAGAAACTTTTGACCTTTGATACCGACAAAAAAGGTAATTAATGTTTGTCAAAATGGATGTTTATCTTTTAGGCAACAATAAAGCTTTTATTCCTAGGCCTAGCTTAGGTTTTTCTGTTTACTTATGTATTCTAACCATAGACGTGTAGTCTACTCTATGCATATTAAAAGACATCCTGCCTGACCGATCTATCAACGCAACATCCATTGGAGTTAAAAGCATGTTTGAATGAAGAAACATTTTGTTTTTAAATCCACGCGAACAAAGCCGTGGGCATTAGCTAGTTTTTATCTATTCCACAAAGCGAAATGTAAAAGCAACCAAACTTGTGACATTTCATCCAAACAATTTATATACCTAGACTCTGCACTTCTACATTAGCAAGATAACAGTATTTAATTAATTATACTAGTTACGAGCGAATGATGATTCATTCATATTTAGGTACGGCTTGCGTGAATATAACCCATTAAAGGTGTCTCACAGTCTAATGAGGCTGTTTTATATCGCGCATTATGATTCGTTTTACCTTCATAGTGCCTTCATACCAGTCACCTTTTAGGTATTATGTAACTTATTTTCATGTACCGTAATTAATTTTTATGAAACAACTTCAAAGCAGCATAGACACAGGCACCTTAAAATATACACATTATACTTAAAGGTCTATCCACACATTTCAGGGCCATTTCCGGAACGTGCCTGGTCGTGTGTGAACGAGTTCTTATAAAATGTACACACCGATATTTTTGAGCCCCTAACGGAGTACGGTCTGTCCACTTTCCGGGCACGGCGGTGATATGTGTGGATAGAATTTAATCTGGGACTAAGAGAATTGTAATGCTTGACGAGTAAGCTTCGTGGATACATATACGGGGGATACTTATTACTTTGTACAATGCTTTTGGCGAGTGCCGGCCAATGTGTACATAAGAATGCGCTAACTATAAATTGTGCCTAAGATCCTTTAATAAAATATGTAATACCACAAATATACACCAAGTAGCCTTGTAGACTGACCTAACTGCCTCGTTGGTCTAGTAGTTAGCATGTTCGAGTGCAGATCACAATGTCCCAGGTTCGATTCCCGGGTCGGCTAAAAATTGTTAGGTATTGGGTTTTTCTGACAAGAAATTCTCAGTGCCAGCCCGGAATTAGTAGTTGGCGGTGTTCCATCCCCGTGCCTCGGAGAGCACGTTAAGCGGTCGGCCCCGGTTATTATCATGTGACAATAGTCGTTAATGCTTGCCCACATTGGTACAGCGTGGCGGGTCTAAGCTCTAAATCCCCGTCGCCTATAAGAGAGTAGGCCTGTGCCCAGTAGTGGGATGCTAAAAAGGCTGCACTGGAGGATGCAAGACTCGTTACTCAGACCATATTTTATTCTACTTTGTAATTTTAATAAAAATCGCAATTTGCAATTTAAATTACAGGTGGCATAATTATTGACATAATTTCTGCTGTATAATAAACTAGTGTTGCGCTCGGTGCGCGAGCTGCAAGCAGCTCGCGGGCCTTGTAGTCTCTTCAATATTCATAAAATAAAGAAATGGTAGGCCATACCAAATACCAGAATATTCTGGAGAGTCTCTTGAAAGATAGAAAGAAATATTGGTATCACGTTTCGTATCTTTTCTGAAAGGACACTAATGAGTTCTATGCATGCGTTTAGTGGAAAAAACAGATCTATACAAAAATGTTCTGGAGAGCTACTTGAAAATTAAAAATAAATTTTGTATGGACACGAATTTTTTTGTTCCGTAGCTATATTTTTTTTAGTGGCTCACCAAAGGGCCTAAGCTCTTGAACATTTTTAGTTTCAGGACCATGCCTCTATGATTGATAGTTTTTGAGGGCCGTTAGGGTACTCTGGTAATTTCTCCACATTCACTATGTTTTGTATTTTTTGTGAAAAAAAATCTTTAAGTTCTATTTACTTATACGTGAAGTGGGGGGGAAAAGTTTCATATAAAAATGTCTAAAGAGCCTCTTAAAACGAACCCAAAAAATTTGAATGGAGAGAATTTTTTTTGTTCGGCGGCCATATTTTTTTTACCCATTCACCCAATGGCCCAAGGTCTTTAACAACATTTGTTTGGGACCGTGCCTCTATGATTGATAGTTTTTGAGAGCCTTTGGGGTACTCTGGTAAATTTTCCACATTCATGACATTTCATAATTTTCCTAAAGAAATACCCATAAGTTCTACGCATATAAATAGTGAGGGAAAAAAGTCCAAACAAAATTGTTCTGGAGAGCCTTTTGAAAAGAACCCAAAAAATTTGTATGGAGAAAATTTTTTTTTGTTCGGCGGCCATATTTTTTTTACCGGTTCACCCAATGGCCCAAGGTCTTTTATAACATTTGTTTGAGATCATGTCTGTATGACTGGCAGTTTTGGAGGACCCATGAGGTACTCTGGTAAATTTTCCACATTTATGACGTTTCATAATTTTGCTGAAGGAAGACTCATAAGTTCTACGTACATAAATAGTGAAGGGAAAAAAGTTCATACAAAATTGTTCTGGAGAGCCTCTTGAAAAGAACACAAAAAATTTGTATGGAGGAAATTTTTTTTTGTTCGGCGGCCATCTTTTTTTTACCGGTTCACCCAATGGCCCAAGGTCTTTAATAACATTTGTTTGGGACCATGTCTGTATGACTGGTAGTTTTGGAGGACCCATGAGGCACCCTGGTAAATATTCCACATTCATAACGTTTCGTATTTTTCCTGAAAGGACACTTATGAATTCTGTGCATGCGCTTAAAGATAGAAAAAAGTTCCATACAAAAATGTTCTGGAGAGCCTCTTGAAAATTAAAAAAAAAAAATTGTATGGACGCGAAAATTTTTTTTGTTCGGTACGTATCTTTTTTTTATTGGCTCACCAAACGGCCTAAGGTCTTGAACATTTTCGCTTTCAGGACCATGTTTCTATGATTGATAGTTTTTGAGATCCTTTGGGGTACTCTGATAAATTTTCCACATTCATGAAGTTTCATAATTTTCCTGAAAGAAGACCTATAAGTTCTACGCATATAAATAGTAAGGGGAAAAAAGTTCCATACAAAATTGTTCTGGAGAGCCTCTTGAAAATTAGGAAATTTTTGTATGGAGACGAAAATTTTTTTTGTTTGGTGGCCATATTTTTTTCACCGGTTCACCCAATGGCCCAAGGTTTTGAACATTTTTTGTTTCGGGACGGTACCTCTCCGACTGATAGTTTCTGAGATCCCTTAGGGCACCCTAGTCAGTTTTCCACGTTCAGCTCTCTCTATAATTTTGTTGACCTAGAATTTTTAAATTTTACACGCACGGAAAGTATGGTGAAAAAGTTCCATACAAAATTGTTCAGGAGAGGTGATCAGTACCTTACTTCAAGTAGCTTTATATATATAACTAGTAGGGCGCGTGGGTGCGCGGCCCGCAAGCGGACCGCGAGGTTTCGCTTTCGGGTATTTTGGTTTGAGCAGCCTCCACTTATCTCTCCCATATTCCTAATCCTCGATCATTATCACTCTCCATATTTTTTCTTCGAATCATTCTGCTCATCAAGTAGACCTTCAGGTCTTGATAATCTTTTGCTAAGAAACCACTCTTCCATCTTTTATACTTGGTGAGATAGACACCGATGTTTGTATGGCCGCCATCTTGAATCCGCCATTTTGGACTTTTTTTCAGCTCACTGCCAATTGGATGATGTTTCGAGTAATTTTTGTTTGAGCACCTCCCTCGTATCTTCAATACCCTGCCCGGGCTCCTCAACCAACTTCCAAACCCTCAATCATCATGTCTTCCCATATTTTTCTTTGAGAGCTCTCCAGAAAACCGCATTAAAGCCTTGCATAGTTCACAGCTTGTAGTCTCTTCAACATTCGCCATACATTTTCTATGGAAAAATAAATTTCGCCATTTTGAATTTTTTTTCAATTCATCAAGTAGACCTTTGGATTCTCATTATCTTTTGCGAAGAAACCACTCTTCCATCTTTTATACCCTCCGAGATGGAGACCGACGAAATTTGTATGGCGGCCATCTTTTTTTCGCCATTTTGAATTTTTTTTCAGCTCACTGCCAATTGGATGACGTTTCGAGTGACATTTGCTCGAGCACCCCCCACCTATCTTCAATACCTTAAGCGTGCCCGTCGCTCGTCTCTGAAATCCTCAATCATCAGCTCTCTCCATATTTTTCCTCTTAATGAATTTTTGTCCTCTCTACGACACCATTATTGAAAAAAAAAATTTTCATACAAAATTGTTCAGGAGAGGTGATCAATCAGTCAGTGAATCAGCACGAGCAGCTATATATATATTAACTAGTAGGGCGCGTGGGTGCGCGGCCCGCTAAAGCGGACCGCGAGGTTTCGCTTTCGGGTATTTTGTTTTGAGCAGCCTCCACCTATCTCTCCCATATTCCTAATCCTCGATCATTATCACTCTCCATATTTTTTCTCCGAATCATTCTGCTCATCAAGTAGGTAGACCTTTAGGTCTTGATCATATTTTTCCAAGAAACCACTCTTCCATATTTTATACTTGGTGAGATAGATACCAACGTTTGTATAGCCGCCATATTGAATCCGCCATTTTGGTTTTTTTTTTCAGCTCAGTGCCAATTGGATGAGGTTCTGAGTATTTTTTGTTTGAGCAGCCCCCATCTATTTACAATACCCTGCCCGGGCTCATCAAACATCTTCCAAACCCTTAATCATCATATCATCCCATATTTTTCTTTGACATTTCTCCAAAGAACCGCATCAAAGCCTTGCATGGTTCACAACTTGTAATCTCTTCAATATTCGCCATACATTTTCTATGATAAAATAAATTCCGCCATTTTGAATTTTTTTTCTATTCATCAGATAGACCTTCCAATCTTGATCATCTTTTATGAAGAAACTACTCTTCCATCTTTTATACCCTCCGAGATGGACACCGACGAAATTTGTATGGCGGCCATCTTTTTTTCGCCATTTTGAATTTTTTTTCAACTCACTGCCAATTGGATGACGTTTCGAGTGACATTTGCTCGAGCACCCCCCACCTATCTTCAATACCTTAAGCGTGCCCCTCACCCGTCACCGAAATCCTCAATCATCAGCTCTCTCCATATTTTTGTTCTTAATGAATTTTTGGCTTCTGTACGAAACTATTAGTGAAAAAAAAATTTTTCATACAAAATTTTACAGGAGAGGTGATCAATCAGTCAGTGAATCAGCACGAGCAGCTATATATATATTAATGTTTGCTCTACTTTTTTAGGCAATTACTTGCAAGAAAGTTCACACAATATTTTAAATGTCATAATTGTTTTAAACAGCGTGACCCGTAATTTTTAAGTGACTTTATTATCCATGCGACATTATTAAAATTAATGCAAGTTTCTTTATGAATATGTTACATATATATATATGTATGTATGTAAGAATGTATGCTCCACATTTCTTTGTACTTTAAAGTTCAGGACCGATTGCGTCTTAATTACCTGGAGCTTTGATGTTGTAATAATTACACAGTGGGTTTTATTTAGTAAAGCTGGTGACCTTTATTCTTTTTAATGAGATCAATATTAACTAGTTCATTAAATTTTCGTCAATACAAGTTTAAAAACAAATGCATATATGTATTGTTTAAACGTAGGTATTTAGAGTAAATTTGGATATCGGTTTAAATTGGCTGTAGCTCTAGATTTTATCCGCCAATTTAGGTTTTCCCTAATCCCATAAGAACCCTTTGTTTTCAATGAATAAAAAGTTAAAAATTCATCTCTTTAATATATCAGACTTCTAGACCTCTTTGAACCTAGCCAGAATAATAACTTGTAGATTAATAAAAAATATTATATAAATGTATGTTGTGTGATATTTTTTTTTCTTTTATTGATCAATATAATACAATGTTTGTTTTTTTTTGTCTGTATCATTTTTTTGTATCAGAACCAGCTTAAAGTGAAGGTAATGACTAACGAATACATATACCAGCCAGTGACCGCTATGAGCTCACAGGATATGGAGGTATCAATCAATCAATCTATCTCCGCAACGCGACGCGGGTGTGTCGAAAATGGCTTGTAGTCCTAGTTCATTACTCACTAAAGGCTATTTGAAGTAGGTTCACCATCTTTTAAGAAATAAATGATTTCTTAGATAAAGCTAAAATAATGTTAACTAAAATTTGATACAACAAAAAACACGTTTAATTTGTAATTTTGTTTGTGTGCTTGAAATCGTTGGATATATTTATATTTTTACTCTCAGATATACACCTACATTTTTCATAAGCTTTCTTAAAAAATAATCAATCTAATTGAGAGGAATACCTAAGCGAAGCGTTTTCTCGGCGCTTCAGACGTTCTAAAGTTTGGTTCACGGTTCATTGCTTTGTGAAATTTTTCTGTTTTCTAACCGACATCGATATAAATAACAATTTCTATGTAATAAGGTAACTTGAAAAATAACGTGAAAAATGATAGACTCTCATACAAAACTTCATCCCTCTATCCCCTTTATTCATGGATATAACTTGAAAAATAACAAATAATGAAATACTAAGTACACCTACCTACCTAACCTTGACAGATTTGGGCTATTTAAAGAATTATTGTATCGCGTGGGACCTCGATGTTAAACGTTTAAATGGGCTATCTACACAGATCATTAAGCTACCTCGACATTTAATGATACGCGTGGGTGAGAATAGATATACCTATCTGCATGTGTCAGTCTAAATCGTGTTGAAACTCTATACGTCATGTGTTATTTGCCGTGCTAATCGGCATTATAAAGTAAAGCAAATGATAATACTTAATATATTATTTTATCTTTATCAAAAAAGAGCGGAAGCCGACTATGCTTAGCACATACAACAATTGTTATAAAAACACGTGAAATATTTCCGTAAAATAATTGGGTCACACTGATCACATCACCTTTTCAAATTTTAACACTCAATACAATTAATTATTTACATTATAAAGTTTGAAAAATATACATATAAAACAATGTGGTGTAAAATGGTGTACGGAATCGTATTTAAAGTATGTATTTTATATTATTTCGTTGATTTGGGGCTGAGGGTTATAGGATGGATGCTGTGATTAGCGGAATTTATGGTAATTTGTTGCAATAGTGAATTTTTGGCAAAAAATAGTCAGAGTGTCACACAATTATAACTGCGATTGTTAGACAACGAAAATAATTCTATCTACGGTCACACTGTAACTGAGGAGTGAGCCTGTTTTTTTTTTTTTGACGTGGTGGAAACCTTTTATAGGTACCCCCGTTCTGCGGCCGAATGCGGTAGAACGAAGGTTATGTGGGACTCCAACCGGGTATACCCACTAAAACCACCACGGCATGACCCTCATGCTGTGTGCTGGACGCCTGGGGAACCCAAAGTATGCATCCCAGGTGTCCGGCAGCCGCCCCAGCTGGGGCTCCCGCTCGCCTCTGGGCTGTCCCTCCAGAGGCTCGCGCCCTCCCGTAATTTTTAACGAGGTTTTCTTCCTCCCGCGATGGGCATCGCTGCCCCCCGCCCCGGGGTGTCTCACCCCCAGTTTCATCCGCAGTGCCCTCTGCTAATCAGAGGGACACGCGGAGAAACCTCCCAACTGAGGAGTGAGCCTAGGTACTGCTTCATAGTTTTCAGTTTTAACAGACTTCAAAAAAGGAGAATGCTCTCAGTGCATATGTTTCACAATTGCAACGCCAGCAGCACATGAACGTCACACTGACAGACTGTGATGTGTGTAAATAACGCGGTATATCATCTGCGGCGCGTACACTTGGACGATCTATAGGTTAGATTGTCCAAGCGCGTACATCGAACACTGAAGGAAAGTGGAGGGGGTATTACGTGCGTGACAGTTCCCATACGCAGCTATCCCCTCCACGTTTCGTTCAGCGTTCGATGTACGTGGCGCGCGACATGTATAGGTACAGTACGAACACAACAATCTCCTGTAGAACAACTTTTTTTTTCGTTTTTTTTTATTCAACTACAAGTTAGCCCTTGACTGCAATCTCACCTTATGGTAAGTGATGATGCAGTCTAAGATGGAAGCGGGCTAACTTGGAAGAGGTATGTACCCCTTGATCGGTTTCTACACGGCATCGTACCGGAACGCTAAATCGCTTGGCGGCACGGCTTTGCCGGTAGGGTGGTAACCAGCCACGGCTTAAGCCTCCCACCAGACCAGACCAGAGACAATTTAGAAATTATAAAATCCCAAATTGCTCCTGCCGGGAATCGAACCCGGGACCTCCCACTTATAAGACCACAGCGCTAACCACTGCGCCAGGGAGGTCGTCAGAACGTTCTAAGCACCTCTTTGAATACACTGTCGTAGGTCATAACACGTTGCTGCTTTGTCCGTCCAAGCTCGAAGGCTACCAACCAAGCTTTTAGTCCGCCGATTCTATGATCCTTGAAATGGCAAAGTGAAGGCATTATCAGCAGTTACTTGCAGTTAGGGGCTCATTAGACGATAGGTTCTAATACATCAATCAATTAATTCCACTTGTCATGAGTCATGACTGATAAAGTAGAAAATGAGGATGTTTCCTAGAGTTGAAAATATCATTTTCAACTTTAGGAATCATAGATTTTTTCGAAAAAAGATTAAAAAATTATTTTCAAAAAATCTATGAGAGCATTTCGCAAACATCCTTAGCGGTCGATTAAAAAAAGAATCACGCAAATCGTTTCAGTAATCTCGGAGAACTTGGTAAAACAAGTAAAACATGGAAAAATACCTCTGAGCGGGTTGGATGCCGTTATACGCTAGAGAGCCGCGTGAAACGAAATTAGCAACTTTGAGATAATTGAATAATTCTTTCAGATTTTTGTTTTATTTTACTTAGATTTTTATAATAAAAATAGAATTATTGGAAACTTGTCCATTATGCAGATAGTGTTCTGAGTAAATTACAGCCACGGTAGCCAATCAAAGCAACTAGGCAACTAAGTAAAACATATTATAGTGCACAAGTGTGTCCATAGATACCAGTGCACTCTTTATTCCCTCAGTCTCGTAGTCCGGAAATCAGACACGATCAGAGACTCCACTGTAACTTGGTAAATTAGAGTAGGGCATCAATATTGGTCCTGCAAACATCATTTATCGCATTAGGCGGTAGTTTATCCATCGACAATCACAGCAGTGACTGTATGACTGACAGTAAATCCCATCGTCTAATCGACGCCTTTAAATAGCTGTTCACTTTTTAGGGTTCCGTACTCAAAGGGTAAAAACGAAGTCCTATTAATGTCACTGCTGTCTGTCTGTCTGTCCGTCTGTCTGTCTGTCCGTCCGTCCGTCTGTCTGTCTGTCTGTCTGTCTGTTTGTCTGTCTGTCCGCCGGTCACAGGTCTCTAGCTCGCAGACTAAAAAACGTTGACCCAAAATCAAATATTGAATTAGAAATTAAATTAAATAATTTTTAGGGGGCTCTCCCATACATGAAAAAGGAGCCGGGAAAAAAAAATTTCTTACCCTAGCTTGTGAGGTATCGTTGTTTAGAGCTCATTGAGTAAAGTACGAATATATATATTTTTATTTTTTTTGCTAAAAAATAAGGAAATGGAGGGACATCAAAGTTGTCAGTTTTAGACCATTTTTTTGACCTTTTGGGGCTACCTCAAAAACTAAACTAGTTAGGAATATGATATACGGTATATTATGTACCATATGCTCTACTTAAACTACAAATACTGAAATCAACGATTTATAAAAAAGTTTATAAGCTGTGATCAAAACACACGAAATTTTTTTGGGTATTTCTTTCATGGTTTGCGGCGATGTCTAGCTCGGAAATTAAATATTTCTTAGACTCAAAATATTATACTGTTCATAATTATGTATGGAACCCTAAAAGAGCAAGGCCCGACTCGCACTTGGCTGATTTTTATTCTCAGCGACAAAACGCGAAAGTTTCATCACCCCGTTTATCATGAGTTCTCAAAGCGGGCGCGGATTTCGCAAGCTGGGCACGGCCGTGCGTGCGGGCACACGCGTTTATCTTAAATCTAGATCGAGACTTTTGTGGCGAAAGGTCATCGAACCCGATATTTTGCAATCCCAGACCACTGTGAAATTGATCGGGATCGTATCGAAAGGCTGTTACAAAAGACTAAAGACTAAAGTATCCATTAGATACGATAGCTCTTGCAAGCACTATGTTTACAATCTATTATTATTGGGTTAGGTAAGGAATAATTGGCATACCTAATAATTATTGAGATCTATTATTAACCTAAACGTAAGTAGTCTGAACTAATAATCATCACTACTGAATCTCTAGTGTAGCTTTTACAAGTTTGCGTTAACTGTGCGTAAAACAGCTGTCATAATAATATTATACAAAATAACAAAATTATTATGAAAAGTCTTTTCCTATCTTTAAAAAACGTTTTAGGTCGAAAATTCTAAATCAAAGTCATAAGAATAATAAGCATTATTAACCGACTTCATAATTATTATATATATAATATATACTCCAGAATCGTGACTGGTTTCATTCACTGCGTTGCATTATACAAGATAAGTTACATCATTGATGTAATACTGCATACTATGATGCTCTTACTTCACTGGTGGTCAATGGCATCACAGCAAAGTTCAAGGTGATAGCATATCTTCATGATATTTGTAATATCGTGAAATAACAACAATGTGGAGAGTTGGAGGGAGTTCATAAGTTCCGTAGAAAGCATTTTATTGGAATGATCACTTTATTCCAATAAAATTTCTGAGTATTTTGAAATAAGGTGGTACGGCAAATGAGGCTTGTTCATATTCGGTCGCTCTTTCCTAATAATAATACAATCTCGGGTCATGTCATGTATAACCCCCGGCACGTAAGTCGACCGGTGACCTTCAAGTGCGCTCAGATTCGTACAAGTGAGCGGGAAACAATACGACTGGGGAGCCAATCAGCGCTTACGAAGGATCCGCGAGAGCTAATCAGTGCTTACGAACGATCCCCACGTCCTCCCCGCGACCCCCTCACAGCCCGAGATACCTCATTTTCGACTTCTGCGCATTGAAGGTGACCGGTTGACTTATGTGCCGTGACTTGTACATAGAAATATTTTTTCAAGTACCTCATCCATTTTAAAACGAATGCTTTTTAACCCCCGACGCAAAACGACGGGGTGTTATAAGTTTGACGTGTCTGTGTGTGTGTGTGTGTGTGTGTGTGTGTGTGTGTGTGTGTGTGTGTGTGTGTGTGTGTGTGTGTGTGTGTGTGTGTGTGTGTGTGTGTGTGTGTGTGTGTGTGTGTGTGTGTCTGTCTGTTCCCCTGTGGCGCTCAAACGGGTGGACCGATTTGAATGCGGTTTTTTTTGTTCGAAAGGTGAATTAGTCGAGAGTGTTGTTAGCTATGTTTGATGAAAATCGGACCAAGATGGCCGCCGCTACAAAATGGCGGATTACATATTTTATCACGACGCCCTCAATATGGGTATCAAATGAAAGGGGTTGACTAGTAGAATAGCACTATGCAAATCCAAGATGGCTGCCACCATAAAATGGCGAATGTCGGGGGTTTTTTAAATTTGAGTTTGTCAAGCAATAAATTTATATATGCGACGTGGGCTAACCGTTATAGTATTAGAAGCACGTGACTCAACAGACAGACAGTTCAAGGTGAAGTTTACTCATCTTACCTGCTCGTAGTAAATTTGAACTTCTAGCGGTCGATGACCGATATAACGTCGTGATTTTTTTCGTATGTTCTTCGATATATATTACGTATGAGACCTCAAGATGAAAACAATGTAAGGTCAAGGTTGATATATGTATAGCTCTGTGCGTAGGTGTTCTAAAGCTCTTTAAGAAGTTACTGTGTAAATGATGATACATAATAGGTTTCTCAAAAGTATACTTGAGTAGGTATCACTATCACTACATATATTATAAAAAATCTGTTAGTCTGTTCGCGATAAACTCAAAAACTTCTGAATGGATTTTCATGCGGTTTTCACCAGTAGACAGAATGATTTATGTTAAAGTTTTAGGGTGTACGTATAATTTTTTTATGGTTTTGTGTAAATTTGTTTAAAATGACGGAAAATATCAAGCCGCCTGGTAACTTTCATCGAAAACTCTGCCTAATCCCTTTGAGATATAACAAAATTTTCTTATAAGGTGGGATAGTAGCGGGTACTTAATTACCACCCGTGCGAAGTCTGGGCGGGTCGCTAGATTAAGATAAATAAAGGAAAGTGTAATTTCAATGATTTTAGACTACTAATTATATACTTACGTACTAGGAGAGTTAATTTGCGGATGTATTTCGACATTTCCACTCAGTTGCAAGGATCATGGTTACGATGGGACTGCGGTGTTGCGAGACGTCAAGCTGTCACCGACAGAATCTAGCCACCCTATCCCTACGTTTCGAAGGTATTTCACCGGTTCACGGGTCACAGTATTTTGCCGAATATTATAATCACACTAATATTATAAAGGCGAAAGTTTGTGTGTATGTTTGTTACTCTTTAACGCCGCAACTACTGAACCGATTTGGCTGAAATTTTGAATGGAGATAGATCATGCCCTGACTTAACATGAAGTCCGGAGGAAATTTGATCCACAGTTCCCACGGAATTTTGAAAAAACCGAAATCTATAGTTACAGCTATAGGTAGATTACTATAGCAAACTTCCTTGAAAGTAGGTATAAAGGTTGAAAAAGGGATCGGGAACGGGAACCGGAAATCCACGATTTTCTCGGGATTTGTGAAAAACCGAAATTTACGCAGGTGAAGCTAGTATAATAATATTTTAATCATGATCATGACTTAGTTGTATTGTCAGCTCTTGACAAACCAAATCAATAATTACCTTCAGTTGTATGATAATATAAACTACAGAACTACCTACTATGATTGGCTATGGAGAGTATGGTTTATACTCTCGAATATATGTATATCACGCTGTTGTGATGAATATCTTGATTTATAACACTCGCTAATTACAATTATTATTCATTGTGGAAAACCGTGTCAAGGCAACACTGTCTACGCGCTGATATGGTCTTTAAAATGTTTTAAATTGGTTATGGCCATTCGTTATTTGATTATGATCTTTATCTTAATTGATATTTAGATGTAATCATCAAGTATTCGTCGGAGGTTTTGACGTGACGTAACAGAAACTAAAATGTACAACTTTCCTGACGTTTGTACCAAAAGCGTTTCCTTTCAATAGAAAGAACTTTTGTTTCCAGATTACTTACCGCATCGGAAAACTGCGAAATTTCTATCGTAATCGGAAAAGAAAAAGTAAAGGAAAATAAAAGAAAAGCTTCTGAAAGGAAACGCCTTTGGACGTAGAAAATTAGATGGAACCTAAGGAAATTTTTCTCAGTGTAGGTACTTAATACCTACAAAATATAGTCTACCAATGAACAGCATAATAATTGATATCAAGGCTAATTTAATTATTCTCGTGATCATTCAGTGAACAGAATATATTATTTATTTAATTTAAGTATCTATTATCGATCAATAAATCAAGAATATCAATATTAATATTCATAAACATAACCTATCGGAAGTGCTAAAAGTATAGTATATACTATTGTAATACGTTGAAACGCGAATAATATGTAATAGTAGGGGGGAGCCCAAGAGGGGATTTTTGGATTTACTCGAGCGCGTCAGATTAACATAATCATCTTGACATCAATTATTAACATAAAGCATCTTGCATCCTGTCGAGTACCGTTTAACATATAAATTTTTATAAGCCCTTTATATAGAGCCGCGCGTAAAAAAAATAAACTATGGTCAGAAACACTCAGAAACGTACTCAGTAAGATAATAGGGAGTAATATAGGATCGAGTTTTGAGTGACTTTCTGCAAGGGTTACCATCTTTGACTAAGCTAAATCAGGATTATCTATTAAGTATTTATTTTAGTAGACTTGTCTGTGTAAAAATATATATTTTCGATAAGGTTATTTACCATAGTAATTTTTTAAATAGAGTTGTAGAACCATTTCTGGACATAATTTCCAAAGTTTTGAAATTTTGCAATCTTTAAATCCTTAGTGACAATGATAATTAATCCCTGTTAATCCGTGGTACCATGTTTTAACTTGATCTCAATACCGAGCAAATATAAAGCGGATGATTTTCAGCAGCTGAGACTTCGGAAGTGGTTCAGGTGATGTCACAGTAATATGCGCCTAGCTAAATCCACAAAAACCAGACGAATAGCAACCGTATTTTTATGACAATAGTGGCGCTGTTGATATAATAAGTGGTCCCATGTCGCAACATGATCTTAATACGGCGTAGGTACTTATAATATGTTAAAGGGCTGATTTCGAGTAGCTTAGGCGATACCGTGCCTATAATAGTTATAGTGTCTGTAGTAATAATAACTGCCTCGTTGGTGTAGTGGTTAGCATATTTGACTGCAGATCTCGAGGTCCCGGGTTCGATTCCCGGGTCGGGCAAATAATTGAAAGGTATTGGGGTTTTCTGTCAAGAAATTCTGTGTATATAATAGTGCCAGCCCGGAATTGGTAGTTGGCGGTGATTCACCCCCGTGTCTCAGAGAGCACGTTAAGCAGTCGGTCCCGGTTATTATCACTATCATGTGACAATAGTCATTAAAGCCCGCCAACCCGCATTGGAGCAGCGTGGCAGGTCTAAGCTCTAAATCTCTTACGACGTTGAAAAGGCTGTAGTGGTGGTGGTGGCCGAGAAAATCCGTAAAAAACCATATTGTATGGCAACTGTACTTTTTAATGACAATAGTAGTCCCTGTTAATAAGTGGTACCATGTCGCAACTTGATCTTAAGGCCGCGCAAATGTTAACCGGTCAAGTTACGCTTGATGGATCATTACGGTTGCGTAATATCCACAGATATTATAGATTCGCGACAAAAACGCCTAGATTTCCTCCAATTAGAGCGGTGGGAACGGATTTGATTAAGTACAAATTGCTTTTTTTTTTTCTTTTATTCATTACTAGTTTTTTATAGCGACTTCATCTTCAATCCCGTGGAAACTTTTTGTTTTCCTAGAATAAAAAGTATCTTTTCGAGTTGCAATCTATCGCCGTGACAAATTTCATCAAGATCAGTTTAGCGGTCTCAAATACCGAATGGTATTTTTTATTAGTATTTTAACCTAGAGAATCGGAGAATGTAACACTGGCAAATTAATTTGGCACTGGCAGATTGAACTTCTGTTTATGGCATTTTTGTTCTCGACTTACTTTTTTGTTACTACTTAGCAATAGTTTTATTATTGTATGATTTTTACATAGTGGTTAAGCAATTGCTTTGACCTCAATGCTAAAGACACAATTTGGTGACATATAAATAATTAATAGGTATAATTTATTTATTATATATTTCCGATATCAGTAATGGAATAATTTATATTAGGTAAACTTCTCCACTAAAATTAATCTATCTATAATAATATAAAGTAGCTTGTCCTGACTGACTGACTGACTGAATGACTGATCATCAATGCACAGCCTAAACCACTGAAGCTAGAAACTTGAAATTTTCACAGTAGCTTCCTTTTCTGACGTAGGCGCACATTAAGAAAGGATTATTGTGTATTCCACCCCTAAGGACGTTAAATAGGGGATGCAAGTTTATATGAAAGACCGTCATTTTTCAAGTTATTTCCATGAAAATTGGTATTTAGGGTTTTGGTTAAAAATAAAGAATTACGTGTTTCTGGAATTTTGGAAATTCCACCTTCAAGTGGATAGGATAGGATGGATAGGTAAATAGGGGATGAAAGTCGTTTTTAAAGTTTTATTAATACTTTATATTTTTAATCTATACTTCTATACTAATAAATAAAATTGAAGTGTCTGTCTGTAATATCGAAATAACTACCTCATATTAAGCTCATATGGTTATTTGAACGCTACCATAACCGAATCACACGTTTTTAAAATTTTTGTCTGTCTGTCTGTCTGTCTGTCTGTCTGTCTGTCTGTCTGTCTGTCTGTTTGAACGGGCTAATCTTCGGAACGGCTGAACCGATTTTGACGGGACCTTCACATACAAGTAGAGAATTAACCAGGGTGTAACATAGGCTACTTTTTTAACCGACTTTCAAAAAAGGAGGAGTTGTGTTTTTCTACCTATGTACACCGATATCTCCGAGATTTCTGAACCGATTTGCGTAATTTTTTTTTTAATCGATAGAGAAACATTGCGACCCTGTTCTATAAAAAAATTGGATTCCAACTCCTCAATCCTGATGCTGCAGGGGACCTAATCCCCAAAATTAATGGGTTTTAGAAACTTTTGGTTATTTAAGAGGCCGTATTCCGAGCCGAGCTAACGAGTTTCGGCCCGAGTTTTAAATGTGTGCGTGTACCTCACAATGGCATCGTAAGCTGCACTCACACAAAGACATGGTATACTTAAAAGCGGTCGGACTAACCTATATTGATACTTTGCGTTCCAAATTCAACGCGCTAATAAAATAAAATTTTAGATCTTAGTATATTTTATATTTGCTTTTTTTTAATGTTCGATTAGGTAAGTATATAATTATTATCAAGGTGTTGTGTAATCGTTTATACTTACACATAACATCTGTAAGAATTAAATACAGCTATATCACTACCCATATTATAATGCGAAAGTGTGTTTGTTTATTAGTTTATTGGTTTGCTGGTTTCTCCTTCAATCACGCTGCAACGAAACAAAAGACTATACGATCAATGCTTATTATATTGGTCAATAGATTAATCTGGTTATTTCAGGTATACAGGTTGTTTTGATAAAGAAGTTCTCTCAGGTGTGCAATTATCTACTATGCAGTTGCTAATCTTAGGTCATAAATAAAATTTGCACGTGCTCAATTCTTGCAGGAACACTTGTTGTATTCGTATTTGCTTCTTGTAACCGAATTTTTATTTATTGTCAAGAATGGCCCGAGTACCCATAATATTTTATTACCAAAGACTTGATGAGTAAGTGCTAAACTAATATTTGTTCGTGTTCAAACCGTGATGTTTTTATTATATTCTTTTTTCTTGTACTAGTTGACTCGCCCAGGATTTACACATTTTCGTTTAGCCAATTTTGATGCAATTTAGTACACATATGGCTTACATCCCGAAGGTGGACAAAGGCTATTTTTATCCTGGAAAATAATTTATTTTTCATAGAACACTATTTTATGTGTTTATTATTAAAGACATTACTATCTAAAATTTAGGTATGTAAGGGCCTGTTTCATCACCTTCTGATAAGTGTCGAATAGACTAAACGTAAGTTTGGCACTTTCTTACTTTATGTCAAGTGACTAAGACAAAACTTGTGAATAAGCTATCTGACACTTATCCGAAGGTGGTGAAACAGGCCCTAACTGTTTTCACTTAATTAAATTTAGTTGTGAGATAACTTATCTCCCTCTATTAAGTCCGATTAAAATAGACATTCAAGATTAAAAAAAATATTCAATATTATATAATATACTAGCTTTTGCCCGCGGCTTCGCCCGCGTGAATTTCGATTTTTCACAAATCCTGAGGGAATCGTGGATTCCCGGTTCCCGTTCCCCGCTCCCTTTTCCAACCTTTATACCTACTTTCAAGAAACTTTGCTATAGTAATCTACCTATAGCTATAGATATAGTTTTCGGGTTTTTGAAAGAGAAATGTGTTCAATATGGTACTTATGATGAGATTTTGCATCTCTGATAGAATCGGACTGACACAAACTTTATCGTTAAAGTAAAATGAACCTTAACTGCCTTGTTTTAATGCTCAAGTTCATCAACAGCCAACACTCTAAACAATTAAAATCAGTGGTACTGAATTTTAGGTCCATTTTATTCTGACGTTATTGTGTCACAGAGGAGAAACGGAACAGAGTCAAAGCTTCTAAGAAGCGAGCAAAATTTATACCTATTCTGGTAGGGTTGGCACAGGAGGATACAATTTAATAAACAATAGTTATTTGTTCAACAAAATGGCAAATTTTGTTTTTGTTGTGATTGACTTTGCTATCGCATGATACATACAACTTTTCACTTCAATAGCGAGAAAATACAAGATGTAAAAGAAATATTTATTTAAACATTAAGGTATTTTAAACAGGGAGCTCTAAATATCGATTTTGAATGAAATTGGTCAATTAACAAAGAATTTCAAAATGGCGTCGACTTTTTTAAGTTTTGGTAACAGTTTCCTGTTTTGTGATCCCAGGGAGCTCTAAATATCGATTTTGAATTAAATCGGTAAATTAACAAAGAATTTCAAAATGGCGTTGACTTTTTTAAGTTTTGGTAACAGTTTCCTGTTTTGTGATCCTAGGGATCCTCAGATATTGATTTTGAACGAAATCGGTCAATTAACAAAGAATTTCAAAATGGCGCCGACTTTTTTAAATTTTGGTAACAGTTTCCTGTTTTGTGATCCCAGGGAGCTCTAAATATCGATTTTGAATGAAATCGGTCAATTAACAAAGAATTTCAAAATGGCGTCTACTTATTTAAGTTTTGGTAACAGTTTCCTGTTTTGTGATCCCAGGGAGCTCTAAATATCGATTTTGAATGAAATTGGTCAATTAACAAAGAATTTCAAAATGGCGTCGACTTTTTAAGTTTTGGTAACAGTTTCCTGTTTTGTGATCCTAGGGATCCTCAGATATTGATTTTGAACGAAATCGGTCTATTAACAAAGAATTTCAATATGGCGCCGACTTTTTTAAATTTTGGTAACAGTTTCCTGTTTTGTGATCCCAGGGAGCTCTAAATATCGATTTTGAATGAAATCGGTCAATTAACAAAGAATTTCAAAATGGCGTCGACTTTTTTAAGTTTTGGTAACAGTTTCCTGTTTTGTGATCCCAGGGAGCTCTAAATATCGATTTTGAATGAAATCGGTCAATTAACAAAGAATTTCAAAATGGCGTTGACTTTTTTAAGTTTTGGTAACAGCTTCCTGTTTTGTGATCCCAGGGAGCTCTAAATATCGATTTTGAATGAAATCGGTCAATTAACAAAGAATTTCAAAATGGCGTCGACTTTTTTAAGTTTTGGTAACAGTTTGTTCTAAAAAACTGTTCCTATTCACCCATAAGTCGTTCCTATTCACCTCATTCTCATCCCTATTAACCCCTCTTTCGTCCCAAAAGAACTTCGAGTATGAGATTTTAACATTATGTCATACAAAAAATATTTCATTTCAATATTTATACATATATCAACACATACTTATACCAAAACATAGCATTAGCTATGTATTAGCTCAGCATTGATCAGATCGGACCACTAATGAAATAAAACCTATGCTCAAATCATCAAACTGAGTCGGTTGCGCTATAACTTTTACGTAACTTTTACGACAAGTCATTACACAGCTTTGCATGTGTGCGTGAGCTGCGTCGGGCAACAACACGTCCTCCCTCGAAGAGCGCTAAGCTCGGTATGGCATTCGTACTGTCTGCTGTGCCATTTTATTTGTAAATTTTAGGATACTTTGACAATTTTTTGTGGTCATATAAATAGTTTCTGGATTATTATTTTTTTACAATTATAGCTAAATGAATCCTAAACTTTCGTGCTATATATTTTTTTTATTAGTGAAATTGCGATAAATCAAAGAAATTGGGGTTAATCTAATGCTTAAATTTTCATAAATCGTACGTGCGGTTTTTATTTTTTATTTACTAATTTTGTATAAAACAGAAAAACTAATTCCAACATTCCAATTTTGAGGGTGTGTTCATAATATTAGTATTTTTTTTCAGTCGCTTTCTACAATTTTTAGTACTTATATGTGTGACGAAAGTTTCACTCAAAAGCGTAAAATCAGTAAACGTCTTCCGCAAGAATTAAGATTTGAATAATATTTTTTAATAAAATTAATATTTTATTCCCAACATTCCATTAAAAAAGGATTGATCTTTAATATTTGATAATTTTTTTTAAAGTAATCATTATATCTAAAGCACTATGGTGTTCAAAAGTTCGTAAAAAATTACGAATCCGGGTACCGGCCTCTTAAATTGATATTGGGGGTACCAATTAAAGACTTTATCGTTGAATGAACTCGAGTAAGTACATATCCAACTCCTCAACCCTGATGCTGTAAGGAATTGTATTCCGAAATCGTGGGGATCCCACGGGATTTTTCCGTTTTGGGGACGGGTTTCTACAGATAAGCTACTTTTTGTTCTGGAAAAATCAAAAGTTCCCACGGGATTTTTAAAAACCTAAATCCACACGGGCGAAGCCGTGGGCATCATCTTCTTCTATACTAATAAATAAAATTGAAGTGTCTGTCTGTAATATCGAAATAACTACCTCATATTAAGCTCATATGGTTATTTGAACGCTACCATAACCGAATCACACGTTTTTAAAAATTTTGTCTGTCTGTCTGTCTGTCTGTCTGTCTGTTTGAACGGGCTAATCTTCGGAACGGCTGAACCGATTTTGACGGGACCTTCACATACAAGTAGAGAATTAACCAGGGTGTAACACAGGCTACTTTTGAACCCACTTTCAAAAAAGGAGGAGTTGTGTTTTTCTACCTATGTACACCGATATCTCCGAGATTTCTGAACCGATTTGCGTAATTTTTTTTTTAATCGATAGAGAAACATTGCGACCCTGTTCTATAAAAAAATTGGATTCCAACTCCTCAATCCTGATGCTGCAGGGGACCTAATCCCCAAAATTAATGGGTTTTAGAAACTTTTGGTTATTTAAATTGATATTGGGGGTACCAATTAAAGACTTTATCGTTGAATGAACTCGAGTAAGTACATATCCAACTCCTCAACCCTGATGCTGTAAGGAATTTTATTCCGAAATCGTGGGGATCCCACGGGATTTTTCCGTTTTGGGGACGGGTTTCTACAGATAAGCTACTTTTTGTTCTGGAAAAATCAAAAGTTCCCACGGGATTTTTAAAAACCTAAATCCACACGGGCGAAGCCGTGGGCATCATCTAGTAATAATAATAATACTTTAAACATTTCTGTGGTGGTGTCGTGTGGTGCGGGTTGTTACGTTCCCTCAAATATGGTTGAGCGAAGCAATGGCTGGATCATGCGTAATGCTCGTGAACGGGTGCCGCCGTCGGAAATGGGGCTACTTTTGTCTGCCCTTCTTAACGTGTAGAATTGTAAGCACCATTCCGAACCAGTGGTAGATTCATTTGTCGATTCAAAAGCACTTGTAAAAGTTTATCTGAATAAAAAATATGTCTTAGACTTGCCTTTACACAAGTTTAAGAACTTTATTAAAAGTATGCTCATAAAAAAAGCTTATTATACAATTGAAGATTATATAAACGATAAAAAAGCTTGGATTTAACTCGTTCCAGCAATGCGCGAGACGGCATTTCAATCATATACATTAATAATAATAATTGTTATAATGTTATTTTTAAAAAAGAGCAACCGCCGAGTTTCTTGCAGGTTCTTCTCGGCTGGAACTGCATTCCGAACCTGTGGTAGACTCAATCGACGATTCAAAAGTACTTGTAAAAGTTTATTTGAATAAAAAACTTTTCTATTCTATTCTATATTCTATTCTAATGAAAATCGGTTAATTATGATTTTTTATAACTATTGAAAAATCATATTAATCATGTAAATCATATGATTTACATTAGTTATAAAAATCATAATTAACAAATTAAGTAATAAACTTTTACGAAAATTTATCACAGGATCTTATTAAGTATATATAACCATCTCCACGAAGTTTAAAATTTTTAGGCCAATTACCTTTCATCACATTGTTTTAAATGCCAACGGAAATTGGGGACCAATTTGTTAGTTTACAATTGAATAACTTATTGAAAAATGGTGATTAAACTTATTTTTCTTCAGGGCTCCATGCTTTCAAGTGTTATTTTTTAAATCACATTTTGTTATAAAAAAATTATTTTTATTGCTGAAGTCTCGTGCGCGCATGCCGCCGCGCGGAGTCCTATTTTCAACGTCAAATTAAAGTTATAAATAATGGAGATAGAGTTTCGGAAGTTGAGACTGTTTTATCGGAAATTTCTTCCTCTTTAACAAGCTTTTTTTAAAATTGCTTAAATATAAATATTTTTCGAGTTGTTAACATAAAACGAAATATCATGTTTTTTCATCTTATTTTGTTAATAACAATTGCAATTTTTTACCTGCACCAAAATCCTTCAAAAAAATTTTTTTAGAGGTGATTACAAATCGAATGAGCTATCGGTTATATTTTTAGGACCTTTATCTCTATTTTTCACGTTTTCGAACTTGTTGACCTGCAGTCTATATATACTTACCTACCTTTCTGATAATAGTTTTAGCTTATAATTTGGGTGAATCGGAGACTCTATCTGAATATTAATTCAGCGGAAAATTATCCGCTATTTCATCGTTTCAACAAAAGTTTTAACGAAGGGGAAAGTTCAAGTTGATAAATTGCCTACCCACCTTTGTTTAAATCGTTTGGTGTTCATTAAAATTCATACTTTTTTGTGTTTAGTTAAAAATGCTAACTTTCCCTTGAGGCTTAGCCCGCGAGAATTTTGTAAGCAATTTCCAACCTAACATAACGTGAATATAGTATATATTACATAGTTCTATTTTATTTAGGTACCTAGTACCTAGCTGGTATAATATTTATTATAACCTTTATCCATTATTCATAACTAAAATGTTACTGCTATCTTTATTTTTATATTTGACAATAAATTGAACGCGGAATAGGTACGTACTTAATTATCACTTCGCCAGAGAGATTGACAAAAATTACACTGAATATAGCTGAATAAAATTATCAAAATAATTCAACGACCTCCCTGGTGCAGTGGTGAGTGCTATGGTTTTATAAATAGAAGGCCCCGGGTTCTATTGTCGATAATTTGTGAGTTTAATAATTTCTAAATTGTCTCTGGTCGGGTGGGAGTCTTCAGCCGTGGTTTAAGCTAATTAACTTGGTAAGTATATACAACGTTAGTTTTACTTTGCGCAAAAACCGAAACACGTGTCAAATATTTTTACATTAAAAATATTTATACAAAATTTCAAAAAAATATAATGAAAAGTAACGAAGTTATAAGCTTGTTATGTTGCGTCTTTGTCCTCGAAAAAAATGGTCACCGCAAGCCGTCGCCGCAGCGACTTGCGATCGACGCGAGTTGAATGACCGCCGCTGTGTGCCGACCGTCAGCTGATGCGCGGTAAATCATTGTGTCTAAGCTTGTAAGATTTCAAAATATTTTTGGACAAAAATATACCTAACACTATATAAAAATAATTGGATTCGATTTTGTTACTGATTCTGAACAAACTACTTTCAGGTTTTGCGTAAAGTAAAACTAACGTTGTATAATTTTCCGATCGATTTTCAGCCACGGCGGGAAATCTTAAACGAGGGGGAGACTAACCAACTACGCAGGAGATTATATAGTGTATTATAAATATACAGATGCAGTCTCTATTCCTTCACTCTCTTAGTCCGATGGGACGCCACTGCGACACGACCAGAGAGAGATCAAGCACAGAACATGTTTTACGTGCTCTCCGAGGCACGAGAATGTAGCACCGCCAAGTTCCAACTCCGAGCAGGCACTGAGAATTTCTCAACAGTACAACAATAAGTACCTACCTCATAATTTTTGGCTCGACCCGAGAATCGAACCCAAGACCTCGTGATCCGCAGTCGAGCACGCCAATCGCTAGTCTACCGAGGCAGTTATATTTAACGAAAAACTCAATAAGTACCGTGTATACCTCATAATTTTTGGCCCACCCGGGAATCGGACCCAGGGCCTCGTTATCCGCAGTCGACCATGCCAACCGCTAGTCTACCGAGGGCAGTTAGTTATATTTAACTGGGTACGAGTATGTAAAATAGTATGGAGTATGGCCTACATCTGTAGTTAAAAATGGCACACCCACATTGCCACCACATTCGCCATTTTGTGGTGGCTGCCATTTTGATTTTGCATAGTGCTATTCTACTAGTGAAGCCTACATTTTGCACCCATATTGAGGGAGTTGTGAAAAAATATGTAAACCACCATTTTGTGGCAGCGGCCATCTTGGATCGTTTTTCATCAAACATAGCTAACAACACTCTCGACTAATTCACCTTTCAAACAAAAAAAACGCATTCAAATCGGTTCACCCGTTTGAGCGCTACAGGGAAACAGATAAACACATACATACATACGGTAAACGGGAAACGCCGTTGAACGACGCGATAATGGCCGTTAATGTAGTCGCAGCATAAGAGCTTAAAAAATAAATCTCCCGAATGCTGAGGAAAAGCAGCCGGCCGTAAAGAACGAAGTCCGCAGGGTTCGATGCGCGGTTGCATTTCCCCCGATATCAGACGTGCAGAGTCAATACTGTCTGTAATGCAGAAAAATATTAGCTCCGATACCTACCATAATCCCCGCATAACGAAGAATCTGGCCCAACGCCAACGCTTTGTAGCTAAGAAGCTGGTGGTGATTTCGAGGTATGTATATGATAACATGGAAATTGGAAAATTTATGTTCGTTCTTATGTAAAAAAATCTACTTTAAAAGTTTTTATTCAATGTTTTGCCTTTTATTTTTTGTCTCATTATATTAATCTTTGTACTTATATTTAATAGATTTAAATAAAATTAGTCATAAACCAATAAAGAGAAAAATGGATTTTGAAGAAATAACTCACATGACTGTGTTCTAATTTTCCCGTGGTATTCTCATTGTGGCTGCCATTTAGCGCTATCTGCCTAACGATGAAATTATTTAAAATAAGCTGATGTCCGCTACTTAGTCCGCATGGATTTAGATTTAAAAAAACTCCTTTGGGAACTCTCTAATTTTACGGGATAAAAAGTAGCCTATGTCTTTTTCAAGGTCTAGTCTATTTTTATTCCAAATTTAGTCAAAATCGGTTCAGCGGTTTAGGCGTGAAAGCGTAACATACAGACATAGTTACTTCCACATTTATAATATGATATTAGTATGGATTTACAGCCACCAGCTCCCAGAGTGTAATGCCAAACGTCGGTGAGGCAAAGTTTACGGTTTCCGCTTCCGTCTACAGATTTTCTTGTTTTGATAGCATTAACAGGTAGGGTAGGGGGTAGAGGGTACAGGGTAGAGCCCTAAAATATTATATTTTCGCATTTCGTTTGGTTCGCTAACTCCAATAAGTTTTATGCCCTTTTATTTATTGCTGTGAGCCGATGGCTAATACTAGGTTAATCTCAGAAGGACCACAATCACAAATTAAAACATCAATTTCTGAAAATCAATTATTTTTGGACAGGGATGATTTAGAGAGACACACTAACACTTGGCTTGAGTTACAAGATTGACACCGGGTAAGTATATTTTAGTTTAGCAAATTGTAATAACAAATGAATAATTTTGATCATCGAAATCTACATATCGTCTAGACACTATAGAAAAAGGTAAAAATTTTGTAAGTAAGATCTACCTACTTACTTTAATTTCTACGTACTTCTACGTAGGTACTTCGAAATATCCTAATCTTCTGCACTTATGCCACCTGCGGCTTAGGCCACTCAACTTATCGATATTAGATCAAAGACCTTATGCCGACTTTGTAAATTGTGGCAACAATTACAATGACTGCAGAGTGAAATGGACCTAAGCTGCCTTGTTTTAAGGTTTGAGTTCGCCATACTTTCAGCCATTCGTCTACAGCCGGCGCCCCAAGCGGAAATTTTGCTAAATAAATATTCGAAGTACTGAATTACGACTTTAAAATAAGAGTCTTTGGGTCCATTTTGCTCTGATATTATAGTTTTTCGATATCCGGATTCTAGCGTTTTCCACGGGAGTAAAGTTCGTTCGGTAACTTAGTGTCGGTACAGGCGCAGGTGCTCTTAGTATTCTGCTTTTATTTTTATTACTTTTTTTCTGTTTGTAATTTTTTTTCTGTTCTAACAGAATTTCCGAATAGTCTGCCAATCCACACTTGGCCAGCGTGGTAGACTATGGTTAAAATCCTTCTCATTTTGAGAGAAGACCCGTGTTCATGATAATATTATATTTTATGTTTATGGTTATATTGTAATAAAATACGAATATAAAAAAATATAAAAAGGAAAGAGAAAGAGAATTAAAAATATGAGTAAGTATAAAACGCCAAAACCCCTTGTACCTGTACACCCCACGCGGCATCTTTTGAAGTCGCAGGCGGTCCCTTTGACAAGACGCCGCGCGTGCCGAGGCGGCGCGATCAAAGGTGACCGTAAGAAAACGAACAGACTATACTGTGTACCACTTCAAACTAGACAGAACGTATGTCGCCGCCTATATGTATACAAACATAGTTTTACGAAATCACACAAACACATTTACGCTCAATACTGTGCAGAGCCGTAGGACTAGCACGTTAAGGTTGCAAATGCGTCGCATCGTTCACTTACCTCACACTACTCTGTATCTGTTCGCTTACCTCACACTACGCTGTATCTGTTCGCTTACCTCACACATCTTTGCACTGCCGACGTCCTCGCCTACAGCGCGGCGACGAGGTTACGCGTACACCGCACTTCTAGTGCCTATTATTCAGAGTTCTATGGAATTACCATACCTACTGCATAATATGACAGGAGATACAAGTCACGGCAAATAAGTCTAGCGTTGACCTTCAATGCGCAGAAGTCTCTCGGGGTGTGTGGGGGTCGCGGGGAGGGCGTAGGGATCGTTCGTAAGCACTGATTAGCTCTCGCGGATCCCTCGTAAGCGCTGATTAGCTCTCCAATTGTATTGTGTCCCACTCACTCGTACGACGCTGCGCGCACTTGAAGGTCACCGCTCGACTTACGTGCCGAGGGTTATATGTACGTATTTGCGCTTGATTTAACCGGGGGCCGTGTGAGCTCATCCTTACCTATTACAACCTACTTGTTTCACAAGCGACAACAGGAAACTGAACCCCGAAAAGTGTGTGTGGGTTGTAAAAACAAACAACAGAAAAATAACCAGAAAACTTACAATAGCCAAACACGAAAGATCAAAACACAATTTTATACAAGATTTATGAAGTTGACGCCAAGTCCTTGAATAGAACTCCAATTAGGTATTTCTTTTACATTTGCAATGTAAGTAGGTAGGGTGTATACTTATTTCAGTGACTTACTTAGCCCAAATCGTACTGAAGGTACTTAGCCCTTAGCTCAGCTTAAGCTGACAGTGCTTAGCCCAAAACGTACATAGGTGAACAGAAACATTATATTATGTTTCTGTAAAACTTTCAGGTGGTACAAAAAATATACAAGGAATAGATGGCAAAACACAAATAAGACGTTTATTTTTATCCAACTACAAGTTAGCCTTTGACTGCAATTTCACCTGATGGTAAGTGATGATGCAGTCTAAGATGGAAGCGGGCTAACTTGGAAGAGGTATGCATACCCCTGATCGGTTTCTACACGGCATTGTACCGGAACGCTAAATCGCTTGGCGGCACGGCTTTGCCGGTAGGGTGGTAACCACCAGACCAGACCAGAGACAATTTAGAAATTATAAAATCTCATATTGCCCCTGCCGGGAATCGAACCCGAGAACTCCCACTTATAAGACCACAGCGCTCATCACTGCGCCAGGGAGGTCGTCAATTACAACTTGAGAAGTTGCAATATTTTAGCCTCTTATTTGTGTTTTGCTATCGTCGTATCGAAATGAATATGAATATAAATCAGTGCCGGTAGTCTCAGTTTGTTCAGTAGTGGCAACGATGATCGAAATTCAACTATCGACACACAATGACTTCAGAGCAAAATGAACCCAAGAATGCTTATTTAAAAGTCGTAATTCAATAGTTCGAATATTTATTTTACAACATTTCTGCTTGGGGCGCTGGCTGTTTTCGAATGCTGAATGTATTGGCGAACTCAAACCTATAAGCCATTTTAGGTCCATTTTACTCTGAAGTCATTTGTGATTCGATAAATAGTATACTATAAAGTTTTGGAGCTCTACAAAGTGGGACTAAGCATACTGATATTAGGTTTGGATGAGTCAGTGGCATACTGATTTGATATCTCACCATTTTTTTAACCCCCGACGCAAGAACGACGGGGTGTTATAAGTTTGACGTGTCTGTGTGTGTGTGTGTGTGTGTGTGTGTGTGTGTGTGTGTGTGTGTCTGTCTGTTCCCCTGTGGCGCTCAAACGGGTGGACCGATTTGAATGCGGTTTTTTTGTTTAAAAGGTGAATTAGTCGAGAGTGTTGTTAGCTATGTTTGATGAAAATCGGTCTAAGATGGCCGCCGCTACAAAATGGCGGATTACACATTTTATCACAACACTGTCAATATGGGTATCAAATGAAAGGGCTGACTGGTAGAATAGCACTATGCAAATCCAAGATGGCCGCCACCACAAAATGGCGAATGTCGGGGGTTTTTAAATTTCTAATTTATACTTGTCAGAATAACCAATTCCCATTGTCACTATGACGCGATCAACTTGAAAAGTTACACTGAAGTCAGAATATGTATATTATGTAACATTTTAAATTAATGAATTTAGTTTTAGATATTAATTAATGTTAAGTATAGATATAACTTATAAGTTTTACATATATAAATTTTATTTTATTATTTGTTAAAGGCGCGAATGTAGCCACTGCATAATTTTCATATTAAAATTTGACCATAGGGCCTAAAGCATTCTAGGTCACACGTGGTTATTTGCAACTGTGTTGTATTCACAAATCATGGACACCCACTCTCTTGGGGCGATATGTAAACAGGTTTCATAGGTACTTGCTACTTTAATTTTAAATCAAAATAGTTCACACGAAGTATATAAATACTGTGATAGCCTAGTGGTTAGGACGACCGACTCCTAATCGGACGTCGTGGGTTCGATCCCGGGCACGCACCTCTAACTTTTCGGAGTTATGTGCGTTTTAAGTATTTAAATATCACTTGCTTCAACGGTGAAGGAAAACATCGTGAGGAAACCTGCACGCCTGAGAGTTCTCCATAACGTTCTCAAAGGTGTGTGAAGTCTGCCAATCCGCTTGGCCAGCGTGGTAGACTATGGCCAAAACCCTTCTCACTCTGAGAGGAGACCCGTGCTCTGTAGTGAGCCGGTAATGGGTTGATCTTGAATCAAGATCAACCCATTACCGGCTCAAGATTTTTGATGATGATGATGATGATATAAATACTACTACTCGTAGGTTGCAAATAATAATATGGGGAATCCAATCTATACTTCTATACTAATAAATAAAATTGAAGTGTCTGTCTGTAATTTCGAAATAACTACCACATACATATTAAGCTCATAATTATTTGAACGATACCATAACCGAATCACACGTTTTTAAAATTTTTGTCTGTCTGTCTGTCTGTTTGAACGGGCTAATCTTCGGAACGGCTGAACCGATTTCGACGGGACTTTCACAGACAAGTAGAGGATTAACCAAGGAGTAACATAGGCTACTTTTTTAACCGACTTTCAAAAAAGGAGTTGTGTTGAAATCGGTAAGTACCTATGTTACAAAACGCCCTGATAGGTATTTTCGCTGCGCGCGACGGCCGACGCTCGCGCTGCACGGAACTCCCCGCGCCGCGCCGCGCGCCCCTGCGCCGCGCCGCGCGCCCCTGCGCCCTGCGCCCGCCGTACGCGGTACCGCGGTACGCCGCCGCGCGGCGGGGGGCGGGTGAACCAGAGTGCTTAGTCTAAGATCGGAGCACTCGAAAACGAACTCGAAAACTATTGATCGATTTCAGAGTAAAATAGACCTAAAATGGCTTATATTAAGGTTTGAGTTCGCCAATACATTCAGCATTCGAACACAACGAGCGCCCCAAGCAGAAATGTTGTAAAATACACATTCGAACTATGGAATTACGACTTTAAAATACGAGTATTTGAGTTCATTTTGCTCTGAATTCACTTGTGATTCGATCAATAGTTTTCGAGTTCGTTTTCGAGTGCTCCGATCTTAGACTAAGCACTCAGAAATCTACTTATCCCTCAGGATTTGTGAAAAACCGAAATTCACGCGGGCGAAGCCGCGGGCAAAAGCTAGTACTTAATATAATAAAGCGGAAGAGTTTGTTTGTTTGAACGCGCTAATCTCAAGAACTGCTGGACCGATTTCAAAAATTCTTTCACCGTTGGATATGTACGTGATCCTTGAGTGCTATAGGCTATATATGTACCACGGGCGAAGCCGGGGCGGACCGCTAGTATTACCTACTATATTTAACCTAATAGGTAGATATAATGAGGTGCATGCGGATGTTTTATTTAATCACCTAGATCGGTAAGTTCAAGTACGTAATTTTTATAAATTATTTGTAATAATAATTATAATCTAATTCTATAAGTACTAATATAATAAAGCGGAAGAGTTTGTTTGTTTGAACGCGCTAATCTCAGGAACTACTGGACCGATTTCAAAAATTCTTTCACCGTTGGATAAGTAAGTACGTGATCCTTGAGTGCTATAGGCTATATATGTACCACGGGCGAAGCCGGGGCGGACCGCTAGTAGTATATAAATATTTACAGAAAGTATAGTGGAACTTCCCGATTTATTTCGTGCGGAAATCATTCAGTGCGTTTTATTAAAATAACACAGAAAAACTATTAATAACTTTATTTCATTAATTTTATTATTTATTAATTAACAATAATTATACATACCTAAATCAATAAATGTTTTCGAAACAATTAATTTATTCTGGTAACTCGACTGAGGTCTTATACATATTTTAAGTCTACAATCCACACAAGTTCATAAACTAAATCATCCTCTTCATACTTACAAAGTTACATCTAAATAATTTGATATGCTAAAATAATAAATTCACCCAAAATCATTGCAGGGTTTGCGTCTTTTTTCTTTTATTTGCCATACATTCATTTTATCTAAGGCGCGTTCAGTCGGTTCATTCAAAGCGAATAATTTTTTTAGTGCAAGATAATGATCATGATAAAATGAACAGAAGTGAACCATTAATGAACCGACGATAATAATAATAATTTGGACGTAATATGGCGAAACGTATTCAATCTAACCCACAAACTTGTCAATAGAAAAGTTAACCATAATCCTGAAATAATTTTTTAAAATAGATATTTATTTATTTTAAAAGTGTTTTGTACATTGGATCCTTTTAGCTAAACTATTTCCAATTAACTTCGTTATTCCACTCCCTATAAAAATATCGTCTTTACAACCTGTAGGTATACCTAATTTCTAAGCATTGCTTACCAAATCATCAAGTCCAACTCACAAAGCACAAAATTCCATAGGATCGATTTAGTTTAGACCAGGCCCGTGTCCGGACGGGGTATACAAGTATTATACTTAGGTATTGTATTTTGACATTATATCGCTGGCTTAATTTATCAAACTTGTTACACAGTACACAGATATTTTACAACCAGTAGTGCGCATCGACGAAACCCATAAGGGGTTTTCCCGTGAATGTCAGTAGCGACTGCCACTAAATGGTCTCGTCGATGCGCATGTTTGTGTGAGTGAGCCGTTTCGAACGTTTGTAGGTAGTTTCACTACTGGTTGTATCTGTGTACTGTGCTTGTTATCTCCACCGAATTTTTTATTTTGATGCCATCTAGTGTGAAATGTCGTCACTCTTATCTCTACTTTTTTTTGTAGTTTTTTGCTATTTATAAAAAATAAAACTACATATTATTATGTCCACAGCATGAGAGGACGCCAAAAGTTCTTTCTTCCTACTGTAAAGTTTGACCAAATGGAGATACGAAGTTTGATAATAATTAAGCTGACAATAATAATTTATGATGTCATTAATTACGCTTAACCGTGAAGCGCCCTTGTAACGTCCGAGCGCAAATCTATTGACAATTGCAGGGTCACCACACGGCACGGCCTTTGCACGGTATCAAATAAATCATGTATTATTCGTAAAACGTACAATCTTTATCATAAATCTTTGTGCTAGTAGGCAACATTTGATCCACATTATTACCGCTCACGAGTAGATTATGATCCACATCCGATCCAGTTTGTAACTCCGTGTATGTGAAATGATAATCACCAACTGTCGTCTCGAGGTGGAGGTGGGGGTCTGAAAATATGTCATAAAAAATAAAATACTAAAGCCCAAATTAGACGGTTCATTTTTCGGGATTTTTGCTTTCATTTTCGAGGCTTCATCGATGAGTCATCGAAAATGAACCATCTAAACACCGATCGTTCATTGTTCACCAGGCTCTGTGCCATAGCAAATATCGTATCGTTCACCGTTCATCGCAAAAATAAACGATGAACGGGGCACCGTCTAATTTAGACTTAAGTAACTTTAGATCGACGCGGCGTACGCTAATTTAAAAAATTGAGCGACTGAAAAATTAAAAAGAAAAAATGTTATATTTTGTCAGATAGTTACTAGGTCCTACTGATCCAGCAGTCGACGAACAAATTTTTTAGTGATTAATAACAAGCTGAATTTTCGTGAGTAGGTTCGTTTGGACGAGATGACCTACCTCTATCTTCCATTTTCATAGATAAAAAAAACTTGGTCGTCTCATGAAAATTCAACTTGTTATTAATCACTAAAAAATTTGTTCCTCGGCTGCCGGACTATAGATACGTTTTCTTCAAACGCTCGCAAGATATTTTTTTTTTGCCAAAATGCGGTAAATATATTATTAATATTGACCACGGATCAAAGAATCGTATGAACTATGAAGTAATACATATAAGAACGTGCGGCACAGGTCTCCGTCCGGGTGCAAATGTACAAATGATAAATGTCCGGTAGCGACACGAACCACGGTCCTGCCCGTAACGGAGTTTTTCAAAAACCCTAGGGAGTTGTCCTCTTCTTTATGCATATCTCCATTTCTCGCCAGTTTAAGTGACGGGTTATTTATGCAAAAACCAATCTAGACTGCGAATTGGAAAGGTTAAACCAGAGGTTCCCAGAGTATTTTTTCTCATAGACCACTTTCATTTAGCTGATTCCGGTGGATCCCCTGTAGCTACATTTGTACTATATTTCCAAAACTCGACAAAAATGTGAAGATTAGATAGATTTGCGTGGCAGCTGAGTTCCAACCACGAATTAATAGTTTTCTAAAAAAAAAAAAGTGAGAATTGATTGTGCTGTGACTGGATGTCAAAAAAGTAAAGTTCTGCAACTGAATATGGAATATGCAAGTTTTTACAAGTAACAGTTGCTGAGCTTCTTAAAATATTATCTGCCTACATTGATAGGTGAAGTCAAGCCAACATATTTTTAGTTCTTCACTATCGAAAGTAGCTATAAATTTTCGTGGACCCCGCTTACGGATTGTGAAACCCCATTTTTTGTCACGCCAACGTAGACCCCCATCGAGTCTCCCGTGGACCCTTGGGGGTCCACCTGGACCACTTTGGGAACTACTGGGTTAAACTAAGACAGAATTATTTAAATAGATAGTTTACTGACCCGGGGGTGTTCCAGTTGGTGTCCTCGCAGGTTGCTGTTGCTGGTGTACCGGGTTCCTGTCTGTTTCAATTTAATGATGAATAAAACAAGTATAAATTAAAAATTTAAGAAACCTTCTCCATCTTGAATTTGCATAGTGCTATTCTACTTGTCAAGTCCTTTCATTTGATACCCATATTGAGGGAGTTGTGAAAAAATAATATGTAATCCGCCATTTTGTAGCAGCGGCCATGTTGCACCAATTTTCATTAAACATAGCTAAGAACACTTCCGACTAATTATTCACCTTCCACCAGATGTCACACACTCGTTAGATCTATCTTCTATATTAATATAATAAAACTGTAACAGATCCAATTCTGTACATTGAAGATATTTTGAAAATTTTTGTTGGAGGGCACTCTATAATCGATACTGAAGCCAAAACTACAATTTGTTTCATTTTTGTCTGTCTGTCTGTCTGTCTGTCTGTCTGTCTGTCTGTCTGTCTGTCTGTCTGTCTGTCTGTCTGTCTGTATCTTGGCCGCGCATCACGCCGAAACTACTGAATGGATTCAAATGAAACTTGGTACGATTTGAGTTTATACTCCGAGGTCGGACATAGGATACTTTTTATCCCGAAATTCAGCACGGTTCCCTTGGAAGAGGGGAAGAAAGTTAAAACATGTATTTAGCTGTAATTCATTAACGCGTAGTCCGATTTAACTCATTCTTCTTTTGTTAGAAAGATAATACTTTAAGTATTGTCCCGTAAATATTTCAAGGTCATGGGTTTATTAGTTCAGAAATGACAGTCATTTATTGGGTTCAAATAACTTGGGACCCAGATCTTTGTACGTACGGCTTATTTTAAAATGGCGTACATTTAAATTTGTTTGTCGGCCTGTCTATTTGTTCCAGCTAATCTACGAAACGGCTGGATCGATTTTGACGGAACTTTCAATGGCAGATTGGTGATGTTATAAGGAGTAACTTAGGCTACATTTAGTTAAGGTACCTACATAAAAGAATTATGGGATCCGATCCGACCTATATAAAACCTATAAACACGCGAACGAAGTCGTGGGGGTCAGCTAGTTCGTGAATAAGATGATTAACCAGTCTGCTAAAAACTTGGGATTTGGATTAGACATGGAGTGGCCTTTTTATTTCCAACCAGCCCATTGAAATTCTCTTATCTGTAAATCTGTAAATCTATCCTACTTATGATTTTAAATAGTTAGTTATAAGTATTGCCGCACCAATCCGTTCTTTAGAAATTCCTCTCGCCAAAGGTTGTCTTGTAAGATCAATTTAGCGCTAAGACGCCATTTAGCGCTTTTGCTCGCTAAAATGTCAAGAGTAATTTATTTTTTGTATTTTTACTGTAGTTTTGTTTAGAATAAAATAATACAATCAATCAGGCTAGGAAGTATACAAGTATAAATTAAAAATTTAAAAAACCCCCGACATTCGCCATCTTGGATTTGCATGGTGCTATTCTACTAGTCAAGCCCTTTTCATTTGATACCATATTAAGGGAGTTGTGGAAAAATATGTAATCCGCCATTTTGTAGCGGCGGCCATCTTGGATCGATTTTCATCAAACATAACTAACAACACTCTCGACTTATTCGCCTTTCAAACAAAAAAACCGCATTCAAATCGGTTCACCCGTATGAGCGCTACAGGGGAACCGACAGATACACACACACACATACACACGCACACACACATACACACACACACATACACACACACGTCCGAAACTCATAACACCCCGTAATTTTTGCGTCGGGGGTTAATAATAAGACTCCGATTGAAAAATGGGGAACATAATGAACAGAGCGAATTTACTTACACTATGTTAGTCAGTGTCAACGTGTCCATGGCTCTCAATTTCTTGGCGTACGACCTCCAGAGTTTAACGCAAAGTGGGGTGAAGACAGTACACCAGATGACTCCCAACCAAAACCCACAAAACCACCACCCGTGCTGCAAACAGAAAAGTACTAGTATCTAAAATGATTCACAAGTAATGTCAGTGAATGATAATTAATATTATTATAATTATTATTATCTATCTATCACAGGGTGCTCAGTTTAATATACACTTCGGTAGTTTTGAATCATACTTTGTATTCGCCCGATTTTGACTTTTCTTAATTCTTTGACCTGACGATTTTATTATCAAAAATGTTACAGACGTTAAGGGTTTTAAAAGCGGGAAAGCTTTTGCTTCCTGAGGAAGCAGGAAAGATAGGCAAAGTTCAGACCAAATGTCCGTCTGTATAGGATACTTACTTAGGCACTAAGCATAGACTGACATGATATTATTGTGTGGTGACAACCTACCGCAACAAATCTCAAAGTGTGTCTCGTAATATTTTGAAAATCACGTAATTTGCAACGTATTTTCTTTCAGTAAAACTAACCAAAATTGCCTTATAATGGAATAACTGAATTGTTCAATCGTTAACACAAAGGCCGAAAAATAGCCGTTGTTAGCGCGAAATAACAAAATGTTCATTCATTAGACATGATGTAAATTCCACTAAAAGTTAGAATACACAGGCGGCGAAGAAAATGTAAAATTGTACTCCTTATTTCTCCGGGAATTGTATCGTTTGTGTCTTTGTTCAGATTTTCAACTTCACATTTTAGTACCTACTGAACAGATTTAATTGCTATGATTTAAATATAATTTATAAGATTGTTCTTGAAAATTAGCGAGACGTTATTGTTTATTGGCCGTGGCAAATTGTGAAGAGGTTTTAGGTGAATTCTGAAAGGATTTGAATCTGGGATGGAAACCCACCGCTACCTACCGCAGTATACCTACAGGTCGGGACAAACCAGAGTTCGATAAAAAATTCTCATTACTTAGCAGCCCGGAGTTGGAAAGTTAGCAGGCAATGCTACATTCCCGTGCCTTGGAGATAATAATAATTGTTTAAAGGCGTCAGTCTTGTCTGATGTCTCTTCGATCGTGTCGGAATACCATCCCATCCGAAGCCCGAGGATATAACACCGCCAACTTCCCAACTCCGCTTTCAATAATGATCTATTACTTAATGTGGAGACGAACAAACTTATTCTATGCCTACTCCTAGTTTGAAGGATTCTTTCTTTATTTTTTTATTCCACTACAAGTTAGCCCTTGACTGCAATCTCACCTGATGGTAAGTGATGATGCAGTCTAAGATGGAAGCGGGCTAACTTGTAAGAGGTATGCATACCCCTGACCGGTTTCTACACGGCATTGTACCGGAACGCTAAATCGCTTGACGGCATGGCTTTTACCGGTAGGGTGGTAACCAGCCATGGCTGAAGCATCCCACCAGATCAGACCAGAGACAATTTAGAAATTATAAAATTCCAAATAGCCCCTGCCGGAATTCGAACCCACTTATTTACTCCACAGCGCTCACCGCTGCGCCAGGGAGGTCGTTCTTACCAGGGATGAGACATATTTGGTGCAAACGAGTGTTCTGACAGCTGCGAACACTGCGAACAACGGGCCACATCTGCCCGCGCGCTCCCCAGCCTCCGTAAGGACGTGCGTTCGCCAGCCGGCGGCGTGCGACACCAGCCGGGATATGAAGGTTGACAGTTTCTGGAAAAGCAAGATTTTTGGTATCAGAAAGTTGAGGTCTTCACTTTTCACAGAGTTCTCGTGTATGAGACCAGCCGCGATAAGAAGGTTGACAGCTTCTGGAAAAGCAAGATGTTTGGTATCAGAATGTTGAAGTCTTCACATAGTTCTCGATTGCGAAACCAGCCGCGATATGAAGGTTGACAGCTTCTGGAAAAGCAAAATTTTGTGTACGAGAATATTGTCATCTTCTTGGAGTTCTATTAGAACTTATATGACAGGTTCTGTAATAGTGAATTCCACCAGAATTACTGTTGGAGCAATGAATGTATCGGATTTTGTTATGAAAACATCAATAACCGCCACGGTAGGTTAACTGACAACCGCAGCTGCAGTGACTGTGTTTTATCAGCAATATCTATCTTTGAAATAGACGCCTTAGCTTAAACGTCGATAGGTATAAAGTTTGATACGTAGTTATTGTATGAGGTTCGAAATTTAAGCCTTGAACAGATTTTAGCTAGAAGAACCGATAGATATTGTGGTCCCAAGGATGGACGATCTCAAGAAAGTTGTTGGATGCAGGCGGCACAAGATCCTATTCTGTTGCGATCCTTGCAAAAGACCTATGCTCAGTAGTGGTTGAGATGATCATGATGATGATTTTCCATAAAAAATTGCTCTGTACAAAAATGTATACTCGCTCTCTTAGTGAAGTATTCTATAGAAGTTAGAACGTACTTTTAATTAAGCTTTTTGGCACTTAATACGGTCACGTTCAAGCCACATAAATACAGAATACAAGCAAAACAATTAGGTTGCTACGTGAAGACCGTTATTTAAGCCCGCTATGACTTTTAATTTTGCCGTCTATTATTAAATAGAAACAAAATAAAATACTGTGATAGTAAGCGCACTTATTTTTATACAAACACTAGCTGATGCCCGCGACTTCGTCCGCGTGGGTTTAAAAATGTGATAAATGAAGAACCGCTCAACCGATTTGGCGCAAACTTCACATAAACCATCTACTAAATAGTCCGCATTTTGTAAAGCAAGAATTCATAGATAGAATAGAGCAATTCATGTTATTAAGATTTTTTGATATATAAGAGCAAGTAATTAAGATAGATAGATAAGATGTAAAACAAAATGTTAAATGGAATAAAGGGCTTTATTATTATTATTATTATTATTATAAATAGTCCGAACAAAGCCTAAACATTTGGTTTGGATAGGTGAGCCCGTTCTTGAGTTATAAAATTACAACGAAAAGTGGCATTGATTTTTATATAGATAGATTAATATAGATGCTATTTCCAAACACGTTGCTGGTTCTGATATTGTGTGGTGAGGCGTGATGAGACAGCAGGCGATCGGAGGCAAATTTTTATGTTTTTTTTTTTTAATTAATATTATTAACTAGAAAATGCCCGCGGCTTCGCCCGCGTGAATTTCGGTTTTGCACAAATCCCGAGGAAAGCGTGGATTTCCGGTTCCCGTTCCTGCTCCCTTTTGCAACCTTTATACCTACTTTCAAGGAAGTTTGCTATAGTAATCTACCTATAGCTGTAGCTATAGATTTAGGTGTTTTCAAAATCCCGTGGGAACTCTTTGATTCTTCGGGATAAAAAGTAGCTTATGTTTTAAGTCAGGGCATAATCTTTCTCCATTCAAAATTTCAGCCAAATCGGTTCAGTAGTTGCAGCGTGATTGAGTAACAAACATCCATCCACACTTTCACATTAATATATATATAGCTGCTCGTGCTGATTCATTGACTGACTCACTGATTGATCACCCCTCCTGTAAAATTTTGTATGAAAAATTTTTTTTTCACTAATGGTTTCGTATAGAGGACAAAAATTCATTCGGAACAAAAATATGGAGAGAGCTGATGATTGAGGATTTCGGAGACAGGTGAGCAGCACGCTTAAGGTATTGAAGATAGGTGGGGGGTGCTCGAACAAATGTCACTCGAAAAGTCATCCAATTGGCAGTTAGCTGAAAAAAAAATTCAAAATGGCGAAAAAAAGATGGCCGCCATACAAATTTCATCGTTCTCCATCTCAGAGGGTATAAAAGATGGAAGAGTGGTTTCTTCGCAAAAGATGATGAGGATCCAAAGGTCTACTTGATGAATTGAAAAAAAAAATCAAAATGGCGGAATTTATTTTTCCATAGAAAATGTATGGCGAATATTGAAGAGACTACAAGTTGTAAACTATGCAAGGCTTTGATGCGATTCTTTGGAGAACTCTCAAAGAAAAATATGGAAAGACATGATGATTGAGGGTTTGGAAGATGGATGAGGAGCCCGGGCAGGGTATGTTAGATAGATGGGAGGTGCTCAAACAAAAATTACTCAAAACCTCAGCCAATTGGCACTGAGCTGAAAAAAAACAAAATGGCGGATTCAAGATGGCGGCTATACAAATTTCGTCAGAGTCTATCTCACCAAGCATAAAAGATGGAAGAGTGGTTTCTGGGAAAAAGATGATCAAGACCTAAAAGTCTACTTGATGAACAGAAAAAACAAGATGGCGGAATTTATTTTTCTACACAAAAAAAAATTACTTATTGATGGAAAAATACGGAAAGAGCTGATGATCGAAGATTTTGGAGACGGATGAAGAGCACGGCGAGGGTATTGAAGATAGGTGGGACGTGCTCAAACAAAAACTACTCGAATCCTCGCGGTCCGCTTGCGGGCCGCGCACCCACGCGCCATACTAGTTAATATATATATAGCTGCTCGTGCTGATTCATTGACTGACTCACTGATTGATCACCCCTCCTGTAAAATTTTGTATGAAAAATTTTTTTTTCACTAATGGTTTCGTATAGAGGATAAAAATTCATTCGGAACAAAAATATGGAGAGAGCTGATGATTGAGGATTTCAGAGACGAGCGATGGGCACGCTTAAGGTATTGAAGATAGGTAGGGGGTGCTCGAGCAAATGTCACTCGAAACGTCATCCAATTGGCAGTGAGCTGAAAAAAAAATCAAAATGGCGAAAAAAAGATGGCCGCCATACAAATTCGTCGGTCTCCATCTCGGAGGGTATAAAAGATGGAAGAGTGGTTTCTTCGCAAAAGATGATGAGAATCCAAAGGTCTACTTGATGAATTGAAAAAAAATTCAAAATGGCGGAATTTATTTTTCCATAGAAAATGTATGCCGAATATTGAAGAGACTACAAGTTGTGAACTATGCAAGGCTTTAATGTGGTTTTTTGGAGAACTCTCAAAGAAAAATATGGGAAGACATGATGATTGAGGGTTTGGAAGTTGGTTGAGGAGCCCGGGCAGGGTATTGAAGATAGGTAGGAGGTGCTCAAACAAAAATTACTCGAAACATCATCCAATTGGCAGTGAGCTGAAAAAAAGTCCAAAATGGCGGATTCAAGATGGCGGCCATACAAACATCGGTGTCTATCTCACCAAGTATAAAAGATGGAAGAGTGGTTTTTGCCAAAATATGATTAAGACCTTAAGTTCTACTTGATGAGCAGAATGATTCGAAGAAAAAATATGGAGAGTGATAATGATCGAGGATTAGGAATAGGGGAGAGATAGGTGGAGACTGCTCAAACCAAAATACCCGAAAGCGAAACCTCGCGGTCCGCTTGCGGGCCGCGCACCCACGCGCCCTACTAGTTAATATATATATAGCTGCTCGTGCTGATTCATTGACTGACTCACTGATTGATCACCCCTCCTGTAAAATTTTGTATGAAAAATTTTTTTTTACTAATGGTTTCGTATAAAGGACAAAAATTCATTCGGAACAAAAATATGGAGAGAGCTGATGATTGAGGATTTCAGAGACGAGCGACGGGCACGCTTAAGGTATTGAAGATAGGTGGGGGGTGCTCGAGCAAATGTCACTCGAAACGTCATCCGATTGGCAGTCCGCTGAAAAAAAATTCAAAATGGCGAAAAAAAGATGGCCGCCATACAAATTTCGTCGGTCTCCATCTCGGAGGGTATAAAAGATGGAAGAGTGGTTTCTTCGCAAAAGATGATGAGGATCCAAAGGTCTACTTGATGAATTGAAAAAAAATTCAAAATGGCGGAGTTTATTTTTCCATAGAAAATGTATGGCGAATATTGAAGAGACTCCAAGTTGTAAACTATGCAAGGCTTTGATGCGGTTCTTTGGAGAACTCTCAAAGAAAAATATGGAAAGACATGATGATTGAGGGTTTGGAAGATGGTTGAGGAGTCCGGGCAGGGTATTGTAGATGGATGGGGGCTGCTCAAACAAAAATTACTCGAAACATCATCCAATTGGCAGTGAGCTGAAAAAAAGTCCAAAATGGCGGATTCAAGATGGCGGCTATACAAATTTCGTCGGTGTCTATCTCACCAAGTATAAAAGATGGAATAGTGGTTTCTTGGCAAAAGATGATCAAGAACTAAAGATCTACAATTTGATGAACAGAAAAAAATCAAGATGGCAAAATTTATTTTTTTCACACAAAATATATGGCGAATATTGAAGAGACTATAAGTTGGGAAACTATACAAGACTATGATACGGTTCCTTTTCAAAATTTGTTTTTATGAAAGAACTCTCCTTCTGGCAAATGATTCGGAGAAAAAAATTTGGAGTGATGATGATCGAGGGTTTGGAAGATAGATGAGGAGCACGGCCAGGGTTAAAGATGCTGAAAATGATAGAAGAAGGTGCTAAAACAAAAATAATACTGAAATCCCCGCGGTCCGCTTTAGCGGGCCGCGCAGCCAAGCGCCCTACTAGTTATTATTACTAGTAGCTGTTCGTTCTGATTCACTGACTCATTCATCGCCTCTCCTGAACAATTTTGTATGAAATTTTTTTTTTTCAATAATGGTGTCGTATAGAGGATAAAAATTCATTAAGAGGAAAAATATGGAGAGAGCTGATGATTGAAGATTTCAGAGACGAGGGAATGGCATGCTTAAGCTATTGAAGATAGGTGGGGGGTGCTCGACCAAATGTCACTTGAAACGTCATCCAATTGGCAATGAGTTGAAAAAAAATTCAAAATGGCGAAAAAAAGATGGCCGCTATACAAATTTCGTCGGCGTCCAACTCGGAGGGTATAAAAGATGGAAAAGTGGTTTCTTCGCAAAAGATGATCAGGATCAGAAGATCTACTCGATGCATAGAAAAAAATTCAAAATGGCGGAATTTATTTTTCCATAGAAAATGTATGGCGAATATTGAAGAGACTACAAGTTGTGAACTATGCAAGGCTTTGATGAGGTTCTTTGGAGAACTCTCAAAGAAAAATATGGGAAGACATGATGATTGAGGGTTTGGAAGATGGTTGAGGAGCCCGGGCAGGGTATTGTAGATAGGTGGGAGGTGCTCAAACAAAAATTACTCAAAACCTCATCCAGTTGGCACGGCGAAAAAAAAATACCAAAATGGCGGATTCAAGATGGTGGCTATACAAATTTCGTCGGTGTTTATCTCACCAAGTATACAAGATGGAAGAGTGGTTTCTTGGAAAAAGATGATCAATACCTAAAGATCTATTTGATGAGCAGAATGATTCGAAGAAAAAATATGGAGAGTGATAATGATCGAGGATTAGGAATTTGGGAAAGATAAGTGGAGGCTCCTCAAACCAAAATACCCGAAAGCAAAACCTCGCGGTCCGCTTGCGGGCCGCGCACCCACGCGCCCTACTAGTTTATAATATTAGTAGGATTAGTAGGATTAATAACTAGCTGATGTTTATAATAACCTTTTGGGCGATGACCTCTCCTTGATTGTCGATGTAAAACTGCGCCGTGTGTATGTGACTCAGCGAGATGTTCAGCTTCCTCCGGAAAGGCATCATCTGTAGCTCGAGCTCCGTCAACTTGAACACCAGCTCGCTGCGCAGCTGCTCCAGTGGCTTGATGTTCGACAGGTGAATCCTTTGGGTTCTTGTTGCTGAAGACAATATTGTTTTATTAACCCCCGACGAAAAAACGACGGGGTGTTATAAGTTTGACGTGTCTGTGTGTGTGTGTGTGTGTGTGTGTGTGTGTGTGTGTGTGTGTGTGTGTGTGTGTGTGTGTGTGTGTGTGTGTGTGTGTGTGTGTGTGTGTGTGTGTGTCTGTGTGTGTGTGTGTGTGTGTGTGTGTGTGTGTGTGTGTGTGTGTGTGTGTGTGTGTGTGTGTGTGTGTGTGTGTGTGTGTGTGTGTCTGTTCCCCTGTGGCGCTCAAACGGGTGGACCGATTTGAATGCGGTTTTTTTTGTTTGAAAGGTGAATTAGTCGAGAGTGTTGTTAGCTATGTTTGAAGAAAATCGGTCCAAGATGGCCGCCGCTACAAAATGACGGATTACATATTTTTTCACAACTCCCTTAATATGGGTATCAAATGAAAGGTCTTGACTAGTAGAATAGCACTATTGCAAATCCAAGATGGCCGCTGCCACAAAATGGCGAATGTCGGGGGTTTTTAAATTTTTAATTTATACTTGTTGCTTTACTAGCGGACCCGGCAGACGTCGTCCTGCCCGCTATTAGCGCCACCTACCGGGTCCAATTTTTCTACTTATAAACCTTCCTCTTGAATCACTCTATATATTAAAAAAAATTGCATCAAAATCCGTTGCGTAGTTTTAAAGATTTAAGCGTACATAGGGACAGAGAAAGCGACTTTGTTTTATACTATGTAGTGATTATTTTAGGTATCTATTATTACTTAATGACTTCAACACTCAGAGATAAAGGTCGTAAAGTAAGACCCGACTGCGCTTAGTAATTTAATTTAATATAAAATAATAATTTGTGAACAGAAAGCGCGGGGCAAGCAGCTAGTTGCGCCATCTGTTATGTCTACCCGAAACTAATTTAATAATCTAGAAAGACGCGCGAAGGTTACTTCTCGATTTTTTCGTAAATAAAATGTGGCCTATGTCACCCGGACCATAACAACGAATCAACCTCATTCATCAAAATCGGTGCAGTAGTTTTTAGGCGCTACGGTGGTACACACACGCACACACACACACATAATAATATGGTAATCTATAACAGGTTCCAAGCAAATGTACAAAATCAAATAGATGTATGTTTGTCCGCGGATTTCTCCAGAACTGTTACATTGTGAGTTGTGACCATTCTTTTTTAATAACTTACAATTACTTCTACTTATAGGAACAGTGTAAATTCTATTGTGTAATCAAAATCAGTGTCATCAAAATCTATTGTGTAGTTTTCAAAATAAGTTAAGTGTGAAGTGTGGTGAAGTGATGTTTAACTTGCAATCTTTTAGAATATTGCTTGTTTTAGGTATTATCGATGAATTTGAACCAAATTGCCCCTGTTGGGAACCGACCCCGGGACATCCCGCTTATAAGACAGCGCTCATGACTGCACCAGGGAAGTCGTCAACGGGAGACATATTCACATAATTACATAATATTAAATGTTGATACCTCACTGTGGTAAAGTAAAGTCAGGAAATTAGAAACAAACAAGAAGCGCAGAGAAAGCACATGAGTAGATATCCCTACAGAGAGGAAGTCTCATACAAGCGGCCCGCTGTAGGTACACTCACACATAGCGCAGCTCACGCACACATTAGTTCCTGAGATTAGCGCGTTCAAACAAACAAACTCTTCCACTTTATTATATACATGCGGTCCGCCCCGGCTTCGCCCGTGGAACATATATTATAGTCTATAGTACTCTAGGATCACGTACATATCCAACTGTGAAAGAATTTTTGAAATTGGTCCTGTAGTTCCTGAGATTAGCCCGTTCAAACAAACAAACTCTTCCGCTTTATTATATTAGTATCTATAGATAAAATAAAAAATAAGTGTTGTGTTTAGACAAAAATGCCTAACCATTGTACAGTTAACAGCATGTTTAAGATCACATGCAACAGGTGACAACCCTATGAGAATAGGTAGTAATTTTGGACGTTGTTAAGCTTCCTCTCTGTAGGGATATCTACTCATGTGGAGAAAGGGGCGCATCTAAACTTACACAGGAAGTTTAACTTCCAAGAGACTTAAGAAGCTTTTAGATTAAGTACGGTAGCTCCTATCTATTAAAACTTTTAATGTGTAACGTATCTGATATTACAGCTAAAATTAAGGTTATTAATAAGGTTAATTAAGGTTTAATTAAGGTTGTTAATACACCCGCCTTGTTGGTCTAGCGGTAAGTATTTTCGACTTCGAATCACGAGTTTCAGGGTTCGAATTTCGATTCGGGTAAACATTTTTTAGGTATGTGGGTCTTTGTTAAGAAATTCTTAGTGTCAGTCCGGGCAGTTAGTTGGCGATGTTTCACCCCCGTGACTCGAAGAGCATGTTATGCCCGGGTCCCGGTTATTAGCACTACCATGTGACAATAGTCGTTAAAACCCGTCAACTCGCATTAGAGCAGCTTGTCGGGTCTAAGCTCTAAATTCCTATTTGCTATAAGAAAGGAGGTCTGTCCTCAGCAGTGGGACATTGTCTGTCAAAGCAGTAGTGGGGGTGTAGTTGTGGATAATATTTTATTATTCTTATTTCTAATTGAAAATGGTTTAATTTTAGGAGTTTCTACGGGGAACCAATGCAATTATCGATAAATTTCTCTATTAAAACTATTATGTAATTTACCTAAGCTTTCTAACCTTCCCGCGGTATTCAAATCGCTTACTTGAACTGCAACGTTTTCCAGCTGGTCCACGAATGATGGCAAATCCTTACCCAGAACTGGACCATTATATTCCATTCTAAAAAAAGTATCACACAGAAAGTTTAATTACAAAAATAAATATCTTCTATTTATTAAACATTTGGAGCTTAATATTTGAAAAATGATCATTGAGATAGCCTCCAAATTGTAGCGCGTCATAGAGAGTGAGAGAATAGAGAATGCCCATGAGTTTTTTTGCACACAATTTTGCAATATAATATCTCCTGCGTAGTGAGCAGTCTCCGATTCCGTTAAGATTGGCCCCCGTTGCCGGACTTCGGGCGGGATTATTATTATTATGTGGAGAACTGAGTTGATGGTATCTTCTGAATCGGAAGATCGCCTCCATCAAAAGTAGAGTTCAGTGCCTCTAACTTGGGTTATAAGTTTCCTGCCACGTATGACCTGAGTATCTTCAAGCCAAGAGTGAATAGACATCTTCTAGGCAAGCGCGCTCAAATCTAGATGACATCATTGCTTTGCATCAGGCGTGATTGAGCGCAAGCCTATTTTGCAATAAAAATAATTCTGCTGCTGATACGACACAATATGAAATAAATTGTCAAAAAGAATACCTACAATACTACATCTTGTTAGGGAATACTTATTTTCAAATATGAATAGTACATCAATCATTACCTATATGTCGTCAAATTAACATCAGAAACTAGGAGTATCCTATTCAGCAACTTGTTGAAGTTGTCCGATATTGTCTTCAGTAAGCCGACGTCGATAGACTTTGATAATTTTCTTAAGTCGTCTTGTAACTCGTCCCACTCAAAGTAGGATGTCTCCTTGTTCACGTCTAAAACTTTATCCAGTTGGAACACGATGTACGCCGGCTCGTTTTTCTCACACTCTCTGGAAAAAGTGTTTTTGGAGTCAGCAATTTTACTATATCAAGCGATGATAGCTTAGTTGTTAAGATTTCAGCCTCCCTTTTAGGGAGACCGAATTCGATTCTTGGCACCTCTAACTTTTAAGAGGGATGTACCTATGTTGTAAGCAATTAAATATCACTTCTTTTAACGGTGAAGGAAAAAGGAACCGTGAAGAAATCGCGAGGAAACCTGCATGCCTGAGAGTTCTTCATAATGTTCAAAAGCGCGTGATGTCTACCAATCTGCGTTTGGCCAAGTTGGTGGACTACGGCCTAAAATCCTTCTCACTCTGAGAAGGGACCCGTGCCCTGTAGTGGGTGTAAGTAATGAATTGATGATGTAGTTGTTGATGATTATATCAAACAGTAATTGCAGTAACATATTGTAAGTCTTTACAAAAAATACGACTGTTCTGCTAAGTAGTTGGTGGTGCTGGCAGACAATGTGAACGCTAAATCGTTTTGTTGCATGTATCGTTAGTGGTAACTAACCACGGCCGAGGCCTCCCAATGGACAGACCCGAATCAATTTAGAAATTATAAATCCCAAATCGCCTTTGCGTGGAAACCTCGTACCTCACCGACCACCGTGCCCCGTGCTCTATTGGGTCAGTAACGGGTTGATAATGGTATACTCATAAGACCATTGTTATGTTAACACATCACCAGGAACTGCTGGGTTATTCTGTAACTTAGTTAGCAACTGAAAATAGTTGCCAACTAATAAATTTGATATACATTGCTGCTTTACTGTGAGAAATTATAAAGTGTTTTCATAATTTCACACAGTAAAGCAGCAATGTATATCGAACTAATTTGTTGGCAACTATTTTCAGTTGCTAACTAAGTTACAGAATAACCCCCCAGGTAGGATGTACTATCAGCGTATTCATCTTACCTTAATTGCCTGCGATATTTCTTATATCACTACTACTAGCGTTTCCTACATTAAGATCCATGCAATATTTTTAGATTTGTTGAATTGCAGCAATAAATACCCGAAAGTGGCGGCCAATAAAAATAATTGTGATTGTCGTAATAGATTTCATTAGTTTTTGTAATACTTAGGTTAGCTTAAAAAACTGTTCATTCAGTCTGATAATATTCGTTCTAAAGTGAAAGATAACCCTAACGTATTCACGCTAAAAGCTTTATTTTGGCTAAATATACATTTTTTGTTAGATAAATTGTTGTTAAGCCTTTGAGGCTTAAAGAATGTTTGCGAGTATTGTGTACATTTTATTGGTTCTTTGTTAATATAAAATCTTGTCAGACATTTTCCTTTGTGATGTTTTTCGGTATGGTTAAAGTGCCTTCCACTTTTGTAAAAACAGGTCAGATTAACCTTGAAAAAATAATGGAAACATCATCTCAAATATTTACGTATAAAATATGTTTTTCTTAAATTCACCTACTCTGAAGTTATATAGGTATATCTCGCAAAAGTTGATTAAGTATTAATTATTATTAATAAAGGTACAACGTGATTGTTAAATAACAAAAGTCTCTAAGAGCTATTTAGATATTATCTAAATTCGTACCGAATCGTACGATATTATTCCGGATATCATACTTCATCTGAATTTCTTTACGTAAAAGCTTTCTGATGTCGCTTTTAACATTTTAGGGGATTATGTCCAAAGTAATAATATTTCCTATACTTTATATCTTTACACAAAAACATTTTACCTTAAAACATTTTTGACAGGTACATCTATAGTTACATTGGATAGGTCTTTAAATAAAACATCAAAAATTCCATCATTATTGGACAGAAGAGGAGATGGGCGATCCAAAAGCGTCGATAAAGTCTTGTATTGTCCCTCCCATAAAATTTGACACGCGTAGATCTGAAAGAGAAATATAAGATCTTACGAGTTTTATCCTACGTACCTATTTTTACTTTTAGTAAGTTGTTATCTACTTATAATACCATTTTGATTTTATTTCTATCATGTTTGCCACTATTTATGACCCTATTTTTAGCTTGTAGATATCGAGTCCTTTTTTCCTTTTTAAGTTATCTTTAGGATTCCGTACCAAAATGGTAAAAAGGAACCTTTATCTATGTTGGGACTTCGTCCGCCTGTCACAACTTCTTATTAGTAATGAAAATGAATTGTTGTAAATAATGCTTATCCAACTTTATTGCAAATGAAAAAAATGTGAAAAATATTTTTAATTTCATTGTGAATTGAGATGAAATAGTAAGTCAAGTGACGTATGAAAGGGCTTCATTTTACATTTGCGCATAAATCTTGATGAATAAAAAATACCATTCTTCCAGATAACGGGAGGGCCCTTATCTGAAGAAAATCTGAGCAAGGCAAATAATCTGAAATATTTTGGATTGATAAAAAATTTTGTATATAATATGTTACAGGAAACTTAGTATAATATAGTCCCAATCTTTTGATTTTATTCGTTTTTGGGACGACCGACTAACCAAATAAATATACAACGTTAGTTTTACTTTACGCAAAACCTGAAAGTAGTTTGTTCAGAATCAGTAACAAAATCGAATCCAACCATTTTTATATAGTGTTATATTTTTGTCCAAAAATATTTTCAAATCCTACAAGCTCAGACACAACGATTTACCGCGCATCAGCTGACGGTCGGCACACAGCGGCGGTCATTCAACTCGCGTCGATCGCAAGTCGCTGCGGCGACGGCTTGCGGTGACCATTTTTTTCGAGAACAACGACGCAACATAACAAGCTTATAACTTCGTTACTTTTCATTATATTTCTTTGAAATTTTGTATAAATATTGTTAACATCGAACTATTACGCTTAGAAGATAAGTTTCTAACAAATTTCCGCTCGAAACGTAAGCTATAAACCAACCCATGTGTGCCCTGTAACTACATTTACCGACACGCACACAAGCGCATGAGTACCTTGAGCACTGACGCGACGATAGACGTACCGAGTTGTTTAGGCTTGCTAAAAACGGCTTATCGCCGCGTCGACGACTGCCTTTCTTTACCTATTTAGGGACCTTTCAGATAGACCGGCGCGGAGAGCAGAGCAAATATTAATCGCATTTAAAATAGAATCTTAAGACATTGAAATAAGCTTTATTTTTACGTTTTATCTCTTTTATGATAAGAGGATGCTCGAGGATGCTCCCAATACGCTCTGTGTGAAATATTAAGAGCAGCCGGTCGGCTGCTCTATGCTCGTGCTCTTTCGTGCTCGAGCATCCGACCGGCTCCGTTCGCGTGCTCTTTCATGCTCGTACAGCCGACCGTAGGCCGAATTGCTCTGCCGTGCGGCCCAAGAGCGTACGCTCGGCTCCGAACGCATCCGCGTGTCCATTCACACAGACCGGCGCGGAGAGCAGAGCAAACTTAAACGGCCGGTCTGTGTGAAAAAAGAAATGCTCTCCGATGCTCTCCGCGCCGGTCTATCTGAACGGTCCCTTATTCTAAGATTGTTAATGTAAAAATATTTGACACGTGTTTCGGTTTTTGCGCAAAGTAAAACTAACGTTGTATATTTCAACATTTCCTTCCAAGGCATGGAACCCTCGGTGCGCGAATCTAACTCGTACATCAACTTTATTATTATTTAAATGCACATCATGACATCAGTTAAACATGAGGGATCTCTACATGTGCCTATTTCATTCACACAGCTCCAACAACCCATAACTCCAAAGATTGGCAGTTTGATTTACATAACTTTTTAAATGAGAAAAGTTACGTTCAGAGGAAAATATAAAGTTGTAGGTGGTGGTGAAACATCAGAGGAAGGACTGATGCGATCCAAACAGCCAAATCAAATGTTATTAAATTTTAAGAACCTACCGAATGAGAAAGAGCAAATAATATCGACTAAGAGATTGCTAGTAAAATAATTGTTACAAATTGGAAATAAATCGTAGGTATATCTGGTTCACGACAATAATAATTTCTTAAAAAATACATTACTGTATTAAAAGGAGGAAGAGAAAGACTACTTTTTACTATACAATATACATACTTAATATTATTATACATATTAGATGCCTTGTCCGTTAAAAAAAATATTTCATGATATTGTAGAAGAAGCCATCGCAGTTTGATGTTTTTAAAATTATTGTGCTGGAATCTAGGCTGAAATAAACTATTTTGGAATCATAGACTTCAAAATGTAATAAAAGTAAAGTTATAGTCTGATTTTTAATTCGGTGGAATTCTGACGTTTCTTAATGTTACCAAAGATAAAACAGTTCCCACAAAAAAAGATAATAAATTCAAAATTTACATAAATAAAAATCAATTGGCTCATGTAAAGATCGACCAGAATCTCATGAAAAATAGGGAAATGAAATTCCAAGGTTAGCAACACTACGGCTGCTCTAGCGATAAACAAAGTAACTGTCATTATTTGTGAAATTGACTTTTTGCATTAACAAAAGTTTTATGTCAAGTAGTTTTTTACCACAGTTTAATATTTCAAATAACTTGAACCGTTTACTGAAATTTAAATTGCCCAAACCAAGTAACTGCACTCACTAACCCGGAATATATATGCAAAAACCAAGTAAACAACAAGCACAACACAAAAACAAAGTAATTGGATGTTGATTACTTTGTTTTTGTATTTTGTAAAATGCAGTTGCTTGATTTTTCGTTTCGTGAAACGATCCCAGGTAAGGTGTTCTGAATGTAATTACTTTGTTTATCACTAGGGCAGCTGAGTTAACCTAGTGTTGCTTACTACAAAATTTAATTTCCCTATTTTTCATGAGATTCTGGTCAATCTATAGATAATATGATAAATACCTGACAGATACTTCAGGTACTTTAGTTTGGGGTAAAATCAAACTTCAGGTGGTAACCTTGTTTTTCATACTAATAACTCATTCTATTTTTACATGACAACTGTCAAAATTCCACTGAATTAAAAATCAGACTACCTATAGTTAATGCAAGTGAAGATTAATATAAAATTATTTTTAAACATTCCATTTAAAAAAAATTCGTACGTGATGTAAGAATGTTTTATGTAATCAGGCAAGATTACTTGGTGGAATTCTGACAGTTGTCATTTTATACATAGAATGAGTTATTTGTTTGAAAAACAGGGTTATAGATCGACCAGAATCTCATGAAAAATAGGGAAATTAAATTTTGTAGTAAGCAACACTAGTTTAACTCGGCTGCCCTAGTGATAAACAAAGTAATCACATTCAGAATACCTTACCTGGGATCGTTTCACGAAACGAAAAATCAAGCAACTGCATTTTAAATACAAAAACAAGGTAATCAATATCCATTTACTTTGTGTTTTGTGTTGTGCTTGTTGTTTACTTGGTTTTACATTTATATTCCGGGTTGGTGTGTGCAGTTACTTTGTTTGGGCAATTCAAATTTCAGTAAACGGTTCAAGTTATTTGAAATATTAAACTGTGGTAAAAAACTACTCGACATAAAACTTTTGTTAATGCAAAAAAGTCAATTTCACAAAAAATGACAGTTACTTTGTTTATCGCTAGGGCAGCCGTAGTGTTTCATGAGATTCTGGTCGATCTATACCACCTGAAGTTCAAATTAACCCCAAACTACTTTAAATCCCTGTCAACATAAAAAAAGCCCTAAGTCGTGTAATAATATTAGTCGTTTCGCCCTAAAATATAAATCGCTAAGAGTGAATACTGGAAAGTGTAAACTAACAGCAATACAAAACGAAAAAGTACATTGAACAAGTGATTCAAAAATGGAAGTCAAATGACATGATCAACAGAAAGTGTCTGTCAAGCATTAGTCATATTAGTCCATTGAAATGTTACATGAGCTTTGCATTTATTAGAGGACGCAATTTTATTTTTGGGACATGTGTGGGGGGGTCAATAGAAGCTTAACCTCAAGTTTGTGGGGTTGCCACCCTTGTCCCTTTTTGTGTTTTTTTTGCCTACAAATATGTTTATATAACTTTTTGCCCTAAATTTAAAATTAAAGAAGTTATAAGCAAAAAAGTGAGAAAATTTTTATAAAATCTTTTTTGCTCTATAACTTTTTTTTTATACATTTTACAAAATTATCAAAGTACAGTTACAGTCAAAATTTTTATGTCGTTTTGTTGCTTATCTCAAAAGCTATCAATTTATTACTTTATAATGTGGTCTTAATGACCTCGTTTTTGCAAAATGCAGCAAAAACTTGTAGTTTTCAATATTTTTGAAAAAATAATTTTTTTCCGAAGCATTTTTGATCGAGTTATTTTAACATTTTATTCTATTGTTTGGTATTTAGTGACGACCAACTTCTAATCGGAGGTCGTGGGTTCGATCCCGGGCACGCACCTCTAACTTTTCGGAGTTATGTGCGTTTTAAGTATTTAAATATCACTTGCTTTAACGGTGAAGGAAAACATCGTGAGGAAACCTGCATGCCTGAGAGTTCTCCATAACGTTCTCAAAGGTGTGTGAAGTCTGCCAATCCGCTTGGCCAGCGTGGTAGACTATGGCCAAAACCCTTCTCACTCTGAGAGGAGACCCGTGCTCTGTAGTGAGCCGGTAATGGGTTGATCATGATGATGATGATGATGATGAAGAATATTGTATCCAATCGAATAAGGGCATTTGAAGACCTGTGTATCAGCAGACTTTCGAGTTATTACATTTTTTGTGCGCACATACCCACAAAAACGCACGCAAAATTGAAATGGCTGTCTCTGAGAGGGGGAGGGGGGCAGGCCCTAATAAGTGGTATTTTCAGAGAGGTAATGAGTTGTAGAATATGTCCCTAAAATATCGCTAATTCGATCCCGGACACACTGTATAAGTAAGTAGGTAAGTCAGAAATTTATTATCTTTTTTGTGGGAACTGTTTTATCTCTGGAACATTAAGAAACGTCAGAATTCCACGGAATTAAAAATCAGACTACAGATACCTGATGTAGGTAGGTAGGTACTTTGTATGTGGATATACGATTTGTCAATGACGGCTCAAGGATGACAATTTGTGTCTTAATAATTTTTTGCGTAATTTTAACGGCACTCGATAATTACTTACTCGTTGTAAACTGGTTTATGATTTATTTTGTCAATACCGGATCCGGGTCAAAATATTCCTACGTAGTTATTATTATTTGTGCTAAAATACTTCTTAAGAATTATGTATCTACTTACACATTTTTTTATAAATTCTTCAAAAATGAAGTTGTTAATTGAGGTACCTAGTTACTTGAGGTAACTAGGTAACCTAATTACGCTCTTCTTATGGTTTATACACGTTATTTACGTAATTAATACTTTAATAATATAAGCTATGTACAAATTAGGTACAAATAATAGGTACAAAAATAAAATTGAACCCTTTTACAAACCAGCAACCCTTTCTTTACAAATTCATTTTCACGGCCTAACCTCTGAACCGATTTTTCATCCCGGTGTATTTTTATAGGTTATTTTTTATCCCGGGAAATTAAAAATTTCTCAAGGGATTTTTAAAAGGCTCCACCAAAAATCCACGTGGAAGAAGTTGCAGGCATGAGGTATTAAAAAAATCCAAATTATACAGGTAGACCAACTTGTGGCTTTCGTGACAAGTCAAGACTGTAATGTTATTAATAATTACTAATTTTATTATTATCTATTAATATTAGTCCATTAGCTAGTTATAAATATGTTACAATGAAAAATGTGTACCTACCTCAGCATGCCCAGAGATGAGGAAGATAGCAGAAACTATACTCCAAAGAATGATAGATACAACACACAGACAAAAAGATGATCTGAAAAATTAGATAACATTAGTATTAATGTTAAAATTAGGGTTTATCGTCAGTAATTACCAGTTGCACTCAGGCGATTACTGCTAAGTTTTCGGTAAGGTTAAACTCGCCCAAAAAAACGCAATAAAAAACACAAGTAAACAAGACTGCATTACTTCCATGGTTGTTGGTCAAAGTTAAAAAACCTCGACTTGACCAACCTAAAAAAGGATATTATGAAGATAAAATTTAACCTTAACAGCTGTATTCTTACGCTATAATGGCCTGACGTGTAACCCACCCTTTGATATGGTTATTAAAGGGTCTATCTGCCCTTTAACAACGAATTCCTCAAAGCCGGCAACGCATTAGTGGTTTGTTATGCAAATGTTCATGGGCGGCAAAAAATTTTGGCGGTCTACAGCAGGGGTAATCACTTGACATCAACTGAAACGCTTGCTCGTTTACTCGTTGTGTATAATATATACAAATGTATATAAAATTGAAGTGTAAAGCCTGTGGTTTCGAAATAACTGCCTTTTATAAAGTTCGTATGATTTTTGAACGTTATCTTAAACTTAAAACACGTTTTAAATTTTTGTCTATCTGTCAATTTGTCCGGGCTAATTTACGAAAGACTGAACCTATTTTAATAGCAGAATTCACGGGTTTTAAAAATCTAAATCTTGTAATCATCATCATAAAAAATCATCAGCTAGTAATTTATGACAACATATTTATAAGGGTACCCTAATTAAATAAAAAAATATTTAATATCTACAATTTCTACATAATATTATATGGTTGAATAGAATACAACGTAATTAGGTATTTTATTCCATTAAACTTTTGCAAGTGCTTTCGAATCGTTAAGTGTATCTACTGTTCTAATAATACTGGCTCAATCAACTACGTAAGTACCTACCTACCACAGGAAAAACATAAATATTCTTTGCTAGTACTATCCGTACTAATATTATAAATGGGAAAGTGTGTCTATCTGTCTGTCTGTCTGTCTGCTAGCTTTTCACGGCCCAACACTTTAACCGATTTTGATGAAATTTGGTACAGAGGTAACTTACATCCGGGGGAAGGACATAGGCTACTTTTTGTCCCGGGAAAATAAAATGTTCCCACAGGATTCTTGAAGGTCCGATTTATGCGAAATTTGGTACAAAGGTAGCTTTCGTCCCTGAAATTGAAATAAGCAACTTTTATCCCGGACAAGCCAAATGTTTCCCACAGAATTTTAAGAAACCTAAATCCACGCGGACAAAGTCGCGGGCATTATCTAGTGGATAGTAAACCCAATATACTTACACTTGTAAAGTTCTTTTTGCGTGAATTTTCGCATTGCCACAGCCGCAAAACATTGCCAGGAGTATCAGCAACATCACGAAACTAATGATAACGTTGCAAGCTGTTGAAATAAAAAAAAAATTATGCGAACACCATAAAACAATTTTTTATTAACATTAATGAATTCCAATAGCACGAATAATAATAATATACTTAAATGCGTATCAATCTTACTTAATAATAATAATAATATGTCATTTATTTCAGGCATATAAAACCCATTACAATAAATTGAATTATATAGAATACTAGCTTCTAGCACCCCGGCTTCGCCCGTAGTACATAATATATGGCCTATAGCACTCAAGGATCACTTACATATCCAACGGTGAAAGAATTTTTGAAATCGGTCCAGTAGTTCCTGAGATTAGCACGTCCAAACAAACAAACTCTTCCTCTTTATTATATTACTAGCGGTCCGCCCCGGCTTCGCCCGTGGTACATATATAGCCTATAGCACTCCAGGATCACGTAGGGGAGACTGGGTACGGTTGAAACATTTTAGCGTTAATTGTCCATTTCATCGGGATTAGTTAAGCGAGCGTTGAAAAAAATATACTAAATAAAAGACCACATATCTGTCTACGAATGGGCAATGCTATTAGAGATCATTGTATTGTATTTTATGTGTAAAATTAAATCTAAAAAAAAATGGAAACTGTTTCAACCGTCCCCATGCCAGGGTCGGTTGAAACAGTGTCTGGGGTCAATTGAAACACATGCAAATAATACAAAATATAATAAATAAACATGTTTTATTAATCGTCTAATAACATTTTACGACTTTCTAGTTATATATTTTAGTTTAGCATAGTTTAGTTAGACATCCTTTTTTAGTTAGGCAAAAATATATGTCTGTACATCTAATTAAATATTTAGATTGTTCACGCTCTTGTTCCTGGTTAAACACTCGATTGTGAGCCTTATATCCCATTTCTTGATTTTTATTGACACCAGTCACATCTCGTTTACGTACATTGTACACCTCAACAGAGAATATTAGTTCAGTCCATTCTTTACTGCCGCTGTTCTTAACGAAGATCTGGCTTTTACACCTTCTTATGCTTATTTGTAAGTCGATAAGTCAGCTTGACGTCTCATAATCTCCCTTTGGCGCACCCTTGGCATCTTAGAAACAAGAAAATTAAATAAATAAAATGTTTCAACCGTACCCACAAAAAATGTTTCAACTGTCCCCAACCCCCCTTCTAGGTATAAAATGGTTCACAGTAATTATAATAATAAATTTGAATAAACACTAATCATACAACCATATTCTACAAACTTCAATAAAAACGATACAAAACTCTCAGTACTCTAACTTTAATAAAACCATTATAATTGCAAAAATGTACGGACAAAAAAAACTTACTTTTACGTCAAAAAACACAATGGGGCCTCCTATCTACAAGTACAGCGCGCAAAGGGCGACGCAACACCAAAATTCGTGTTTCGACTTGTCGTCCGCTTCGTTCTTCCCTTGTAACCATCAACCTCACCACACACGGTGTCGAGATATTCGCTTTGTTTCAACCGTCCACCGTTTCAACCGTACCCAGTCTACCCTATATATCCAACGGTGAAAGAATTTTTGAAATCGGTCCAAAGATTCCTGAGATTAGCGCATTCAAACAAACAAACTCATCCGCTTTATATTTTAGTATATAGTATAGTATAGTATAGAAGATAGATATACAATACAATGAATATAAAATATGACAGTACTTAATAAAATAAAATAAAACAAAATAAAATATAATATAATTGTAAAATAAAGTAACTTAAAACTAAAATTGCTACAAAGGGAGGCTCGTACAAAGAGTCATAAATTCAAGATTGTATCTTCTAGTCTGTCTTATGTCTGATTTGGGAAACAAAGATCACTTGTATCATGAAAACGGTCATAGAAATATCCTGGCACAAAAGAGGAATTCTTAAAAGCCACGCAAAGTCGCGTTAAAACGACTACGTATGTATAAATAAAAAAGTTTATCTATTTACGTTATACGTATTAATTATTTTTTATTTGTTTTGGTCATTGGTCAATATAATCATTTTTACGTATCAAGATAAATGATACAACGGCATTTTTGTATGGAAAACTTATGTATAATTCGGAAGGTCTATGATACCTCGATGGCGATCAGATTTCAATTAAGATAAATATATTTTTTGGTGCGTTTATAACACTAAATAGGTATCTACAATAAGTCGTAAATATTTAGTAAACAGTATTTTTCCATTGGTAGGTACTGCAATTGCGCCTGATATGAAATGACATGAAAATTTATTTATATTGACATGAAAATTATATTTGGTTGATCTAGAGATATGTACATATTATACATTCCTTTCTTGAGGCTAATATTCTAGAGTGACGATGGGTATCAATCGTTAGCTCAGAAAAACAACGTTAAATGAGCTATTCCTGAGGTGAGTGGGTAATCCCCATAGGACCTATGCCTCACATGCCTTCGAGAGTACATTAAGCCCTTGGTTCCGCTTATTTTTATTATCTACTACACTTTGATGAAAATCGTTAACTTGTGTCCAAAATTTATTTATGAATTATTTTAAACCTGTGCGACTCGTTCATTAACCGGTGTGAAGGAGGACAGTTTTGTTTTGTTACTTATTAAGTCGGTTTTAATTATCTTGTACATTTATAAAAATAAATGTTTGTCTGTTGGTCCTTCATTTTCGCTTCGCATCGTTCGCGTATCGCTCATGCAAAGATAGCTTGCATACCGGAGATAACGGTTTGTTCATCATGTAGTTAAATTAAATGTATTTTTGACGTGATAACGTCTTATAAATCGATGAACGCCGGCTACACCTATAACTCACTGTCGCGTACCACGTGCAGGCGAGAGCGCGGAACAAACGATAGAGAAGACACGATCGGCCTAATCCCTAAAGGCCTAAAGAGATCATACGTTCGAATACAAGTATATTTGGAACTTGAGACAACAGAATAAGTGAGTCCAAATGCGACTGTTCTACCAAATGTAAATGTGGAGTTCCATTGTCTATAACATAACATCATAATGTTGTGTTGTTTTGTTTTCATGTGTAGGTACTTTTTAATACATACATATACAAAAAGTACACATGAATACAAAACAAATGGGTTAGTTCTAACTCATCTGTTCTTGCAATTGCCTGGCCTGTTTCACCATCACAGTAGACAGGCACAATGGTACCATATTCCATACCATACGATAGTCATCCAAACCACAAAGATGTGTAAGTTTCTAGATCAGTTGGAAACTTAGAAGTGGTTATCATATTCGATGGATACACAATTTAAGAACAAAGCAAGCAAATTAAAAAAAAGATTGTAATAATTTATCAGACCCTGGTGAAAATGCCAGAAATATGTTATGATCAATAACATTCCTTACCGAGCACTATGACCCAGCGCCACAGTTCGTACTTATTTATTCTGTCCAACCCGGAGTCCATTTGTCGCGCAAGACTGTGCAGCCCTGCTGTTAGATGTCTCACTATATCGTTCAGAACTTTAGCAGAGTTGTGTACGATTTGTCTATGATTTTCTATATCGCGCAGAATATCTGTCAGCAGAAAGTATACTTAGAGACAAGACACATTGTTTTAGAGTCGGTAAAATATTGTAAAATGCCTAAATTGTAAAAACCTGATCGCGACTTAGTATTAGTACATAATGAGGAAGTTTCCTGAAGTTGAAAATATCATTTTGAACACAATGGTATTAAAACATAGATTAAAACTAATGAATCAGTGAAAAAAATTTTGAAATCCATCAATAAATGAAGGAGAAAATAATTATTGAAGTTCATGTATTTTAACGTAAAATTTTTCACTCGAGTATGACGTCACAGCGTCTATTTGGAGGTATTTTTTCGGAATTTTTTTTTAAATCTTTTTTTCGAAAAAATCTGTGGGACCATTTTGCAAGCATCCTCAGCTGTCGACTAAAAAAAGATTCACGCAAATCGGTTCAGTAATCTCGGAGAAATTGGTAAAACAAGTAAATTTACATGGGAAAAATTCCTCTAAGCGGGTTGGATGACGTTATACCATACAGATTCATTTGGTTGAGCTAATTATTTAGCTTTTTATTCCTTTTGTCATTACAAAAGGAAAAAAAGCTAAATAATTAGCTTTTTATTCTTTAATTAATTAATACTTTACTTAATTAATACTTTCAAAATAGATATTTATTTGGTTTCATCAGGTTTGCTTACCAGTTCTTATTCTTTCTGTTTGTGATGATATAGCTGTAGGCAAAGTGCGAAACTCCTTTCTAGCTCTAGATATGGCCTGTGTCAAGTTGGTCACTCCTAAGTTGTACAGTTCTAAAAGTTGTTCCTCTTGAAGTATCTAAAATTATAATTACAAGGTCATATTAACAAGTAGACGATACAACAATAAGTTTCTTTTTCGAATAGGTTGGTATAGATCGACCAGAATCTCATGAAAAATAGGGAAATTAAATTTTGTAGTAAGCAACACTAGGTTAACTCGGCTGCCCTAATGATAAACAAAGTAATTACATTCAGAACACCTTGTGCCTGGGAGCGTTTCAAGAAACGAAAAATCAAGCAACTGCATTTTAAATACAAAAACAAAGTAATCAACATCCAATTACTTTGTTTTTGTGTTGTGCTTGTTGTTTACTTGGTTTTGCATTTATATTCCGGGTTAGTGTGTGCAGTTACTTTGTTTAGGCAATTCAAATTTCAGTAAACGGTTCAAGTTATTTGAAATATTAAACTGTGGTAAAAAACTACTCGACATAGAACTTTTGTTAATGCGAAAAAGTCAATTTCACAAAAAATGTCAGTTACTTTGTTTATCGCTACAGCCGCAGCCGTAGTGTTGCCAACTTTAGAATTTCATTTCCCTATTTTTCATGAGATTCTGGTCGATCTATACACAGTCGAATTTGTTTATATTATTTTTTAAAGTTTATCTAGAAATGTAATAATAACATTGCGGTATTGACACAGATTGCGAATGAAAATTTGATTAGATTTGTTAGAATTAATAAGATTGTTCGTTTATGTTAATCAAGTAAGGATGTTTCAGCGCTTCTGAGATTTAAACTTGTTCACCCGTAGACTCCTATATTTAGACTTATGCTAATACAAATTAAGTATACAAATATATTTTGTTTACTTCAATGCCAGAATAACAATACATATTTATATCATAGCCCCAATAGCGCAAAGGTTGTCGGGCGCAAATCGAACACCGAAAGGTCGACGGTTCAAACCCCACCCGTTACACTAATGTCGTACCCACACCTAACACACGCTTTCGATTATTTGGGGATTGTATATTATTATGGGATAGGGGAATATCATTAAAAAAAAACTTGAGAGGTGTCAAGGGACACCCGGCGTCCACCTAAGGGATGAAACGAAGTTCCATCCGGGTTATATTGTATAAAGTTATTATTTTTTACAAAATAATAACTTTATACAATACAAATTTTGTACAAAAAATCTGTATACACTCAACAAAAATAAATCATCGTAATTATTGTAATATTTTATTGTACGCCGAACTGGATTTGCTAGTAATTTAAAAAAACAAAGGAAAAGTAAAGTACAACGAAAATGAGAGTGAGATTCAAACCTGTGTGCTTAGTCTAAAGCGGAGCACTCGAAAACGAACTCGAAAACTATTGATCGATTTCAGAGTAAAATAGACCTAAAATGGCTTGTATTAAGGTTTGAGTTCGCCAATACATTCAGCATTCGAACAATGCTGAATGTATTGGCGAACTCAAACCTTAATACAAGACATTTTAGGTCTATTTTACTCTGAAATCGATCAATAGTTTTCGAGTTCTTTTTCGAGTGCTCCGCTTTAGACTAAGCACACTGCAACGCCGTACTTTACACGGTTATAATACCGTCTAATTCGCCCGCTGCGCCACTCACATACCCTGGCGATGTACCAAAATGTTGACCTAATGCTATCTCACGGCTTACAACTATAGCAAAAAGTGTCGTTACAACTTTTTCTCTTAATTTTTTCCGTATAGCCCCCTTTCGCAACGCGCGATAGGGGCGCGGTAATACTCACAGAATCAAATTTCATCATAATATGCAGCGTGTTCGTTCTAAGCGTGTCACATAGAGGGATGTCCTTCTCGACACAATGCTGCCTGAGACTGTCCAACTGTTGCGCCAAATCGCTGATCTTTTCCGATGCTGCAGTTGCGAGAAGTCTAGCTTTGGTGCAGGATTCCCTTAGCGACGATATTTTGATAGATAGATCTTCGCTCTCTAAAATACCGAAATCTCTTTAGGTACAGATATTCTCTGGACATTTTAATCCGAGTTTACCACTAGCTGATGCCCGATTTGTTTACATATGTTTCAGTTTTTAAAAATCCAATGTAACTTATTAATTTCCAGAAATAAAACTAGCCTATGCCCATCTTCAGGGTGCAAACTATCTCTGCAGAATTTCATTAAGATCGGTTCAGTAGTTAGATCGTTAAAATACGTTAACCTATAAAAATGTCGTCTACAGTTTTTTTATCACATGAATCCTAAATGTTTCATGCATAAAAAGAGACTATAGATCACTCCATGTACCTAAATTCCTTTATCTGCTTCTGAAAGTTCCGTCAGAATCGGTTCAGCTGAAGATTATCCCGGACAAACAGAAACAAAAAGGGCTTTGAATATTTTGGCCTACCTACCAGTCCGCCATTTTTTTAAATAAGTGCCACACATAAAACCTCCATAAATCAATAGCTGGCATGAATCAAGCACGAATACAAACAATAGGGTTATGAGTTAAAATCTTTCAAAGTGTCACATATTCGAGATATAAGCTATTCACAAGATATCAAAGTTGTACTGATGGTGTCATTGGCTAGGGTTAACTTTAGGGTTAACTAAACTTAAACGATAAAACGAAAGTAGTTACAACTTGTATGTAATAAGTAGGTAGAACTAAAAGATAATGATGATACCCGTTATAATATCTGCCAAAGAGTCCAGAACCAAGTCAATGCCACTCTCCGATGCTATAGCTTGCTGTATCGGTTGTCCCAGAAGTGTAGCTACATCTGTAATTAGAAAAATATTTTGCTCACGTATACGGATGGAGGTTTAAATGAAAATGTCACGGACAAAACTTTCCGGTAATAGGAAAATCTAAGAACACAATCAATGCGGGGACACAAAAAGTTCTCTCCCACACCCAGGGGCTACGTTGTTTTGGAAATAAACGTACATTTATATTCGTAACACCGATAAAGATTGGGAACAAGGGAGAACACACTCGTACAGTGCCATTTTATTGCGTCACAAATGTCTGTAGGAACGTCTATGATATGGATGTAATGCGTCATCATCAACGCGCCTCGGTCGCGCCGGAAACTTCAGGTTTGCCCTTTGAATTATATCAAGGGGTCTCACTTAACGGCGGCAGGCTCGTTAGACGAAGGTTGACCAGGGTTGTGTGACTTTCGTAACTTTGTTTATTTTTAACCCCCGACGCAAAAACGACGGGGTGTTATAAGTTTGACGTGTCTGTGTGTGTGTGTGTGTGTGTGTGTGTATGTGTGTGTGCGTGTGTGTGTGTGTCTGTCTGTTCCCCTGTGGCGCTCAAATGGGTGGACCGATTTGAATGCGGTTTTTTTTGTTTGAAAGGTGGATTAGTCGAGAGTGTTGTTAGATATGTTTGATGAAAATCGATCCAAGATGGCCGCCGCTACAAAATGGCGGATTACATATTTTTTCACAACTTCCTTAATATGTATGGGTATCAAATGAAAGGGCTTGACTAGTAGAATAGCACTATGCAAATCCAAAATGGCCGCCGCCACAAAATGGCAAATGTCGGGGTTTTTTTAAATTTTCAATTTACACTTGTTTAAATCAATTTCATAAATACTCGGTCATTTGTTACCATTTTTGTGGCGGCAAGTGAATCTACCACTTTTGGAATGCCGTTCCTACCGAGAAGAACCAGCAAGACACTCGGCGTTTGCTCTGTTTTTTAAATAACAATTTTATATTAAGTAGGTACATGATTGAATTGCCGTTTCGCGCATTGCTGTAACTATTCAAATTTTCCTGTTAAATTCTGGTTCCCGGTAGAAATCCATTACTACTACTTACCTACTATTTTCAGCTTTCTTCATAAGTGCATCTGGTGATGATTGAAAAATAGTGTTCACCTTCAGTATGATCTAAATACCTACTATATTTTTTACAAGCGGACACCCGCGACTTTGTTCGCGTGGATATTGGTTTTTAAAAATCCCTTTTAAAAACAAAAAATTTCAGCTCCTTTGAGCTAATACCTCGCTAAAAACTGTTAAAAGTTCACTGGCGGATGTTTAGGTACATCAAAATGTAAACATCCGCCAGTAAAAGTCCCATCAAAATCGATCCAGCCTTTCTGACAAAAAAAGAATGAATGAAATCGGACCACACGTTAATGAATTACAGCTAAGTACACATTTTAAATTTCATCCCCTCTCCCAAGGGAACCGTGTTGAATTTCGGGATAAGAAGTATCCTATATGTTACGCCGTAGTATGAACTTCAATCATGCCAAGTTTCATTTCAATCCATTCAGTAGTTTTTGCGTGATGCGCGCACAAACATACAGACAAACAGATAAACAGACAAACAGACAAACAGACAAATAGACAAACAGACAAAAATTTAAAAAATAGCTTTTTTACGATCTATTACTTATCCCTAACATCCCCCAGTTATTATTTTGCAAAAATCTTTAATGTACAGATACGGCAAGTCTACGATTTTATTATAGGTATATGTATAGATTTAAAAAAAAATCTGCGAGTTTCATGAAGTTTCACGAACTTGATGATGTAAATTAAAATGCTATTCATGAAAAAAATATTAACAATATGAGAGCTCTGGCTTTTTTAGTAATTTTATATATTGCTATCTTATTACTGTAACATTCAAAGGACTATATACAGATACAGCCCTAGTAAATAAATACCTCATTGAGATATTTGGGCAAACAAAATTTTGCTCAGAGTTCATGATAGTTTGGCAGCCTATAAATTGTCAAGAGATATTTTTACGACAACGTGCACATAAAAGGGTCTTGCCACTGCTCGGCTACTTTTTGTTTATACCCCTGTAAATATTGACTGTTCAGCTATTTACCAACAGAAATATTATGAAAGATTTTTTTCTCTTGTCCTTATTTTTCTCTTTGTGTCTTATCTCTCTATTCATAAGATAAGACACAAAGAGAGATCAATTAATCACTCATACATTTTGCATCCTTGTGTGGACACTAACAGGGCTGTTGCAACTCATCCCGGACTATCGTGAATGTATGAATGAATGAATACGTGAATGAATGAAAAATACACCAAGTTAATACTAAAATAATATCTTATAATTTATATACAATTATTGTACACCAAGTTAATATTAAAATAATAAAATATTGGCAGCTCACAGTTTTGAAATGATCTTTAACACCTACTTACCTCAACCAAGTTGCAGATAATATTAATTATAACAACCAGCGAGAAATAGTTTGGGATGTATACGGGTTACTAAGAACTCAAAAATGTACATAAAAACTAAATAATGATTAAGATGATAATATACACATACGGGATACTGGAATGATACGGTAAGGCAGAGGAAGCGCTAATGCACATTCTTCGCTATTGCCCTCCACTAATGCACAAACCTAGTAAAGACTACGTTTATGCATTAGAACAGGACAATAAACATCATGGGAACACAAAACATCCTTAGGAAATTAAATACTTTCCGGCCAAGAAAATGCTGCTGCACTTGGCAGCACATAATTATCAAAGTACTTAATTAAGGGACGGCAAAGAAGACTCAAGAAGAGAAGAGAGAGATACAATCATACGTATCAGACACCTTCGGTATTACAGGGATATGGAGTCTATATAATATCTATAAGTTTTTTGAAGCTATGCTTCTTAGGCCAGGCTTAGCAGCTGCACTTAACTTGAAAAAAAAAAACGACACCGTAAGATTCCCCACTACGCACGATTTCTAGCGCTGCAGGTAGGGCAAGTGAGAATGGTCAGTATGTATGAGTGAGATAGTAGTGTACAAGTCACGGCAAATAAGTCTAGCGTTGACCTTCAATGCGCAGAAGTCAAAAATGAGGTATCTCTGGGTGTCGCGGGGAGGGCGTGGGGATCGTTCGTAAGCACTGATTAGTTCTCGCGGTATTGTGTCCCGCTCACTCATACGACGCTGCGCGCACTTGGAGGTCATCGCTCGACTTACTTGCCGGGGGTTATAGTCAGCCGAGTGGTCAGTCGAGTCTATCAAACAGCCGAGTTGCACGATTACGTGGTATTTACTTTTTCTTTTTTTTTTATTTATTTATTATTTCTATTTTTTTTTTACAATTAGTTTCTTGACGCCCTGAAACTCCTAAGAGTTTAGGTATATGGACGTTGCACATTCCTCTTAGATAATTAAATTTATAAATTACTTATACAAACTTAATAATAAATTAATCTATTATGTACTTTAAGCATAAAACTACATAATTATATAATAACTATATTTGCTTACTTCTCAAATCCTCGTTATAAGCATAATACACCATGTCCACCGGTGGGACCAGGCTCTGGTGCAAGTCTTGCGCGGCCGTTGAGAGCCAGGAAGCTATATCGGCACAGGCGCAGCTCAACAAATTGCGACTCTCTGCGACGGCCATTCGAGACTGCTCATTGCTTAAAGCCATCCCTGATATGAGAGTACTGGAACGTAAAAAGGTGTTATGTGAGATCAATTCATATACAAGTATAAATTAAAAATTTAAAAACCCCCCGACATTCGCCATTTTGTGGCAGCGGCCATCTTGGATTTGCATAGAGCTATTCTACTAGTCAAGCCCTTTCATTTGATACCCATATTAAGGGATTTGTGAAAAAATATGTAATCCACCATTTTGTAGCAGCGGCCATCTTGGATCGATTTTCATTAAACATAGCTAACAATACTCTCGAATAATTCACCTTTCAAATAAAAAAAAACGCATTCAAATCGGACACACACACATAACACGCCGTCGTTTTTGCGTCGGGGGTTAAAAACAATACAGATTTATGCCAGGGAGTGTCAGAGACATTTTTATGTCCCGTTTTAGATCTTTCTTGAGTCTAAGTAGAGTCAGAGTACGCTATAGATCTCAGCGTTAGGCCTCTTGCTAACACGCCGTGGAAACTCACGTTTTGTCTGGATAACGCGCCGTACAAAACGTGAGTTTCCACGGCATGTTTATTTATTTATTTATTTATATATTTGTGTTGTATGTTAACAAGAGGCCTTAGTGCCTGTTTCACCACCTTCTGATATGTATTAGATAGCTATCTACAACTTTTGTCTTTGTCACTTGACACAAAGTAAGAAAGTGACAAAACTTACGTTTAGGCTATCCAACACTTATCAGAAGGTGGTGAAACAGGCCGTTAGTCTTTTATTTACTTTAAATGCGTCATATGTGAGGCATACGTGAGTCATTAACCATGCCACGAAAGCACTGAATCTGTTTGTGTTCTTCAAAAAACTCTCTCTAGGTGTGCTCTAAGCCTTTGACGATCTCCCTGGCGTAGTGATGACCGCTGTGGTCTGGTAAGAGGTATCAGCAGTAACTATAGTTATCTGCCTACTGACAAAGCCATGTCGCCCAGAGATTTAGCGTTCCGGTACGATATCACATAGAAAGTAGAAACCACATAGAAACCGGTCAGTGGTAGGTACGGGTTTAATAAAAACTGCCATACCTCTTCCAAGTTAGCTCGCTTCCACCTTAGACTGCATCGTCACTTACCATCAGGTGAGATCGCAGTCAAGGGCTAACTTATAAATAAATAAAAAATCCATTCGTGCTCGGCCAAGCGTAGACGCAGCTTTATAAAAATGTAGGGAAAACAATTGAATCAGATTCAGAAAAAGCTGATATAATCTATACTAATACATATAATAATCTATACTAATATAATAAAGCGGAAGAGTTTGTTTGTTTGAACGCGCTAATCTCAGGAACTACTGGACCGATTTCGAAAATTCTTTCACCGTTGGATATACAGTATACAGGATATACAGTATATCCTTGAGTGCTATAGGCTATATATTATGTACCACGGGCGAAGCGGGAGCGGACCGCTAGTACTTAATAAAATTATTCATACCAATTGGAAAATATCAATACTAAACGGTACTTTTTGTTAATCGAAATGTTTAGTTTAAGTGCTAAATTTTTGGGACCTTGATTGTGCGCGAATAAGTTATATAGTCTTTTTAATCAGATGTTTTCAATAATAAGATTCTCAATAGAATATCTGAAATGTACATTCGAAGGAATTCAACTTATAAAATGATGAAGGCTGACATATTGGATATTAGAAAAATTATATAAATATGTTTATACGAGGGTTTGATACATATTTTTTGCACAATAAGGTTATTTTTATATTTCATCTTGTATCAGTACTCTTGAGTACGGTTGACATCAGACTTATAATACTTGGGTCAAAGATGTAAGATGGTTGTAAGATGTATTTTGACCGCTTTGACTTTGTACAGCGTGTGAATCTGAAATGGGTCAGTAATCGAGATTTGAAAGAACGCGCCAAAAGGAAAACAATTCAACCGACAAGTCTTAGACATGTAAATACGGTTTTTTTTTGCGTTTTAAGTGTTATTTCTAGTACTTAGTACATTTACACTACACTTATTTTTCCTAGTCCATTTTTTTAAAGTACTGGAATCAAAAGTAGTTTTAGAATAATGTATCGTAACGGAGCATTAAATCGCTTGGCAGTCGTTGGCAGCACGTCTTTGCTTTTAGGATGGTAAATAGCCAAGGCTAAAACCCAGATTGCCCCTGCCGGGGACCCAACCTGAGACCTCCTACTTATTAGACTGAAACCACACGAGTAGTAAATCTACAGAGGGGAAGCTTCCACAAGCGGCCCGCTGTAGGTATACTCACACAAACACACTCACCAACGGTTCACGGACGCGCGCTCGTTCCACTAACCGGTACAGTTGGTGACAAACATGCGCATATGTGTGAGTGTACCTACAGCGGGCCGCTTACTAGAAGCTTCCCCTCTGTAGGTACTCTGTGCTGAAACCCTACATTAAACACAAGGTATGTAGATCGTATAGTTATTCAACAAAATCACACATCCGCAAAGTGATGCAATTCAAAAATTTTAATTTTTGAAACGCCGCAGTTTTAAAGGTATTTTTCAATCGAAATGTCCATTTATTTTGTGCAAAAATATTGAAAAAACTTAGCTTTATTCTAGACCTAAAATAAAAAACATCATATTATGTTTCTTTTGTTAGCAATTTTAAATGTAGTCGTTACTGTTTGTCAATATTCTACAATGTCATGAAACAACCAATGTCATCAAACAACAGGATGTAACGTCAATATACCTATTTTGATAGACGATATCGAAGGTATTTCGATATCGCCTATACCTTGCCTTCACATCCGGCCTGTAGTTATAAAAGACGGGACGGTATCGTGACGGATTCATTCTGTTGTCGGCTGCAGCCGTGTTCGGACTTGTTGTCCAGTGATATTTAAGTAAAGCAATGTTGTAATTAAATAAAGTATTGAAGTATTCAGTAATTAAAACTGGTTTGGTGAAAGTCGTTGAAGTATTATTACAAGCAAAATACCCTCTGAGCTTACACTTTATACTTTTTTTTAATTTTTTCGTAGGGTTTTTACAAATCTCGCCTAGTACCCCAGTAACAAAGTACCCTGTGCCATCCTTTAACTATAAGTATATCTATGCGAAAGATTAAGTCAATCAGCTGCTCCATTGTTGCGTGATCAAAAGACAAACCAATTAACAAACACGCTCTCACATTTATAATATGAAGTAGGGATAGCGATTTTTTTGAGTTTGAAAATGACAGAGCTAAATATATTCCTATCTCTTTCACATACTCCCTAGGAAAAAGGATTATTTTCAAACTCATCAAATTAATTTAAGTTTAGAGATTATGTACAACAGAATTAGCCACTGATGATTTATTGGTGTAAAAACATCATTTTCGTATTATCGTGTATTGAGTCACTTTTGTTGGCGATTTGTGAATAATTACTACAAGGAGAATCCTTCCTTTTAACCTTGACTCGCTCGACGGTTGGTTCTAGGAAGTTCAAGTTTGTCTTAGCGATTAGATATAAAAAATCTTATTTGCATAATAATATGAGATTTGACTTTGCGGTTGATTTGTGTACAAATATTGTAAAAAATATTGAGAACGTTAATGTTAATTCCGAAAAAAATGGCAAATGGGTAGTTCTTCAGAGACAAAATTTTCGATTTCTGTAGGAATATTTCTGTAACCAACAAACAAAACGGCATGTAATTTTTTTCTGCTACAGTTTAGCTTTATTGCTAACTGTGTCAAATAATATTTTTGAAATAATTGCTGTCTAGGTACAAAAAAAAAATTTTTGAAGTTTGTTCTTCTGATTCATATAACGCGTCCGTTTGCCATTTTCCGGAACAAAATGGTCGATGTCGCGTTTTTCCTTTGTTACATCAATATTAATTATATTTTAATCGAAAGGATATGAATTGTCCTCCTACAAAAAAAATGTGTATTAGTTATAAATACGTTAGTATGTTTATAAATGAGTAAATAACAAGTGTCCGGCGTATAATACTGATTAATGTGGCGTAAGGTGCACTTGACCATACTTGGTCAGATAATAATAATGAGAGTCTGGCTTCCCACGCGGGGGGAAGCCAGTTGTACAACGGACGAGCTAGAAGGCGACTATGCTGCTGGTTGGCTTAGATCCTGGTGCTACGAAGGTAAATATCTGATTCATCTGTGCTTGGTTCAGGTGGCATCCTGATTACAATACCTATTTTATAAAATTTATTTTATTGTTTTACTAAAACTTAATTGCGTTTCGTGTGATGCTTTTGGGTTATAGATTCGTGTAGAAAAATGTAAACACTGAAGTCTGTATGTATGATGAATTACGCATGATTGTAGACAAAATCCTGATTTATCTGTGCTTGAATGGTCAAAGCCTATATAAATCATAAAGTAAATTAGTTTTTTTCCTTCTCCAGCACGAAAGGAGTGCTTTAGAAGAAGAAGAGAGAGAAGAGAGAAGGTAAAATCCTTGGTGAAATCGTATCAGTTCAGATTTTGACACCCAAACAACAAAAATTAGCTAGGAAGAAAAGCAGAGAAAGTACTCGAAGATGGTATGCTAAAAAGAAATTAAAATAACGTGATATTCATTCAGAAGAGGAAATAATTGATTAATTCTTCTCAATCGTGCACTCTTGACAGAGTGGTCGTGGCTTTTAGGATGGTAGGCATATCAGTCGTCATCGGCGTTCTTGGTTTTGGGTCGCACAGCCTCCCGCGCGATGCTTCTCCACTTGTGTCTGTTTATGGCGTAACGGGAGCACTCCACCACAGTTGTCTGGGTCACAGCTTTTATCAAATCTGTCCTGACCCTGTACCACCAAACGCTCAATTGATCTTTCATTTCTAGAGATGTGGTCGAAGAACTCGTATTCGTATAGAATTCGTAGTTGCATAGTCGACGAGAGCCTTTCAGGCTAAGTTCATCATAAGAACATCAAAATCATCATAAGTTCATCTCATCTTAAGTTCTTTCAGGATAGAGTTATTTGTTCGAAAGGCTGTCCAAGGTATTTTTAAAAAGGCGCCTCCAGCACCACATCTCCAAGGTATCAATTTTACGTCGGTCTTGTAGTCTAAGGAACCATGTTTCAGCTCCGTAGAGAAAGATTGGGAAAACGAGGCACCTCAATAGTCGGACCTCAGTCTTTTTGGTGATCCTCCTGTCCTTCCAGATTTTATTCAGTTTCTCCACTGCTGACCTACTAATAGCACATCGCCGTCGGATTTCCAGCTCACAACCTCCGGTATTAGAGATAGTAGAACCAAAATAGGTGTAGTTTTGTACCACCTCGCAGTGCTTTGGATTTCCGTTCTGTTTAGATTAGCCCGGTCTACTATCATCATCTTAGTCTTATTCCCATTGATAGTTAATCCGAAATCAAGACTAGTTATCTCGAGACGTGTTAATAAGTTTTCTATAATTATATTCTTTAGATTGAGCAAGAAGGGTAGTGTCATCCGCATATCTGAGGTTATTCATTTTTCTTCCGCCGACAGATATACCTTTATCCCAGTCTTCTAGAACAATCCGCATTATATATTCGGTGTAAGTGTTGAAAAGGAGCGGTGAAAGAATACACCCCTGTCGAACGCCCGCTTCCGTTTTAAAGTTTGCAAATTCCAGGATGGTATTTTAAAGTTTGTAATGTGGATGAACCACTCTGCTGTACCGTCCACTTACAACCTTTGTACGAAATGTATTAGGTATGGAGGAACGCCCATCTGTGATAATATTTGCCAGAGTTTAATCCATTTAACAGTCTTAAAAATGCTTTCCTGAAGTCAACAAAACATATGTATATCTAGGGGGGTGTTAAATTCTCTAGCTTTCTCTATAATTTTTCTATATTTTCTCTATAATTGACAAAATAAATATGATCCAGCAAATAATACTGAAATAAATAATCCTTTAGATTTGGAATTACCATCATCTCCAGAAGTTTCGATTACACCAAGGTTTCCGGAAATTGTAAGCTCATCACATGTTTTAACTCAGTCTTTATCAATTTCTGCGCCTATAACAAGATCCACAGTAAAACAACAGAGGGTACTTGGAGTTGATTTGAATCTAACAGAAAATGAAACCGATGTATCATCCAACGCTGACGTCTCTTCGAGAATAATAAACTCACCTTCACCAAATACTTCGATATCAGATTCACCTAGGACTACCAGCCCACAAAGTAGCATTGCATTGTCTCCATAACGTGTCGTTAGCCCAAAAGTGTATAAAAAAGTTGCACGAGAAACATCTGTTAAAAAAATCGCCTTGGAAACATATTTTACGCAAGTTTCAATAAAGATACAATAGATAACTACAATATGAATGATTGTTGTTGTCAAAATATGATTATTTTCTTAATACAGAGCCTTATCTACATAAAGTTTTTCATTTTTATTTTTGTTACTGATTCATCTGTAACAAATTCTGATTCATATGGGCACAAAATATTTGAACGTCGATATCTTGAAAACTACTTTATAAAAACGAGTCCCTCAATCAAATATTATGTTATTTGGTATACCTATTTTCATATGAATTAGAGTTACAGAGTTAAAAATGAAATTAAATTTTGACCATATGAGTCAGTTGAAGAATGAAATTTCGAAGAACTACCCAAATATTGATTTTCAATATGTATATAAAATATACCTTTAAAAATTAATGTTCATAATATTTAATGAGAAAATCTTTGTTCTTGGTTAAAAACAAAATGTCACTCACGAGCATTAAAGAGATTAGGGAAACAATAAAATAGGTTTATCAATTTAGGCCAGTGCCCCAAATGAAAAAATAATTAAAAAAAAATTCCACCCTACTTAGTTAAATATTTTGCGTAGTGTGAAGTGTTTAGTAGTACAGACTAATTTTAGTGTACACAATCTGTATATGGACTGCCCGCACTTGGCCAATGACTAGATTAAGGCTCAATTTACACCGCGGCGGAATGGAACGGAAGCGACTTTTTGCAACGAAAGTGTACATAGCTAAATGAACTTTATGTCAATTGCATAACATACAAATTAAATAGGAGACAAAAAAAGGTCGCGCGTCTTCCGCGGAATTCTCGCGCATTCTCGAGAATTCCCGTAGCTACTGTCGGCGCCGTCTGTGGAATCCGCGGGAAGTGGCGCGAACGGAGAGTCCGTTGGGTCGGTCACAGCAGTGCCGTGCCAAGCGTTTAGCTGGAATGCGCGAGAATTCTCGAGCATTCCAGCGAATTCGCGCGCCTTCCGCGTCATGAGGCGAAATTGACGCTTCCATTCCATTCCATTCCGCCGCGGTATAAATTGAGCCTTAGTATACGACTCTGCGCATTGTACGTAACCATTTTGTATGGCCACATTGGCGTTGTCGTAGATGAAAATTAGCGGGAACATCATTGGGCCAAGTTTGGTTGGCCCATTAAAATAATGCTAGTCTTTCCCACGGAGAATATCGCGAAAAAAATTGAACTATTTTTAGATCAGTCAGTTCAGTTTAGAGATTGTATATACAATCTCTAAACTGAACTTATATTATGTATAATCGCAGTCGTAGTTCTTTGCTATAACTATAATTATAGCTCATCGAGTCCCGAAACAAAAGTGAAAATGGGTGGAGCACATAGATCGTAGAACCGACAGACCTTGGGGTCCCAAGGTGCTCGAGTAAGCGCTCCACTAGGCGTATGGACGATCTCAAGCTGTTGCTGGCAGCCGTTGGACACACGCGGCGCAAGATCTTACTCTGTGGCAATCCTTGCAAGACACCTCTATATATCCAGCAGTGAACATCAATACACATCAGAGAAGGCGACGATTATAAATAGTATTTCCATCAGCGAAAGTAATAGATTTATGTGTTCGCCAATCGACGAAAATCGCCGTCAAATTGATGTGGGTACAGCGAGATGTCTCCTCCGGGACCCATTAGGAGAAACTTTTGTTAATGCAAAAAAGTCAATTTCACAAAAAAATGTCAGTTACTTTGTTTATCGCTAGGGCAGCCGTAGTGTTGCTTACTACAAAATTTGATTTCCCTATTTTTCATGAGATTCTGGTCGATCTATATACAACCACATACCAAACACTAAACACTGCTCAATATGTATCGGCCTTTAAGTTTATATGCCAAATCAAGACGTAATCTATACTTAAGACCTAAGATATTAAGATATACTAAACATATTCACATCAACACTCATGTCATGTGATTTGACAGCTGCCATGTTTAATAAATCACGAACAAGTTAGAATCAGAAAATAAAAACAGTATTCGTCTGATTTTTAATTCGGTGGAATTCTGACAGTTGTCATTTAAAAATAGAATGAGTTATTTGTATGAAAAACAGGGTTAACACCTGAAGTTCGATTTTACCCCAAACTAAAGTACCTGAAGTATCTGTCAGGCATTTGTCATATCTACATGAGGCAATTGATTTTTAGTTATGTTTTTGAATTTATTACCTTTTTTGTGGGAACTGTTTTATCTCTGGTAAGTAACATTAAGAAACGTCAGAATTCCACGGAATTAAAAATCAGTCTGGAGACATATTCACATCAATGCTCATGTCACGTAACTTGACAGCTGTCTTGTTTAATAAATCACGAACAAGTTAGAATCAGAAAATAAAAACAGTATTCTAGTATGTAAAAGTAAGTACTTACCAGCATATTAGTAAGAAGAGGAACGTGAAAATGACGAGTATTTTATCATGGCAATCTGGTCTCTCTGACTCCAGGAATAAGGTTCCAGATTCGATTTCATCTCTGCACTTCGATTTAGAAAACAACGATATTAAACTCAATATGAAGAGATACAGTGGAATGATCAGGGCGAAGACACCGAATGTTATGATAAACACCAAAAATGTTGACTCCACTCTGATTGACTGTAAAAAAGATATAAAGATGAATAAAAGGATTAGAACTTTGTAGGGGAAACATAAATAGCATAGGATAAGCATTATTTCAAAGCAGCATTAGTACCTACCTAGTAAATGAAATAAAAAGTTCTGAAAAAAAGACGGACAGACAGACGAACGAATTTGCATAATCAGGGTTTCTTTTTTATCGTTATGGTACGGAACTCCAAAAACACGTAAGTATATGCGGCGATAATACATATATGGCGATAGTAAATAATGTCAGAAAACACTATAACATGTTTAAGAAGTAATCCAGTCTTACAACCTCACACGCTTGAGACCCCTCTACAGGACCACTCTTTATGAAGTATAATAGGAGATTATACTTCCTTACATCGTATTACATAATACGATGAATACGTCGCTCCAGATCCTTTTTGGTGTAGAATAATATACTTTATCTACTTTCATATCTTAAAATCCCGATTAAGAAATCAAAATGTGTCATATATTGGACTACTTTATTCACATACATCTATAATATTTAAAAAATAAATAAAAAAGTTCATTATAACACTACTTTGTTAGGAAATTATTGCAAAGTAATGTTATAAAATAACTAGTGTTGCGCTCGGTGCGCGAGCTGCAAGCAGCTCGCGGGCCTTGTAGTCTCTTCAATATTCATAAAATTAAGAAATGGGAGGCCATACCAAATACTAAATACTAAAATATATTCTGGAGAGTCTCTTGAAAGACAAAAAGAAATATTGGTATCACGTTTCGTATTTTTTCTGAAAGGACACTAATGAGTTTTATGCATGCGTTTAGTGGCAAAAAGATCTATACAAAAATATTCTGGAGAGCCACTTGAAAATTAAAAAGAAATTTTGTATGGACTCGAATTTTTTTTGTTCCCTAGCTATCTTTTTTTTACTGGCTCACCCAAGGGCCTAAGGTCTTGAACATTTTTAGTTTCAGGACCACGCCTCTATGATAGATAGTTTTTGAGGGCCGTTAGGGTACTCTGGTAATTTTTCCACATTCACTACGTTTTGTATTTTTGTGAAAAAAAAAAATCTTTAAGTTCTATTTATACGTGTAGTGGGGGGAAAAAGTTTCATACAAAAATGTCTAAGAGAGCCTCTTGAAAAGAACCTAAAAAATTTGTATGGAGAAAAATTTTTTGTTCGGCGGCCATCTTTTTTTTACCAGTTCACCCAATGGCCCAAGGTCCTTAATAACATTTGTTTGGGACCATGCCTGTATGACTGGTAGTTTTAGAGGACCCATGAGGTACCCTGATAAATTTTCCACATTCATGACATTTCATAACTTTCCTGAAGGAAGACCCATAAGTTCTACGTATATAAATAGTAAGGGGAAAAAGTTCAATACAAAAATGTTCTGGAAAGCCTTTTGAAAATTAAAAAAAAAAATTGTATGGACACGAAATTTTTTTTTTGTTTGGTACCTATCTTTTTTTTACTGGCTCACCAAAGGGCCCAAGGTCTTGAACATTTTCAGTTTCAGAACCATGCCTCTATGATTGATAGTTTTTGAGAGCCGTTGGGGTACTCTGATAAATTTTCCACGTTCATGACGTTTTATAATTTCTTTGAAGGAAAACTCGAAAGTTCTACGCATATAAATAGTGATAAAAAAAAAGTTCCATACAAAAATGTTCAGGAGAGCCTTTTGAAAATTCCAAAAAAAATTTTTGTTGGGCGGCCATCTTTTTTTTGCCGGTTCATCAAATTGCCCAAGGTCTTTAACAACATTTGTTTGGGACCATTCCTGTTTAACTGGTAGTTTTAGAGGACCCATGAGGTACCTTGGTAATTTTTCCACATTCACTACGTTTTGTATTTTTGTGAAAAAAACCTTTAAGTTTTATGTATACGTGTAGTGGGAGGAAAAAGTTTCATACAAAAATGTACAGGAGAGCCTCTTGAAAAGAACCCAAAAAATTTGTATGGAGAAAAAATTTTTTTGTTCGGCGGCCATCTTTTTTTTACCGGTTCACCCAATGGCTCAAGGTCCTTAATAACATTTGTTTGGGACCATGCCTGTATGACTGGTAGTTTTAGAGGACCCATGAGGTACCCTGATAAATTTTCCACATTCATGAAGTTTCATAATTTTTCTGAAGGAAGACCCATAAGTTCTACGTATATAAATAGTAAGAGGAAAAAGTTCCATACAAAAATGTTCTGGAGAGCCTCTTGAAAATTAAAAAAAAAATTTGTATGGACGCGAAATTTTTTTTTGTTCGGTACCTATCTTTTTTTTATTGGCTCACCAAACGGCCCAAGGTCTTGAACATTTTCGCTTTCAGGACCATGTTTCTATGATTGATAGTTTTTGAGATCCTTTGGGGTACTCTGATAAATTTTCCACATTCATGAAGTTTCATAATTTTCCTGAAAGAAGACCTATAAGTTCTACGCATATAAATAGTAAGGGGAAAAAAGTTCCATACAAAATTGTTCTGGAGAGCCTCTTGAAAATTAGGAAATTTTTGTATGGAGACGAAAATTTTTTTTGTTTGGTGGCCATCTTTTTTTCACCGGTTCACCCAATTGCCCAAGGTTTTGAACATTTTTTGTTTGGGGATGGTACCTCTCCGACTGATAGTTTTTGAGATCCCTTAGGGCACTCTAGTCAGTTTTCCACGTCCAGCTCTCTCTATAATTTTGTAGACCTAAATTTTTTGAATTCTACACACACGGAAAGTATGGTGAAAAAGTCCCATACAAAATTGTTCAGGAGAGGTGATCAATACGTAACTTCAAGTAGCTTTATATATATAATTTTTTCTACATTATAGTACAGGCACTGGGTTCTGGTATTTTTGAGCCATGGCGGGTGTTTAGTTTTGTTACTTACATTTATTATCCCGCTATCAAATACCCTATTACTACTACCGCAATATATTTTTTTTTCTACTGCATTATACTTTATTTCATTATTGACAGGTGGTCGAGTCACGACTCTGGGTTCTGGTTTTTTCAGCGATGGCGGAAATCGTATTGTTTTTGACGCCTGTTATTTAAATTTTTAATTTATTATTTATTGTTTTTGTAACCCAAACCTTTGCAAGTGATTTTTGTTGCGCGGAAAAATGACTAGCAGTGATACTGAAGAGAATTTAACTCCACCTGACCATCCTGACCACCTGACAATCTTTTGCCAGCAAAATCAAGGAAAACTCACGACAAATATTACCAAGATTTTATGGTTTGGCTTATAAGATATGAGTTTAGATAAAGTAGTGTATGAAACTCTACATAATTAGGTATTAAAACACTCGTGTAATACTATTAAAAAACTCACCTGCGGCTCGTTTTTTAAACTAACACTCGTGTTTCAATAACCTCTATTATCCAACCGTTTCATAAACTACTATTACTTAACCACGACGGAAAAGAGATGGTACCTATCATTATGGTTTTAAATTTTGTTGAAAAACTGCTGAGCCGATTTTAATGAGGTTTTATGCATTAGATAATAATATGTAAGTAGGTTTTTAGATAATATGTTTTACGACTATGATCTACGACTGGGCATGACAATTATAGTGTTTGTAATTTTTAATTTTACTAAAAAATTACTGGGCCAATTTTGATGCATAGTTATTAATTGCCATTAAACTGTTATAAAATTCAGAGCAGAATATTTTGTTTTAATTTTTCACATGTTTACATCGAACGTCATCTCTATTTTTTAAACGAATGTTAGGACTTGATACGGTAATTAAAAAAATAGTTTGAGGTAGAGCACTATTGCTTTTGTCTTATTATTTTATTAATTTTATGGTATTTTATGTGTCTTATTACAAGTATGTTCTTAATTATATAGCCAAGCTACAATATGTTTCTTATGGTTCAACTTGGTTCTAATTAATTTTATTATCATCACACTAATATTATAAAAGCGAAAGTTTGTGTGTGTGCGTGTGTGTGTGATGAACCGATTTGGCTGAAATTTGGCATGGAAATAGATTGTGCCCTGATTTAACACACAGGCTACTTTTTATCTTGGAAAACTCCACAGTTCCCATGGGATTTTGAAAAAACAGAAATCTATAGCTTCAGCTATAGGTAGATTACTATAGCAAACTTCCTTGAAAGTAGGTATAAAAGTTAGAAAAGGCAGCGGGAACGGGAACCGGAAATCCACAATTCCCTCGGGATTTGTGAAAAACCGAAATTCACGCGGGCGAAGCCGCGGGCAGAAGCTAGTATACAAATAATTCAAATGTTTGGCCTTTTTTGTAGTGTAATATATTTGCCTAAAGAAGTATTGTCTAAATAACAATATATATATTATTTAGATTTTTTTTAAATAACTTCCTAAATCTATATACTAATAAATAAAATTGAAGTGTCTGTCTGTAATATCGAAATAACTACCTCATATTAAGCTCATATGGTTATTTGAACGCTACCATAACCGAATCACACGTTTTTAACATTTTTGTCTGTCTGTCTGTCTGTCTGTCTGTCTGTCTGTCTGTCTGTCTGTCTGTCTGTTTGAACGGGCTAATCTTCGGAACGGCTGAACCGATTTTGATGGGACTTTCACATACAAGTAGAGAATTAGTCAGGGAGTAACATAGGCTACTTTTTTAACCGACTTTCAAAAAAGGAGGAGTTGTGTTTTTCTACCTATGTACACCGATATCTCCGAGATTTCTGAACCGATTTGCGTAATTTTTTTTTAATCGATAGAGAAACATTGCGACACTGTTCTACAAAAAATTTGGATTCCAACTCCTCAATCCTGATGCTGTAGGGGGGGATCCCCAAAACTAATGGGATTTAGGCACTGTCGGTTATTTAAATTGATATTGGGGATACTAATTATAGACTTTATTGTTAAATAAACTCTGAGTAGGTACAGCTACTGAGCTACTGAGTAGGTACATGTCCAACTCCTCAACCCTGATGCTGTAAGGAATTGCATTCCGAAATCGTGGGGATCCCACGGAATTTTTCCGTTTTGGGGACGGGTTACTACAGATTTTGTTCTGAAAAATCAAAAGTTCCCATGGGATTTTTAAAAACCTAAATCCACACGGGCGAAGCCGTGGGCATCATCTAGTTATTAATAATTTTATCGTGAAACTATCACGTATTTTCATAAACTTACTATTCAACACAAAAACGTCTGTAAAAGTTTAAACATGTTATTAATGTATAAAATCAGATATTTATGTCTCATTTTTTTTATTTTTTCAAAAATGTATCAAAAACAGTCACCTAGCGTCGTACATTTATTTGAATTTTGCTAATTTAGCACTTTGCTTAAATTAATTCTGCATAAGTTGGCTGACACCGGAACGACTGATGAAGGTTATCATTTACTGTTGGTTTTTTTTCTTTCCAATTATCGTCCATTTTATTTGCTTATTTGTTACTTCTGGTAAAAATTATGATAATATAATAAATAATTTCCTGTTGTAGAGAAACAAGTGTCATAATAATTTATCCTACATCTATGAAAATATTATGAGCTTTATGTAAAAACTTGACTGCTCTTATAATTCTTTGCTACTGACTTGAACTTGCATGAACTTAACTGATTATGCGACTTTTTATTCTATACGTTCATTTATAAGTAATATTAATTAATACATAATGTACATACTTAATCCTTAACAAAAATATGTTAAGTGTCGCATTTTGTTTTTAAAATAAGTCTATCTAGAATATTTTATTCATTTATTGTTCCGGTCATTTGGAAAAACATTTTGTTTTTATCGGATATGACAAAATGACCTTGTAACTTTTGTCGTTTGCATAATACTAAACTTGTTTATTGTAGTATACAAACACTAATTTGTGTATCGATAGCGTCTTTGACAAGGAACATGCAAATATAAACCTTAATTTTCTTATAGACAAGCTTTGGCATGAGTTTCAAAAAGTAGGTAGATTGCAAATTCATATAGTAACCACCACTACCACCACAACAGCCTTTTAACGTCCCACAGCTGGGCACAGGCCTCCTCTCTCATAGGAGAGAGGGATTTAGAGCTTAGACCCACCACGCTGCTCCAATGCGGGTTGGCGGGCTTTAACGACTATTGTCACATGATAGTGATAATAACTGGGACCGACTGCTTAACGTGCTCTCCGAGGCATGGGGGTGAAACACCGCCAACTACCAACTCCGGGCTGGCACTGAGAATTTCTTGACAGAAAAATCCAATACCTTACAATTACTTGCCCGACCCGGGAATTGAACCCGGGACCTCGTGATCTGCAGGCGAATACTCTAACCACTAGACCAACGAGGCAGTCATAGAGTAATATATTATAATAATTGGTTCAACTGTTCTCCATACAGACACAGGCAATGTGTAATCTATATCCTTAAATGTCATTCGTTTCTATAGTGCGACCATTCTATCTGTGAACTGAGTGAGGTCGCTAGTATCGCCTTAGTATTGCCATACAATCGTTTATTCAACAAATTTACGAAAATCCCATAACAGTACGTACTATGAGGTACGAGAAGTCGCCCGCGACTAGTAATCCTAATCTGGGATTCACTACGACTCATCGCATCACATGCACTCCCGCCAAGATGCATTAATATATTATCGTTACTTTAATGTGTATATTTTACATATTACGTAAGTATACTGATGATAAATTTAGTCTGTTTTTAAATGGGTTTTAACAGCTCTCAAACCGGTTGCACTTGATAATACTGTACCAGCCACGGAAGAGAAAAGGCAGGGGAAGTGAAATGCACCAAAACTACTATAGGAACCGCTGTCGCCAAACTCATACAAATATACCGTTAATCATATATTGCACTACAAAGAAACAAATCGTTTGATTTGTCGTTTTAAGTTTAGTCAAAACTAGCCTACTTCACAGAACTCACAGATTTGGAAACAAACCCTGATTTTCTAGAAATAAGATTTATTTTGCTTTAACGGAAGAATGTATTTATGAGCTATAGTCACACTAGATTCGATTGTCCAATTAATTCCGCTACTTGACCATAAATGGCGCTGTATTGCTACTCATTTAGGGCCGCACCACGTAGCTCATTGAATTATCTATCGATATCGATAGATACTCGTTATTTTGTTTATTCGCAAAAAGAAAATTAAAAAAGGTAATTATAAAATTAAATAAAAGTGCTGGTATGTATGCACTGATGAGTAAATAAAAATGTTGAGTAAAAGCCATTAAAACTTTAGTGATTGACTAAAATGTAAAGTTATCGATTCTTAATTTTTTTACTATTTGGGTTTTGACAATGACTTATATATTAAGAAAAGCGATATATTTATATTATTTTAGTTTATTTATATTATTTTAGTAGATTATTATGAAAATATATATATATATATATATAAAAAAATACGATATAAAAAATGCCTACTTAAATATAATACGATCAATTTAGACTTCCAAGATTACAATATTCACACCTGGCTGAAAATTGGTAGGATTGTTCAAAACACTATTATAAATGAAATGTGAAAAGTCCTCATCGATCCGACACCTGGAAAAAAATTACTCGGTGTCAAAGTTTTCACGGGAAATTTTTCAGCAAAACGGTAAGTCTTATCATAAAATTATTTTAAACAAAATTGTAGATCAGATAATTATCTATAAAAAATGTCTGTATACTTTTTTTCCTAAGAGCCACCGTTTTTGAGATATAACGATTCAAAAAAATTAATTTCGAAATAAAAATGAGGGGCTGGGTTTCTTTTTACCCAAAATTCTGTGGTGGTGGTGCAATCTTGTATTTGCATAGTGCTATTCTACTAGTCAAGCCCTTTCATTTGATACCCATATTAAGGGGGTTGTAAAAAAATATGTAATCCGCCATTTTGTAGCGGCGGCCATCTTGGACCGATTTTCTTCAAACATAGCTAACAACACTCTCGACTAATTCACCTTTCAAACAAAAAAAAAACGCATTCAAATCGGTCCACCCGTTTGAGCTCCACAGGGGAACAGACAGACACACGCACACACACACACACACACACAGACACGTCAAACTTATAACACCTCGTCGTTTTTGCTTCGGGGGTTAATTAATAATAACTGTATCAAAAATCATCGTTTAGTCGTTAAAATATCGATAACAATGTACTTAGCTAACATCATGACATCTCTACGACCACGACCACCCGATCGGCGTCCATACCGTGAGTCTAACGTCTTAGTGAAGGAATATATTTATATAGTACAAGTCCATTGCGTCCTAAGACCGACCGATTCAATGATTGATTTCTACTAAGCAAGCAATGGATTTTGTTCATAATGAGATATAGACTTCTCAATTTAGCACATTTTTAGCATAATGTAAATATACAAAATAATGTTTTCTTGTTTTTTATGGAAAATAACAACAATAGCTTGTACTTAAGTGTGAAATGAGATGCCATATTTTGTATAATTCACTTTTTTGCTTAATTTTTTGCAAACAACCACTGAACAACACGGCATTTTGTTAAAAATCGAGAGCGGTGAAGCGATCGTTGGACGACATTACACTCAAGACAAAAACGGTTCTCAGGTGTATTTAACGCCAGAAGAGTTCTCAGGAACCACGCCTTGCCATATCTCGTCTTATTCATTTTATCTATGGTACCAGCAGATACTCGCTTGTATTTATTCGATTTTATTATGAAATAATCGGAGCCTGATTCTGCAAAAAATGTCTTTATTTTCAGAATTCTATTCCAGACATCACTTTTAATAGCTTTTGGCATCATTAATGCTAAGAAATAATTACGGATTCTATATTAATTTCCGAAAAGATTTTTCTTATTATAATTAATTAGGTAGGTATTTTATGTTTAAGGAACGGACAACACTAACCTGTAGTCAAATTGTATGAAATTCTAAGATGACAGCCGTTGTTTCATTTTTTGCCATTTCACAGAAAATGTGGTCTATCTTTATATTATATTTACACTGATTTGATTGGTTGAGTATCAAAATTAGAATCAAACTTCTTCAATACAGGGCATGTCCGAGATAAACTCTTCCTTCCTTAACAAACTCCCTTAGTTTTCACACAGTAAAATTTTAAATGTACATTTAAAACTACTAGCAAACACCTCATCTATCTTCTATAATATAATAAAACTGTAACGGATCCAATTCTGTACATTGAAGATATTTTGAAAATTTTTATTGGAGGGCACTCTATAATCGATACTGAAGCCAAAACTGCAATTTGTTTCATTTTTGTCTGTCTGTCTGTCTGTCTGTCTGTCTGTCTGTCTGTCTGTCTGTCTGTCTGTATCTTGGCCGCGCATCACGCCGAAACTACTGAATGGATTCGAATGAAACTTGGTACGATTTTAGTTTATACTCCGAGGTAGGTTATAGGATACTTTTTATCCCGAAATTCAGCACGGTTCCCTTGGGAGAGGGGATGAAAGTTAAAACGTGTATTTAGCTGTAATTCATTAACGCGTTGTTCGATTTTACTCATTCTTTTTTTGTTAGAAAGGTAGTACTTTAAGTATTGCCCCGTAAATATTTCAAGGTCATAGGTTTTTTAGTTTAGAAATGACAGACATTTATTGGGTTCCAATAACTTGGGACCCGGATCTTTGTATGTACGGCTTATTTTAAACTGGCGTGCGTTTAAATTTATGTTTGTCGTTCTGTCTATTTGTTCCAGCTAATCTCCGAAACGGCTGGATCGATTTTAATGGAACTTTCAATGTTATAAGGAGTAACAGGCTACATTTAGTTTAGGTACATAAAAGAATTATGGGATCCGATCCGATCCTATATAAAACCTAAAACACGCGAACGAAGTTGCGGGGGTCAGCTAGTGATACAATAAACGCACAATAAAGAATAGCGAGCTGCATGAACATCTTGGCATTACAATTTTACATTGAACGAGATGTCACCCGGACTATAATTACAAATCAATTGACACCTCAATCATCAAAATCGGCTTAGTAAATTAGGCGCTACGGTGGACCACACAGAAATTGACACAAAAATCGCACATATATAGACTGCTAAAATCATAACCCTTCCTAGGAAATTCAAATTTATAGTATAATTATAATACAAGTCGCGGCTAAAACACCATCCCAATCATCAAGCAGTTCAACTCACAGTTTTAACTGTCTGAGCCGTCTCAAAAGGATAAACATTTTGGATCTGGAAGTCGGGAGACTGATTGCTTATTTAATACAGCACACAAAAAATCTTCAACTAAAGTGCTTGACGAAGTATACCAAAAATTTTTAACAAAGAATTTGAAAACAAGAGATAATACCGTACATCGACACTGACATTTTAAAAGGATCGCTTCCCGAACTTCCTGAAACGGGACACCGTAATAACTTAATAAGTGATGAGTGCCAACACCCCGAGGCGCCGATTCGGGCGCGTCAAAAGACTCGAAGACCTGCGCACATTATAAAAGTGTCAAAAGAAGAAGTTCTAGCTTCTAAACCGTAGTCATGTAAATAAATTTTGACGACCTCCCTGGCGCAGTGGTGAGCGCTGTGGTCTTATAAGTGGGAGGTCCTGGGTTCGATTCCCGGCAGGGGCAATTTGGGATTTTATAATTTCTAAATTGTGTCTGGTCTGGTTTGGTGGGAGGCTTAAGCCGTGGCTGTTTACCACCCTACCGGCAAAGCCATGCCGCCAAGCGATTTAGCATTCCGGTACGATGCCGTGTAGAAACCGATCAGGGGTATGAATACCTCTTTCAAGTTAGATTGCATCATCCCTTACCATCAGGTGAGATTGCAGTCAAGGGCTAACTTGTAGTTGAAAAAAAAAATCGAGTTCTAACTCTTTAATCATGACGCGTGAGCGGTAATAACTAGTGGTTAAGAGGCCGTATGCCTACCCGCGCTAGTGAGTTTCGGCCCGAGTTTTAAATGTGTGCGTGTACCTCACAATGGCACCGTAAGCTGCACTCACACAAAGACATGGTATACTTAAAAGCGGTTGGACTAACCTATATTGATACTTTGCATAGTAAATTCCTTGGCCAAGACATTGGCCTCTCTTTCGGCGGGACTGAGTGTGATCCCTGGCACGTACCTCAACATTTCGGAGCTACGTGCGTTTTGAGCAATTAAATATCACTTGCTTTAACGGTGAAGGAAAACCTCGTGAGGAAATGTGCATGCCTGAGAGTTCTCCATAATTTTCTCAAAGGCGTGTGGAGTCTACCAGTCCGGGGTGCTATTCTGTAACGTAGTTGTCAACAGTAAATGATAGCCACCGAATAAATTCGATATAAATTGCTGCTTTACTGTGTGAAATATAAACAGTGATTTCATTTCACACAGTAAAGCAGCAATGTATATCGAACAGCTTTCGGTGACTTTCATTTACTGTTGGTAACTAAGTTAGAGAATAGGCCGGCCGCACTTGGCCAGCGTGGTGGACTACGTAGACCGCAGTCCACGTAACCTCCGTCCAACCCGTGACGAAGGAGAACCGTGCCCTGTGGTGGGTTGGTTATGTGTTGATAGTGATGATGATGATGAATTATGACGCTGCAAGAATAATCTATACTTATCTATACTTTAATATAATAAAGCGGAAGAGTTTGTTTGTTTGAACGCGCTAATCTCAGGAACTACTGTATCGATTTCAAAAATTCTTACACCGTTGGATATGTACGTGATCCCTGAGTGCTATAGGCTATATATATTACTAGCGACCCGCCCCGGCTTCGCACGGGTAGTAGAGCATATTATGCGTAGGTACCTACTACCCGCTCAGGGATTAGGCAGCGTTTTCGATGAAAGCTCCCAGGCGGCTTGACTTTTTACGATATTTTCCACAATGAACTTACTATATCTCACCTTATACCCGAATTACTAATTCCGTGGAATTCTGACGTTTCATAATGTTACCAGAGATAAAACAATTTCCACAAAAAAGATAAAAAAACAAAACTTATGCAAATAAAAATCAACTGCTGCATGTAGATATTATGACAAATGCCTGACAGACACTTCATGGTGATAATGTCATTCGACTTCCATTTTTCAATAAATTTTTTCAATGTGCTTCTTTTGTTTTCTATTGCTGTTAGTGTGCAATTTCTAGTTTCCACTCTTAGCAATTTCTATTTTAGGGCGAAACTATTAATATTATTAAGCGGCTTAGAGCTTTATATGTTGACAGGGAATTAAAGTAGTTTGGGGTAAAATCGTACTTCGTAGATGTGGTTAACCCTGTTCTCCATATAAATAACTCATCTGTAAATGACAATGACAGCTGTCAGAATTAAGTCGATATTAAGTCAAAAATAAGGAGAAAAACTAAATATTTTAAATCAAATAAATTACAGTGTATTTGGGACATAAAAAGGTAAGTTTTCACCAGATTCCGTGAAAAAAAAAATATTTATTTTAAAAGTTAAAAATAAAAAACCAAAAACTTGGTTTTTTGAACTTTTCACATAAATTTTGAGGTTATGTGAAAAAGTGTAAATATAAAAGTTGTAGATCTTTTTATTACCTACAACTTTGCCATTTGATTTTTTTCCATAGGACTTCTAGTTTTGCCGGAAATCGAGATAAACCGTTTTTTACCCTTAAAACTCCCCCCCTTTTTTCCCGAGCTCAGATCGCCCGTAAATTATTTTTCCTTGTATTTTTATAATATTCTCCTCCTTTTCCAATGGGTTTCATCCTACGTAATGTGATTTTTTTTGGTTTCAAAAATTATCGACACTGGGCTTGGAGAACCGCGGCCACCGACGCGCTCATAGGCACGCTCCCGCCAGCGCCGCCGCAATTTTTAAATCTGTAATATCTTCGAAAGTATTCATTTAAATCATATGCTGTAAAAGGCCATATGGATTTATATTAAATCAACAATGTATTTAAGGTATTTAATTAGATAAGGATTAATGCTGTATTGGTTGAAATCGCTTCGAAAATTAGCCATTATTTGTCGTAAAAAGTAAATGACAAAAAAATGTTATTGTGGGATATCCATAAGAGATAGACATATACCATCGCGGAGTTTTCTGTAGACCTTTTCAATGTGTACAATACTTAGTACATTATTTTGATAAATCTCGTAGGGTTCAGGCTGCGTTTGCAATGTAAGCGGAAAAAATGTAATTATTTACGACATCACATTAGAAACCTCAAAAATAACAGTATTTCTCCACTATTTAATGGATGTTATTATACATATAAACCTTCCTCTTGAATCACTCTATCTATTAAAAAAAACCGCATCAAAATCCGTTGCGTAGTTTTAAAGATTTAAGCGTACAAAGGGATATAGGGACGGAGAAAGAGACTTTGTTTTATACTATGTAGTGATGTACCACGGGCGAAGCCGGGGCGGACCGCTAGTAATATAATAAAGCGGAAGAGTTTGTTTGTTTGAACGCGCTAATCTCAGGAACTACTGGACCGATTTCAAAAATTCTTTCACTGTTGGATATGTACGTAATCCTTGAGTGCAGACCGTTAGTGTCTATATAAGCTATGATAACGCAGAACCCAATGATTGATTATTTTGAAGCTGGCTACTGAAAAGCATAGGGCATCTGGGTACCGATCGTCTAGAAATGACACCTACAGTGTCAGACTTGAGATTATAGCAATGATTGATGCAACTTTTAGACAGCGGATCAGTTAGTTTCATGTCTGAGAGATCTCTAGTCTCAACATAAGCTGAGTTTATTTTACAGTTACAAAAGTTGCTCAAACAAAGATTTTTCTTTTTTACGTTCTATTTACTTTTTATAATATGTAGATTGTAGTTACGTAGGTTACGTTATTTAAAAGTTTTAATGTTAATCTAAATAAAATACTTGTCTAGTTTACTTAGAACTTTAGGCGAGGTGACCTCATTCTGACCGTATGGGTAGAATTAAAGTAATTTAAGGCTACATTAAAACCGAAAGAACCAAGACAAATGGTTTAGCCCTTTAGCCTTGGCATTATGAATTTCTTTCCTTGTTACCTGTCCCCTTGACATTCTATATTATCTTTGTTCAGCTATAGTGCATGGAAGCGCAAGTCATAAGAATACTTGTTTTTAATGCTTCTTGAGATTACAAAAACATATAAGTTTGTACGGAGTAAAAAAACCACATTAAATGGTTCCTGAAAGCGGACTTAATATTATTACACTTAGTATATTTTTCCTTATTATTGTAATTGTCGACTTTCTCAGAAATATTATATACGAGCGGATACCCGCGACTTCGTTCGCGTGTATATCGGTTTTTAAAAATCCCGTGGGAACTTTTTGTTTTTCTTAAGCTCTTTTGAGCTAATAATTGCTAAAAACTGTTAAAAGTTTACTGGTGGATGTTTAGGTAGATAAAAATGTAAACATCCGCCACTGAAAGTCCCATCAAAATCGATACAGCCTTTCAAAGATTACCCGGCAATTTTTATGGTATTTCCTTTCTAACAAAAAAAGAATGAATGAAATCGGACCACGTACACATTTTGACTTTCATCCCCTCTCCCAAGGGAACCGTGCTGAATTTCGGGATAAAAAGTATCCTATATGTTACTCCGTAGTATGAACTTAAATCATGCCAAGTTTCATTTAAATCCATTCAGTAGTTTTTGCGTGATGCGCGCACAAACATACAGACAAACAGACAAACAGATAAACAGACAAACAGACATACAGACAAACAGACAAACAGACAAACAGACAAAAATTTCAAAAATAGCGTTTTTACGTTCTATTACTTATCCCTAACATCCCCCAGTTATTATTTTGCAAAAATCTTTAATGTACAGATACAGCAAGTTTACGATTTTATTATATGTATAGATATGTTTCCATAGTAAATAAGTTTTATTCAGTTTTAGCCATTCCGTCTGTAATTACTCGTATATCCATCTGTGTGTCACAGCCATTTTATTTAGAAACTATGTATTAAAGCTTCAAAGGTGAAAAACACAATTATTAAGACTTGTTACTGCTACATTTAAGTACTATTGTGTATTTAAAAATTTTGGAACAAATATATTGTTCAATATGGTAGCTCCTATTCCTTCTGTATCTCCTTATGTTCCAAGAGCATAGAATGGTTTCTTAAACCCTTGTCTAAAAAAGTACGATTATGAACTCTAAAGTGACAATTTTACGTAACCTTACTCCATAACTCCCGAACGTAAAATCTGAAAAATTGTAGAATACTTACCTATTTGCTCATAATATAAAATTACACTAAAAGTTATCACAAGTATGATGTCACAAATAACTAACGAGGTATAAAGTTATAATAGACGACCAACATAATGTGTAGTTGATGCAGTTACTGTTTGGAACAAACACTACAATTATAGAAATATGCTTTTTTTTCTCATAATTTTTGTTTTTAATATATCTATAAAAGAAACTTAATTGTTTCCATACAATTATTTTTTATATTTTACATACATTTTACATAATAAATTATCCGAGTGTATTATTTATTACGGGAACAAGCTATAATTTAAAAATTAAAAAAACCCGAATGCCATGCTGAAAAACGAACTAAAAAATTAATAAACTACCACCGTACCACTTACAGTGTAGTTGTTATTTATTTTGTTTTTCATGGTTTGTCACTCCAAATTGATTTAAAACATATAGATTGTATACATTTTCGTACTCGCCTTTTAAAGCCCTTCATTTTGATACCCCACTCGAGGGTCTTAAAGAAAAAAATTTTTTTCAGCCCGCACATTAAAGTGCATAACATTCGCCATTTTGATTTTTTATGAATTTTATGTACCCAGTAACATTTGCGCCGCCAAGACAAATCTAATGACGTATAATTTATCAAAATAGGTTGAGCCGTTAAGTAGTTACGAACTGACATAGGAAACGGTCATTTTCTACGATTTATCACTCCAAATTGTTTCCAAATATATTTTATACATTTTCGTATTTGCCTTTTGAATCCCTTTATTTTGATACCCCACTCGAGGGTCTTGAAGAAAAAATTTTTTTTCAGCTCGCACATTAAAGCGCATAAAGTCCGCCATTTTGATTTTTTTTTAAATTTAGGTACCCTATAACACTCGCGTCATTGAGACAAATCTAATGACGTATCATTTATCAAAATCCGTTGAGCCGTTGATTAGTTACAAGCGGACATAGGAATGGACAATACATACACACAGGTGAAACACATATACCCAGTCGGGTAAACAAGCTATAATTTAAAAATTAAAAAAAACCCGACTGCCATGCTAAAAAACGAACTAAAAAATTAATAAACTACCACCGTACCACTTACAGTGTACTTGTTATTTATTTTGTTTTTCATGATTTGTCACTCGAAATTGATTTAAAACATATAGATTGTATACATTTTCGTACTCGCCTTTTAAAGCCCTTTATTTTGATACCCCACTCGAGGGTCTTGAAGAAAAAAATTTTTTTCAGCCCGCACATTAAAGTGCATAACATTCGCCATTTTAATTTTTTATGAATTTTATGTACCCAGTAACATTTGCGCCGTCAAGACAAATCTAATGACGTATAATTTATCAAAATATGTTGAGCCGTTAAGTAGTTACGAACTGACATAGGAAACGGTCATTTTCTACGATTTATCACTCCAAATTGTTTCCAAATATATAAATTTATACATTTTCGTATTTGCCTTTTGAATCCCTTTATTTTGATACCCCACTCGAAGGTCTTGAAGAAAAATTTTTTTTTCAGCTCGCACATTAAAGCGCATAAAGTCCGCCATTTTGATTTTTTTTAAATTTAGGTACCCTATAACACTCGCGTCATTGAGAGAAATCTAATGACGTATCATTTATCAAAATCCGTTGAGCCGTTGGTTAGTTACAAGCGGACATAGGAATGGACATACATACACACAAGTGAAACACATATACCCAGTCGGGTAAATAAATAAAAAAGACAACGTTTCGTTTTCCAACGAAGCCATTACTAAAGGTGAACGTACACTTATCCGAGCCGAACGCGTCGTACGAATCGAAGTTAAGGAGGCCTCGCACACATCCGCACCAGAAGAATCGACCGCGCAGAAAAAAATCGACCGAGAAGAATCACTCGTTTTTTAAAACAATGAAGAAATAGTACTCGCGCGTTGCTCTGTCGTATACAACTGATAGAAATGCGAGTGCATCGCTCGAGTCGACCGCATAAGCCACGCCGAATCTGAATTCGTTTAGGATTTCTGGGGTTCTTCTAGATTGGATTGATTCAACGCGGGGAAGTGTGCGAGGTTTCATGAGATTTCATATTATATAGAATTCTAAAATTCGTTCCGTTCGACTCATTGGACACGGTCCGCTCGGATAAGTGTGCATTCACCTTTATCCTGTTAAATTCATTGATCAATGTTTGAAATAAGGACTGCAAAGCGAATGTTACCAAAAATCATAGTCACTTTGCAAAAGAATGGCTCTCTTTATAAAGGCCTATTCACACACATCAGTAAAGTCACAATTTAGACAGAGTATCGCCACCATGATAATATTATTATTTCATACATACTTTATGAAATTACTGTGATGTCACTGACACTAAGAAGTGTAAACGATTTTATAGAGAACTAGATGATGCCCACGGCTTCGCCCGTGTGGATTTAGGTTTTTAAAAATCCCGTGGGAACTTTTGATTTTCCAGAACAAAAAGTAGCTTATCTGTAGAAACCCGTCCCCAAAACGGAAAAATCCCGTGGGATCCCCACGATTTCGGAATACAATTCCTTACAGCATCAGGGTTGAGGAGTTGGATATGTACCTACTCGAGTTCATTCAACGATAAAGTCTTTAATTGGTACCCCCAATATCAATTTAAATAACCGAAAGTTTCTAAAACCCATTAGTTTTGGGGATTAGGTCCCCTACAGCATCAGGATTGAAGAGTTGGAATCCAATTTTTTTATAGAACAGGGTCGCAATGTTTCTCTATCGATTAAAAAAAAAATTACGCAAATCGGTTCAGAAATCTCGGAGATATCGGTGTACATAGGTAGCAAAATACAACTCCTCCTTTTTTGAAAGTCGGTTAAAAAAGTAGCCTATGTTACTCCCTGGTTAATTCTCTACTTGTATGTGAAAGTCCCGTCAAAATCGGTTCAGCCGTTCCGAAGATTAGCCCGTTCAAACAGACAGACAGACAGACAGACAGACAGACAGACAGACAGACAGACAGACAAAAATTTTAAAAACGTGTGATTCGGTTATGGTAGCGTTCAAATAACCATATGAGCTTAATATGAGTTAGTTATTTCGATATTACAGACAGACACTTCAATTTTATTTATTAGTATAGATGTAACGATAATTTTTATTATAATAGTGGCGGTACTGTGCCGGAAGTATGACTTCACTGATGTGTGAGTATCACCGGCTTAACCAGGCCAACATTTTTTTCTGTAAACGAGACAACTCACTTTAAAGCTAAAGACAAATCTTACACACACACACTGCTATCTCTATACGTATACCTATAAATATTTGAGTCACTATCAAAGCAGTGTACATTGATATATTCACATATAGCCCAAAGGACGTTTAATTTATAAGACCAAGATTTCTTCTAGTTTCGTTCCAGTGCAAAATAGGAAGTGGATTAAAACAATCGTCTCTTGAATGCTTTTAATTTTTTTTTATTGACTTAAAATTTTTGTGCCGCAAAAATGTTTAGGTATATGGGTGTATCTTTAATAGTTTTCGTAGTTTTGTTTTGTGAAAGTTCTTCAAGATTAGCGCGTGAGTTATTATCTATTAATTTATTTATTTAATATTAGTCTAAAATATGTTTTTTAAAAATAACTTCAGGTAATGTTATAATAATTTATTGAGTAGGTATTAATTAGCACATTTTGCTTTTTAGTTTTATTTTTTGTATGTATTATGGATACATATAATAAATAGAGTATCATTACGTACGGTATTTTGACATGGCATCAAATATCTTTGAGAAGAGTTAACACGTTTAGAAAAGTGCCCGAAAGTATGTATTTTGACGCCTCTGCGTGCAGCGGCATTAATGAGATTTCTCCATAATTTATGCTTCGTAAAATAATTATGTTGATCTAGTACCATCTCAAATTAGACTTTTTTTTAACTATAGCATACATACTACATATTATTGTGCTCTAGGAGCACAATAATTATACTATCATTTTTATCACAGACTAGATGATGCCCACGGCTTCGCCCGTGTGGATTTAGGTTTTTAAAAATCCCGTGGGAACTTTTGATTTTCCAGAACAAAAAGTAGCTTATCTGTAGAAACCCGTCCCCAAAACGGAAAAATCCCGTGGGATCCCCACGATTTCGGAATACAATTCCTCACAGCATCAGGGTTGAGGAGTTGGATATGTACCTACTCGAGTTCATTCAACGATAAAGTCTTTAATTGGTACCCCCAATATCAATTTAAATAACCGAAAGTTTCTAAACCCCATTAGTTTTGGGGATTAGGTCCCCTACAGCAACAGGATTGAGGAGTTGGAATCCTAATTTTTTATAGAAGAGGGTCGCAATCACGGAAGAGAGAAGGCAGGTCGCAATGTTTCTCTATCGATTAAAAAAAATTACGCAAATCGGTTCAGAAATCTCGGAGATATCGGTGTACATAGGTAGAAAAACACAACTCCTCCTTTTTTGAAAGTCGGTTAAAAAAGTAGCCTATGTTACTCCCTGGTTAATTCTCTACTTGTATGTGAAGGTCCCGTCAAAATCGGTTCAGCCGTTCCGAAGATTAGCCCGTTCAAACAGACAGACAGACAGACAGACAGACAGACAGACAGACAGACAGACAGACAGACAAAAATTTTAAAAACGTGTGATTCGGTTATGGTAGCGTTCAAATAACCATATGAGCTTAATATGAGGTAGTTATTTCGATATTACAGACAGACACTTCAATTTTATTTATTAGTATAGATAGGTATATCGCTGAATCGAAAAATCTAATTAGGATTGATAGAAAATAAAACGATGTCTCTAACTAGCACATTGATTTTAAAAATGAGCAATAAATCTTTCCAAAATCATTTTGAGGCGGTCAATAAAATTTTACCAAATTACCAATACATTTCCATCCCGCGGTTACGGAATCATTGGTGCGCGAGACATCGATGTGCGCGAGTGTTTTGGCCGGTTTTATGATTTTGCAAACCACGGCTATTTATTTAACCGGTTAGGTAACTGTCGAAATTAACAACCTATCTAATTCAAAATCTTACAGATTGAAGGTCGAAAATGTAATCCGGCAGATATTATAATATTATGTAGTTTAGTAAAGTGTTTACAAATTGGTAAAACAGATTGCAATCTCAGCACGTTGGTTGATTATTATTATTATTACCACGCTTTACTGCATATCTGGATTAACTTTTTGACCTTCGTCTGTAGATTTTGGATTAGATAAGTTGTTAATTTCCGTGATAGGTAAGTCATAACCGAACCTAAAAGGTTTTGAACGTAACTTTTACTGTGATGTTATTAGATAAATATTGTTGTATTAATTTATTTTTAGATGTTCTTATACTAATTATATTATTCTCTGTCTAGTGTTGTAACTCTTAATTAAAAAAAAAAAAAACAAAGTGTTACTTATATACTTAGCGGTTTTCCAGATTTTTTTGGTTTGATACCTACTGCTAATTATTATTAAGTTTTCTATCTTAGTAACAGCGATGCAGCATATTTAAAAAACTTGCATTAACAGTCAGCAGAGGTTATCACATGGTTATCAAGACAATCGATTTAGGCACCTAACACTACTAATAAGCTTTGATTTACCAATAGACCCTGACCATGGAAAACATCTAGGTCAAACAGCGGGGTTTTTCTAGGACTTCATTTTTATTTACAAGGCGAAATTTGACAATCGAGCAATCAGATTGCAGATCAAGACATAAGTACTTAATTAAATTAGACTAATTCAAACAAAGTCCCTCGTTGATTAGCATGTTCGATTGCGGATCACGAGGTTTTGGGTTCAATTCACGGGTCGAGCCAAAAACTGTTTCGTATTGGGTTTTTCTGTCAAGACGTACTAAGTGCCAGCGTGGAATCGTTAGTTTGCGGTATTTGCCCTGTTTAACCGTTGGTTTCCGTTATTATCATTACAATATTGTGACAATAGTCGTTATAGCCCGTGGTGAGCAATTAGCTCTTAATAAATCCCTTTTCTGTAACTATAAAAGAGGAGACTTGTGCCCAATTGCGGGATTTTAGAGTGCTGTAATGTTACAAACTCCACGTAATTCTGCTTTTTGGTTTACCATTTTCTAGTTGTTTGATTATTTAATTTTCTAATTTTCTAATTTACCTTTCATTTTTTACAGCGGACTACTTAAAACCATGTCCGGGACTCAAGTCAGACTGCCTCAAGAAAAATATTCAAGAAACGATTCCGCTCTTCGTAAAAGGCATCGAGAGCCTGGGAATAAATTCTACAGACCCCTTATACAGCGATCCAATTGTATTGGATCTGCCTGGAGGCCTCAAGATTGAATTTACTGATGGAGTATTAAAGGGCTTCAGAAAATGCATTGTAGAGCATGTGAAGTAAGTTGGAATTACTATTGAATTTAAAAAAAATCTAAATATATAAAAGGAAACGGTGACTGACTGACTGGCTGATCTATCAACGCATAGCTTAAACCAGTGGATGGGGCTGAAATTTGGCATACAGATAGCTATTGTGACGGAGGCATTCGCTAAGAAAGAATTTCTGAAAATTCAACCCCTGAGGAGTTTAAATAGGGGTTGAAAGTATGTATGAGATTTATATGAATTCACGCGGACAAAGTCGCGGGCATCAGCTAGTTAACATATTAATTATTGATTGAATTTTGTTATTTCACAAATCCCGAGCGAATCGTGGATATCCGGTTCCCGTTCCCGCTCCCTTTTCCAACCTTTATACCTACTTTCAAGGAAGTTAGCTATAGTAATCTACTTATAGCTGTAGCTATAGATTTTCAAAATCCCGTGGTAACTGTGGATTTTTCCAGGATAAAAAGTATTACTAATGTGTTAAGTCAGGGCATAATCTATCTCCATTCAAAATTTCAGCCAAATCGATTCAGTAGTTGCGGCGTTATAGAGTAACAAACATACATACATAATATTATATAGGTACACACAAATTTTCGCCTTTATAATGTTACAGTGTGATTAAAAATTAAAAATGCAATAAAGATAATACAAATACGGGAATTAAATCTTATATATAAAATTCTCGTGTCACAATTTTCGTTCCCATACTCCTCCGAAACGGCTTGACCGATTCTGATGAAATTTTGTGAGCATATTGAGTAGATCTGAGAATCGGCCAACATTTATTTTTCATCCCCCTAAATGTTAAGGGTAGTGCACCCCTAAATTTTATTTTTTATTTTTTAAACAAAATTTTTAGTTTTTTTTTATTATGATACAACATACAAAAATACATACAATCCTAAATTTTCAACCTTCTATCACCAACCCCTATTTTTTAATTGCGATATTAGTACTTTGATGACCGGGTAGGTTGCACTGAGATGTCAGTATGTCACCGGGCAGGACGACGTCTGCCGGGTCCGCTAGTATTATGTAAATTAAATATTGGAAATTAATATTTTTTCAGGTACGAAGGCTTAGAAGCGCAACTGAACGTACGTTGTAATTTGACTTTGAAAGGAAAATACAAAGCCACCGGCAGAGTGTTGATCTTCACTATCAACGGGGAAGGAGACGCTAGAATCAAATCTCGTAAGTGTTCTAATAGTATTATCAATTTTAGGGTTCCGTACTCAAAGGATAAAAACGGGTCGCTATTACTAAGACTCCGCTGTCCGTCTGTCTGTCTGTCCGTGTACAGTCAGACGTCTGTATGTCTGTCCGTCTGTCACCAGGCTGTATCTCATGAACCGTGATATACAGGGTATAAGCCATAAGGAGACCGCTACCGAAAACTTAGCGCTATTGTTATACTACCTAAACATAATCGTATAGGGTAGGTATCGGCGTCGGCGCGACCGCGGTTTCGTAGGTATCTAACGATACGTAAATAGGTCACATCAAGTTCGTTGACCTCCAGCGTCAGCTGATTTTATTTTAATCACGCAAGAATTACGTAACAAACTTTTACAAAATACAGCAAATAAGTTTTTTGCAATTACAGGGCTGTTTAACCCTCCAAAACAGGTATTGCATAAAAAGTGCAATTTTTTTTTTGTAAAAAAAAATTTTTTTTTTCACGTTTTTTTTAGTGATATCTTATCAGTAATCATCAGTACTATCACCTGTCTTCGTTTCCGAGAGCGGTCTCCTAACACCCTGTATAGACAGTTGAAATTTTCATAGATGATGCAGGTATTTCTGTTGATGCTATAACAACGGATATTAAAAAACAGAATAAAATAAATATTTAAGGGGGCTCCCATACAACAAACGTGATTGTTTTTGGTCGTTTTTGCTCGATATTGATAACGGCAACAGGTAGACATTATCAATCATTACATATCAATATTCACAGAATATTTAGTTATATAATATACTAGCGGTCCGCCCCGGCTTCGCTCGTGGTACATATTATATAGCCTATAGCACTCAAGGAGCACGTACATATCCAACGGTAAAAGAATTTTTGAAATCAGTCCAGTAGTTCCTGAGATTAGTGCGTTCAAACAAACAAACTCTTCCGCTTTATTATATTAAAGTATAGATTCACTTTAAAAATAAATAATTAAATTAAAATAAACAAATATTTAAGGGGGGCTCCCATAGGTACAACAGACATGATTTTTTTGCCGTTTTTATAGACATTGGTATGGAACCCTTCGTGCGCGAGTTCAACTCGCACTTGGCCAATCTATTTTAAAATCATATTAGGTATATAATCATAATAAGGTTCGTGCTGCCGGCTACAAGTGGCACAAGATCGTGTTATGTGGCGATACTTGCAAAAGAGCTATATAAAAATGAAAATTGCAAGTGCTTTGTAATTATACTGCCGTCTTAATGAAAAAAGGCACATCTAACATTTTATAAATTTGGAGAAAATCAAGTTTAAAGTTTTTATTGGTTTTTGGCGAAAAATATCGATTCTAATATTATATTTCGAAAAAAGATGAATTAAAATAAATTCATTTTCACGATTCCTATACGATTATTGAAATAGATTTTTTTATTTTATTTGCATTTATTAAATAATCAACATTTTCTCTTTCAACGTAGCATAAAAAATAAATTAAAGTTATTAATATTACGAATAGAGGGCATAACTAACCAATTGTGGCTTTTCATTCTAACTTTTTGTGAAAAATTATGAAATTATGCAATGAAAAGGCATATTCATTAAAATGTGTTAATTTTAATTTTAATAATTATACAAAAAACAGTTAAAAAAACAATTAGGGCATTTAAATAAAACTTTTATTTTGAAAAGGTAACAAAAATTATCATCTCAAAACTTAAAAAAATTACATTTATTAACTGTAACTTAACAAGTTAACATAAATTAACTATAATTATCAGTCATCAAGGAACTTATTTGGTTTTTTTAAATAAAAATCATTTCCTCCGTCTTCAACCTCTTTCGTTCTTTTATGCTAACGTTATAAATTTTGCGCTTTCTAATAGTTCCTTTCTTAGTCAGTTGAACATGGTTTGTTTCTTTATCTGATTCTTCCGATTATTCTAAAATTGTTCTTCTTGAAACTGGCTGCGAACATGGTGGGTCTTCTGAGTCAGAACCATCACTATCGCTGCTTTTTTCCCGTACTTTTGGTAATCCGTAATTATTATCCAAAACTGAGTCATCAGAATCAAAATCGGACCCTGTATCTAAATGTTGAATAAAAGCAGGCGTTACTTTGCGGAATTCCATGATGTACAATGAACACAAAATTACTTTGCTATAATCCGCTAACAGTGACAAATTTGTAGGCATAACACCACACAAATTCACCACAAATTTGTAAACGGACGATTGCAAAGTCGTCTTTGCAATTGTCCGTTGTGAAGTCGACATCTTCTGAAGATGCTCCGGTGTCGAAGCGAAACGATCGTCGAGTTAAATTTGTGGTGAATTTGTGTAGTGTTGTGCCTACAAAATTGTCACTGTTAGCGGATTATAGCACAGTAATTTTGTGTTCATTGTATACCCTGTACCTAACACAGAGTGCGGCACTACAACATGCTCCGAGCTTGATGCTTGTACCGAGTGTTGAACGCCACGTCTTGTTGACGGCGCGGGAGACCATTCGCCTACAGAATTATAGTTGCGTAAAGCAGCACTAACTAATCTTGCGCTTCGTGATTCCATATTGCTGAAAAAAGAACCAAGTTTATTTTTATTGAAAAACTAGCTGACCCCCACGACTTCGTTCGCGTGTTTATAGGTTTTATATAGGATTGGATCGGATCCCATAATTCTTTTATGTACCTAAACTAAATGTAGCCTGTTACTCCTTATAACATTGAAAGTTCCATTAAAATCGATCCAGCCGTTTCGGAGATTAGCTGGAACAAATAGACAAACCGACAAACATAAATTTAAACGCACACCAGTTTAAAATAAGCCGTACGTTCAAAGATCCGGGTCCCAAGTTATTTGAACCCAATACTGAGGGTTGTAATGGCTGTCATTTCTGACCTAAAAAACCTATGACCTTGAAATATTTACGGAATAATATATAAAGTACTACCTTTCTAACAAAAAAAGAATGCGTGAAATCGAGCAACGCGTTAATGAACTAAATGAGCTAAATACACGTTTTAACTTTCATCCCTTCTCCCAAGGGAACCGTGCTGAATTTCGGGATAAAAGGTATCCTATGTCCTACCTCGGAGTATAAACTCAAATCGTACCAAGTTTCATTTGAATCCATTCAGTAGTTTCGGCGTGATGCGCGGCCAAGATACAGACAGACAGACAGACAGACAGACAGACAGACAGACAGACAGACAGACAGACAGACAGACAGACAAAAATGAAACAAATTGCAGTTTTGGCTTCGATTATAGGGTGCCTTCCAATAAAAATTTTCAAAATATCTTCAATGTACAGAATTGGATCTGTTACAGTTTTATTATATTATAGAAGAACTGAAAAAAGAAACCGAAAAAAGAAACTGAAAAAAGCATGCAAATGTAACAAAAACTAATTAATCTTACCATCGCCATCTTGGACTCGCCAAGACACGTCAGGCACAACTGGCGGGATTCGCTTCGTACCTCGACCTCCTCACTTCACCTCTAGTCAAAGATTTTTGGTAGTAAAGGCATAACTGCTAGTTATGACTTTTCTTTTGAATTAAATGTGTAGGTCTAGTTGGTAAACTTCAAACCAAAGAGCACATCTGTGGTAGTTATGCCTTTAATATTTAATGCAAGTCAGATGTGACCTTTTTACGTACACAAACATAAAAAATGGCTCAGTTGTGCCTTTTAAGCTTACGGTATTTTTGTTTATATTGTTCCTAAAAATGTACAAAAAATATTGGCAGATGGGCCTTTTTTTTCTGATTCCGAATATGTATATAACTCAATTTCGGAAAAAATGTTAGTTGTGCCCTTTTTCCTTATGACGGCAGTATATTAGGTCGTGTCCCCATTAGGCGAACAATGAGCGACTAACTGTTTGCTTCCAGTTAGCTATCCTATAGTTTTTTAATGGTCTCCAAACAGCGCGTAATCTACTTTTAATATAATAATCAAGCGGAAGAGTTTGTTTGTTTGAACGCGCTAATCTCAGGAACTACTGGACCGATTTCAAAAATTCTTTCACCGTTGGATATGTACGTGATCCTTGAGTGCTATAGGCTATATATGTACCACGGGCGAAGCCGGGGCGGACCGCTAGTGTATTATACATTTTGCGGGGTTTCGCTTGCCAACTTATTCAGTGAGTTCAGTGAGCGACTATAAACAGCGGCACGAAACTCAAGCGCTGACCTTCAATGCGCAGAAGTCGAAAATGAGGTATCTCGGGTGGTGAGGGGGTCGCGGGGAGGGCGTGGGGATCGTTCGTAAGCACTGATTAGCTCTCGCGGATCCCTCGTAAGCGCTTGTTGGCTCTCCAATCGTACTGTGTCCCGCTCACTCGTACGACGCTGCGCGCACTTGCAGGTCAGCGCTCGAGTTACGTGCCGCGGCTTATAATTCCCCTCCAAATGCCTTCAAAACGACGAGAGATCCAGAACTATGGATTGCGACCGATACGCCGCCGCTCAGAGTCAGACAGAAGACAGTCAGCCGCTTGCTGTTCGTCTAATGGGGACAAGGCATTACAACAAGCTATATTTCAGGAAAAATCAAACCGACTTCGGTCGAGCAATCTCAGAGAAATCGGTGTGCCAATCAAAAATATTTGTGACGTATAGGTTACATTTTGTGTGTGTTTTGTAGTGTAACATACTAAAATCTTCCTGAAAGTATTTAGTTACGATAGTGATAAAATTATCAGAATCGGTTCATTGGTTTTTGAAATAATCGCGAAAATACATACCTACATACATACGGATCGAATACAGAACCTCCTTTTTTGAAGTCGGTTGAAAATGTATACATTTTCAAATTGACTGTCCTCTTTATAAACAAAGTTTTAAAGCTATGCTGATTTTGTGCAAAATTTTGTTAATTGTTGGTATGTTGTTTCAGCGAACGTCGCCTTAGCCTGCAAAATCCAATTTGAGGACAAAACACGCAATGGAGTGATATTCCGAGAGATCAAAGACTACCAAGTGTCATATAGCTACGACGATAAAGTTAATTTTAAATTTACAAATCTCTTCAAAGGAAACCCCGAATTAAGTAAGTATACTAAGGTTTTATTTTTTATAAATTTAATTACATACAAATCGCTGCTTATAAACTAAAGGTCTACATCTCAAAATTTTCCAAATTCACTTTTATTTCAAAAATAGGGCCAAAATCGCCCATATTTTCATTTCGCTAAGACACTCGTCAAAATCGGCCTTTAAATCACAATAATCTACGCATACGCCCTTTTGGCATTTTCACACATTGGTAGCTAAGTTCAGAGCAAAACGGCCATCTTTTTAGTTGCGTCTCGACAGTGTGAGCAAACGCATGTCACTTTTTAGCTAAAGGGCCACATCACGGAATTGTGTGTGAAATTTTTGATTTGAATTGTGGTATTTTTTTCGACATTATGCACAATTATTCAAAAACTATCTTTTATTAAAATAAATAAAAATCTGTTTTAGAATGTACAAATAAATTCCTTTCATATGATATCCCACTCGGTATAGATATCTTACTTTGAAATATCAAACCCCCGATTTTCCCCCTTTTTTTAATTAAACTAAGAAGAATTTTAATTTTTTTTTATTCCAATGATGTTGGGCCACTATTATATATCACTTTGCCAAATATCATGTCGATAGCTTTAATAGTTACTGAAATAATAAACTGCAACTGATGCACAGACGGACGGAGAAAGTCTCACCATAAGGGTTCCTTTATAACCATTTTGGTATGGAACCCTAAAAATGGCTGAAACTATGATTGTTAAGTTACCAATAATTAGTGATGATAATTATTGTGCCTGATAAGGTTTTAGAAGTATTTATTTTTGTTTATTTTTTATTTTATATGGTGCCAAAACACTATTATTGTGGTAAAAAGTTAGGTATTTGTTTTTTTTTTTTGTTATTTGGTGTGTGAATTTTTTTATTTTCTTTTTTAAGATATACGTTTGTCTCATTCCAACAAGGTAATGTTAAATATTTTCATAAAACACTAAAATTTTTCTGACTTGCGGCCTTTTATTCATAATATTAATTTATTTTCATGAAAAATTTATAAACTAAAGGGACTTATGTGCTGATAGTTTTCTTTAGGTTACAGATACGCTAAAATGGAAATAAACAAGTGATAGAGAATTAATTTACGCATCGGTTGATATAAAATTAAACAAAATCACTGTAAGTTAGAGGGCCAAAAAAGCAAAAAAACGACATGAAAATTTTCAATCGGCTCTCCTGAAAAAAGTTAAATTTTGAGATGTAGACCTTTAGTTTATAAGCAGCGAAATGTGGAATATTCAATACAGGTAGTAACTGTCCTTTTCCTTGGTAAAACCAGAAATGTATAGATAATTTTATAATCCAATTTATTAAAAAAAATTGTTTATTTGAGGTAAATAGTAAAATGTTTTAATAATTATTTTAATTATTTCACAAGCATGTAAGTTTACTTCCTTAATTCTTACAAATATTTTGTACGAGCACTTCAGAAAGAAATGAAATATTTTTTTCAGTTTCAACTTAAGAAATATGTATAATAATTTCCGCTATGTGATTTTCATGCATTATATTGCTATTATTTTCAGGTGATACAGTTTTAGCTTTCCTCAATGAAAATTGGAAACAGGTGCTTGATGAATTCGGAAAACCGGTTACCGATACAGTTGTTCACATTGTATTCAAAGTCATCAAGAAATTATTCCGCACCATACCCAGAGATGAGCTCTATGTTCCTTGATTTAGATGATAATAGAAAAAATAAATAAGTAACTAGTTAGTTAATAAAAATTAAGTTTTTAATGTTATCTATGTAATTATCTATTAAACCTTGAGCTTCACATGCATTTATGCAGGTCGAGCAGCCTTAAAATTAGGCTACTCAGTTGGATATAATATCTCCTAGATCGTCTCCACTAAGCACTCTTTGGAGGGAAGATTTTTGTTCTTTAAGCACAACAAGAAATCATAAGATTTAGACAGTATTTTATTAGATACTATGCTTCGAAGGATTTACAGGACGATTCATTAAACACATGCGCTGCACCAAGGCTGTACCATTAAAAAAAAGTTACAATAGGTACGTACGTCAGAATAAACTATCTTCATATTTCCGAATGTTATTTATACCGACCGCAACGAGGCATCAGACATTTATTTGTTTATGATAGAGTCGAAATTACGAATATTTTGTATGACCAAATTACTTTCGTTAATCGTGTTTTTAATGTAAAAATACATATGATTGTTTCCGATGTTTCCCAATTCCCAGTATTTATTTTGACGTACCTACTGCACCTACATTCAATACAGTAAACCTCCCATAAGATTAACATTAGGCTTGCACATAATGTATTCAGCAATGTCTTCACTTCGATTCACGTTTCGAATAATGTAACATCGTTGCGTGACCTGATTTAGAATTCTACAAAGACTTTATCTAATTAGTTGGTTTTAACCTCGTCCTATTTCAAACGTAACCATACCATGTAGGCTCAAACAAAAGAATGTCTCTATTTTTTTTATATAAAGGTTTCATTCAGTTGATAGAAACAAAACCCTTTTGTTACCATAAAGAAAACAAAGTGTTTTACACAAAAATAAAAAGGGTTAGTTGTTAGCAGTTAGTTGTTCCATTATCCGATGTGTACAATAGTGGCGGTTTGGGCAGAGTGCCCGGTTTCTAAAAGCATTTCAACTAAAGTCTTCGTTCCTATTAAAGTTTCGTAATAAAACTTCAGAAAATTCATAAAAAGTGACGATTAAGAATTATTTATTTTATTTGATGGCCACTATCATTCAGTAAAATAAATAAATACATTTTGATAATTTCCACCACCACATTTTTACGTCCCACTGCTGGGCACAGGTCTCCTCTCTCATCTAGAACAGAGGGATTCAGAGCTTAGACCCGCCACGCTGCTCCAATGCGAGTTGGTGGGCTTATTTGATAATTAATTTATCGTAAGTATTTTTACTGTTTTTATTTTTAACATAATAAGAATATCTATACTACGACGATTCTACTGTCTATGGTTTATACAAACTTAATAAATTAACGTTAGTATAACAATAAAAGGTTACCTGTAAAAATGAATAAGGGAAAGTAAATTTCCCTTTTACTATATCCTTGACAAGACCTGAGGAATTAAAGTTAATTATTATAATTATTAAAGTTATATATTCGTTTTAAAGTTTGGTATGTGATAATTACATACGCAAATAACACTTATAAAGAATAGTATAGTTTTTACGAAGAGTTTTTTTTTTTTAGATTTGTTTAGTTTTTTTTTTTTAGAATCATTTTCTATTTTTTAGAACAAAAGATGGTCTATGTGCGATGCCTCAGGATACAAGCTATCTCATTGCCAAATTTTGTTGATCAGTTCAGCGGTTTAGGCGTAAAAAGGTAACAGACAGACAGAGTTACTTTCCCATTTTTAATATTAGTAGTGTTGCCTCACTTAATACACTTAAAAATATGTATGTTGCATTTATTTTAAACACTCTTATTTACATAAAGAAAACAATTTAATTAATTAATCACTAGTTGAAGTTAACATGCTACTTGAATGCCGTTAATAGACTTCGATGGTCGCAAGCCAATGTCATCCAAAGTAATACTGTAGGAAACATGATCTATGGCAACTTGTTAAACATTAATTAGGTAAAGAATTAAAGTTGTTAGTGAAAAGCCACACTTACCAATCGGATAGTCGAAAAGATATATTACAGAGAAGAACCTCGTCATAAAACTGAAAGGGTGAAATCCTTCATCTAGTTTGAATTTCGGTATCAGATAGGTTTGCGTTTGAGGCAAGCTTCCAAAATTTATCTTACTTTCATCGTCGGCTATATACCAATCTATTGTGTCGGTTTCTCGGACAGCATGTTCAGTGATAAAATCCAGTGTTATGTTTATTGCCTCTGTGTAAGAATTTGGTATGCTCGCCGTGATTGGTATAATTTGTATTGTCGATGTACTTGTTATAGATGTCAAAGATTCAGTAGATGTTTCGGTAAAAATAACAGGCTGCTGTGTTCGTCCACTCTTCAGTATATTATACTTTTCTAACCAAGACTTTATAGCTGAAGAATCAGTCGTTACTACAGAGTCCCGCTTATTCAAATAGTTTCCGGATGTCCTTACATTTTCGGATTCTAAACTATGCGGATTCTCCGGGTCCGATTTGTAATTAATATTCGTTGTATCGAAGCAGTTCTCCCGTATTAAATTCTCAGGTACTTTTAAATCGTGAACTTCGTTATGTTGAAAATCACTTTTTTTCTCATCAAGCGAATTCACTTGAAGCGATGAAAGTAATTTGCTGTTTCCTCCGTCTTGATCGCTTTGAATTTTTTCACCGCCATTCGTTTTCCCAATCGGATGAAAAGGCGAGATTGCACGGAAATTCTCTCCTCGTACTTCAAGAAAGTTACTTGCTACGTCGGGACTGAAGACATTAAGATTGTTTCCGACAGAGGCCGCGGGCGTCTCTTCCGCCGACGCGGATGTCCGGATTTGTCGTATTTGCAAGGCAAAAACGGATTCCGTGGAACTCAACTGCAACGTATTTACTTCACTGACTGCGTTACGGGCGGTCTGTGATAAAACTAGATTTGGTACTAAGATCGATAAAACAAGTGGCACTAAAGGCATTATTCCGAATGTTACTTTTCATTTATAATTTATTTATTTTGTACTTTTACCGTCCACGTCGTATAAATGTTAATATCGATGGAGCACTGCGGCGCGGGGCTGGCTTGGAAAAGGGATTTGTAGCACTTATCAGTCTGCCGACTCCACTTACTGGATTATGAGAAGTGTAATCGAATACAAACTGTTGATATGTGTCATAAAATCTATTATTTCAATAATAATATTTTATTTACAGTAGGTATATATATTTATAATACAAATAAATCATAAGCACTGTTAATTGAATGATGGTTGGATTATTTGGAATAAGTAGAATTAATATTGCGTGACAGTTTTTTACACGCTTTTTACTAGCTTCACTTGTATGTTTGTATGTTTGTAAGCAACTCTTTTGAACGCGATTTTCACCCACTTTAAATGGTCAGATTTCATTCAAATTTTGTAGATTTATCGAGGAGCGATGACTATACACTCGTTTGATAAGATTATTCCATGATTCAATTTGCAAAATAAGATTTTTGATAATTTATCTTATCTTATTTCAAATAAAAAAACCGGTCAAGAGAAAGTCAGACTCGCGCACCGAGGGTTCCGTACTCCAGAAGTATAAGTACAATCTGTTTTTCATTAGAATGTCTTACAAGGTAAGGTGCTAATTAAGCTAGGCCTCTAAATTGTATGAGCGCTCATACAACTCAGAGGTCTATCTTAATTGGCTCTTTTATGTATGTATGTATGAGGACACCCTTTAATTTCCAACTTTTTTTAGGTTTTGGAATTTTTCCTTTATTTGTGCTATATCTATAATATAATAAAACTGTAACAAATCCAATTCTGTACATTGAAGATATTTTGAAAATTTTTATTGGAGGGCACTCTATAATCGATACTGAAGCCAAATCTGCAATTTGTTTCATTTTTGTCTGTCTGTCTGTCTGTCTGTCTGTCTGTCTGTCTGTCTGTCTGTATCTTGGCCGCGCATCACGCCGAAACTACTGGATGGATTCAAATGAAACTTGGTAAGATTTAAGTTTATACTCCGAGGTAGGACATAGGATACTTTTTATCCCGAAATTCAGCACGGTTCCCTTGGGAGAGGGGATAAAAGTTAAAACGTGTATTTAGCTGTAATTCATTAACGCGTAGTTCGATTTAACTCATTCTTTTTTTGTTAGAAAGGTAGTACTTTAAGTATTCTCCCGTAAATATTTCAAGGTCATAGGTGTTTTAATTCATAAATGACAGACATTTATTGGGTTCAAATAACTTGGGACCCGGATCTTTGAACGTACGGCTTATTTTAAACTGGTGTGCGTTTAAATTTATGTTTGTCGATCTGTCTATTTGTTCCAGCTAATTACCGAAACGGCTGGATCAATTTTGATGGAACTTTCAATGGCAGATAGGTGATGTTATAAGGAGTAACTTAGGCTACATTTAGTTTAGGTACAAAAAAGGATTATCCAGTCCGATCCTATATAAAACCTATATCCAGGCGGACGAAGTCGCGGGAGTCGGCTAGTAATATATAAGACCTGACTTTTTGCCAAATTTCGTAATTCTAGGTCAACTGGAACTACCATTTAGGTTTTCGACCCAAAATCTATAGAGTACTTCCGGTTGACCTAGATTTGTCAATTTTGGTTAGAAGCAAGGTCTTACAGATCAAGTAAAGGAAAAATTCCGAAAAATAAAAAAAGTTAAAAATTAAGGTAAATTTTGGTACTTACAAGTTTTCGTGAAAATCTAAATTTGCCCATATCTTTTTATTGTGTGGACTCAGGACCTTAATTTTTATACACCTAATAGGGACTATAGACCTTAGTATCTGGTATAAATTTCAATTTGCTAGGTCCACCAGTCCCGGAGAAAATCGGTGGTGACACACGGACAGACGGACAGACGGACAAGAAAGTGATCTTATAAGGGTTCCTTTTTTTACCTTTTGAAGTACGGAACCCTAAAAATAATAGGATGTTCTCGTATAACTTGAGTACCTTCAAGGTAAAATAGACAAGGCCAATGTAGTCCTCACCCTCGTTCTCATTAGCTGCCTGACTTTTATGTTCAGTCTATCTTGCAAAAAAGCCCAAATCATTAGAAACTAATAATGGCTTAGTACATTTGTCGGAAACTTTATATTGGCCTAATTAAAGTAAAATTGGTGAAAGTAAGGCCTTATTAAGAAAACCATTCAGGATACAAAATATTTTTAGAACCAATTAAAAAAAGAGCGGACTTTTAATTAGTTAAGCTTTACTCAGCGGATTGCACCATGTACCTTAGAAAGAGTCTAAAAATCATCTTTCTACATCGTAAAACTTCTTGGCTCTGTATAAAATACAGATAATATTCCAAAGGTCTCTTCACACCTACGGGAGATGTATGAATAATTCATCGCACTAGACTAGAACGGAGATTGAAATGTATTTTTATATTTCCGCACTTAACATTTCAATTTGAGCTTATGCTAGAGTTTAAACAAATTGTAGAGTAGTATTCATACATAATTTGAATGTTTTACGGGCGTCAGGCGTATGACATGATTTAATGGATTTTAAAACGTTAAAAAGAGAATGAAGTTTTTAGTTTCTTCTAAATACGAGTGTATGTATTCCATGTATAAATCCACTGCACAGTAAACCTTTGTTTATTGTGCAATTAATCGTTGTTAAAAATACATATTATCTATTTATTTGTTAAAATTACAATTGTTATATTTATCCTACTAGGTTACTATGACGCCCAAAAAAAATCCCTCCTTAGAGCAGGATGATAACTTTTTCTAGGGTTCTCAAAGGATGTTCTCTCCTATGTTTTGTACTATTCAAATAAGTCAGTCATAATGCTGATTTATAATAGGTATATAAGTAATTCTTCTCTGACACAATTTGCTTTAACTCTTAGTTGATTTTAAGATATTTTAATTAAATATGAGTACATATGTAACTATTAGTGCCACAAAACATTTATAATATTAATTATTTATGAGACAAGTATTAGGCACCAAGCAGACAACTATGTGGCTTCAGTTTGAATATCATAAATACAAAGTATTAACTATTTCTAAAGAACAAGCCTGTAACGAGAACGTCGGAAATCGTGCATGTAGCCGCAGAAGAAAATGTATCTTAAAACTTAAGATATGAATACAATGTTTGTTCCTTTTCGCATGTAGTTTAAAAGAAGGTCACGTGACCGTTGGGGTCGGGGGTAGGTATGTATGTATGTATGTGTGTTAAGTCAACATCGCTTTTCTTCGCCACGAGGTTTTCCGAGATTTTTAAGGCAAATTGACTAGTGGCGGCTGGTTGAAGAGAAACAGGTCAGCGGGTCTCGGCGTGTCATGTTCATGTGTCACCAGGCCCGCATCGAGGGCTAACTAAAAACACTAATGAGTACCCGTGACCTCATTAATGACTTTACATGGAGTATCATATTTCCTGCTACGTTTATGTAGGGTGGTTTAGCTGGTTGGCCGGCCACCTCTGGTTTTCGGCCACTACGTAGTTATATCATGTTAATAAGAAAACTTTACCTTACTTGTTTAAAAATCAATGCCTACTTTATTTTTCCATATGAATCCTATAGCTTCTAAAATTTGTAGCATTATAATGAAACCACTGTCCCGTCAATTGGACTCCGTAAATTCGGTACTTCACTCGTGTATCAAAAACAACAAAAAAATTAGTGCACGTAAAATTTTTGCGAGGTAAGTTACTAAGTTTTTTTTCGTTTGATACATATAAATGTTATTACTGTCTACTGGGGATGAGTTAAATTTATGTTATTTTGATTTAAATGGATGAAAGATTAGGTATTTTATATATAAATTAGATGGTCGGGTAACTAAATTAATTTTGAAGTGGCTAACTACTTCTCGGCCTGCATGCCGAAAACCAACAGATAACCTTTTAAATTTAATCGAATTTAACGTAACAAATAAGGTATTCTTTGAATAGAAATAAATTGTACACAAAATATAGCCTCTCTGCATCTGTGTAGTTAGATTTCGGCCGCATGTTATAAGCTAAAATATAGCGAAAAACACATTTTAGTTAGTTATCATTTGGCGGCCGAAAATAAGATAGCAAAAATTTACTTTTCGGCCTAGTTAAAATAGATGTGGCCGAAAATTAATAATTTACTAACTGATTTTCGGCCAGTAAAAATGATGATAGTAAATATAAATAAGTTACCTAATTGAATTGAAATGGGCACTCAGATAAACAATACAGACCTAAAGTGACCTCCTCTAAAGCTGTCTTTTCCACCAGTCAAAAAGTTAAACAAGTTAAACAATGGCCGAAAATGAATATTTCAAGGTGGGTTTCCGGCCATTTCCAACGAGACGGCCGATTTTTAATTTGTTTAAATTTGGTTTTCAGCCGTGCTTAAAAAGAAGGCCGATAAAACCTTATTCTATTGTTTGAAAAGATGTGCCAATCGATCCATTCAAAAATCATTTAAAATTTCCCATTAGTCCAACTGCAAACAAAACTAAGGTAAAGTCTCCTTATTCCGTGGTATTCTAAAATTGGCACCCAATTCCGAGGTATATAGAAAAACAGCGTTTTCAACCGATCACCAAGCTATTTTTTACTGCAACATATCTTAATCAATTGATAGTTTATCATTCCATAGATAAATGAAGAAATTGTTGGTTTTATATGTATATGTTTTAAAATAACCGGCAAGTTTTACACTAGCAGCCGGCCCGAACGCATGTTTCATACATTTTGGACCTCGCGCACGAAATACCTACATTTTTTTAAATAGTGTTTATCCGTTAATTTTGAGCTTTATTTGTTTTTATTTAGATTTGAATATTTGAAGGACTATATTTTCAATCGAAAACAATCAACATTTGTGAATATTTGTAAAGAAATTAAGGTGAAAATAGGTTTTGAAAATACCTCGGCGTTAGGTGCCAAATATTTTAGCCGGTTCCTAACGCCGTGGTATACCGCGGAATTGCGATTTCATAGACTTCATAACTTTTTCAATTTTTAGAGTCGTTTTATGTTAAATACTTCTTGTTTCGGTTTTGAATATTTAAATAGGCAATAAGGTTACAGAGTCCTAATTACGAGGTACACTTTGGCGTCTCAATCACTAACTATACCGTGTCAAAGCTTACCTATTTAGGTAATTTATTGATAGATTGTATGGGAAAGCTAAAGAAAATTAATTTAAAAGAAAATTAAATTTATACATATTTCGATGCAATTTTCAGAGAGTATTGTATATATTTACGAAGATAATCTAATTAAGCTTTAAATTATTTGTTTATTATGGAAAAATCTTTTCTTTTTTAACACTCGGAATTAGGAAACGTGTTTTTTGTTACAAAACTCAATTCCGTGGTATTACCTCGGAATAAGGTTCTATGAGCCCCTAATTATGTGGTATGGATAGAAATACTACCTCGGAATAAGGTTCTATGAGCCTCTAATTATGTGGTATGTATAGAAATAAAATACAGGATGCTCACAATATTTCAGTATGGTTTCAGTTACACCAAGTATCATTCGCGTTCAGTCATGCAAACATTCATATTCTAAAACGTTTATCTTATTATTGCTCGTGCTGATTCATTCACTGACTCACTCATTGATCACCCCTCCTGTAAAATTTTGTATAAAAATTTTTTTTTCACTAATGATTCCGTATAGGAGACAAAAATTCATTCGGAACAAAAATATGGAGAGAGCTGATGATTGAGGATTTCGGAGACGGGTGAAGAGCACGCTTAAGGTATTGAAGATAGCAGGGGGGTGCTTGAGCAAATGTCATTCAAAACGTCATCGAATTGGCAGTGAGCTGAAAAAAATTCAAAATGGCGAAAAAAAGATGGCCGCCATACAAATTTCGTCGGTGTCCACCTCGGAGGGTAAAAAAAATGGAAGAGTGGTTTCCTAGCAACAGATGATCAGGATCCAAAGGTCTATTCGATGAATAGAAAAAAACCAAAATGGTGGAATTTATTTTTCCATACAAAATGTATGGCGAATATTGAAGAGACTACAAGTTGTAAACTATGCAAGGCTTTGATGTGGTTTTATGGAGAAATCTCAAAAAAAAATATGGGAAGATATGATGATTGAGGGTTCGGAAGATGGTTGAGGAGCCCGGGCAAGGTATTGTAGATAGGTGGGAGGTGCTCAAGCAAAAATTACTCGAAACCTCATCCAGTTGGCACTGAACTGAAAAAAACCCCAAAATGGCAGATTCAAAATGGCGGCTATACTAATTTCGTCGATGTCTCACTAAGTATAAAAGATGGAAGAGTATTTTCTGGGCAAAATATGATCAAGACCTAAAGATCTACTAAATGGATAGAAAATAAATCAAGATGTCAGAATTTATTTTTCCGTACAAATTGTTTTTTTCATTGATGGTTTCGTATAGAAGACAAAAATCATGCGAAGGCCTTGTATGACCGCCATCTTGTATCCACCATTTTGGGTTTTTCTTCAGCTTAGTGCCAATGGGATGAGGTTTTGAGTAATTTTTGTTTGAGCACCTCCCACCTATCTACAATACCCTGCCCGGGCTGTTCAACCGTCTTCCAAACCCTCAATCATCATGTCTTCCCATATTTTTCTTTGAGAGTTCTCCAAAGAACCGCACCAAAGGCCTGCATTGTTCACAGCTTCTCTCTCTCAATATTCGCCATACATTTTCTATGGAAAAATAAATTCCGCCATTTTGATTTTTTTTCTATTAATCCAATAAACCATCGGATCCTGATCATCTTTTGCCAAGAAACTACTCTTCTATCTTTTATACCTTGCGAGATGGAGACCGACGAAATTTGTATGGCGGCCATCTTATTTTCGCCATTTTGAATTTTTTTTCAGCTCACTGCCAATTGGATGACGTTTCGAGTGACATTTGCTCGAGCACCCGCCACCTATCTTCAATACCTTAAGCGTGCCCATCGCTCGTCTCTGAAATCCTCAATCATCAGCTCTCTCCATATTTTGTTCTGAATGAATTTTTATCCTCTATACGAAACCATTTGTGAAAAAAATAATCTTCATACAAAATTTTACAGGAGAGGTCAGTCAATCAGTCAGTCAGTCAGTGAGTGAATGAATCAGCACGAGCAGCTATATAATATATATATTAATAATATACATATATTAATATTTTACACACAAACATAATTAAACAATTACATACGTATCGAATTGATTTTGAAATCTATTAATAAATACAGTTCATTTTTGAACACCATGTAGAATTCATTCTACTCGTTTCCCTTTGTATTTTGTACCCTCGGAATTAGGAGCCATTTGCCTCGGAATTAGGATTTTTACCTCGGAATTGGAGCATTCGGACTTTCTTCATATTTAATTTAATTTTACATTTAAATCAAGTTGTAATTGTTGTCCTTTTAGGATATTTCAAGAGTTAAATAAATAACGCTTCTGAAAAAAATAGCCAGTTCTTCAGAAAGGCTTCGGAAATGCTTAATTTTTGACGTTCTTTCGAGTTTTTATGAAAATACCACGGAATAAGGAGACTTTACCTTAGTTACTAAGAAAAACATAATAAATTTCTTAGTGCCATATCTTCTAAGGCTTCGAGAGATTTTTACGATTTCAAGGATAAAGTAAAACAAAACGAAACGAAAAAAAATAAGAGAAAAGCTGAGATAGAACAAAAAAAATGCGAACCAAAGTAAAAAAAAACGGAAAATAATTAATAAGAACAAAGCGAAACTTAATATCTTTAAGAAAGAGCAAACCAAAGGCGAAGAAGAAATTAACAAGGTAGAAAAATCTAACTGTGATATTGAAAATGCTGATAATAATATAGAAACTGATATTAAGAACACTAATAAAGTAATTAAGGAGACTAATAAACATATTTTAGAAACTGACACACATATTTTAGAAACTGATAAACATATTAAGAAAATATATGTATAAAGGAAGTGAAAAAAAGACTAACAAACTAAAATAACTATCGATGCAATTAAAAGGTATTTTGGAGATGAAATTTCCGATAGAGGCAATAATTATGAAGAAGATAACACTGATGATGACGAATTTGATATTTTCTGATTTAAAAATACCTAAAATCATAACTAAATGATACCAATGATCTCATTAATCTTTAAAATAGTTTGTAATTTTTATGTAATTTTTAATTTTTGGCATAAATATTTTTTTGTTATTAGTTTTTTTTATAATTAAAGACACACCTACTTCGTACGTATTATTTTGTTGTTTAATAATTATAAAACCTACTAGAGAGCAAATAGAGCTAATTTTTCAAATTTTAGAATAGTGGCCGAGAACTGGCCAAATCGACGGCCGAAAACCGAAATTGGTGGCCGAAAACAGGCTAAATCGGCATTTTCAGATATTTGAATATTTAACAATTTTAATATGATGTTGACAAATAAAGGAGCTACAAATAACAATACTACAATATCTTCCGATTTCGAAAATATTTAAGAAAGTAATCTGTGACTTTATTATCATTGACAAAAATCATCTCGCAGTCACTCGTTTGCTTAAATGGCCGAAAACAGCCGAAACCACCCTACTTAACTGCGTTACTTGACTGCCTCTTTGGTTTAGTGGTTAGCATATTTGACAGCAGATTACGAGATCCCGGGTTCGATTCCCAAGTCGGGCAAATTATTGTTAGGTAGGTATTGGGTTTTTCTGCCAAGAAATTCTCATTGCCATTCCGGAGTTGGTAGTTGGTGGTGTTTCACTCCCGTGCTTCGGAGAGCACGTTAAGAGCACGGAGAGTCGGTCCCGGTTATTATCACTATCATGTGACAATAGTCGTTAAAGCCCGCCAACCGGAGCAGCGTGGCGGGTCCAAGCTTTAAATCCCTCTCTCCTATGAGAGAGGAGGCCTGTGCCAAGCAATGGGACATAAAAAGGCTGTAGTGGTGGCGGTGTTTATGTGCTTTAAACTTAGTAAAACTAATATGTCTTTATTATGCCAGTTAATTAAATATCAATTTATAAAATATTTTAATAGCAAAAGTGCACGTAGATATTAAGACGTTGAGCTCTGCAGTCGTTTTGAAGACACAATGATTTACGATATCTAAAAGTATAATATTATAATCCTTTTTAAAGCAAATAAAAGTTAATATTGATAATTATATAATTTATGCAAGTTTTGTTCACGTCATGAACTACTTGCATTAGTGCCATATCTCTGTTGATACACGTTAGTGAATAAATCTGTACGCGGCGTAACTTTGTTCGTAAATCTGTCATTTCATCGTTAGCCTACTTTATTTTTAACCGACTTCCAAAAGGGAGGAGGTTGTCAATTCGATGCGTTTTTTTATAATAATCATTTATTCCATATCGAATTCCGTAAATACTCGTAGGTTCTCAGTCCGGCCCTGTTGGCACATATTTGTATTAATTACCGCGTCAACTAGAGCGCGATGCCTATCTGGGTGGCCAGAGCCTTTTGGATGTTTAGCACCTACTTAGGTTACATCTGACAAATACTAAATAATACATATTAGGTATTAAAAAAATTACAGGAAAAGTAAAACAGTAAATCAACAAAAATAATTATGCTTAGTCAGTAGATCTTTTGAGTTTTACTTATGTAGCTGAAGTGCATCGGGGTAAATCATAACTTTTCCCAAAGTTAACTGCCGTAGATACTAAATGACAGTTGTATGATATATTTTGTGACTGTTATGTATTTTTTCTCATAGGTAATTAGTCGATAGATAATAACAATAATATAATTTAAAAAGTATACCTGTAAGTACTCGTACTTAAAACAAAAATCGTATGCAAAGTTGATAGTTAGTGCCTGCTTGAATTTAAAAGCAAATCAGCGATGTTCAATAAAATCTGGTAAGTATTTAGGTAGGTACAAGTAAACGCGGTACAGAGGATCTAATGTAACTTTTTACCTCACTTTTGCTGTAATTTTAGTATTGAGATATCAAATCAAAAAGAAAAATCCAGAAAACGTGAAAATATTACAGATTTAGGCACAGTTAACTTGAACAATTAGGTACATATACCCAACACTTAAGCGACAAAGCACCTTCTTAACCTACAGATTTATTGCCTAGCATAAAGTATAATATTTATAAAAATGAAATTTCATAATAATTATTTCTCGAACAACGGAGGGCAGGACATTTAATATGTCTGAAACTTCTCCTCTTGTTGTTCGATTTCGCTGACATCTTCTATACTAATATAATAAAGCGGAAGAGTTTGTTTGTTTGAATGCGCTAATCTCAGGAACTACTGGACCGATTTCAAAAATTGTTTCACCGTTGGATATGTACGTGATCCCTGAGTGCTATATGCTATATATTATTATGTACCACGGGCGAAGCCGGGGCGGACCGCTAGTTCTTTATACAAAGCAATGGCGTGAATGTCTGAATTTGAAATGAAGGATTTTTTAAAGTAAAAAGTAAGCAATCGGAAGTAAGCTTGCTCTAGGTGTACTCTAGGAAAAGCCGATCGGCGGAAAGAGTCGCAAGCCAAGCACAATGTGTCTGCTTTGGTGTCAGAAGTTTAAGATCGTCTTTGGGCCGCTGAGCCAGTGAAGTAGAAAGTTGCTGGTTTTTCTAAGTAACCTCTTATTTGACCTTTTGAGTTCAATCTAGAACTGCAATTCAAATTAGTTCACTAGCAATTTCAGTGGAACGTCGTCGGTGACTAATGAAATTCTGCATTTAAGCCTAGGTACCAAGAAATGTCCGAAGATTTATAGGCAATTTCCGCTAATATCTGAGCTGTAACTTAGTTTCTCAGATTTAATTTTGAATATTGCGCAATCACATCTCCAAAATGGATCTTTGAATTAATTATAACTGGCAAGGTCTTTATTAGCTCTTCACAATTTTCCGTTTCCTCTATGATGTTTGCAATATAAGTAAAATAATAATCGGGGTTGATTTCGATTATAACTAAGTATAGTTCATTATTTACGGGGATATTGATGACGGGTAATCTAATAATAGTTCTACAAGAAAATATTAAACCTTTCAGAAAAGTTTCATAAACTATAAAAAATTAAATTAAAAAAAAACATCCGCTCTATTTGCATTTCTGTTGGCTTTTCTCAAACTTTTCTCCGATACCTACAATAGGGAAACTATAAGCATTTCGGTTGCGCCCGAAGTTTTCGTCAGAGCAAAATGCGGAGAAAGCAACGATTCTAGTTTCAGCGAAAAATATGTTTGAACTTTTAACGGGATGTTGGAGAAACGAAAATCGGTGAAGTCAGCTGAAGTGTACCTACATATTATTAATAACATAATATTTTTTTTAATTCGATGACTAGCTAGCTAATTTATAATTTCGAAATTATAAATTTTTAAATTCGAACCCGGAACCTCCCGCTAATAATCCCGCATTTTGCATTGCGCACTGCGTCAGGGGATTTGAAATAGGTACTCTACTGCTTTCAAACCTTCGATATTCCGATAACCAAACTTCGATATTCAGTTTTGGCACTTATCTGATAATTGTAAGTGTGTAAGTTTAAAATTAAAACTCACCTTAAATAATTAAGCTAATTAATTAAATCTTTATACACAATCTCCAGATTTATTACAAAGTCTATGGAAAGCAGCGGATAAGCAATTGGCCTTCTGAGCAAAACTGCTCGGTCGTGCAGATAATCTTCCTTTGAGTCGAGCACATAACATGCTCACGTGCAATGCAAGGCAAGGCAGTCAAAAGATTTCCGCTTCCCATCTTGCATAAACCTAAAATTATACGTAGGTATTACTACTGCCTCGTTGGTCTAGTAGTTAGCATATTCAACTGCAGTTCACGAGATCCCAGGTTCTATACCTGGGTCGGATAAATTATCGTCAGGTATTGGGTTTTTCTGTCAAGAAACTCTCAGTGCCAGCCCGGAGTTGGTAGTTGGTGGTGTTTCACCCCCGTGCCTCGGAGAGCACGTTAAGCAATCGGTCCCGGTTATTATCAATATCATGTGACAATAGTCGTTAAAGCCCGCCAACCCGCATTGGAGCAGCGTGGCGGGTCTAAGCTCTAAATCCCTCTCTCCTACGAGAGAGGAGGCCTGTGCCCAGTAGTGGGACGTTAAAAAAGGCTGTAGAGGTGCTTACTATTACTCGTATAGGTACCTAGTCGTATAAGTAGTAGGTTCGAGCAAAAAAAAAAACTTATGCCTTCCTTTATCATTTTTCCTTCAAAGTTTTTCTTCTGTCCGAAGCTGTGACAGATTATACAAGTTTGAAAAGTTTTCACTTTGAAAAGGATTTGTGCTTTCAATACCATGCTAATAGTGTTTGTAGGAAAATATTGGCTAAAAAGCTTGGAACTCCGTCTAAGCTAGAAATTCAAACGCTGCACGAGACAAATGTAAACAGAAGAAAGGTTCTTTCAAATAAAATATCCTATGTTTTTCAAAGAATTCTAACTTGCATGGAGTATTTATTTTAGTTTTCACTTATTTAACGGTAAGTAATCTCTAAAGATTATGTACTTAATAAAACAAAGTTGCAATCCTCTTTAGTCTGTGTATTTATGCTAAAAATTTCTGAATTAATTTTATTGGATTTTAGTACGACTTTCAATATGAATATTTTACAAGAATGGTATAATCGAATATACTCTCAACGAGTCGCGAAGCTGAAGTGGCAGTGAGTGGCAGTGACCACGTTCGTAGAACCGATAGACTTTGAAGTACCAAAATGCTGGAATGAAGACCTCGCAGCAGAAAGTTTAATAGAATAGAAAAGTTTTTAATTCAAATAAATTTTTACAGGTACTTTTGAATCGTCAAATTGAATCTACCACTGGTTCGGAATCTACCACCGTTCCGTTAATGTCCGGAGGCACTCCACCATCGACAAACATCAAGCGGAAAGCCGCTGGAGGCGCAAATCTAAGGCATGAGATGTCCTTTAAAATTATAGGACATCTCATGCCTTAGGAATTTCTTCTTCATCTTCGTCAATACGAAGAAGAAGAATTCCTCAGGCCTGAACTTGATGCATATGTAATCTTTGGACAAAGAAGAACTTCATTGAAATTCCTTAAGACTGTGATAAAAGGATCGTTACATTTAAAACCTATTTGAAAGTCTAACAGTGTGGCGGAAGGCAGAAACTAGCTTTAATTACAGTTTTAATCTTCTGACATTGTTGTGCCTTTTGTGGTTTCTGCGGCTGTGGCCGATCCAACGCCATTTCTTTTGTGGTTTTTGCAGGTTGCCATCGCTCCGGTACCGTCACCATTATACATTAAGACAACTCAGGAATTTAAGTTTAATACAATGTCCTTTTACAGAACCGGTATAAGTACGTATTTGTCTGGAAAGGTGCGGTTGCCACCAGTGGATCGCAAGCTTCCATAGCCGCTCTAGGATTTTATGTTTTATTTTTTAACCCCCGACGCAAAAACGACGGGGTGTTATAAGTTTGACGTGTCTGTGTGTGTGTGTGTGTATGTATGTGTGTGTATGTGTGTGTGTGTGTGTCTATCTGTTCCCCTGTAGCGCTCAAACGGGTGAACCGATTTGAATGCGGTTTTCTTTGTTTGAAAGGTGAATTAGTCGAGAGTGTTGTTAGCTATGTTTGATGAAAATCTATCTAAGATGGCCGCCGCTACAAAATGGCAGATTACATATTTTTTCACAACTCCCTTAATATGGGTATCAAATGAAAGGGCTTGACTAGTAGAATAGCAATATTGCAAATCCAAGATGGCCGCCGCCACAAAATGGTGAATGTCAGGGGTTTTTTTAAATTTTTTATTTAAGTATACTTGTTTAATATTTGATCAAACATCTCCTACATTTAAGAACTTTTTAGACTTTGCATTATGCCTATTGACAGAGATTGACCTCTTGTAAGTTTCACAAAAAGTCAAAATTTAAGGAAGAATGAAGGAAGGAAAGTCTTGTAAACTTACTCCATAAATTTACAAAAATATAGAATCTATGATAAAGTAGGATTTCATGTATTCATTCTCTCTCTTTAAATAATTATATTGCCAGGTTTAACAGTCGACTTACTTATAATAAATTATAGCCGTCAAAGTGCCAAAAAGTTGCTTAAAAAGTTATCAAAATAAGTTTGTTTAGTACGTAAGAAGGGCTTAAACTATATTAAGTACCCATAACAATATTTTTTTGCTAAACTTTGGATCAATATACGAACCTTGAAGTTATATCTAAGTAGGTATTACCCACATATATTGAAGTTAAATCTTTAAGGAATAAAAAATAAATAAGTTTTGTGCTTTGGTATTTTCCAGTGGGAAATGATCTAATCATGGATCTTATGACCTTCAACATATCAAATCATTCCGTTCAAAGTTCGCAGTGACGCAAATATTTGCCATAGATCAAAATACATGAAGGAAAAAACGTTTCCGGACGGAAAACGATACTCGTAGCACAGAATAAGATAAAGCGTCATACATATTTCACAAAAAGACACACTTGACCGCTGGGATGCTGGGATAGAGCTCGAGATTGATTCACGTATGGCTCATTAAGAGACGACGTTGACAGAATGAGAGTATCCTATGTCGCCACCCGATATCTTTACTCGTCGCTTATAAATAGAGCACATTATATCATCGACAGAATATTTCGTCATTTATACGCTACATTTATAAAACATAATATTTTCATAAAATATATATATAAAGTTACAGCCACATTTTTCATGAGGATAACTAACGGTTATGAATTAACTAGGCTTAAAAATTAAATCGGTGTTAATTTTTCATCTGCATTTCCAATATAAAATTTTCAATATGTTAATTTAGCTATGACCATAATTTAGCAAAGATTACGAAGGTACGAGTATTTATTTAGCTGCACTAAAGAACAAGACGTATAAATTAAAAATTTAAAAACCCCCGACATTCGCCATTTTGTGGTGGCGGCCATCTCGGATTTGCATAGTGCTATTCTACTAGTCAATTCCTTTCATTTGATACCCATATTGAGGGCGTTGTGAAAAAATATGTAATCCGTCATTTTGTAGCGGCGGCCATCTTGGATCGATTTTCATCAAATATAGCTAACAACACTCTCGACTAATTTACCTTTCAAACAAAAAAACCGCAATCAAATCGGTTCACCCGTTTGAGCGCTACAGGGGAACAGACAGACACACACACATACACACACACACACACACACACACACACACAGACACGTCAAACTTATAATACCCCGTTGTTTTTGCGTCGGGGGTTAAAAAGGAGAGTGGCTTGTCTGGGTCCATGATGACAGGACGTTACATTGAACGTATTTATAACACAAAACTTCTGTACAGCATTTTGGCTGTAAGCCGATAGCCGACTGCAAAACTGCAGATACTTATATTGGATGCAATTATATTGCAGATTGACATAACTGCATCGCAACTGCATTCAGACTGCGTAGTACTCGTCGGTCGCAAGTTATTTGCGCGTTCAGTTTGTTTCAGGCTTTACATACTAGCTTTTGTCAACGGCTTGCGTAAAATTCGGATGAAGCTGTATTTTGGGGACCTTTTTTGATCAAAGTTGGCTTACTACTATTTTGAACGAATTTCCATTTCAATCGATCTATTGAATTTTGCTAAATAAATCAAACCAAATCCTACTGATATTATAAATGTGAAAGTGTGGATGTTTGGATGTTTGGATGTTTGAATGTTTTTTTACTCTATAACGTCGCAACTACTGAACCGATTTGGCTGAAATTTTGAATGGATTATGCCCTGGCTTAAAACATAGGTTTTATCCTTATCTTTATATACTTTCTATCCTGGAAAAATCCACAGTTCCCGCAGGATTTTGAAAAACCCGAAATCTATAATCTACAGCTATAGGTAATAGCAATCTTCCTTGAAAGTAGGTATAAAGGTTGGAAAAGGGAGCGGAAACGGAAATCAGATATCCACAATTCCCTCAGGATTTGTGAAAAATCGGAATTCATGCGGGCGAAGCCGCGGGCAAAACCTAGTATAAACATAATATTTTTTTTTAAATCATAATAGCGATAGAAAAAAAGATAGATAATTATATCACAGATGCCTTAGTTTATAACTAGAACATGTCAATCTCTTCTTGAACGTAATTCCTCGCAGACGTATTTAATCCGTAGACCTCAGTCAGCATTCTCGGTATCTCTACAAGTAACTGGGCGGCTAGTCTGGCGTAAATGAGGTTACAAATTAAGTTTGAAAGATTTAGTAATTCAAAGTTTCAAGTTTATTTCTAACTAGCTGACCCCCGCGACTTCGTTCGCGTGTTTATAGGTTTTATATAATTATAGGATCGGATCGGATTCCATAATTCTTTTATGTAGGTAAACTAAATGTAGCCTAAGTTACTCCTTATAACATCACCTATCTGCCATTGAAAGTTCCGTCAAAATCGATCCAGCCGTTTCGGAAATTAGCTGGAACAAATAGACAGATCGACAAACATAAATTTAAATGCACACCAGTTTAAAATAAGCCATACGTTCAAAGATCCGGGTCCCAAGTTATTTGAACCCAATAAATGTCTGTCATTTCTGAACTAAAAAACCTATGACCTTGAAATATTTACGGGATAATAATTAAAGTACTACCTTTCTAACAAAAAAAGAATGAGATAAATCGAACTACGCGTTAATGAATTACAGCTAAATACACGTTTTAACTTTCTTCCCCTCTCCCGAGGGAACCGTGCTGACTTTCGGGATAAAAAGTATTCTATGTCCTACCTCAGAGTATAAACTCAAATCGTACCAAGTTTCATTCGAATCCATTCAGTAGTTTCGGCGTGATGCGCGGCCAAGATACAGACAGACAGACAGACAGACAGACAGACAGACAAAAATGAAAAAAATTGCAGTTTTGGCTTCAGTATCGATTATATAGTGCCCTCCAATAAAAATTTTCAAAATATCTTCAATGTACAGAATTGGATCTGTTACAGTTTTATTATATTATAGAAGATAGATGGTATGGGAATAACTTTCAGTAACAGCGTGTCTTTCAACTCGTTCCTATGTGAAAGTTAAATTTTATTGTAATACTAGGTAATGCCCACGACTTCGTCTGTGTGGTTTTAGGTTTGTTAAAGATTTCCTGGAAACTTTTTGATTTCCCGCGATAAAAATTAGCCGCACAGATATTTCACAGTTTTCTGACACTTACAACCTGGGTATTCTATAATACAAGAGTATACTGCTTAGCCATGTTTCATCTTAAGCTGTAGATATTTACACTTTCCATCAGGTGATCGTATTCACGCGTGTGTCTATAAAGGTTTATAAAAATATTTAAAAACATTCTAAGTAAAAATTATTATGGAATCGCTTCCATTCACCTGGTGACTAGAACTCTTGTAAGATTCGATACTCTCGAATCTACAGTTCTAACTTCTAAATTCTAATCCCTAACCCTAACTTAATTTGAGTAATAAATTTTGGTGTTAGAAACTTACTAGAACTAGAAAGTAACACTATATTAATTGAAATAGAAATTGTTAACGAAATTCACTGAATCATATCCACATAGATTTGGTTAACCACTAAAAGTGTACAGTATATCCCTTGAGACGCTTAGCGTCAATTTACACCGCGGTGGAATGGAATGGAAGCGACTTTTTGCAACGAAATTGTACATAGCTAAATGAACTTTATGTCAATTGCATAACATACAAATTTAATAGGAGCCAAAAAAGGTCGCGCGTCTTCCGCGGAATTCTCGCGCATTCTCGAGAATTTCCCTATAGCTACTATTTTGTGTGTTATACAATTGACATAAAGTTCACAATGCTTTGTACAAAAAATTCGTTTCCGTTCCATTCCGCGGCGGTATAAATTGGGCCTTACTGTTGCTTAGTCAGGTGATTAGTGTAAGTAATCCCTAAGAGCACGGTGGTCATTAAGCCACGTCAGGCGATATTCGATGGTCCGTATGATTTGTAAGTAATGGTAAATAATATTTCCACCGTAATTATGTATGAGTATTAGATAAGGTGAGTAGGTTCAACTAACTAGTACGAATCGTCTCGTTTGATCGTACGATCGTTAGCCAATTAGGACGACGGGTAACAGTGTGTCAAGGAATTATAATTATTATAGGTAACAGTTGATAAAAATAATCATAGATAATACGCGAATTTTGGGCTGCCACAAACGCTTTATGTTTACTATTAAACAGGAAGATTACGTAATATAATATAAAAATTCACCGGTAAATGATACCTTGTTGATCCAAAACAATTGATCAATTAACCAAAGGTATTCGTACGTTTCGTATTTCCCTAGATAATTCCATCTCGTGCTAGCGCCCCAAGCGGGTACAATGAAAAACCTCTCAATTTCTCCAAAATAACTAGCTATTGTATATTTTTTAAGTGGAAACTATAAAATAAAAAAAACGACTTTAAAAGAATATATCTCTTATTTTACCATTCCTTCATCCATATACTTACCATTATTTCAAATCTATCGAAATTATGGAGATTTGCATAGGTACTTATATGATATCGTACCTAAACTCAGCTCTGAATAATTTTGCTGGAGTCATACATTATAGAGAGGGTCTCATCAGAGAAGGTGAGGTGAGTTGGCTTAGGTATAATTATGCAATCACTAGATATAACTATTACGATTCATGCATTTATAATGTTCCTAGACATTAAATTTACCTTGCAAATTAAATTACCATCAAGTTACCATGTCTCTATGTCAAAGATAACGACGCTTGAGACAACTCAGTACATTTAGCTTTAAGGTCTTAATGTCAGGGTAGTGCGAAATTGTGTTAACTAATATTATATTATTTAGAAGATCTAATCAAGTTAAAACTTGCATGTGCCGACTGGGGGGGGGGTGTTGATGTCGTAATCGAATTCACCCCCCTCACGTACCTACCGCTGCGGGCGAATTTTTCCCCGCGACCCACTTTTGTTGGGAAACAAACAAACAGGCTTTTATTATGTGATTATACTGTTTCGGTGTTCTAGAGTTTGTGAACAGTATATGAAATTAGCCAATATGAAAAACGTATTTGATGTGACACCGTTTTCACAGGTTTTATAACGACAACTTTTGTAAAAATGTTTGCTTTTGAAAAGACACCGACCCAGCTTCGTTAAAAACTTTTGGAGTAAAAAGTGTTAAAAACTTTTGGAAATAAAAGAGTTTGTTATTACGTTATTATCTCCAGTTAAGAATTTTGATCCAATGTTGCTGACCGACTAGTCTACAAGATTTATTTTAACTCTTCCAAGAACTTTTTGATCCAGACTTTATTCATCAACTTTCAACCATTATATTTTTTTATATTTGTACTCAATATGGCCTACATTTATCCACGATTGTATCGAAGAAAATGGATCGTACGCCGGTTTAGGCTGTGCTTTGTCTGTCAATTAGTCGTGGCACTATTTTATATAGATAAACAATATGATAGCTAAAAGCCAATAAGTAATACCATCTTATTTTATCTATATGGTGTAATAAATAATATCAACTTGTTGAAAATTTACTCAAAGTTGGATTTCACATTTCCAATGCCAGAAGCAACGACGCCATCTTGATGCGATCAAGCCAATAGAAACCCGATAAGCGCCCATCCGCGTCGCCTTCGTCACATTTCATGTAAAATCTCGATTCATTCCCCAGAATAAAGTGTTCGTGGAGCAAGGCCGTAACATATTCTTCGATAAGCTCCAGCAATGCGCGAGACGGCATTTCAATCATGTACATTAATTTATAGTAATAATTGTTATAATGTTATTTTTAAAAAAAGAGCAACCGCCGAGTTTCTTGCAGGTTCTTCTCGGCTGGAACTGCATTCCGAACCTGTGGTAGACTCAATTGACGATTCAAAAGTACTTGTAAAAGTTTATTTGAATAAAAAACTTTTCTATTCTATTCTATTCTAAGATCTAAGGCCTATTTTGTATTTGTAGACCAATTTTATTCATAAGTGTATTTTTAATCTCCAGCGCGGGTGTTATAAGTTTGACCGCTATATATCTGTATGTCTGTCTGTCATCGTAACGCTCAAACGGATGGTCAGATTAGAATGTGATTTTTTTTTATTTCAAGGCGATTGCAATCTAAATCTATATTCTGTAAAATCTGTTAAGCCGTTTGAGGATCATGAGCTCTTTTCTGAGCTGTTGTATACAATTTATATTTTATATTATCACTAATCAAGTCGATTAGTAAGGTACATTAAATATACTTGATGACACTGCAACGATAACAAACGTGAAATGATGCTGCAACCAGGCCAGTCTGCAGAGTAGTCAGCTCGCTGCCGGAACACATATAGTTAACGTATTCATCATCGTATCCTCCTAGGCGTATCCGCCAACGGCGACCCTTTTAGCGTCTGGAAAGAACTCTTATGAGGCTTGCAAAGCCAAACTACCAAAGACCAGGGCCTGATTATGGAGCAGAAAGGTAGTCATCGGTACTCAGCAGTATAAACGTATGGCTACCCAATTTGTACCTTCTTGTTTCGTAGTTGCTTGCGTATTTGTCTCGATGATTAGTTGGTAGACACGTAATGATCAAGGTCTGATGTTGGAGAAGGAAGGTGGTGGAACGTTAGTTTTATCAAACGTAAACCCTGTTTGCCACATGTTGAGATGATTTAAATGTTTTATCTATACATCTATACATATAATAAAATCGTAGAATTGCCGTATCTGTACATTGAAGATTTTTGCAAAATAATAACTGGGGGATGTTAGGGATAAGTAATAGAACGTAAAATAGCTATTTTTGAAATTTTTGTCTGTTCGTCTGTTTGTCTGTTTATCTGTTTGTCTGTTTATCTGTTTGTCTGTATGTTTGTGCGCGCATCACTTAAAAACTACTGAATGGATTGAAATGAAACTCGACATGATTTAAGCTAATACTATGGAGTAACATATAGGATACTTTTTATCCCGAAATTCAGCACGGTTCCCTTGGGAGAGGGGATGAAAGGCAAAATGTGTACTTAGCTGTAATTCGTTAACGGGTGGTCCGATTTCATTCATTCTTTTTTTGTTAGAAAGTAGATACTTTAAAGACTACTGGCTAATCTCCGAAAGGCTGGACCGATTTTGATGGGACTTTCACTGTTGGATGTTTACATTTTGATGTACCTAAACATCCGCCAGTGAACTTTTAACAGTTTTTAGCAAGGTTTAAGCTCAAAGGAGCATTGGAAAAACAAAATGATTCCCACGGGATTATTAAAATCAATATCCACGCGAACGAAGTCGCGGGTATCCGCTCGTTATAGAATATAAATAGAAATCCGATATCAACTTGATTTAAGCAATTCAGTACAGTTTTACTGAGGCGTAAAATAATGTACATTTTAGGACTGCCAAAAGTTTATTCAGAATGTTTGGAACTTTGATTTATTGTGAAGTTAAAATATGTTGTGTTGAATTGTTGAGCATTTCATTGTGATTAATTTATGGTGGTTATAAATTATTTAGAAACATGTTATATAGCTATTGAAAGTTTTATATGTTTTGTTTGTTTATCTTAAAACGATTTAAGTAATACTGCGGTAGTTACAATGCAAAAATGGTAACAAGAAAGGATTTAGGTCCAGAAAAACTCCCAACATTATATTAAGAAAAAAGAAATAGGTAACATAAAGGAGTATTTTCTATCGTTTGCACAATTCATACATGCGACTAGTGCGCAAAAGAGACTATATATACTATAATATAATAAAGCGGAAGAGTTTGTTTGTTTGAACGCGCTAATCTTGGAAACTACTAGACCGATTTCAAAAATTCATTCACCGTTGGATATGTACGTGATCCTTGAGTGCTATAGGCTAGTATAATATATACATAGAGATGCATTTTCCAATGCAATGCGAGAAATCGATTAGTTTTCGAGATAAGCTTTTTTCTACAAAAAAAACTTCGGAAAAACTTTTACGTTCCCCAGCCATTTCGACACAATAATTCCGACTGGGGTTTGCTTAGTTGGACAAGTTCATTCAAGTTGTTACAAGTTGTTAGCTTCCGGATGAGATGCGACTTGTTTTGACTCTTTGAGCTGTACTGCTTGCACTAGTTACTGCTGTTACTTTTTACTGAAGATAAAATTATCTATGGCCAGGCCATCGAACTATTACGCTTAATACGGCAATTTAATATGTGTCTAACATTAAATTGCCGTATTAAGATGTCTGTGGCTACTTCTTTAAAATAATATAGTGTAAAATACGTTTAAGGTTTAACCTGAATTCTGAAGACCATTATTACTTATCATTATTACATAAGAGATTCTTTTTATAATATGGCAATCATTTATAATCAAATTATAAGTTAAGTTTAAGTAAAGCTATTAGTTAAGTGTAAGACAACCTACGACGTAGTTTGTCATAGCGCGCTGGCGTGCTGACGCTTGAATCCGCCAGATTATGTGTCATCACTCATGACAAGACACCCACAGTTATGTGTCTGCACCTTTAGTCATTTAAATTGCAAGTTCCTAGAAGTTATTCGCAATTCATGTCTTCGAATGAGATTGTGACTTGAGGACTAAGTTTTGTTAGTTATTACTGAGACTACATATATAACATGTAAAATAATATCAAGTTATTCAGTTTGACTATATCGTGCCATAGAAGCGCAGTAGTCTCTGACAATTTATACAAGATTTCCATGTTACCTACCGTCATACAAATATTATCTACACTCACTGGCGACAACAGTAAGTCGATGTGTCCTAACGAGGGGAAGTTTCGTCAAGTTGTTAGAACTTTGTTGCTTCGGAAGAGTTGTATGTTGTTTTGAGTCTTTGTGATGTTTCACCGTAATGCAACATAAGATTTCCATTCATTGAGATAAGTGTTTCGAAGGAGAGTGTTGCATTGTAATGCCACGAAAATTCAGTGAACATCAGTAATAATTATCTTCGTCATTAAAATTCAATTTGCTACTTACAATCCGTTCTAAGTTTTTGGGTAGTCCTACAATAATGTTCGTTTAAGGTGGAAACTAAATTTTACAAATGAGTAATCTTTGCTCTTTATATAGGAAATCTTTACTTCCCTAGATAACTAGTTAAACGTGGTTAAGACTAATCCATTAAGTTTTTAAAGTAGTTATCCGTCGGACTTTGATTTGTTTGTCGTCCCAAAACTTTTATTCTGCAAACTTGCTGTCATTGCAAAAACATTTAAAAATTTGAAATACAGTTTTTCTATTTTTTTACGTTAATTTTTATTTTAATGTAAATATATAAAATAATTTGGATGATCTTCTGTATTCTTGTTTAAGAAAAAACATATCACTCAAAATCACCTAAATTAATAAAAATGTCAGACAGTATTTATAATGTTATCTACATACGTAGTTATACATCTAATACCATCAAATTCTTTGAATCTCCTATAATATTCCGACGCATCTCATTTTCACGTTCCTGGGAAAATGTACGAATATTGGAATTTCGTACAATATTCAGTAATCATATACCTATATTCCAAGATAATGACGTCGGTGATATCGTACTTACGATGTACGGTGCAAATATTTTAGGTATCGCACCATTTTACAAACGGAAGCTGATTTTTTCTACAAATCGAAAAACATATTTCGAATATTTTGCGATCTAAACTTTTCTTATATGCTGATGTGAAATTAGAATGCTTTATGTAGTATGATGTAAAATAGGAACCGAATATGGTGATCATGAGCATTTACTTACTCCAAACTTCATACTGTAAAAGTTTATATGAATTTACGACCTTGTCCTTGATAAACCAAAGGGCAGCCTATGACAAATATTTTGATATCGTTCACAACTATGACTTGAACAAGTAAAGTCAAAATAAAGTTACACTGGAGTTCCAAATATATTATGTCGAGTTTCCGCTAAATTGCGGCAACCAGGGAAAGGCGTTCCTAGATCGTGTCTAAGTGAGACTAATGTTCTTACGAACACGACAAATTGGTACAAAAGACTCTTAAAATATTGATAGTCTTACGTGTGTTCTTAAGAGTTCTGTGCAGTTTTCTGCTCAGGATTTTCATAATATTGAAACTAACGACACAAAAAATCAAGACATCAATCTAGATTTCTAAAACGGTGATAAAACGTTAGTCTCCCTTGAGTGTCAGTTGTTATTTTTGTGATAATTAATCAATCATAAACTATTCATACCTCAAAAATATAACAGAACTCACAAAACACTCACACTAATGTGCAAGTGGCCAATTTATAATAAATTATAAAAATAATTATTAATAGTTTCGTATTAAAAACTTGTACAATTAAAATGTTGTTGGCCGCGACATCGTCAGACATACTTAGTTGTTGCATAATTCAGTGGTTATGCAATTCGTGTATTTAAATATTGTACTAAAATATTTTTATAATTAAGCAAGATGTTTTTTGTTGTTGATGTTACTTATCTCTGCAGTTTTAAACATCATATTGCGTGCGATTTTCGGAAAACTCCTTACCCCTATACCTATCCTTACCCCTATGTACCTTACTTCTATTTTTGAATCTTATTCGATGCGAAATATATTGTTATCAATCTGTAAATTAACCTGCTTATTTATTTTCGATCTATACATACATATAGGTTAGGGTGTCCCAAAAAAATCAAAGTCGTTTTTTTTTAACGCATACCCTCTTAATTTTTTACTTTTAGGTCAAAATAATTATAAATAAAATTTGAAGAAGGTAGGACCTCGGTAACCCGTGCCGACTTACATCAATAGATGCCAGTACTTGCTCTCTAAGGCTTACGCGACCTACCGTGTCGATGTGCTTGTGATTACTCGTTATTTAGTTAAGAACTCGCATCATTTCAATCAGTCAACATGTTAGTGCAATGACGCAGTTCTAAAAGGGGTATATTTTTAACTAGCTAATGCTCGTGACTTCGCTCGCGTGGACGTCATACAAACCGACTTGAGGGTGGAATTTTCAAAATTCCTGAAACACGTAATTCTTTATTTTTAACCGACACTACAAATACCGATTTTCATTGACATAACTTTAAAAATGACGAACTGCCATTGCATACGCCGCCGATGCGCTTCAATTAATAAAAATAAATGAGGATCTTTTTACAACGTCAAAGAGAACCAGGCCGACCTTGTCACTTAAACCCAAATGAAACGGTTAATTTTTCGGGATTTTTGCTTTCATTTTTCGAAGCTTCATCGATAATGAACCGTCTAACCACCGACCGTTCATCGTTCACAGGCACTGTGCCATAGCGAATATTATATCGTGCATCGTTCATCGCAAAAATGAACGATGGACGGGGCACCATCTAATTTATAGCAGGAGTGGATAACATATTGACTGATAGAGAGGACAGAGCACGCCTCAGAACTATCGAAGAAGAAAAACAACGTGCTAAATATTTGTCTGAGCCGACTCCTTCAACATCATCTTATGTACCGTTACAAGACGAGTCGTCTTCATCATCTTCTAATGAAAACTTAGATTTACAAGGAGGAAGTACCGAAGCTTGTCGAGAACACGCAATAAAGCAAAACACCTCTGCGTAGAAGTTTTATTACCCCAAAATTGGTAGCAGCGCTCGACATCACGTGTATTAATTCGTCTTAATTGGTATTTGAAGCAAAAATCAGTCAAGTAATTACAAGCCTTGATATTCCGCTCTTTAAAAAGTTCCGAGAAAACTGGAAAAGTAATTAATGCTGATAAAATACAGAACTATATAGAAAAACTTACATACTGCACCTGACGGACTCCGAAGCTATAGACTCCGTTGCTAGAGTTTTACTGAACTGAAAGTCCTTGTTCAACCGCCTTAAAATTGAAGACAGTTTTCTACATTAATGTCTTTGTGGTCAAATAATGCTTCGTTTCAAGAAGCCAGAAAAAAGTTTCGGCACTGAGGGACTAAAACGATGTAGCCGAAAGAGCGATTAACATAATGCAAGACTTTCATGGATTAATCACTTTTGAGGAGGAACAAAAACAATTTTTATTACGTTGCGTACCTACTTACAGGAACAACTATCCTGACTCTAAAAACAAACGTTAAAACGAAAATTTGTACAATAATAATATTTTATAATGTAAATGAGGAAATAATATACTATTTGGGCGTATTGCAGTTTTAATTAAGTAATAAAAATTAAGTTCTTAATTCTTCCTACACTAAGTCAGTACAAATTTTCATGTCAAAACTTTGGCATCAAGTCGGCACGGGTTATCGTTGTCCAATCGCAATAATATTTATTATTTGAGTCAATGAGGTCAATTCGAATAAAAATAGAGGGTATGCGTATTTGATTTCGCGAAAAAAAATTTTCCCCTTATGTCTTGGGACACCCTAATATAGGTATATTTTTTCTGTTTAGTAAATTATTCTGCGTCGTTGCATCAAGGCTTTGAGTTGCAGAACGCTTCTTTTCCTGTTACGGTTAATGCATACAATGCAAAGCTCCTATACTATGTGATGAAGTTCTTCAACCGATACTTATACGGACTTCCATACACCTGGATCCTGCTCTACTAGAATCCAGCATAGCTCTCTCCATCACCCGATGAGTGACTTTAAGCTTCTTTATAAAGCCCACAGTTAACGACCATATCATGGAATAATAATACACTACTATTAACAAAATCATGCTGTTATTAAAAAAATACCTAAAAAGGTATCTGTCTGTAAAGGTTGATATACAGGCGAAGATGGAAGATCTTACCCTTCTTCCTGTATACCAACCAACACAATTGAATTGTGTAGGTATATTATGATACATAAAAAAAACAACAACGTAATATTAGGAACAATAAAAACTATAATATATTTAATCTATTTTACTTTAACCTAAATATCACGAATTTCGACGCCTTAGGCATCGAATGTATAATGATTACCCAATTGGCCGCGACTTCAGTTTCAAGGTACGAATGCCGGCTATCTTTGATATTTAAAACATACTTTTGTCTTACAAAATAACTTGAAGCTATTTTAATTTTACGCCGGCAAAGGAACGTATATCAATTCATCGTACGGAACCTTTTCAAAGAATTTCTCTATGGTCCTGAGTGCTAATTCTACTGCGTAATCTACGATGGGTTTCCCGAACTCTTCGGCCACTGTCTTCCAATTGTCATTCAGGAATTTTAATACTGTGTCACCTGCAAAATAAACACCGTATTATTTTCATTCTCATTGAGAGAACTTTCCAGTCCGATGCCTAATTGAGAAATCCGAAAGCAATAAAAATAAGTGAAAAGTTCAAGACAACTAATTATAAGTTTGATTGGTTTTTTCTTAGTCTGATTTTCATTTATTTTATTCTGGTGTCGTTTCACAATTTGCTAGCCTAAGGTTCCAAACTTGTTCTCCTCAATCTATCTCCAAATTTTTTTCTAAAAAGCTTTCAATCCAATATTTTTAAGTGTTTTATAAGTATTTGTGTGAACTTTTATCTTTAAAATGGACAAAGAATTTATCAGTCATCTTACTATTTATAATATCTAAAAAAGTTACAAAAACGTTCGTATTACCGAATAGCAAATATTTAGATGTTTTGAAATAGAGCTATTTCCATTTCACTGTAATCTATGTGATGGTTTCATCTCACACCGTAAAGAAGAAAGACTAAGAAGAAGTTATAGTCAAACAAACTATCTTAATTTGATGATGATGATGATGGTGAGGAACAGTCTTATTCCAAAAAGCCTCATAATGCGACATCAGATGTAACGATAACTGGAAATCACACTTATGCACACGTATGCGTGTACGATTTATCATAACAGGAACTTTATAAAACACGTAAAACTACTGCTTTCTTTGCGACGTAAACTCGTTTATGCTGTTTTTTAACCCCCGACGCAAAAACGACGGGGTGTTATAAGTTTGACGTGTCTGTGTGTGTGTGTGTGTGTGTGTGTGTGTGTCTGTCTGTTCCCCTGTGGCGCTCAAACGGGTGGACCGATTTGAATGCGGTTTTTTTTGTTTGAAAGGTGAATTAGTCGAGAGTGTTCTTAGCTATGTTTGATGAAAATCGGTCCAAGATGGCCGCCGCTACAAAATGGCGGATGATATATTTTTTCACAACTCCCTTGATATGGGTATCAAATGAAAGGGCTTGACTAGTAGAATAGCACTATTGCAAATTCAAGATGGCCGCCGCCACTAAATGGCGAATGTCGGGGGTTTTTTAAATTTTCAATTTACACTTGTGTATTCCAACGTCTAGGAATCGCGTTACAGAGGTTCCCGCTGGGAGGTCGGTTTGCCCAAGCCTTTATAAGTAAACAAGTCAAGTAAATATACTCACTCAGTTCTTTGCTTTCTTTGAAGAGGTTCTTCAGATCGTAGTATACTCGGTCGCCGTAGTCGAAGGAATATTTGTAATTCTTAATAGCAAAGTAGTCCTTGCCTTGTTTATCTTTCACGTATTTAGTGTTAAAGTCCATTTTCATGCGCAGATTTGCTGAAAAACAAGTAATAGCAAAATACTTATTTTTGTATTCAAGGCAAGTAAATAGGCATATTAGAGGCAAGCGCGACTCATAATTGTTTTCTATTATGAATTGCAGTTTATTACAATTTACAAGTAGGTATATGCTTCACGTTGTACCATACATGATTGTCTGTTTTTGCAGATTATGTATAGCGAAATAAGTTTGTTTTTTCTCATTTATTACATAAAGAAAAATACTTTTTTTTAGGTCAATATGATTACAATTTATAAGTATATGCTTAATTAATTAATTAATTAATTAAGTACTCTTGTTACATGAAAAAACTGGGAGATATATACTAAGATATCATCGGCCAACCTGATGGCTGGTTTGCAACATTGATGAAAATTTTTGAAGTAAATTTATACACATTATTATTTATAGTTTATACACAGTAGAATTTAAAGAACTCAAAATAATAATTTGATATATCAACAAGTAACCTCATGATATATCAAATAGATTATTATTGAGTTCATTAAAATATGTACTATTAATGAGTAGGTGGGTGGGTCGACCGTTTGCCATCTTAATATTTTTCAAAACATAAAAAACTAATCTGAAACATCAGCTAAATATACCACACAATACAAACTGTTAAACAAACTTACTTTCTTTTGCTTAGTAAAAGTAAAAATGAAAAATATAATGATTTGTAATTAATGTTTAGTCTGGTAGGTATAAAATGATTTTCTTACTGAGTTTTATTTTGGCATCCCCTTCTCCATTGATTGGGAATAACAGAATTCTGCCCACTGCATCGTACTGGCCTTTGATAGTTAGGTTGCAATGGAATTCCAAAGCGAAATGTCTTTTCTCTAATTCGGAACTGAAACAAACGAATTTTAAGTGTTTTTTTTTTAACCCAACTACGGCAAAGCCAAAAGGAATGCTTGTGATTTTAGCAGTCTATGTATGTGTGTAGATTTTTGTTCCAACGTAGCGCCTAAACTAACTGGGCTGATTTTAATGAATGAGGTATCAATTGATGCGTTGTTATGGTCCGGGTGACTTAAGCTACATTTTATATGCAAAAAATCGAAAAGTGACGTTCGCGCGACTAAACTGGTATATTAAGTTTCAGATAGACATAACAGATGGCGCCACTAGCTTCTTGCCCCATGCTTTCGTCCATTATAAAATAAGGAATATATCAGTCACAATTAGGGCCGAAGGCACTTTTTCAGTATTTTTGCTATTTTAGCCTAGTTTGCGTTAATTTAGAGAAAAATAAAAATTACTACTTAATAAATTAACTATCCACCTAATCATTTAAAGTAAAACATTAAGAATTCAGTTCATATGAGCGTTGGGAAAAATTATAACAAGTTGAATTCCGCTTAATCGTTCATCTATTGGTATCGTCACCCTATATGTAATGAAATTTAATGCTCAACCTCAATAGCAAAAGCAGATAAGGCTCAATTAGTTGGTTTTGCTTGCTAACGTTTTCAGTCTTTTATCACGTGCGCACGTATTTTACTTCCAGATTTTCATTTAAATATTCTGTTATAGACTGAGTTTTTGTAAAATGTGGTCCAGAGGAAAGAAGATTAGTAATAAATAATAGTGCAAGGTAGCTATGTATGCTAATTGCGTATGTAATTTTGAGTATTTTTTTCGGTGCATAAAAACACAGTGACAGATAACTACTTCAACATCATACTGTCGTCGCAGATGTGCACGAAACTAATGAAAGTGATAATTTTTCTGGGTCATCAACCAGTATTAAAAGTCTGAATGTTGAATGAATGAACGTGCCGGTAACGAAATCGAGATGGACATGGAAAACTTGTTCAGCGATGTATCTTATAACCAAGATCCAACCTATTTACCTTCCCCCAGCCACCACATGGACCAAGATGGTGACGTAGTTACTCTTCGAAATTTATTTGGAAAAGATTTGCAGCCAGCTATGCAATGATGGAGTCCCTACAGAATTTTTGAAGATTATCTAAAGCCAAATAATGATAAAGTCGATGATTTATTAGACCAAGATATTCAATTGCTACAGGAAAAAAAAACAGAAACAAAAAGACTCGGCTATAATTGCTAAATTTATATTAGAGGAAACTTTATATAAAATGTAGGAAAAGGTTAAACTGATGAAAAGGCGGAGAAAAACAAATCACACATATTGGGCAGTAAATGTAGCAAAAAGAAGATGAGATGATGGTTTACCCTGTAAGTCTCGCTCTAAAGATCGGCCAGCAAGAATCCAAAGGACATAAACTATTCTGAATGTTTAATTTTGTTTCTAGTATTAGCAAATACTAATCGGATCGGAACAAATAGAATGAAGAGAATGCTAGAAACAAAATATGTCGACATTGCTGCAATCTTGATTTCGTGGATACCTAAAACAAATTTAATTCTTATCCATGTTTCTGCAGAGCGTCCTAAGCAAGTATTTGCTGTGAAATAAGAGCTTACGCAGAAAACAATGGGCCTCATAAGAAGGCTCAGGGTCACTCAGCGGGCGATGGAGAGAGCTATGCTCGGAGTATCCCTGTGGGATCAAATCAGATACAAGGAGATCCGCAGGAGAACCAGATTTACCGATATAACTCATCGAGTCGCGAAACTGAAGTGGCAATGGGCGCGCACATTTCTAGAAGAACCAACGGACGTTGGGGTCCCAAGGTGCTTGAATGGCGACCTCGCACCAGTAAATGAAGCGTAGGTAGACCCGCCACTCGATGGACAGACGATCTCAAGCGAGTCCGCTGGAATCAGGTGGCACAAGATCGTGTTCTGTGGCAATACTTGCAAGAGACCTATGTCCAACAGTGGACGTCTATTGGTTGAGACGACGACGCAGAAAAATGCGACTTTACAAACAATGACGTAAAAGTGTAAGTTTGTCAAAAGTTTTATACCAAAACTCTTAACATTGCAGTCTGACGCTTTAAAAAAATGCAATAGTTCTGGTAATTTTAATGCAGTTGATAATAAAGGAAAACGTAAGCCAGATAACAAAACTAAGCCGATCTTGGAAAATATTCGTCGCCACCCGACGGTGATTAGTGTTACTGAAGAAGTTAAAGAGGAGGACGTTTTTTTCGAGGACATTATGTGATTTTCTATAATTTTTATATTTTAATTACCATTGTATCTGCACAATAAAGCTTTAAATAGCTTTATCGTGAAGATACAATGGTAATTAAAATATATAATAATAAAAGTATCACTTATTTGTTTTTTTAATGCAGTAATTTCCAGAATATTTACAGGTAAAAACGGATAACTTTGAGTAATTTAGTATTTTGCCGTCTTAAATACAAGATTATTTCAATTTTTTTTACATAAACTAATTTAAATGTCATACAATGATTCCTTTTAATATACCAGGTATTAATACTTTGTGTTATAAGGGATTTACAGCTTATTTACGAATTTCAGGTAAAACCAAATAACTGCACTACCTTTACAGTAACTTTCCTTTTTTCTTCACTTTTTATGACAATTATTATATCAATTAATATATCGAATACTTTTTGGATAACATACCCAACTACAAGTACTGATATTATGTTGTTACTATGCTTTACCGTTAAACTATGATTATTCAAAACTTAAAATGCTGTTTTCTCAGAATGACAATGTGCACTTATCCGTTTCTGCCAGTATACCCTCGACATATATCTATTTACTTATTATTCGCCTGTGCATCTGCAGGTACATAGGTAGGTACTCCTGTTTATTTAGTGTCAGGTGTCTAATGATATTATTGTGAAAACCTGTAGTTAGCTTTAAGTTACCTAAAATTAATACTATGTAGAACAATAAGCTGTTGGTTTTCCTTAATAAATAAAATGAAATAAAATAAAATATAAATGAAAAATATTCTATATCTATTTCACCTCATATTGTATTATGTTATTAAATGATTACTCAAGACTGTGATAATAAAATAAAAAAGCTGTGATAGCCTAGTGGTTAGAACGACCGACTTCTAATCGGAGGTCGTGGGTTCGATCCCGGGCACGCACCTCTAACTTTTTTGAGTTATGTGCGTTTTAAGTATTTACCTAAATATCACTTGCTTTAACGGTGAAGGAAAACATCGTGAGGAAACCTGCATGCCTGAGAGTTCCCCATAACGTTCTCAAAGGTGTGTGAAGTCTGCCAATCCGCTTGGCCAGCGTGGTATACTATGGCCAAAACCCTTCTCACTCTGAGAGGAGACCCGTGCTCTGTAGTGAGCCCGTGATGGGTTGATCATGATGATGATGATGATGACTCAAGACCAGTTTATAAAAAGAGCTATAATTAGAATGGTATGAGTGAGGTCAAGAGCAGCTAACTCGGGAAAAAATAGTACCTACTGTAAGTAAATATGCAGTAGCTTAACATAAATTATAATTGTGGGAATTAATTTTAATTAAGACGAACAACACAGTTAAAAAATGTATTTCGCAACAGTTGTTGTGAGACACCTAGTTGTTATATCAATAATTATGTTGTGCGACTCAGCACGGGTATAAAGGCCTCAGAATTATGTAAGTAATGTGTTAGTCCATTGAAATGTTACAATTTAAGGACCGAATATTGCATTTTTTAGAGGACGCAATTTTATTTTTGGGACATGTGGGGGGGGGGTCAATAGAAGCTTAACCTCAAGCCTCAAGGTCGCCACGCTTGTCCCCCGGCCGCCATCTTGGAAAAAGGGGTGAACACACTTTTTTTGCGATATCTCGGAAACTATGCGTCTTACAAAAAATTCGTAAAGACATAATTTGTAGCAAATTGTTTTGCCTACTTAATAATGTTTATACAACTTTTTGCCCTTATCTTTTTGCCCTAATTTTGACATTTTGCGTCCTCTAAAAAAATGCAAAGCTCATGTAACATCAATGCTGGACTATGTCAAGACTTGGAAAACTGATTTCTCGCACACCTTGTCACATTATTATTAATTATTTTTTATTTATTTTATTAAATATGTATTTAAATTCGATTGTTATCTACATACCTATGGAATACTATTATTTTACATGCCAAAGGGTAAAAACGGAGCCCTATTAATGTCACTCTGCTGTCTGTCTGTCTGTCCGTCCGTCCGCCGGTCACAGGTCTCTAGCTTGTAGATAAAATGAATTACAAACCTGTAATTTGGTATTTGGTGTAAAACGTTGACCCAAGACCAAATATTGAATTATATTATTTTTCAGGGAGGCTCCCATAGGTAGGTACATGAAAAAGGAGCCAGAAAAAAAAATACCCTAGCTTGTGGGGTATCATTTTTTAGAGCTTATTGAGTAGAGTACGAAAATATTTTTTTTTTATTATTTGCTTAAAAATAAGGAAATGGAGGGCCATCACAGTTTTCAGTTTTAGACCATTTTTGACTAAAAAAACAAAACTAAACCAGTTAGGAATATGAAATTTCGGTAAGTATATTATGTACTGAAATATACTGGTGAAAGCAACGATTAGTAGATAAAGTAGTTTGTATGCTGTGACCAAAACAAACGGACAGTTTTTGGGTTTTTCTTTCACGGTTTGTCTCGATGTCTAGCTCGGAAATGAAATATTTCTTACACCCAAAATATTATGTTGTTCATAATAATTATGCACGGAACCCTAAAAGAGCGAGGCCCAACTCGCACTTGGTTGATTTTTTAGTGTGTGTGTAATGTTCGAAAAGAAAATATTTCTTGAAATCATAGGCAGACATTTCAATTAGGTGTATTATTAGGTACTAGCGGTCCGCCCCGGCTTCGCCCGTGATACATATATAGCCTATAGCACGTACTTACATATCCAACGGTGAAAGAATTTTTGAAATCGGTCTAGTAGTTCCTGAGATTAGCGCGTTCAAACAAACAAACTCTTCCGCTTTATTATATTAGTATAGATAGTACAGATATTTAACTGACTTCCAAAAAATAAGAAAGTTCTCAGTTCTGCGCGTATTTTTATAAAAAGTGACGATTATTTTAACCGCCCGAAAAATCCATCAAATTATTAATTTATTTAAATCATGTCTATTTGTGGTTGGAAGAAATTAGGTCTGCCAACGCATTTGGATTCACTGGCTGTTCTTGCTTTCAATGACAATTTCAACACTATGATGATTATCTGTATACTCATACGCCTATTGACTAGTAATTAAATGTTTGGTATGCAGTTCAATTACTGATACTTAGTTTTAAAATTTAACTGTTACCTAGTAAGATTATCAAGTGGAAATATTATCCCACACATTTTTTGTCAAATCGTCAGTTTTGCTAACCTTTAACTAATATTTAAATGAAAATTTCATTAAATATTAAACTGTACCATTTAATGGTACAGTTTAATAAATTTAATAATAATTTTTCCTTGTCGGCTACCATCAATACTTAAAAAAAGTCCTAAAATTAAAAAAAAACATTTACTCACATACTGACTCACTACCGTCAAGACCAAACCCTTGGACCAAGGAAGCTGAAAGTTCCTTTTTAACCCCCGACGCAAAAACGACGGGGTGTTATAAGTTATAAGACATAAGGTATAAGACACACACACAGAGACACGTCAGTCTGTGAGTGGGTGTGTGTGTGTGTTTGTGTGTGTGTGTGTCTGTCTGTTCCCCTGTGACGCTCAAACGGGTGTACCAATTTGAATGCGGTTTTTTTTGTTTGAAAGGTGAATTAGTCGAGAGTGTTGTTAGCTATATTTGATGAAAATCGATCCAAGATGGCCGCCGCTACAAAATGGCGGATTACATATTTTATCACAACTCCCTTAATATGGGTATCAAATGAAAGGGCTTGACTAGTAAAATAGCATTATGCAAATCCAAGATGGCCGCCGCCACAAAATGGCGAATGTCGGGGTTTTTTTAAATTTTTAATTTATACTTGTATAATGTAGAAAAGGAGTCATGGCCGAATTTTTAGAAATTCCACGGACAGGTAATTTCTCCTCACGAGCGAATGCGTGGGGCATTGTTAGGTTTTGATATTCTTAATATTATATTGCTTTCAATTAATTAGTATATGTAGGTAGTTAACTATGTCAATTGTCAAAAAGGAATATGCAAAGTCCAACGTGCAACTCATACGAGTTTCAGGACATGAAGCTATACAAGATAAAGTTCGTAAACTAAAACCCGACTACACTTAATCTAAAATAATTAATTTAATATAAAATAATAATTTTGTGTCCAGAAAGCGCGGGGCAATCAGCTAGTGGCGCCATCTGTTATGTCTACCAGAAACTAATTTGATAATCTAGAAAGCCGCGCGAAGGTCACTTCTCGATTTTTTTTTCTTAAATAAAATGTATCTTGTCACCCGGACCATAACAACGAATTAATAGATACCTCATTCATCAACATCGGTCCAGTAGTTTAGTCGCTACAGTGGTACACACAGAATCTCATACAAAAATCGGACACAAACATACATACATACATACATAGACTGCTAAAATCATAACCCTTCCTTTTGGCTTTGCCGTAGTCGGGTAAAAATGCCTTTATCTATCTGTAAACTACTTGAAAAATCCTATTCAACAAAAAATTAAGCCTTGCAAATTCTACCTGCAATTCCCAACGGCATGCAACCCGATTCCCAGGTCATGCATATCGTTCTATTGGCATTTCAATCCGATCCAATTAGTGCCGTTAAATCAGTAACCCACATCACGCGTCAGTTGTCTTAATCTGTCAAAATTAAGTGCTTATCCGTCGAATTCGATTGACAGATTTCAACTAGGGTCTTCCTCAACGTTAATTCATTTTTATGTCGATTTCCGCACGCCTTTAGCATCACAAGGCTAAGGTTAAGTGACAAGATTCTTTACCATATTTACAGATAAGTTATTTTACAGATAAGGGATATCTTGGCGAGGTAGCTCTTGACTACGATCTGAGTATTAAGTGAGGATATAGTCTAATATGGAGTATAGAGGGTTAATCGGTTACTACGCGGAACCGTATCGGAAACAATCACTTTGCGGTACGTTTGTGGCGATAGGGTAGCTGTCATAATCTTAATCTCAAAAATAAAGATAAACTTGAGTTGAGAGTAAGGCTGCGAAAATCTGGAAATTAATTTGTGTACGTAGTTTTAGTTTTATGTTTTCGTATTTAATTAAGTATCTCCATTACCTCACTTCTGTGTACTCAAAGTTGAATAGTTAGTTTTAGTTTTAAGTTTCCGTAAGTAATTATCACCATTGCCTGTTCCTAAATTGACGTTCAAAAATTGTATAGTGTAGTTATCACGGTAGTTATCAATTTTGAATAAAGTTTATTTGACGTTGACTTTGTCTTATATATTTACTAGCGGACCCGGCAGACGTCGTCCTGCCCGCTATTAGCGCCACCTACCGGGTCCAATTTTTCTACTTACAAACCTTCCTCTTGAATCACTCTATCTATTAAAAAAAACCGCATCAAAATCTGTTGTGTAGTTTTAAAGATTTAAGCATACATAGGGACATAGGGACATAGGGACATAGGGACATAAGGACATAGGGACATAGGGACAGAGAAAGCGACTTTGTTTTATACTATGTAGTGATTTATTATAAACTTTATTTTTTTAATCAAATAAACTTTATTCAAAATTGGTACACTGTACACTTTTTGAACGTCAATTTAGGAACAGGCAATGGTGATAATCACTTACGAAAACTTAAAACTAAAACTAACTATTCAACTTTGAGTCAACTTTGAGTCGCACGACACTGCTCTCGGTTCGAAAATTAAATATACCTACGTAGGTACATAACATTAGTTCCGCTCGCGTGGAGTCTTGGAGCAAATTATAAAACTTATGAGATACGAATAACCACGGTTGATTGCCACTTCAGGTAACATAATGACTGCCTCGTTTTTTGCTGCCCGTCTGCTTAGCTGCCTGGCTGTTCGCGTTGGAATGAATTCAATACCTACTCGTAGGACCATTCCACGTGGGCAAGACTGTCAAGCTTAGATCTTATATAAATATAAAAATCATTGGTTCTCTGTAAATGCACAGTTAAACTAACTATTCATCGGATTATGACGACACTTTGATGAATTGTTCTGCATACATCCGCGAAGGATTCTATTCCAAAAAATCTATATAAAAATGAATGTTTGTTTGTTTGTCCCCTACGCATTCCTAAACCATACTTTGCGTGGCATCGCAACGCATGCCCGAACCAACTAAAGTTAGCTTCGTAACACTCACCTAACATTATCGACAATGCATTTCCTGAAGCCCGTAACTTTTCCCTTGTAAAATGTGACCTTGAGTCCGGTGAGCGGTATCGACAGCTGCTCGATCACAAAAGGGTCCAAGGGAGGCACGTTGAGCCAGCCTCAATATCAGTGTTTGTCTATATGTCCTCTATGCACTGATAAATTATTCATCCGATTATGATGAAACTTTGGAGAATTGTTCTGCATACGACCGCGAAGGATTATGTCCCAAAAAATCTATATAAAACCGAATGTTTGTTTGTTTGTCCCCTACGCATTCCTAAACCATACTTTGCGTGGCATTGCAACGCATGCCCGAACCAGCTAAAGTTAGCTTCGTAACACTCACATAACATTATCGACAATGCATTTCCTGAAGCCCGTAACTTTTCCCTTGTAAAACGTGACCTTGAGTCCGGTGAGCGGTATCGACAGCTGCTCGATCACAAAAGGGTCCAAGGGAGGCACGTAGAGCCAGCCTCAATATCAGTGTTTGTCTATATGTCCTCTATGCACTGATAAATTATTCATCCGAATATGATGAAACTTTGGCGAATGTTCTGCATACGACCGCGAAGGATTCTGTCCCAAAAAATCTATATAAAACCGAATGTTTGTTTGTTTGTCCCCTACGCATTCCTAAACCATACTTTGCGTGGCATTGCAACGCATGCCCGAACCAGCTAAAGTTAGCTTCGTAACACTCACATAACATTATCGACAATGCATTTCCTGAAGCCCGTAACTTTTCCCTTGTAAAACGTGACCTTGAGTCCGGTGAGCGGTATCGACAGCTGCTCGATCACAAAAGGGTCCAAGGAAGGCACGTTGAGGCTGGGAATGCCCTTCACGAACTCCGGAATAGCGTCTTGTGTTGCTTTTATGAGACACTCGCTTGTGGTCGCGTTGCAAGGGTGGATGTAGTCGGCTAGAAATGAAAAGAGTTTTCTTCAATATAAATTTCGAATTTTACCCTTAAGTAGGTAGGTACATATGTACGTTTGTATGGGATGTGCTTTTTTTTATTCAACTACAAGTTAGCCCTTGACTGCAATCTCACATCTAAGTGATGGAGTCTAAGATGGAAGCAGGCTAACTTGGAAGAGGTATGTATACCTACCCCTGATCGGTTTCTACACGGCATCGTACCGGAACGCTAAATCACTTGGCGGCACGGATTTGCCGGTAGGGTGGTAACCAGCCACGGCTAAGCCTCCCACCAGACCAGACCAGAGACAATTTAGAAATCATAAAATCCCAAATTGCCCCTGCCGAGAATCCGGCTTGAACCCGGGACCTCCCACTTATAAGAGGAGCAGTAAGGTTATTAATACTGATTGTGCTGAAACTTTGCGCACTTTTCCGGTTGTGTTTACAGTGAGATTATATAATTAATTTTATTATTACTTAGACATAAATATTGATTTTATATTATATTTTATTATTATTACATGATGATGACATACGGATCCGAGACATGGTCGGCTAACTATGGGCCTTATAAGAAAGCTCAGAGTCGCTCAGAGAGCGATGGAGAGAGCTATGCTCGGCGTTTCTCTACACGATCAAATCAGAAATGAGGAGATCCGTAGAAGAACCAAAGTCACCGACATAGCTCAGCGGGTTGCGAAACTGAAGTGGCATAGTTCGGAGAACCGATGGACGATGGGGTCCCAAGGTGCTGGAGTGGCGACCTCGCACCGGGAAGCGCAGTGTTGGTAGACCCCCCACTAGGTGGACCGACGACATCAAACGAGTCGCAGGAAGCCGCTGGATACAAGCGGCACAAGACCGTGGCATGTGGAAGTCCCTTCAAGAGACCTATGTCCAGCAGTGGACGTCAATCGGTTGACAACGACGACGACGACGAGACATAAATATTAAGAAGAATAAAAATTTATGTACCTACTCAAATGTCCTTTTTAAAGAATTGTCAACGCGACTAAGAAGTCTACAGTCTACTGGCAAACCCAAGAGTCAAGGTGAAGGCTAACCTAAGACTACACAAAATAACGCTACGCAACTGCCAGCATTTCAGACACACCTACCTTGATGCAATCACAACTAATATCTATAATATACCTAATGGTCTAAGATCCCGCTATACAACGACCTTCACCGAGATGTTTATTTGATGAAACCTATTTTATATTTAATTTAACATGTCAATAAATATATTGCATATGGGTTGCCTAACAAATTTCAGTCCAGGATATGATTAGTTAATAAATAAAAAATATTTTTTTTTTAACATTTCACCGGTTTGATTATTAGACAAATTCTATACCAATCGAAAGTATGATGCCCATAGAATATGCTCTCATTAGAATATGGTCACAACTCTCGGGTAGCCAGGTGTAAACAGGTAAATCGATACTAGCATTTTGCACCGGTCTGATTATTGAATTAAAATTAAATGAAAATAAAGATGATTTCATTATGAATTTGTCTAATAATCAAACCAGTGAAATGTTTAAAAAACATTTTTTTTTCAATTATTAATTAATCATATCCTGGACTGGAATTTGTTAGGCAACCCATATGCAATATATTTATTGACGTATTAAATTAAATATAAAATACATACGTTTCATCAAATAAGCATCTCGGTGAAGGTCGTTGTATGGCGGGATCCTATACTATAACGCACAAAGTATTGTCGTTATTACAAAAGTGTATACCTATTTGTTTTTTTGTTCTTTCCCGAGAATACAAAGTATTCCCTTGGGATTTCAAAAAGTACCACCTAAATCTACTTTATGAAAGTTTACTATAAGATATCTTTCGATTTGCTTTTTGTGTTTAGGATTTTAAGTTTTATTAATATTATATTTATTTTGGTTATTATTGGGTATTTGATATAAGTAATTTTATATTTTACTGATTATGATGCCCACGTATTCATTTGCGTGGATTTAGGTTTTTTATAAATCCCACGGGAACTATGCTTTTCCAGGATAAAAAGTAGCCTATGTCCGTCCCCGGGATGTGAGCTAACTCTGTACCTTTCATCCAAATAGGTTACACTGTTGAGCCGTGAAAATTTTCCAGACAGACAGACACACACTTTTGCATTTATAATATCAGTATGGACTTCTGGCCGTTCTTGTATAACAGTTTACTATATACTTAAGCCTTGCTTTGCAATATAATATGTAGAAGCAACATAATAATTGCATTATCTACCCTCACGTTGAACGCACCACATTGTTCAAGCATAGGTGAAAATCTTACAGGCTTCTCGTGAAATTGGTATCCGATAATTGCATTTTGAATCCTTCCTTGTATGCAGATACAGTCATTATTATCATCTGTTAGCTCTTATTTCATAAGAAATAGAGTCTAAAATAAACGGTGGATTTTAAGCTTCGTGGTTTGCCATACACAGGTTACAATATAATAACGTACATATTATTATCGTGCTTGCATTGATTGAAAATTATAGATTCAATATAATAATGCATAGAAACACAAAAAGCACGTCTAGTGAACCATGTGTACATTCATAAAACTCCTAAACTACTTACGAAACCCTAGTCAGTGCATTCCAATTAAGTTTTGCATCGATATAATAAATTATATAAAATTATGCCCCACAATATGTCAGGGATGCTCATAGAATAATGTGTGTGCATACTCATTAATTATTTATTATTATATTTATAGAACAGTATAATATTACCTATAATTATATAACTCTTTACAGGTAAAGGACAGTGTTAAAGGTCCATCAATTTATAACTTTGTTTCATGTTTATGTTAGGTACATGTATTATGCATAAAATATAGTTTACTATTATTAGCTGGTTTATATTCTTGTAATAATACGGTTCTGTTTTATACTTTTAACATATAATTATATTATATAAACAGTACTTACGGCAAATCACCACAAATCCGCTCTACCAAGAGTGTTAGAAAAAAGAAGTAGGTATAATCCTAACCCCGATATGATTTAAATTGCTAAAATTAAAAAAAAAATGTTTTTTTTATGTATAATGAAACTATTTTTTAAATTGTGAAAAGACAGCCTTTATTACTATAAGTATGTCAAGGATCATAATTTAACTTTGAAAAAAAAAACTAAACTAAAACATTTATTGTAATTTAGTGTATAAAATTGTAAGTACGAAGTAGTGGAACATAATATTATTTAGGATCGATTTTCTTTTGATAAGTAGATAAATCTCAGAAAAATGCTACATTTAAAATAAATGATTTTATAGAACACTAGCTGATTCCCGCGACTTCGTTCGCGTCGATATAGGTTTTTATATAGGACTAGTGGACACTGGTTTTTTAAAATCCCGTGAGAATCATTTTGTTCTTCCTAAGCTCCTTTGAGCTCATACCTTGCTAAAAACTGTTAAAAGTTCACTGGCTGATGGTAAGGTAGATCAAAATGAAAACATCCGCCAGTGAAAGTCGCATCAAAATCGATCCAGCCTTTCAGAGATTAGCCAGTAATCTTTAAAGTATTTATTTTCTAACAAAAAAATAATGAATGAAATCCGAATTACAGCTAAGTACACATTTTGACTTTCATCCCCTCTCCCAAGGGAACCGTGCTGAATTTCGGGATAAAAAGTATCCTATATGTTACTCCGAGTTTCATTTCAATCCATTCAGTAGTTTTTGCGTGATGCGCGCGCACAAACATACAGACAAACAGATAAACAGACAAAAATTTCAAAAATAGCTTTTTACGTTCTATTACTTATCCCTAACATCCCCCAGTCATTATTTTGCAAAAATCTTTAATGTACAGATACGGCAAGTCTACGATTTTATTATATGTATAGAATAGATATAGATGTATAGAAGATAGATAGATTTATACAGCATGGGTTTACTTATTTTTATTTTATGTGTATATTAAGCTTGGGTATTCTGGCAGCAGAATTTACACAGTGCAGGATCTGAAGGCAATAAGAAACCTATTTTTTTTACTGCCCTAAGATTCCGTCAAGATTTTCACATGATTGTGGCAAATCCGTTATAGGTACTATTGTTCGACTAACATGTGCCATCAAATTACCATAATAGCTTAAATGAGGGGGAGTGTTTCCTATGCATAGTAGATGATAATATTATGTAATTGTGCCAAGATTTTAGTTTTTGCCACTTCATGGACAAACAAAACTTTAACTAAACTACATAGGTTACTGATACTAATTTGGAAGTACACAATGGAGCCTATTTTGTTTAAGGGACCGTTCAGATAGACCGGCGCGGAGAGCAGAGCAAATTTTAATCGCATTTAAAATAGAATCTTAAGCCATTGAAATAAGGTTTATATTTACATTTTATCTCTTTTATGATAAGAGGATGCTCGAGGATGCTCCCAAAAGAGATAAAATGTAAAAATAAACCTTATTTCAATGCCATAAGATTCTATTTTAAATGCGATTAAAATTTGCTCTGCTCTCCGCGCCGGTCTATCTGAACGGTCCCTTACACAATCTCTAAAATATATTACCTATGTATATTCCTATCTCTTTCACAATGCTCCCTGCGAAAAGGATAGCACTATTTTTAAACTCGTCAATTTAGTTTAAGTTTAGAGATTGTGTACTACATATGTATTTACTAGAACTAGATGATGCCCACGGCTTCGCCCGTGTGGATTTAGGTTTTTAAAAAACCCGTAGGAACTTTTGATTTTCCAGAACATAAAGTAGCCCCTATCTGTAGTAACCCGTCCCCAAAACGGAAAAATCCCGTCGTATCCCCACGATATCGGAATGCAATTCCTTACAGCATCAGGGTTGAGGAGTTGGGTATGTATCTACTCAAGTTCATTCAACGATAAAGTCTTTAATTGGCACCCCCAATATCAATTCAAATAACCGACAGTTTCTAAATCCTATTACTTTTGGGGATTTGGTCCCCTACAGCATCAGGATTGAGGAGTTGGAATCCAAATTTTTTATAGGACAGTGACATAATGTTTCTCTGTCAATTAAAAAAAATATTACGCAAATCGGTTTAGAAATCTCGGAGATACATAGGTAGAAAAACACAACTCCTCGTTTTTTGAAAGTCGGGAAGATTAGCCCGTTCAAACAGACAGACAAAAATTTTAAAAACGTATGATTCGGTTATGGTAAAGTTCAAATAATCGTATGAGCTTTATATGAGGTAGTTATTTCGAAATTACAGACAGACACTTAAATTTTATTTATAAGTAACTAGAGAATACCCGCGGCTTCGCCCGCGAGAATTTTGGTTTTTCACAAATCCCGAGGGAGTCGTGGATTTCCGGTTCCCATTCCCGCTCCCTTTTCTAACCTTTACACCTACTTTCAAGGAAGTTTGCTATAGTAATCTACCTATAGTTGTAGCTAGAAATTTCGGTTTTTTTCAAAATCCCGTGGGAACTGTAGATTTTTCCGGGATAAAAAGTAGCCTATGTTTTAAGTCAGGGTATAATCTATCTCCTTTCAAAATTTCAGCCAAATCGGTTTAGTAATTGCGGCGTGATTGAGTAACAAACATCCAAACATCCAAACATCTAAACATCCAAACATCCACACTTTCATATTTATGATATTAGTAGGATAGTAGGAGGATTAGTAGGATAGTAGGATTAGTAGGATTGGTATTGTGATTATGTGTGATAGCTTCTGCCCGCAGCTTCGCTCGCGTAAATTTCGGTTTTGAACAAATCCCGAGGGAATCGTTGATTCCCGGTTCCCGTTCCCGATCCCTTTTCCAACCTTTATACTTTCTATCAAGGAAGTTCGCTATAATAATCTACCTATAGTTGTAGATATAGACTTCGGGTTTTTCAAAATCCCATGGGAACTGTGCATTTTTTCCAGGATAAAAAGTAGCCTATGTGTTGCCAATGCATGCAACACAGCAAACTATTGCAATAATGTGTTATGTGAACGTGATTTACCTAAGAACAGTCAGCGCCCTCTATGGCGTTTTTGGAAGATTATATCTATTTTAGTCCCACAGGAATACTTTTCCGGGATAAAAAGTAGCCTATGTTTTAAGTCAGGGCATAAGCTATCTCCATTCAAAATTTCAGCCAAATCGGTTCAGTAGTTGCGGCGTGATTGAGTAACAAACATCCAAACATCCAAACATACAAACATACAAACATACAAACATCTAAACATCCAAACATCCACACTTTCACATTTATAATATTAGTAGGATTAGTATAGATTAGCCACAATCTAGGCCACAATATCTAAACTATTAAACTGACAGGTCTAAAACAATGTTACCCTTTCACAAGTTTCCTGCAGAAAAGGACAGCATTACATTTAGAGCTGCCAGTTAAAAAAAATGTTTTTAATTATAATTAATTATTATTCTTATTTTTGATGTACGATAAAAACTTACAAAACCCTTCTTTATGCAGGTTCTGATATACACTTGACCAGTTATATAGAAATATTTGTTATGTAACTTTGATTTGAATGAATAATGTCTTGTCGTTCAAGGTTAATTTTATTTATTTAAGTACATATTATGTATTTCATTCAGAGAGCGACGCGACGGTGAAAAAGTTAATTCCTCAGTAATGTATGTAAATTTTATGCATTTTGCCAAAGTAAAAAGAGTCAAGGTCCCTTTTATTTTAAATCGATTTATTATATTTGTACAAGCTCTTGCCTTTGGATTCGCCTGCGTGTAATTCATAACACTGTTATCTTGGGTTTTAATAGACTGATTTTGATAAAAACTGGACCGAATGAGATGTCTGTCCATTATTCAAAAGAATAAAAGATTCTTTTGAATAATGGACAGACATCTCATTCGGTCCAGTGGATTAATAGTATTTGATCACAAAGATACCAGCAAACAACATTATTACAAACTTTTTATTCTGATTTTTACCCGACTACGGCAAAGCCAACAGGAAGGGTTAAGATTTTTGCAGTCTATAAAAAAATTGGTTTTCTCGTCGAAACGAACCTACTCACGAAAATTCAGCTTGTTATTAATCACTAAAAATTTTTTTCCAGGGCTGCCTGACTAAATGATATAAGCCGCATTGTTGTGGGCCTCGAAAATCACGAAATCACGATAAATCACGAAAAAATTGAAAAGTTTCGATGTATGAAAATGCTTAGTAGTCCAGTCATTATAGTAAGTTCACCTCGGAATTCGAGATACCCAGCTGTAAGTCTGTAAATACTTGTATATTGACACCCTAAAAGTTGTCTCAAAACCTACATATGGTAGGGTGTACGCAAGGACAAAGGTCACAAAAATCGTTTTTTTGCGCTTTTTTTGTAAATATCTCATTTCCTATGGGTTTTTTTGCTATTTGTATTTATTATCAATATTGTTGAATACAAAATTCTCTACAAATTTTAATTAAAACAATTTTTATACGTTGAACCGTTTTCGAGATAGAGGGCGGAGAGCGCGGTCTTAAATGACTGGGCTATAGTAAAATAGACAGCGTATAAATAAATATCTTTGATCACGTATAGCTCACCCGTGTGCTATCTGCTGTACGTATGTATATGTAGATAATATGTATACTATTTTTTAACCCCCGACGCAAAAACGACGGGGTGTTATAAGTTTGACGTGTCTGTGTGTGTGTGTGTGTGTGTGTGTGTGTGTGTGTGTGTGTGTGTGTGTGTGTGTGTGTGTCTGTCTGTTCCCCTGTGGCGCTCAAACGGGTGGACCGATTTGAATGCGGTTTTTTTTGTTTGAAAGGTGAATTAGTCGAGAGTGTTCTTAGCTATGTTTGATGAAAATCGGTCCAAGATGGCCGCCGCTACAAAATGGCGGATGATATATTTTTTCACAACTCCCTTGATAATTGATATGGGTATCAAATGAAAGGGCTTGACTAGTAGAATAGCACTATTGCAAATTCAAGATGGCCGCCGCCACTAAATGGCGAATGTCGGGGGTTTTTTAAATTTTCAATTTACACTTGTTTACAGAATATGTTTGAGTTAGGTACTTTTGCATTTATAATATAGTATGGATCATAAAAAAATATTCTGAATTTTAATTCACCGCTTAATTTAATTAAACCTCACAGGTAAAACAATAATAATAACAACTCTTACGAAATCCTAAAGGTCAAAGACAAGTTTGACATTACGTTCATTTATCGAAATTTATGATGCACGTTAAAATTTAAATATTTTGTAAATTTTTTGAAGTTCTAGAAAATATGATAATATGCAAACTGATTTCGTATTCAAATACGATGCATTCATTCAGAGGCGATAATATAAAAAAATTGAATAAAAAAAATTATGACGTCTATAAAAACTAAAAACACACAATAATAAATAAATAACACTTTAACGAACACATAATAAATAAATATTACTTACATTATCTATATATTTTTGGTATTTTTGTCTGTTTGTCTGTACGTTTGTGCGCGCACCACGCAAAAACTACTGAATGGATTGAAATGAAATTTGGCAAGATTTAAGTTCATACTACGGAGTAACATATAGGATACTTTTTATGCCAAAATTCAGCACGGTTCCCTTGGGAGAGGAGATGAAAGTCAAAATGTGTATATACTTAGCTGTAATTCATTAACTCGTGGTCCGATTTCATTCATTATTTTTTTGCTAGAAAGGTTACTGGCTAATCTCTATAAAGCTGGATCGATTTTTATGGGATTTTCACTGGCGGATGTTTTCATTTTGATCTACCTAAACATCCGCCAGTGAATTTTTAACAGTTTTTAGCAACATATGAGCTCAAAGAAGGCTAGGAAAAACAAAATGATTCCCACGGGATTTTTAAAAACCAATATCCACGCGAACGAAGTCACGGGTATCCGCTTGTATAGTATAAATTGTATTAGATTAATACACATAATATACATAAGTAGTAGCTACCGCACAAGTTGGCTTTTAGCATCTAGGTACGTAATGGTGTTAACATGTTAAATTACTTAAAATCACATTTAAAGTAGGCATTCTTTATTTGTTTATCATCACTTTGATAATAATTTTATTGTATAAACCATTGAACACATTGTATAGTTGTTGGAAGCTTAACTAAGTAGTTATTTCAATATTTACGCTTTGACTTAAGTCAATAAAATCCATACTAATATTATAAAGTATGCGAAAGTAACTTTTTCTGTTGAATGGAAGCAGGCGTTACTTTGCGGAATTCCATGATATACAATGAATATAAAAATTATTTTGCTATAATCCGCTAACAGTGACAAATTCGTAGGCACAACACCACACAATCTTGTAGGCACAACACCACACAATCTTGTAGGCACAACACCGAGTTTGTTTTGTGGTGAATTTGTGTGGTGTTGTGCCTACAAGATTGTGTGGTGTTGTGCCTACAAGATTGTGTGGTGTTGTGCCTACGAATTTGTCACTGTTAGCGGATTATAGCAAAATAATTTTTATATTAATTGTGTAACTTTTTCTGTCTGTCATGTTTTCACGTCTCCAATGGCCGAATGAATTTTCATCAAATTTTGCAGAATGATAGCCTCTACTTTGGAGACGGACGCAGGCTACTTTTTTTCTGCTAAATAAAAGAGTTCCCATAGGATTTTTTAAAAAACCTTCCACGCGATTGAAGTCTCGGGCCGCGGGCGTCAGTTACTAAACTTATTTTTATAAGACGTAGTATGTATTTATAGTAGATGTAGGTACTCATTGTTCAATCGGACTATGAGAGTGAGGGATTAAAGAGCGCACCTCTAATTGCGCATAATATACCTACTGGTGCATATATTTGCGTTGCTGATAGTTCTCGGATTAATACTGCGGTTGGCTCCACAAAAATAAAAACCGGCCAAGTGCGTGGCGGGCCACGCGCAGTGTAGGGTTCCGTAGTCACAATCCTCGAAAAACAGATATAACTCCTTAACCTGTGAACCCTACTTAGCCATGATAGTTTTCCTTTAAAATTGATTATATAATATACTACTGCTGTGAATTTTTTCAAGTTCCTATATATACTGCCATTTGGCTGATAGAGGGGGGGACACTTGACTCTTATAAAAATTAGCATTTTAAAACATCATATTTTACAAACGGATCTAGAAATTGAAAAATGATGTTCCCACACCCAGAGTATTTTTAAAAGACCTATTCAACGATACCCCACACTATGGGGTAGACGAGAAAAAAAATATTCATCCCCACTTTACATGTAGGGGAGCTACCCTAAAAAAATATTTATCAAAATTTTATTTCACCACTTTGTTGGCGTGATTAATATTTATACCCATGCCAAATTACAGATTTCTAGCACTAATAGTCTCTGAGATTAACCGAGGACGGACGGACGGACGAACAGACGGACGGACATGGCGAAACTATAAGGGTTCCTTGTTTACTACGGAACCCTAAAAAGGATACCCAATTTGTATATCAATAACAATTTCCTAACAAAATGTAAAACGAGATTATTCGTCGGTTTTACTCCCTGTTTTAGCTGTTTTACAGCGCAGAGGTATTCGATAGCATCGTTATTTTTAATTGATAGCTTTCGAAATACCTAGCTACTACCTACCTATTTATTACTAGCCGACTCCCGCGACTTCGTTCGCATGGATATAGGTTTTTATATAGAATCGGATTGGACCCCATAATTTTTTTTTGTACCTAAACTAAATGTATCCTAAGTTACTCCTTAACATCACCTATCTGCCATTGAAAGTTCCATCAAAATCGATCCAGCCGTTTCGGAGATTAGCTGGAACAAATAGACAGGCCGACAAACATAAATTTAAACGCACGCCAGTTTAAAATAAGCCGTACGTACAAACATCCGCGTCCCAAGTTATTTGAACCCAATAAATGTCTGTCATTTCTGAACTAATAAACCTATGACCTTGAAATATTTACGGGACAATACTTAAAGTACTATCTTTTTAACAAAAAAAGAATGAGTTAAATCGAACTACGCGTTAATGAATTACAGCTAAATACATGTTTTAACTTTCTTCCCTTCTCCCAAGGGAACCATGCTGAATTTCGGGATAAAAAGTATCCTATGTCCTACCTCGGAGTATAAACTCAAAACGTACCAAATTTCATTCGAATCTGTTCAGTAGTTTCGGCGTGATGCGCGGCCAAGATACAGACAGACAGACAGACAGACAGACAGACAGACAGACAGAAAGACAGACAGACAGACAGACAAAAATGAAACAAATTGCAGTTTTGGCTTCAGTATCGATTATAGAGTGCCCTCCAATAAAAATTTTCAAAATATCTTCAATGTACAGAATTTGATCTGTTACAGTTTTATTATATTATAGAAGATAACCTAGTAAAGTAATAATCGAAACAGGTATCTATTTTAATTGAATATTTTATCTGAACGAAGGCAGTGAAGGCAAATAAAGAAAAAATAATGTGATAGGTTAGCTTAGCTGTTAAAAATTAAAATCTGTTCAAAATCTTCTTTGAGGGATATAACAAGACATCCAGTTAACATTTTTTAATACCGATCGAGAATTCCTCTCCTTGGATTGCCGAAGAAAATCTACCGGTAGGTATACCGGCGTTTCGGGTTTTGACCAGAGAATACAGCTTGACCAGAATTACGCAGAGTAAAGTCGACGGTAAAAATATTATTATGCACAGCATTCATAGTTAAGTAGGCAGATTGTAACATGTATAGTTTTCTGGGATTATAAATAAATCGGTACATAAGCAAATGCGATTTGCATTTGCTTTTTTTTAACACATAACAAATTACCGCGTACTAATTTTATGAAAATAATTCATTTGACGAAATTTGGCATCCTGGAGATTGACAAAGGTCCATATTATACCTTTTATTTCACAAAACCTATCACCCTAATAACATGGAAGTCGTTTATTAATAAGTAGACAGAGATATAAAGCATTGAGTCGGTCACTAATAACAAACTAACACTTTTTTATTTTGAAACTAAGGTGCGGAAAATCATTATTTGCTACATTTCAACGTCACTTATTTACTCATATTATACTAATTGTACTATAGGGTACCTCGTTTACTCGTTTATTTACTTATCTATATTATTATCTCAATTAATTGATATTTGATTGCTCTAAAATTAACTTCATTAAGATTACTTTAACGTTATATTAACGTTATTATGATTAAAAAATAATTAAAATACAAAAACAATACTCACGGGCCAACTTTCCATATCCTAAACTGCAAATACTGAGCACAAAACACAAAATACCGAATGCCGCCCTCAGAATCATAGTTAATTTTGTGTTTTTTATTACTTAGTCGTCTTTTTTTGAACAGTGGATTCACCTCAGCACCGGCCGCCGAGTAAATAAGTGCTATATATCTTCTAACCGATAGATATTAAACCTTGCTGGCATTGTGGCCGACCGGTTGTTAAGACCTTAACTTTATGCCTCCCTTTCAATCTCGATCGAGGCATAACAATTGCTGTTAACGAATAAAAAACTCAAAATAAATTACCATAAAAAAATGAAAATTTAAATAATAATATTATGTTGTAGGTATATTCACTATTGTTTAAAATTACAATTACCTTTATTCTTGGTGCAATTTCATAACACCGGAACCTTTGATTATGAGAGTAATTAATCAAAGACCGGAACCTTCGTGGTCACATTTCACAAACCAGTTAGCCTACCTGTGTCACATTTATATAAACCAGCACCTACTTAGGTACCTATTATTTAGCTGTTCTTTGTAGGAGTCAAAATATTTTTAAATATTTCCGTGCATACCATACTACTAATCCGGTTTTCCGGACTAAAAATCATTCTTTGTATAATCTACCTTCCAGTGAAAGTCCTGTCAAAATCGTTTAACCGTTCCGAAGATTAGCCCGAACAAACAAATAGACGGACAGACAGATATCAGATAAAATCAGACAGTCATTCAAATAATAATAATAATCTTATGAGCTTACCTAATAAAAGGCAGTTTATATTTTGCTCGTATTTGTATAGATCATTAAAATAAATATAATTTTTAATTACTAATAAAATAAGTATTATAAAATTAAAAATCCCTTTAGGAGTTAAAGTTTCTAGCAAGTTAACGTTAAAGGCAGAGTTCCGGACACGTGGAAGTTTCACTAAGGTGAGGCGGAGTCTCAGAGACGAGAGTGTGAAGGAGCCATTAAAGTAAGATGAATAGAACACTTTTTTGATATAGGATATAGTGATAAAATCAGTTTTAATTTTATTTCCAGACGAGTTTTTTTTTTGATTTGATAGTAATTGATGTGTTCCTATTCACATAGTTCAAAGTTTCGTATTAAGTAAATAAGTAGGTAATATTTAAGCAACTTAAATTCATGTACATTCAAATTCTGTAAAATAATTATGTTTTATGTTTTAACTTGTTTTAGAGGCTAAATATGTAGTTAGTTAGTATTTTATGAGATTTTTTGTGATAGAATATGAGTTTATATTTTTATTTAAGCGAGAGGTACCTTGAGTTAAAAACATAGTTAAATATAACCTTCTAGTAATTTGGTCATTTCTATGTAGAGTTTAAGTGTCGTATGTTCAAATATTACTTAGATTTTAGAACATAGAAAATATAAGGTTTTTTCGATGATTTTTCACTAGTTATATGACCTGCTAAATGATTTACTCTAATAAGATTTCCGTGTCGCTGGAATTATCGGTGAAAACCGCACTAAGAAATGTCCACTATCAAATGAAAATGAGGTAATACAAAATCAAAAGCAGAGTTCGGTTATTATAGGTTTGATAAAAATAATGAATGTGTATAACTAGTCTGCTGGAAAATAATAATCACTACATAGTATAAAACAAAGTCTCTTTCTCTGTCCCTATATCCCTATGTCCCTATGTCCCTATGTCCCTTTGTACGCTTAAATCTTTAAAACTACGCAACGGATTTTGATGCGGTTTTTATTAGATAGAGTGATTCAAGAGGAAGGTTTATATGTATAATAACATACATTAAATAGTGGAGAAATACTGTTATTTTTGAGGTTTCTAATGTGATGTCGTAAATAATTACATTTTTTCCGCTTACATTGCAAACGCAGGCTGAACCCTACGAGATTTATCAAAATAATGTACTAAGTATTGTACACATTGAAAAGGTCTACAGAAAAGTCCGCGATGGTATATGTCTATCTCTTATGGATATCCCACAATAACATTTTTTTGTCATTTACTTTTTACGACAAATAATGGCTAATTTTCGAAGCGATTTCAACCAATACAGCATTAATCCTTATCTAATTAAATACCTTAAATACATTGTTGATTTAATATAAATCCATATGGCTCTTTACAGCATATGATTTAAATGAATACTTTCGAAGATATTACAGATTTAAAAATTGCGGCGGCGCGGGCGGGAGCGTGCCTATAAGCGCGTCGGTGGCCGCGGTTCTCCCTATAATAGCCCAGTGTCGATAATTTTTTAAACCAAAAAAAAATCACATTACGTAGGATGAAACCCATTGGAAAAGGAGGAGAATATTATAAAAATACAAGGAAAAATAATTTACGGGCGATCTGAGCTCGGGAAAAAAGGGGGGGGGAGTTTTAAGGATAAAAAACGGTTTATCTCGATTTCCGGCAAAACTAGAAGTCCTATGGAAAAAAATCAAATGGCAAAGTTGTAGGTAATAAAAAGATCTACAACTTTTATATTTACACTTTTTTCACATAACCTCAAAATTTATGTGAAAAGTTCAAAAAACCAAGTTTTTGGTTTTTTATTTTTAACTTTTAAAATAAATATATTTTTTTTTTCACGGAATCTGGTGAAAACTTACCTTTTTATGTCCCAAATACACTGTAATTTATTTGATTTGAAATATTTAGTTTTTCTCCTTATTTTTGACTTAATATCAACTTAATTCTGACGGCTGTCATTGTCATTTACAGATGAGTTATTTATATGGAGAACAGGGTTAACCACATCTACGAAGTACGATTTTACCCCAAACTACTTTAATTCCCTGTCAACATATAAAGCTCTAAGCCGCTTAATAATATTAATAGTTTCGCCCTAAAATAGAAATTGCTAAGAGTGGAAACTAGAAATTGCACACTAACAGCAATAGAAAACAAAAGAAGCACATTGAAAAAATTTATTGAAAAATGGAAGTCGAATGACATTATCACCATGAAGTGTCTGTCAGGCATTTGTCATAATATCTACATGCAGCAGTTGATTTGTATTTGCATAAGTTTTGTTTTTTTTATCTTTTTTGTGGGAATTGTTTTATCTCTGGTAACATTATGAAACGTCAGAATTCCACGGAATTAGTAATTCGGGTATAAGGTGAGATATAGTAAGTTCATTGTGGAAAATATCGTAAAAAGTCAAGCCGCCTGGGAGCTTTCATCGAAAACGCTGCCTAATCCCTGAGCGGGTAGTAGGTACCTACGCATAATATGCTTTACTACCCGTGCGAAGCCGGGGCGGGTCGCTAGTAATAATAATAATAAATACTCACACATACACACACGGTCGTCTGTTCCTAAAGTAGGCAACTTAATGCCTGTGTTATAGGTAACAGACGACTGATAGACATATTTACATATAAATACATATATATTTTAATAAAGGTATACATACATACATATTATAAATACACCCAGATTCGGGGCGGGAATCGAACCCGCGACCCCGGAGCGGAAGGCAGGGTCACTGCCAACCGCGCCAACGGGCCAGTCAATAGTAACAAACAATTATAGTACTTGCACAGTGGCTACCAATTATGTCTTCTATGAGCCGGTAGGAACTGTACAAGGATGGTGTTCAGAAAAGAAACAAAAGGCTAGTATGAAGATTCCATATCTGTTCCAAAATCAGAAAAAGGGCATGGGTGGAGTAGGCAAAATGGACCAATCAGTATCGCTGTATAGAATTGGCATCCATGGCAAAAACGGTGGTGAGTGTTGTACACTTACAAGATTGATATGACCTTAACAAATGCCTGACGATTGCATGTACAATTTAAAGAAGACCCCATGTATCAATTATTATTTCAACGAAGTATAGCCAGATTTTATCTCAAGCAATCGACCCAAAGACTCTCTGCTCGTCTATTTTCATCAAATATCAAGGGTTTACAACTCGACGGTGCCGATCACGTATTCGAAAAGCTTCCATAGCGTGTCTGTTGTGTTATTTGCCATAAATAATAGAAGCCTTATTTTAAGAGAATCAATTAGAATAAAATTCAATTAGGTTGCAAAAAATGCAAGAAAACACTTTGACCTTGTTTTGCAAATTTTAACTCATAAGTGGCCATTGTGCCAATTTGGGAACGCCCCTGTAAAATCCTGAAAAATTGTCTTTTTAACCCCCGACGCAAAAACGACGGGGTGTTATAAGTTTGACGTGTCTGTGTGTGTGTGTGTGTGTGTGTGTGTGTGTGTGTGTGTGTGTGTGTGTGTGTGTGTGTGTGTCTGTCTGTTCCCCTGTGGCGCTCAAACGGGTGGACCGATTTGAATGCGGTTTTTTTTGTTTGAAAGGTGAATTAGTCGAGAGTGTTCTTAGCTATGTTTGATGAAAATCGGTCCAAGATGGCCGCCGCTACAAAATGGCGGATGATATATTTTTTCACAACTCCCTTGATATGGGTATCAAATGAAAGGGCTTGACTAGTAGAATAGCACTATTGCAAATTCAAGATGGCCGCCGCCACTAAATGGCGAATGTCGGGGGTTTTTTAAATTTTCAATTTACACTTGTTAACCCCCGACGCAAAACGACGGGGTGTTATAAGTTTGACGTGTCTGTGCGTGCGTGTGTGTGTATCTGTTCCGGGTGGACCGATTTGAATGCGGATTTTTTTGTTTGAAAGGTGAATTAGTCGAGAGTGTTGTTAGCTATGTTTGATGAAAATCGGTCCAAGATGGCCGCCGCTACAAAATGGCGGATTACATATTTTTTCACAACTCACTTAATATGGGTATCAAATGAAAGGGCTTGACTAGTAGAATAGCACTATTGCAAATCCAAGATGGCCGCCGCCACAAAATGGCAAATGTCGGGGGTTTTTTAAATTTTTAATTTATTTCTTGTTTATTTGTTTCTTTGTGTTACTAATAATAATTAATAAATAAAGAAATTTCTAAAATTTTCCTGGTATTTTTTGTTTGGCCTCAAATGGGTAGTGGTTTAAACCGCAATTCGACATTCTACATATTTATTAAATCATATTAGATGCTAAGGATCTTTAAAATATAACAGTAATTATTTATTATCTAAACATGGTTCTACTAGCAATGTAGGTACTAAAGTTGAATTCTATTATGTAACACGTATCGGATGTACCTACCTCGTATTATAAAATAAGCTTAATTATGATATCTGGTTATAACTAGTGGTTCGCCACGAACTATGAACCTCGAGTTCTTTAACCTTCCAGAGGTCGCGCCCCTGCACCGAACATGAGTGGTCGCGCGCGGTGTGACAGTCCGCAACTTTGACTGCCTGTTTTGAGTTAACTAATAAGTAATTTGTGTCTATTTATAACATAATAGTAAATTTGGTCCTTTGTCTAACTAAATAACAAAGAAAATTACAGGGTTTTATTTAATTATTCATATATTCATTACTAGAGAATGCCCGCGGCTTCTATATTTTAGCCTATGTGTTAAGGCATAATCTTCAAAATTCAAAATTTCAGCTAAATCGGTTCAGTAGTTGCGGCGTGATTGAGTAACAAACATCCAAACATCCAAACATCTTTAAACATCCAAACATCCACACTTTCACATTTATAATATTAGTAGGATTATATCAAAAAGTAATGAAATCTATAAAAACATCCAAATTTACCTCCTCAATAGAATACAGCTTATACAATAGAATACAAACAATAATAAAAAATATCACAACACAAAGGAGTTTACTAATGTAACATTAAAAATAACCATTATTTTATTACGAAGTTATAGGTACTTAAAAATCACCGCAAAACGTAATTACTGCTCATGTGCATCTGTGACAAAGGTCAAATAGCTACTAAAATATGCTACCCCACCCCCTCGAGGCAATCACGGACGTACAGTGCGCAAAAATGTTAAATTTCATAAATATGACCAAAATTAGTTCACTGCGGACTCACAGACCGCGTGTGGCCACTGCAGGGTTAATAGTTAGTTAGTTAGTCACCGAATTAAAATATCTCATGTAGGTAAGTAAGTATTTTTTTAAAGTTCACAATGTAATGCAATCAGCTGATGCTAGAGGTTAGCGAACATTGAGTAAATAACTAAAGTAAAGCCGCGTTTTTTATGCTGCACATTGCCGGTTTGAAAAATACTAAATACTAAACCACTAATAGTACTACTTACAAGCAGGTATAAGATAAAATTTTTATTAGTACTGGATTGTGTTTAGGTAGTATAATAATAGCGCTAAATTTTCGATAGCGGTCCCTTTATACTTACCCTGTATATCAACAGTCCAAACACAGTGCTAAAAGAGTTTCAAATTGTCATAGGTCTTTTGTAGGGATTTTCACACGCCGTGGTTTATGCCGCATGTAGGTATCCTGCGGCTTTTTTCTAATGTTTGTCCAACTAGTGGTGGATCTGCTAACATTGCGTTCACCGGGCGAGGTCGCCACACTTGTACCTTGGGAACGTCTATCGGTTTCTCGACAAACACAAAAACAGAACAGTAACAAGTGTAAATTGAAAATTTAAAAAACCCCCGACATTCGCCATTTTGTAGCGGCAACCATCTTGGATTTGCAATAGTGCTATTCTACTAGTCAAGCCCTTTCATTTGATACCCATATTAAGGGATTTGTGAAAAAATATGTAATCCGCCATTTTGTAGCGGCGGCCATCTTGGACCGATTTTCATCAAACATAGCTAAGAACACTCTCGACTAAATCACCTTTCGAACAAAAAAAACCGCATTCAAATCGGTTCACCCGTTTGAGCGCCACAGGGGAACAGACAGACACACACACACACACACACACAGACACGTCAAACTTATAACACCCCGTCGTTTTTGCGTCGGGGGTTAAAAATATACAACGCAGCATTTAAAAACTCCTGTACATAAATACATAGCAAAGGTGTGCGTACTCCCAGCGGAATGTCGAATTTCTTGATTTTAATATATATATGTTCGTTCTGATTCACTGACTCACTCATTCATCGCCCCTCCTGTAAAATTTTGTATGAAAAATTTTTTTTTCACTAATGGTTTCGTATAGAGGACAAAAATTGAAGTAGAACAAAAATATGGAGAGAGCTGATGATTGAGGATTTCAGAGACGAGCGACGGGCACGCTTAAGGTATTGAAGATAGGTGGGGGGTGCTCGAGCAAATGTCATTCGAAACGTCATCCAATTGACAGTTAGCTGAAAAAAAATTCAAAATGGCGAAAAAAAGATGGCCGCCATACAAATTTCGTTGGTGTCCATCTCGGAGGGTATAAAAGATGGAAGAGTAGTTTCTTAGCAAAACATGATCAAGTTCCAAAGATCTACTCGATGAAAAGAAAAAAAATTCAAAATGGCGGAATTTATTTTTCCATAGAAAATGTATGGCGAATATTGAAGAGACTACAAGTTGTGAACTATGCAAGGCTTGATGCGGTTCTTTGGAGAACTCTCAAAGAAAAGTATGGGAAGACATGAAGATTGAGGGTTTTGGAAGATGGTTGAGGAGCCCGGGCAGGGTATTGTAGATAGATAGGGGCTGCTGAAACAAAAAATACTCAAAACGTCATCCAATTGGCAGTGAGCTGAAAAAAAATACAAAATGGCGGATTCAAGATGGCGGCTATACAAATTTCGTCGGTGTCTATCTCACCAAGCATAAAAGATGGAAGAGTAGTTTCTTAGAAAAATGTAATCAAGAACTAAAAATCTACTTGATGAACAGAAAAAAACAACATGGCGAAATTTATTATTCCATACAAAATATATGGCGAATATTTAAGAGAATGTAAGTTGGGAACTATGCAAGACTTTGACGCCGTTCCTTTTCAATTTTTAAATTTTTTTTATGGAAGAACTCTCATTCTGACAAATTATTCGGAGAAAAAATATGGAGAGTGATAATGATCGAGGGTTAGGAAGATGGATGAGGAGCACGGCCAGGGTTAAAGATGCTGAAAATGATAGAAGAAGGTGGAGGCTGCTAAAACAAAAATAATACTGAAATCCCCGCGGTCCGCTTTAGCGGGCCGCGCAGCCAAGCGCCCTACTAGTTAAATATGTAGATATTTAGTGTGTTCTACACTGCCTACACTCCTAAGTAGACTGCACTCTGCCTCGTTGGTCTAGACTCTAGTGGTTAGCATATTCGACTGCAGATCACGAGGTCCCGGGATCGAGTCCCGGGTCGGGCAAATAAAATTGTTAGGTATTGCGTTTTTCTGTCAAGAAATTCTCTGTACTAGCCCGGAGTTGGTAGTTGGCGGCGTCTCACCCCCGTGCCTCGGATAGCACGTTAAGCAGTCGTGTGACAATCAATAGTCGTTACAGCCCGCCAACCCGCATTGGAGCAGCGTGGTGGGTCTAAGCCTAAATCCCTCTCTCCTATGAAAGAGGAGGTATGTGCCCAGCAGTGGGACGTAAAGTGGGCTGTAGTGGTGGTGGTGGTTAGTGTGTTACGATGTGTTTTAAAGAATATATATATTATACGTATACCTTTATCTATGACACAGGTACAGAATATCGCAAAAATAAGTTACACCGCAATACATTGCGCAGAAAGGTCTGACCGATTAGAAACGATTTTGAGCATCGATGGATTACAAGCCTTATTGCTTTACGTTTAAGCTTGAAATACAACAACAAAAACATGCTTCCTCGCTCAGAACAGCGGATGCCATCATGACGCTGACAACCAAATGCGGAAGCAGATATTTTTGCGCCTGACAAAAAAAAATCTGCCGCGCGGTTACGTCGTTGTAACTTATATTTTGTAGGCGATCTGTAAACGTAGGTAAAGAAAGATCGACCAGAATCTCATGAAAAATAGGGAAATTAAATTTTGTAGTAAGCAACACTAGGTCAACTCGGCTGCCCTAGTGATAAACAAAGTAATTACATTCAGAACACCTTACCTGGGATCGTTTCACGAAACGAAAAATCAAGCAACTGCATTTTAAATACAAAAACAAAGTAATCAACATCCAATTACTTTGTTTGCATTTATATTCCGGGTTAGTGAGTGCAGTTACTTTGTTTGGGCAATTTAAATTTCAGTAAACAGTTCAAGTTATTTGAAATATTAAACTGTGGTAAAAAACTACTCGACATAAAACTTTTGTTAATGCAAAAAGTCAATTTCACAAAAAATGACAGTTACTTTGTTTATCGCTAGGGCAGCCGTAGTGTTGCTAACCTTGGAATTTCATTACCCTATTTTTCATGAGATTCTGGTCGATCTATATAGAAAATATAATGAAAAAATATATACGGAACCTCCCATTTTTTACCACGTAAAAGAAAACACTTTATGTAATAGGTAATTATTTAATAAAAAAAATTGGTACAGTTCTAAAAAACTACTAGGTACTTATATTATGAAAAATAATAGTTTTGTTCTTTGTTTTTAACGCCTTAAGTGTTTTTAGATGAGGAATCAAATAAAATGTAACGGTTTAAAACATAACTAAACATAAACTTAAAATAAACACAACTTATATTTATAATATACTAGCTGATGCCCTCGAATTCGTCCGCTTGAATTTAATTTTTCTAAATCCCTTGTGAACCAATCACGCAGTCTTTGATTTGATGAGACAGAAAGTATCCTATCCTGTCTACGGGATGTTATCTCTACGTAATGATAAGGATGTTATCTCTCGAGATATGAAAAGGTAATGATATACCGACAGACAATATACTTACAGTTTCGTATTTATAATATTAAAGCTGAAATTATTATAATAGTAACATATTTTCTGTTTATCCTTCACATCAACAGAAAAAATCGGTGATAGGTACATTTTTATTGTTTTCAAGTTTAACTTATTTTTAAAATAAATTACATTGTTACTTTTTACACCCAAATACATTTCATTAATACTTGGTGTTACAGATATAACAATACAAATAAATACAAATATAAAAAATATAGCCCGCCAACCCGCATTGGTGCAGCGTGGCGGGTCTAAGCTCTAAATCCCTCTCTCCTATGAGAGAGGAGGCCTGTGCCCAGCAGTGGGACGTCAAAAGGCTGTAGTGGTGGTGGTGGTAGTGGTGGTTACAATTAATATATTATGTACATTTATATATATATTATATATCTATAATATAATAAAACTGTAACAGATCCAATTCTGTACATTGAAGATATTTTGAAAATTTTTATTGGAGGGCACTCTATAATCGATACTGAAGCCAAAACTGCAATTTATTTCATTTTTGTCTGTCTGTCTGTCTGTCTGTCTGTCTGTCTGTCTGTCTGTCTGTATCTTGGCCGCGCATCACGCCGAAACTACTGAATGGATTCGAATGAAACTTGGTACGATTTGAGTTTATACTTCGAGGTAGGTTATAGGATACTTTTTATCCCGAAATTCAGCATGGTTCCCTTGGGAGAAGGGATGAAAGTTAAAACGTGTATTTAGCTGTAATTCATTAACGCGTTGTTCGATTTCACTCATTCTTTTTTTGTTAGAAAGGTAGTACTTTATATATTGTCCCGTAAATATTTCAAGGTCATAGGTTTTTTAGTTCAGAAATGACAGGCATTTAGTGGGTTCCAATAACTTGGGACGCGGATGTTTGTACGTACGGCTTATTTTAAACTGGCGTGCGTTTAAATTTATGTTTGTTGGCCTGTCTATTTGTTCCAGCTAATCTCCGAAACGGCTGGATCGATTTTGATGGAACTTTCAATGGCAGATAAGTGATGTTAAGGAGTAACTTAGGATACATTTAGTTTAGGTACAAAAAAGAATTATGGGGTCCGATCTGATTCTATATAAAAACCTATATCCAGGCGAACGAAGTCGCGGGGGTCGGCTAGTTTAATTATAAAGACACATTAATACTCTTATACAGTAAAACACGTAAGTACCTATTGTTAGTAGGTATAATCGAATTTTTACTGCACTGAAATAATATTAATTGCACTATGGCCTACGTATTTATTATTTACTAAAAATTATAGCCTCGTTTGGAAAGAAATTTCCAATTATTACTTTTCAAAGCTCCAAAGTATTTTGTAATTAATTGCGGGCGCTTGGGACATTAAATTGTCTATTGCGTAGCGACATGAAACAACTTGAAAAAAATAATTATAGTAATTATGTTAAGATACAATTTTCCTATCTAACTGCCGCACTCATTAAAGTATGTGTAATGACTCATTAACGAACTTTCATTAAATCTCTAAATGAGCTGTCATTTGCTGAAACTTAACTGGCTCTGAGTGAAATTTCTTAAGATATTTTTTTTTTTTAAGAAAACACGATTTAAATGATAAAGTCAAGAGTTCTAGTAACTAACCATTAAGCAACTCTGCGTCCAGCAGTAGGTAAGTATTTTAAGTTAAATATTATTGTTGCTTCAGCACAAGATAATATTACTACCCATATGATTTGTGGTCTACATTTCTACCTTGGCTCCTTATTGGTAATCTTAGCTTGGCTCTATTAGTTTGCTATAAGTAACGTTGCCTTTGTGTCTACTGTTTGCCCAAATGTTGATCGACAAAATAGTTAACCAGTTAACTCCCAAAATGGCTGCTCTATGTAGGTTTCTTATAAAATACAAGCCAATATTCTTGATGTATCGTTGCACACACACATGCACACTTGTATGTATGGAGCCCATCTTATGAAATATATTTCTTGTTAATATTATAGATCTATGTATTATTTGCTCTCAATATGTCGAAAATATTTATAAATTTGTCAGATTATAGTCGTCAAGGCATGCCTATAAATATTTCCGAAATACTTTCATCTGTGTGTAAACATTATTTTATGCACCTGTATATATCCAATGTTGAGCCAAATATTAGTTTAGTTCTACAAACATAATATCTGACCCGATAACAGCGCCACTTAGCGCATATTAAACGTTGTCAATATCACATTAGCGTCTGTTTTTCCACCGGGTCAGATAAGTTTGTAGGACTGTATCTATACTCTGATTTTTAATTCCGTGGAATTCTGACAGCTGTCATTGTCATTTACAGATTAGTTATTTGTATGGAAAACAGGGTTAACATCTAGGAAGTACGATTTTATCCCAAACTACTTTAATTCCCTGTCAACATAAAAATGCCCTAAGCCGCGTAATTATATTAGTCGTTTCGTCCTAAATAGAAATCGCTAAGAGAGAAAACTAGAAAGTTCACATTAACAGCGATAGAAAACAAAAGAAGCACATTGAAAAAATTTATTCAAAAATGGAAGTCGAATGACATTATCACCATGAAGTGTCTGTCAGGCATTTATCATAATATCTACATGAGGCAGTTGATTTTTATCTACATAAGTTTTGAATTTTTTTTATTTTTGTGGGAATTGTTTTATCTCTGGTAACATTACGAAACGTCAGAATTCCACGAAATTAAAAATTAAAGTATAGGCTGTTGCCTTAATACCCTGAGAGGAAAAATATTGGCACAAATATTTGTTCATTTATAGGTCAGTACTTTGGTATGGGCACATGTAGTAGCTCGGCATAGGGTACAGCGTTGAAGAATTTTCTTGCAGTCTCAATGGTGACGTTCATTGCGTATTCCACGACCGGCTGTCCAAACTCTTCGGTCACCACCCTCCAGTTTTCATTCAGGAATTGCAGTACTGTGTTACCTGGAACGTTCATGAATTGGGTATTTTAACTGTCCTGTGTTTGTTCTCTACTACTTATATTATGTTCTATACTCTATAACTCTAGGGTGACCGTGCGGATAATTTCACGAAATATTTACCAAACTTACGAAGTATTTACGTACCTATTAAATAAAGGCTCATCGTGTTAAAAGGCGCGCTGTATTAGCATTAATTTCAAACATTTATCCGTAATATTATTGACGCTTGCATTTTGTCAAATGCATCACTGTATTAGTACAGTGTGTGTATTGTGTGTATTTTCACAGTCATAATTAAGCACCAAGTTAAGTCAAGTCATCTGCCTTCCTTGAGAAGTATTTGTCAAGTCTTTGTAATAAGAAATCAAAATTCCGAAGAGTGAAACAAAATTCCAAGTGGTGTACCCAAAGACGCTTCCAGAATTCCAAGCATCTACTCTTTAATAATATAAATTTCGTTCAGTATGATTATCATTTCAAGCCCACTCGGATGAGACAGAGGGTCCTCAAAAATATCTTTGGAAAGAGTTTTACATCGAAAAATTTCGTTAGATCCGTATTAGAATATTCAATATACGAATTTAATTTTGAAGATAATATGAGTGAAGGTGAAAGGTTTGTGGACAATAGATCAAATATGTCTGATAGATGAAAGAAGTAACCTTCTCGGTAGGATCATACCGTTAGTAGGTACTTATATTCTTTGATCATCTATATTCAATCATTGAAATTAAATACGTCCCGTATTTAATTTCAATGATTTCAATGACTTCGCTTGAAAATTTAAATTTTGATTATAAGTTGTAATAATTTAAAAAAAGTCCTATCAAAAATGAAGAAACTAAAAAAAATAATTCTATATAGATAGTTTTAATAAGCTATATATAAATATATATAATTAAGTTAACATTGTTATCCTGAAAAACAAGTCGAATAATGTGAATTTTTATGACTGAAAAAAAAAAATTTAAGAGTTGTATTTTAATTAACATGATTGAAATGAAATAATTAATTGGTATGGAGGAAGTTATAGAAAGTTTCAGAGGCTCTATGAAATTAAATCACACACGGCAACAGTTATGCAATGCACGAGTTTGTCATTTGTTGGAGAGAATTGCAAATAGCTTTACACGTTATGCTCTTGAACATGAATTAATAGTTAAGTAGCTGAATCTCCTGATTCATTCTTCTGCGTCAGGAAAATCAAAAAAAGACGTTTCATAAATATATTATAATCTTTTATTCCTATAAAAGAATAATATAAAAAAATCCATAATTAGAGTAAGTTAAAATCCATAATTATATATAGGTAGTAAGTAAAAATCCATAGTATACTTATAGATATATAATTTGATATTTGTGCCAAAAATGAAACGTCTCTTTCCGATCTCAATAACTAAATCGCAAACTCAGCAATAAAACGAGGAAACAATTATTTATATCGCAATAACATAAAATTATATTGACACTCACTCAATTCCGGGTTCCCCTTGAATAGGTTGTTGATGGTATAATGGACCCTGTCCCCATAGTCGAACGTGTATTTGTAATTTTTGAGACCGAAGTGGTCGCGGCCCTCTGCATCTTTGAAATACTTCGTCTTTATGTTCAGTTTTATGATCGAGTTGACTGTAATTCGAAGAGAAAAATCGTTAAATATTTACTGCTTCCAACACTGGTCGCGACTTTTTAGGTGTGTCTGTCTATGCTCTTTATATATTAATAATTATTTATATCAAATAAGTGAGGTACCTAAGTTAAACAATAATTATACTCCGAATAGTTTTGACATCGCGATAGAGTCTGAGTCTGTTTTTTCTTAATTGTCTTAAAATGTAAACAACTCCATTCTCGCTGAAACGCGTAAGTGACGCGTTTTTCATGGCACATATTACGTTCTTACCGCAAACTAACAATGAAGTCATGATATACAAGAACGTCTCAAGCGCCGAGGAAAGAGCGTCACCTACGCGTTTCTCCGAGATTATTTTTGCAATTTATTTACCTTTTACGACAACTAAGGAAAAACAGACTTTCAATATATTACGCTTTCCAAATTTTATAAAGGAGTTAATACTAAAAGTTAATACTAAAAGTTAATAGGATAAACTTGATAACTCCTTTTTAGGGTTCCGTAGTAAACAAGGAACCCTTATAGTTTCGCCATGTCCGTCCATCTGTCTGTCTGTCTGTCCGTCCGTCCGTCCGTCCTCGGTTAATCTCAGAGACTATTAGTGCTAGAAATCTGTAATTTGGCATGGGTATAAATATTAATCACCCCAACAAAGTGGTAAAATAAAATTTTGATAAATATTTTTTTTTAGGGTAGCTCCCCTACATGTAAAGTGGGGATGAATATTTTTTTTCTCCTCTACCCCATAGTGTGGGGCGTTGAATAGGTCTTTTAAAAATACTGTAGGTGTGGGAACATCATTTTTCGATTTCTAGATCCGTTTGTAATATTATGATGTTTTAAAGTGCTAATTTTTATTAGAGTCAAGTGTCCCCCCTCTATCAGCCAAATGGCAGTATATAGGAACTTGAAAAAATTCACAGCAGTAGTATATATAATCAATTTTAAAGGAAAACTATCAATGGCTAAGTAGGGTTGACAGGTTAAGGAGTTTTATCTGTTTTTCGAGGATTGTGACTACGGAACCCTACAATGCGCGTGGCCCGCCACGCATTTGGCCGGTTTTTACGCATTTTAGTAATTATATCAACCACGCATCAACGTTATTTTGAAGTGTGTGAAGTTGGCAGGAGCTGTCAATACTTATTAACATTTGACCGAGATAAAATGTATCTTGGTTTAGATCTTGTCCTATATCTCACTTGCATGTAGATATCTTATTGGTCCAAGAAAAGTGGAACGGAACAGCCTTATAAGACAAGCAGAACACAGGCCGTAATTACAAATATTGGTAGGTTTTTACCTTATTGTACGCAAAAATGTCTCAGTAAGCTTTAGTACGAGTTTGCACATCTCCTCATCGATATCTTTAATAGAATATCGAGACATAATAGTGAAAAAAAAGCTGTGATAGCCTAGTGGTTAGGACGACCGACTTCTAATCGGAGGTCGTGGGTTCGATCCCGGGCACGCACCTCTAACTTTTCGGAGTTATGTGCGTTTTAACTATTTAAATATCACTTGCTTTAACGGTGAAGGAAAACATCGTGAGGAAACCTGCGCATGCCTGAGAGTTCTCCATAACGTTCTCAAAGGTGTGTGAAGTCTGCCAATCCGCTTGGCCAGCGTGGTAGACTATGGCCAAAACCCTTCTCACTCTGAGAGGAGACCCGTGCTCTGTAGTGAGCCGGTAATGGGTTGATCATGATGATGATGATGAATAGTGAAACTTCTATATAATGGTGACGGGCCTCAGTGGTTATTTGCGAGTCAATTGTGTCGCTTTTGATTTGATTGGTTGTCTGTAGAGTCGGTTTACGGATAATAATTTAACGCCGACCGATCGAGCCTTCTCTATCGCTTGTTCCGCGCTCTCGCTTGCACGCGGTACGTGACAATGAGTCATGCTTTTTCGTGCATGCGGCCGGCGTTCATCGAATTATAAGACGTTATCCCACCCAAAAAAAATAGTTTAAAGGTTCGCCCATATAGACTTGCGTCTATTGACGTCGCGACGATTTTTGCGTCTATATGATTGATTTCGATCACGAAATCTATCACCGTTTTCGGAATGTGCAAACTGGTACTAACCCATCAGCCGCGACACGACCTTCAACGTAAAGGCAGTTAACAAACCCTTCACTAGATGGCCGTCATCAAAGAACGGTAGGTACCTAATCTATCAATGAAAGAACCAGGATGGTACGAACAACGAATATCAGGCGTTAAAAAAGAGACTCTCCTAATGATTAAGAAGACGTAAGTTTGGAATTAATTAACATATTATACACGTATATTATATCTAGACGCACGGCAGTGCGTCCGGGAAAGTTCCGGCTGTGATGCATGCCAGTGTGTATATTTCAACGAACCATTTCGAGCTGTTTTGACCCTCCTCATAACTCTGGTTTGTCTTTTACTAACAACAGTTGAGGATTTTGCGGAATCCTTGTCAAATGTCCTTGAAAATCTTTCGCTAGTCAATAAATAAAACCGATTAACTCAATTTTTGACTTACCGATTTTTATTTTGGAATCCCCCTCTCCGTTTATGGGGAACAGTAGTAACCTACCAACTGCCGTGTATTTGCCTTTGATTGTTATGTTGCATCTTATTTCTAGTATGAATATGTTTTTTTCCAGGTAAGCTCTGAAACAAAAAGTATAAATTAAAAATTTAAAAACCCCCGACATTTGCCATTTTGTGGCGGCAGCCATCTTGGATTTGCATAGTGCTATAATAGTCAAGCCCTTTCATTTGATACCGATATTATGGGAGTTATGAAAAAAATTAATCCGCCATTTTGTAGCGGCGGCCATCTGGGATCTATTTTCATCAAACATAGCTAACAACACTCTCGGCTAATTCACCTTTGAAACAAAAAAAACCGCATTCAGATCGGTCCACCCGTTTGAGTGCTACAGGGGAACAGACAGACAGACACACACACACACACACAAACTCAGACACATCAAACTTATAACACCCCGGGCCTCGTTTTGGCCTATTCCACTAGTCCCTACCACGTATCCCCCCTGGGGGGTAAGAGTGGAATTTTTTTTCCACCTATCCCTACGGTAGGGATGAGTGGAAAAAATATTTACACTTATCCCAACCGAATTGAACGTGGGCCATTTTTGTTAACAAGTAGGTACATGTCTGTACATAAGTATCTAAACTTTGTTTCCATAATATGAACCTCTTTAATATTATCAATATGTACATGCATTTTGCACTTAATATTTCACTGGGTCAAAGATTGCACTTTTTGGTTTTTAGGTTTAGTTTTTGTAAAACGTAAACTAATTGAAAAATCTTATTACAATTTAAAGGATTGTTTAAAAAGCAGGGGAATGAATTATTCCAGCGGCTAATTAAACAAACTGTTAATTATAGTTCTATTAAATATACGAAGTTTGTAATGTTTAAATTTTTTTGTATGGTGATAATAAAAAACACGGCTGAGTTTGATGTGGGCTCTTCTTAGACCAGGGCGCGTTTGGAACCCTCATAGCTTTAGTTTTAAGAGACCGTAATTGGTTACCACCATCATGTTTTATAAGCCTGAAATCGTATACCTAATTGTATACCTAAATCGAATAAATAAATATTGATTGACTTACTGTCCTATCGGGTTTATATACGGAAATTAAGTTAAAAACAAAAATGTATGTGAATATTTAATTCTTAATCTATACTAATAAATAAAATTTAAGTGTCTGTCTGTAATTTCGAAATAACTACCACATATTAAGCTCATATCGACGGTCCCTACGTACAATCCCCTAATTACAAAACACAAATTTTTCAGGAGAGCGTTTTAAAGTTTCAAACACGTGTATTTCATGATCTACTAAATGCTGCGTCATGAAATTTGGTATGAAGTTTTAATATGTGAAATACTTTATAAAAAATCAAAAAATATGTTATAAAAATAACGTTTAGTGTATTATTTGTCACTTATGTTCTTATACGTGGGATTCATCTCTATTGCAAATACCTTATGTGGTACTTACTGACTTTTACGTGGTAGTATAAAAATTAAGCAAAGTCGTAATTGCCATTTATGAAATTGTACGTGGGGGTGCATGGTATAAAAATATGTTGTTAGTGTTTAAGTGTTGAATACAACTTTACTAAAAGAGCATGAGTCGGGAAATTTCTCTTATATAGTATTGCGCAACTACCTATGTAACTTTATTATAACTCGTCGTCGACATCGTCATCAACCAGTAGACGTCCACTGCTGGATAGGTAACTTGTAGGGACTTCCAAACGTCGCGTCGTGGTCTTGGGCCGCTTGTATCCAGCAGTTCTCTGCGACTCTTCTGATGTCGTCGATCCACCTAGTGGGGAGTCTGTCAACACTGCGATTTCCGGTGTGAGGTTGCCTGAGCACCTTGGGACCTCAACGTCTATCAGTTCTCCAAACTATGTGTCCCGCCCATTGCCACTTCAGTTTCGCTATACTATGTCGGTGACTCTAGTTCTTCTACGGATCTCCTCATTTCTAATTTGATAGCGTAGAGAAACTCCATCGCTCTATCAGTGACTGAGCTTTTTTTGAGGCTCATAGTTAGCGACTATGTCTCGGAGCCGTATGTTATCACTAGCAAGATGCACTGTTCGAAGACTTTGGTCTTCACGGCTTCAGGCACTGAGATATTTTGGACGAGAAGACATCGCAAAGCTTTCCGAACGCTGCCCATCCGAGTTTGATTCGACGGTTGACCTCTTTCTAGAAATTTGACCTATCTATCTGGACTGTGTGTTCTAGGTCTCTACAATACAATACGATACTGGCCCACCTATCGAGAAACCCTGCTTAGGTCGTTGAGCATTGTATTAAAGTCTTCCAGAGTATTTGCCTTAACAACTACATCAGTACGTGAGTGATGTATTCACCGTTAATGTAATGTCAAGTTCGGTTTAATTCAGAAGCTTAAAGACGTCCTCCAATGCAACTAGTAGCCGTAAAAGACCTTCGAAGAGATTACGTCTCCCTATCGTACTTCTCGCTGCAATCGGATTGGTCTTGTAGTCTAATCCTGCATATTATGGACTGACAATATGGTGGTGTTTTCGTACAAACACTTCAGCACCTAGATATACGATAGCCGATCCGATATCTCTGTAGTAATCTTAAACAGCCCACGTTTCCACCAAATCAAAGACTCTCTCGGAGTCCACAAACGCCAAGCAAAGTGGCTAGTTATACTCTTCGGTCTTATGAAACTGCCGCAGCGTATGCATGTGGACCATGTGGTCTATGTTACTGAAGCCTTTTCGGAATCCAGCCTGTTTGCGAAGTTAGAAGTCGTCCAATATAATATCTCTGGATAATTAATTATACTTTTAAGAACCTTGTCGTCTGTGTTAGGTCGTAAAGCTGAAGTCAAGCTTAACATGGAAGAAATAATTATTGTTGGCTGCGATGATTTGAATACTTCTATAATCATTGAATTGGAGAGATCAGTTACATTGGAAAAGCGAAAACGGGTATCGTCATGCATTAAATCCAGGGTAGAATCTCCATTTTTACGAAATAAAGCGACAACTTCAATTATATTGTCTTGTGTTTACTAACATCAGTAGATTTCCTTCTACGCGGTGCTGTAAGAAGCTATGTCAATGACTCTAGTTCTTCTACGGATCTCCTCATTTCTAATTTGATAGCGTAGAGAAACTCCATCGCTCTATCAGTGACTGAGCTTTTTTTGAGGCTCATAGTTAGCGACTATGTCTCGGAGCCGTATGTTATCACTAGCAAGATGCACTGTTCGAAGACTTTGGTCTTCACGGCTTCAGGCACTGAGATATTTTGGACGAGAAGACATCGCAAAGCTTTCCGAACGCTGCCCATCCGAGTTTGATTCGACGGTTGACCTCTTTCTAGAAATTTGACCTATCTATCTGGACTGTGTGTTCTAGGTCTCTACAATACAATACGATACTGGCCCACCTATCGAGAAACCCTGCTTAGGTCGTTGAGCATTGTATTAAAGTCTTCCAGAGTATTTGCCTTAACAACTACATCAGTACGTGAGTGATGTATTCACCGTTAATGTAATGTCAAGTTCGGTTTAATTCAGAAGCTTAAAGACGTCCTCCAATGCAACTAGTAGCCGTAAAAGACCTTCGAAGAGATTACGTCTCCCTATCGTACTTCTCGCTGCAATCGGATTGGTCTTGTAGTCTAATCCTGCATATTATGGACTGACAATATGGTGGTGTTTTCGTACAAACACTTCAGCACCTAGATATACGATAGCCGATCCGATATCTCTGTAGTAATCTTAAACAGCCCACGTTTCCACCAAATCAAAGACTCTCTCGGAGTCCACAAACGCCAAGCAAAGTGGCTAGTTATACTCTTCGGTCTTATGAAACTGCCGCGGCGTATGCATGTGGACCATGTGGTCTATGCTACTGAAGCCTTTTCGGAATCCAGCCTGTTTGCGAAGTTAGAAGTCGTCCAATATAATATCTCTGGATAATTAATTATACTTTTAAGAACCTTGTCGTCTGTGTTAGGTCGTAAAGCTGAAGTCAAGCTTAACATGGAAGAAATAATTATTGTTGGCTGCGATGATTTGAATACTTCTATAATCATTGAATTGGAGAGATCAGTTACATTGGAAAAGCGAAAACGGGTATCGTCATGCATTAAATCCAGGGTAGAATCTCCATTTTTACGAAATAAAGCGACAACTTCAATTATATTGTCTTGTGTTTACTAACATCAGTAGATTTCCTTCTACGCGGTGCTGTAAGAAGCTTTAATTTAAGAAAAAAATCATCCGACTTTAATATACAGAATTAAAGAATAACTGAAAAAGAAAGGTACGCATATCTTCAAAAGTAATGAATAAATTTTGTTAAAACTCAGAGTGTTTCTTAAGTTGAAGTAAAGGTTAGCCTATAAAAAAAATAGTCAAAATTTGATCAATAGTTTCGGAGAAATGCATGGACAAAAATACATACATACACACAGCTATAAAATTATATTTATTTGTTTGGAAGCCCTAATAGATTATCGTAATATGTGAATATAATACAATTTTTATTATATTACATACATACGTGTCGAATTGATAACCTCCTTATTTATAAAGACGGTTAAAAAAACATTACTCATTTAAAAAAATGACATAACTGTTAATTATTTACGAGATTGAAATAATATTACCGAAGTAAAACGTCGTAAGTAGTAGTTATGTGTTAAATCTGTTTTTATTTTCCAGCGTAAAGTTACTTATTTACCACTTCCTGTAACTTGCGTTTCAATTTTCCGATGTAACATAACGTAACTACCATATACGAACAGTTACGTTGGAATACTCCGAAATTAGTTTATTTCGTTTACCTGTACGAGTTATAACGGAATCTCTATTTTTTATAACACGGCCATCTCTTCTAGGCCGGCATGAGCTCAATGGCCCGTAAGTGCCAGTTGCGTGTGAGACGCTTGGGGTTACGATTGATTGTCCAACGTAAAATTACTGATTTACCACTACTGCTGTTCTACTTCGGAAATTTTAGTAAATTTTGTAGTTATGGGAAATGTCGTGTGTGGATTTAGAGTTGAATTTGCCAACTTTACTTGTGAAAAACCGAAATTCACGCGGGCGAAGCCGCGGGCAAGTTCTTAATAACAATAATTATTATTGTTATTATATTTTTCCTAAGATACCATTTGTCACTAACTACCTACAGCAGTCTGCAAGTAATAATAAATACTAAATAAAAAGAGCATTTTTAATAAAAAAAAATCTTTTAATTTTTTGAGCAGTAGTAGTTAATTACTTAATTTAAACTAAGTAACTTTTTATGTATTAATAAATATTTTTCTTCTTGACAGTACCTACCTACTTATCATTAACTAAAACCACTCGGTAGGGATAAGTGTAAATATTTTTTCCACTCATCCCTACCGTAGGGATAGGTGGAAAAAAAATTCCACTCTTACCCCCCAGGGGGGATACGTGGTAGGGACTAGTGGAATAGGCCGTCGTTTTTGCATCGGGAGTTAAAAACAAAATTATTTATGATGTAAGATGAATTATTTATGATGTATGCTCTTGCCCGCGACTTTGTTCGTGTGGGTTAAGCTATTTTCCAGTCAGTTTTATTTGTTCCTATTTTTAACACCCGACGCAAAAACGACGGGGTGTAATAATTTTTACGTGTCTGTGTGTGTGTGTGTGTGTCGTGTATGTTTGTTACTCTTTAACGCTGCAACTACTGAACCAATTTGGCTGAAAGTTTGAATGGAGATAGATTATGCCCTGACTTAACACATATAGGCTACTTTTTATCCAGGAAAATCCGCAGTTTCCACGGGATTAAAAAAAAAACTTAACGGCTATAGATAGATTAGTATAGCAAACTTCCTTGTAAGTAAGGTATAAAGGTTGAAAAAGGGAGCGGGAACGGGAACCGGAAATCCATGATTCCCTCGGGAATTGTGAAAAATTGAAATTCAAGCGAGCGAAGCCGCGGACATAAGTTAGTAATCACATAGTTATCTTCATATCAATTCATCAACCAGATGATGTCCGCAGTTTCGTCCGCGTGGATTTATGTTTTTAAAATCCTGTGAAAACTATTTGATTTTCCGGGATAAAAGTTGCCTATGTCAATTTCCGGGACGCAAGCTACCTCTGTACATCTTCTTTTCTATATAAGTATATAAAAATCAATGTCACTTTTCGTTGTAATTATAACTCAAGAACGGGCTCACCTATCCAAACCAAATGTTTAGGCTTTGTTCGGCCTATTTAGTAGATGGTTTATGTGAAGTTTGCACAAAATCGGTCGATCGGTTCTTCATTTATCACATTTTTTGTTACAAATTAATTCAATAAATGGCGGGTGATTTTTCAGATGGGTTTGTTTTTGAATGGGTATTAAAAATTGAAACTTTTTTCAGATGGGGATTGTACTGTCAAATTGAAACTTTTTCTATGGGTCCGCTAGTTTTGTATAAATCGGTTAAACGGATTAACCTTTAAGAATCCCGTGGAACCTCTTTAATTTTCCGGGATAAAAGTAGCCTATGTCCGTCCCCGGGATGTAAGCTAGCTCTGTACCAAATTTCATCAAATCAGTTAAATTGTTGGGCCGTGAAAAACTAGCAGACAGACACACTTTCGCATTTATAATATTATATAGGATTTGGATATGTTAAAATTATTACAATGTCTAATTAATACACTGATCACTCATGATTAGGCACAAGTCATAAGTCGCATGTTTATGATACACAATAGATATTATAAAAACATCGTAACATACAAAGTTCGCAATAAATATTATTGCAAAATAGCAAATGCATTTGAAATTGCTATTGCGAATTCTTATTATCTGAATATCGACATGACCGTTGTTAATTTTGTTGCATATTTTAGAGTATGAACGTTCTTGCCTAGTATCTATACTAATAAATAAAATTGAAGTGTCTGTCTGTAATATCGAAATAACTACCTCATATTAAGCTCATATGGTTATTTGAACGCTACCATAACCGAATCACACGTTTTTAAAATTTTTGTCTGTCTGTCTGTCTGTCTGTCTGTCTGTCTGTCTGTCTGAACGGGCTAATCTTCGGAACGGCTGAACCGATTTTGACGGGACTTTCACATACAAGTAGAGAATTAACCAGGGAGTAACATAGGCTACTTTTTTAACCGACTTTCAAAAAAGGAGGAGTTGTGTTTTTCTACCTATGTAGACCGATATCTCCGAGATTTCTGAACCGATTTGCGTATTTTTTTTTAATCGATAGAGAAACATTGCGTGCGACCCTGTTCTATAAAAAAATTTGGATTCCAACTCCTCAATCCTGATGCTGTAGGGGACCTAATCTCCAAAACTAATGGGTTTTAGAAACTTTCGGTTATTTAAATTGATATTGGGGTTACCAATTAAAGACTTTATCGTTGAATGAACTCGAGTAGGTACATATCCAACTCCTCAACCCTGATGCTGTAAGGAATTGTATTCCGAAATCGTGGGGATCCCACGGGATTTTTCCGTTTTGGGGACGGGTTTCTACAGATAAGCTACTTTTTGTTCTGGAAAATCAAAAGTTCCCACGGGATTTTTAAAAACCTAAATCCACACGGGCGAAGCCGTGGGCATCATCTAGTATAATAATATAATGTTTGTTGAGTAGGTATAAATGTACCTACATATTGTATTATCTATACTAATAAATAAAATTGAAGTGTCTGTCTGTAATATCGAAATAACTACCTCATATTAAGCTCATATGGTTATTTGAACGCTACCATAACCGAATCACACGTTTTTAAAATTTTTGTCTGTCTGTCTGTCTGTTTGAACGGGCTAATCTTCGGAACGGCTGAACCGATTTTGACGGGACTTTCACATACAAGTAGAGAATTAACCAGGGAGTAACATAGGCTACTTTTTTAACCGACTTTCAAAAAAGGAGGAGTTGTGTTTTTCTACCTATGTAGACCGATATCTCCGAGATTTCTGAACCGATTTGCGTAATTTTTTTTTTAATCGATAGAGAAACATTGCGTGCGACCCTGTTCTATAAAAAAAATTGGATTCCAACTCCTCAATCCTGATGCTGTAGGGGACCTAATCTCCAAAACTAATGGGTTTTAGAAACTTTCGGTTATTTAAATTGATATTGGGATTACCAATTAAAGACTTTATCGTTGAATGAACTCGAGTAGGTACATATCCAACTCCTCAACCCTGATGCTGTAAGGAATTGTATTCCGAAATCGTGGGGATCCCACGGGATTTTTCCGTTTTGGGGACGGGTTTCTACAGATAAGCTACTTTTTGTTCTGGAAAATCAAAAGTTCCCACGGGATTTTTAAAAACCTAAATGCACACGGGCGAAGCCGTGGGCATCATCTAGTACTCTCATAAAATTGAACGCCTTTTTTATGGCCATAGTGGTGATATTAGCAGCAACTTAATCATAAGCCATAAGTTAAAATTTAGTTAACTACTTGACAACTTAATGCGTGTAAATCAAGCTTTATAAAATCTGTATGCAAACACTCTCTTCTCTACGCAGTTTCATCTGCGGACTGCGTGGAATTAGGTTATTGAAAAATCGCGTAGAAACCCTTTTAAAATTAACCAGAACAAACAGAGGGACAAAATATTTTAAGAATTAGTGTCCGGATATTCCTAACCATCATAAATAAGCTTAACAAAAGGCAGTTACATACCTATTACGAAATCACAAAGACACGTCTTCAATATTATTTATTTGCATAGATTTTATGACAAGTGGTCTTGAACATCAATTTCAAGGTTATGGTCTACTTTTAAAACAAATAATAGCATACTAATTCTTACACAAAAGTAAATAACTACCTGTCTTGTAACACACGAGTAGAATAATATCTACTCGTGTGCTTGTAATTTGAGTCACGTACGAGCAAATTCAAAAATGACATTGATTTAATGACAACGACTTAGCTAGATAATTAGGTATGGTCCTTACAGCCTTAACCATTACACGGTACAACCCGCGGCACGTAAGTCGAGCGGTGAACTTCAATGCGCAGAAGTCGAAATCTCGGGGTGTGAGGGGGTCGCGAGGAGGGCGTGGGGATCGTTCGTAAGCACTGATTAGCTCTCGCGGATCCCTCGTAAGCGCTGATTGGCTCTCCAATCATATTGTCCCGTTCACTCGTAGGACGCTGCGCGCACTTGAAGGTCATCGCTCGACTTACGTGCCGCGGGTTATTATTGTTATGTATGACTATTGGTTTATATCTGCCTACTCATCACATGAGGTGTTTTTGGGTATTTCGTAGGTAAGTAATTGGGGTGAGGTTATATGACGTTAAGACAAATACAATATGGCGGCGGACATAATAAACAAATATTTATTAATATTATAATGTAACTACGGCTGGAATCACGTGTTGTACCTATGCCGGAATATGCCTGACTAGTTTCAAACCCTTAGCATGTTCACGCAACCAACCTACCGCGCCCAAGTATTCAGCCAGGAACCATTCAGGTGACCCAAAAAGGTGAGTACAAAAAAGGGATTAGTCAGCGTTCTCGATGAAAACTTGTTCGTTTTATAATCGTTATATTTCAAGCAGTTCACACATAATCACACTAATATTATAAAGGCGAAAGTTTGTGTGTGCGTGCGTGCGTGGTGCGTGCGTGCGTGCGTGCGTGCGTGCGTGCGTGCGTGCGTGCGTGCGTGCGTGCATGCATGTGTGCGTGCGTGCGCGCGTGCGTGCGTATGTGTGTGTGTGTGTGTGAGTGTGTGTGTGTTTGTTACTCTTTAACGCCGCAACTACTGAACCGATTTGACTGAAATTCTGAATGGAGATAGATTATGCCCTGACTTACGAGTAACACATAGGCTACTTTTTATCCAATTCCCTCGGGATTTGTGAAAAAACGAAATTCACGCTGGCAAAGCCGCGGGAAAAAGCTAGTATACACTAAACCTTCCCCATGAATCACTCTGTATATTAGTGAAAAACGCACGAAAATCAGTTCATTAGTTTTTGAGCTTATCGCGTACATACAGACAGACGCGGGGGACTTTGTTTTATAATATGTAGTGATAGCGTCGCGTCGCAGACACTGAAATCGTGATTACTTATCTAGAGACTTAGAATAAATAGGTAAAGAAAGGCAGTCGTCGACGCGGCGATAAGCCGTTTTTAGCAAGCCTAAAAGGCTATCGTCGCGTCAGTGCTCAAGGTACTCATGCGCTTGTGTGCGTGTCGGCAAATGTAATTACAGGGCACACATGGGTTGGTTTATAGCTTACGTTCCGAGCGGAAATTTGTTAGAAACTTCCATTCTAAGCGTAATAGTTCGATGTCTAGAGAATATTTTAAAATATTTACATTTACTTACTCTACATTTAGCACCTGACATTTTCTAAGGCCGGTGACTTTTCCCTCCAGGAACGTGACTTTGACCCCGGGCAGCTGGATGGGGAGCTCTTCAATTACGAAAGGGTCTAACGAAGGCACTCCCAGCTCAGGCAGGCCCTTAGAGAACTCGGGTATAGCGTCCTGTGTCGCTTGAATTAGACAACTGGACTCGGTGGTGTTGCATGGGTGGATGAAATCCGCTGTGAGAAATGAAAAAAGATTTAATCTTATGTAAACTACGGGTACATACTTGCCACGATAAAAATATTTACCATATACCTTTTGTTGATTTAAGGTATTTTTATGATTATCGATCTGACAATTTTAAAAAAGAGGATTAGACACGAGATGTAAGCAAAAAAGATAATGTTTGGAAAGACTAATAAAATGTAAAATGGTATTAAGAGAATGGAATAATAATATAATTAAAGGAAATTATATAATTAAAGAGGATTTTTATTATATCTCAGTGGGATATATGTAATCCTTTTGCATTTTGTAGCGGCGGCCATCTTGGATCGATTTTCACCAAACATAGCTAACAACACTCATGACTAATTCAACTTTAGAACAAAAAAAACCGCATTCAAATCGGTCCTTCCGTTTGAGCGCTACAGAGGAACAGACAGACACACACACATATACACACACACAGACACGTCAAACTTATAACACCCCGTCGTTTTTGCGTCGGGGGTTAAAAAATTAATGACGATGAATTCTATAAGAAGCGGGCTAATAATGTGTATAGCAGTTGCTATTAAACCCATACCCGTAAAAGGTTTACTACGCGGCATCTACTACTAACTATGCATTCATTCCTTTGCGACGTTGTTATCTAAATGACTGACTGACTGACTGAACGATCTATCAACGCACAGCTCAAACCACTGGGCAAGATCGGCTGTTTGGCATTCAGATAGTTATTTTGACGGAGACATCCGTTAAGAAAGGATATATGTATTTGAAAATTCAACCCCAAAGAGGGTTAAATAGTGGTTGAAAATGCGTATGTTTAAGGAAGTTAAAATTATGACAGTTTACAACCAATATATTCTTGAAAATTTAATATATGTACACAAAAATATCGATAAATTTAAGAAAAAAAGTGACTGTCATAACATTAATCTTAGAAATAAAGATAAACTTGTGTTGCCCACTACTAGGCTGCGAAAAGTTGGAAAATCATTTGTTGGTAATTCTGTACTTTTTATAATATGTTGCCAGAGAACATTTTGGATATGTCTCTCAATAAGTTCAAAGGTTTTATTAAACGAAAATTAATTGAAAAGTCTTACTATAGCTTAAAAGATTTTTTTAATGACAAAAATCCATGGACATAGATTGCTCTAAAAGCCAACAGTTCAAATTATTTTTATGGCTATTATACCATATTGTAAGATGGTGATAATAAAAAAAAATAAACCCGGCTGAGTTTGTTGTGGGCTCTTCTCAGACCAGGGCGCGTTTGGAACCCTCGTAGTTTTAGTTTTAAGTTTCCGTAAATAATTATCACCATTGCCTGTACCTAAATTGACGTTCAAAAAGTGTACAGTGTACCAATTTTGAATAAAGTTTATTTGATTTGATTTGATTTGATTATGTAAGTGAGATATACGAATCAACGCAGACGAAATCACGTGCATCAGCTCATTCGCAAATATAGTGGTATTCTATAAAAAAATTGATAAATAACATAGACTTTGCTGAGCATAGATTATCGATAGATTACATAATACTTATAGATTGTATAATATAGAAAATGCACGTACTCGTAAGTAACCTTGTGTATTTTTTAATAAAAATTATAACATATTTTTATCTCAGTTTACTTGTCTTGTAACAAACAAAATAGTTAAACAAGAATCTCATATACATTTATATATATACTCGTATGACTCAGTTACCGAAATTATCGAACATACGACTGTTTACTAAATCGACATCGCGCCACTTTGTTAAGCAACAACTTGATTTTCGCGATTTATGCACGCGAGCGATTGTTAATGCAATCTGCAATGCAATCTTTCTTTCTAATAATGTTTTTCTTTGCATATATGTATATACGTCTGTTAACAGAATAGATGAAATCTTTTATCCTACTATCTAATCTATTATAAATATGTGAAAGTGTGGATATTTGGATGTTTGTTACTCTGATTACAACCGATTTGGCTGAAATTTTGAATGGAGATAGATTATGCTTTAAAACATAGGTTACTTTTTATCCTGGAAAAATCACAGTTCCCGCGGGATTTTGAAAAACCCGAAATCTGTATCTACAGCTGCTATAGGGTAAAACCGGATGAGATGGCCCTAGTAACTTTAAAACTCTATAGTGAAGGAATTATGATGAATAAAACATTGAATTAATATAAAACGTAAACTTTCTTTATTACTCTTATCAAACATTAACGATAAATTACTTTAAAGAAGGCAAACAATGTAATTTTGAACTTTAAAAAAAAAAACTAGGACTGGCCATCTCTCCCAGAGTGTCCGGGGGTGATGGCCATAGTAATCGGGGGGAGATGGCCACAGTACTTAATAAAAGCAACTTCTCAATTTTGTAGTTAATTTTTAGGTTAGAACGACGAGAAAGTTATTTACTTTACAAAGAAATCACAAAAACGGACAAAACTTTCAAAACTTTTTTGTGACCACTTAATATGTCAACCCCTTAGTTTAAATCAAACGTGTTATTAAAAAATCAGCCAAGTGCGAGTCGGGCCTCGCTCTTTCAGGGTTCCGTACATAATTATGAACAATATAATATTTTGGGTCTAAGAAATATTTAATTTCCGAGCTAGACATCGCAACAAACCGTGAAAGAAAATCCCAAAAAAATGTTCGTTTATTTTGGTCACAGCTTATAAACTATTTAATAAATCGTTGTTTTCAGTATTTGTTGTTTAAATAGAGCATATAGTACATAATATACTGAAATATCATATTCCCAACTAGTTTAGTTTTTGAGATAGCCCCCGTCACAAAAATGGTCTAAAACTGACAACTTTGATGGCCTCCCATTCCCTTATTTTTTGAGATAAAATTAAAAAAATATATATTTGTACTCTACTTAATGAGCTCTAAACAATGATACCCCACAAGCTAGGGTAAAGAAAATTTTTTTTTTCCGGCTCCTTTTTCATGTATGGGAGCCCCCCTGAAAAATAATTTAATTCAATTTCTAATTCAATATTTGATTTTGGGTTAACGTTTTACACTAAATACCAAAATTTCAGGTTTGTAACTCATTTCGTCTGCGAGCTAGAGACCTGTGACCGGCGGACAGACGGACAGACAGACAGACAGACAGACAGACAGACAGCCGAGTGACATTAATAGAGCTCCGTTTTTACCCTTCGGGTACGGAACCCTAAAAAACAAAGTCAATTACTCACCTTTCCATAACTTTTTCGCAAAAAAATCCCGTACCGGCTTGTTGCCCGTGCCGAAACGAATCGAACTAAATTATAATAGATGGCCTATGAATAATTACTTCGACTTTTTTCTATTGGCCATCTCTCCCGTAAGGCCATCTCCCCCGGAATTACCCTAGGTAGTTTACTATAGCAAACTTCCTTGAAAGTAGGGATAAAGGTTGGAAAAGGGAGCGGAAACGGAAACCAGATATCCACGATTCCCTCAGGATTTGTGAAAAATCGAAATTCTTGTGAAATCGAAATTCTTGTGAAAAAGCAAATAAATGCAAAATGCTTTTGACAAGTCAAATGAATCTACCACCGAGTTTCTTGCAAGCTCTTCTCAAGAGAATCTGCTTTTAGTAGAGACAAAGCTTTCTTATGAGCCACAATTCAGCCTAATATTGTTACATTATTGTAGCTAGATAAATAATATATTACTGTAACACTTTGCACTTTGAAAGAGCAACATCTGTTGCTGAGTTTCTTGCTGGCTTCTCTCAATAGAATCAGCTTTCAGAACAAATCGAATTAAATCAAATAAACTTTTTAAAAATTGGTGTATCGTACGTACACTTATTCCACGCTTTATTTAATGTAAATTTTACAAGTATATAAAAGTGAAGTAACTAATAGTGATAATTATTTACGACAACATAAAACTAAAATCGTAACCAGTGACTCTTGAATTAGTCTTGACTTTTGAATTAGATTAAAGTTTTTTGGTAGTCTCGTCTGTAAATCTAAGAGCTTAAATTGACATCCACCAACACCACTACTACAGCCTTTTTCTAACTCCCCATTGCTGTGCACAGGCCTCCTCTCTCATAGGAAAGAGGGATTTAGAGCTTACACCCGCCACGCTGCTCCAATGCGGGTTTGGTGGGATTTAACGACTATTGCCACATGATAGTGAATAACCGCCACCGACTGCTTAACGTGCTCTCCGAGGCACGAGGCTGAAATGCCGCCAACTACCACCCCAATACATAACAATTATTTGCCCGACCTGGGAATCGAACCCGCGACATCGTGATCTACAGTCGAATATGAATTTACATACGGTAATTAAATTTATCCTATCCAATAATCATGTTTTTATGATGTCACACTTAACCGTAGAAGCCCTTGATAACATAACGGTTAATTAGGAAAGTTTATAACAAGTTTCCAAACAAATATGGCGCGCTTATGTAACTTCGCGCGAAACATTGTGTACACATGCCTCAGGGGTGTTTAAAACAATAAACGTCTGAACTAAATAATTAGGGAAACTTCACACCAGCTAATATAGCAACGATTAGGTGAATGTGTTCAGAAAATTAACCGCGGTTAAACTAAAACAATTGAAAGTGATGTTAATGGCATAGACGATGAACTTGTCTCTAACTAGCGGACCCGGCAGACGTCGTCCTGCCCGGTGACATACTGACATCAGTGCAACCTACCCGGTCATCAAAGTACTAATATCGCAATATATTAAATATCGCATATATTAAAAAATAAGGGTTGATCGTAGAAGGGTGAAAATTTAGGATTGTATGTATTTTTATATGTTGTGTCATAAAAAAATAAAAACTAAAAATTTTGTCTAAAAAATAAAAAAAAAAAAATTTTGGGGTGGACTACCCTTAACATTTAGGGTGATGAAAAATAGATGTTGGCCGATTCTCAGACCTACTCAATATGCTCACAAAATTTCATGAGAATCGGTCAAGTCGTTTCGGAGGAGTATGGGAACGAAAATTGTGACACGAGAATTTTATATATGAGATAATATTTTCTTGCTATTGAGATAATTTATGATGATGTACTAGCTTTTGCTTCCGACTTTCTTCCCGTGAATTTAGCATTAAAAAAACCCATACGACTGAACCTTTTGCCACGAAAAAAGTAGATCCGTCCAAAGCTGGTCTGGTCGTTCCGAAGATTTTTACATATAAGCAGACAAATGTCATTAAAAGAAATCTAGACAAATCGTCGGCGTTCCACCACTTTTCATCAGTGGGTCTATAATTAACTATTTAGGTTTTTTTAATAGCTGAGATATATAGAAGGCAGTTAGCTCCAATACAAAGACTTTAATTTTACTTATGTGTAGATTTTGATTTAGTGCCTAACAAACAAGAGTTCATAAAAAAATGCGCTTAACTGAAGTTAAAAAAAGTTAAAAAACTTCAGACCAATCTTGTACTGTTTTGTAGGCCTACTCCACGGACATCTTATTTATAAGGCAATCTTCAACATCATAATATTTTCAATCACTTATTAGCTAGCTACTCTAATCTACTTTTCTTCGATGGCCCAGGCTGTGGCTGTGGCTGAAACATTTCGTTTTAACCGGATTCTCATGAGTATTGACGAACCCGGTCAACTTTGGAGCGCTGTAACAGCGTTTTAAATGAATGAAATAAAAAAAATTGATTGGTCCGAGGTATTTTTTTTGTAAAATGTATAAAAAAAAGTTATAGAGCAAAAAAGATTTTATAAAAATTTTCTCACTTTTTTGCTTATAACTTCTTTAATTTTTAATTTAGGGCAAAAAGTTATATAAACATATTTGTAGGCAAAACAATTTGCTACAAATTATGTCTTTACGAATTTTTTGTAAGACGCATAGTTTTCGAGATATCGCGAAAAAAGTGTTTTCCAAGATGGCGGCCGGGGGACAAGGGTGGCGACCCCACAAACTTGAGGTTAAGCTTCTATTGACCCCCACACATGTCCCAAAAATAAAATTGCGTCCTCTAATAAATGCAAAGCTCATGTAACATTTCAATGGACTAATAGTAATATGACATACTAGATGATGCCCACGGCTTCGCCCGTGTGTATTTAGGTTTGTAAAAATCTCGTGGGAACTTTGATTTTCCAGAACAAAAAGTAGCCTATCTGTAGTAAATAGTAACCCGTCCACAAAACGGAAAAATTTCGTGGGATCTTTACGATTTCGGAATGCAATTCCTTACAGCATCAGGGTTGAGGAGTTGGACATGTACCTACTCAAGGTCATTCAACCATAAAGTCTTTAATTGGTATCCCCAATATCAATTTAAATAACCGACAGTGCCTAAATCCCATTAGTTTTGGGGATCAGATCCCCTACAGCATCAGGATTGAGGAGTTGGAATCCAAATTTTTTTTAGGACAGTGTCGCAATGTTTCTCTATCGATTAAAAAAAAATTACTCAAATCGGTTCAGAAATCTCGGAGATATCGGTATACATAGGTAGAAAAACACAACTCCTCCTTTTTTGAAAGTCGGTTGAAAAAGTAGCCTATGTTACTCCCTGGTTAATTCTCTACTTGTATGTGAAAGTCCCGTCAAAATCGGTTCAGCCGTTCCAAAGATTAGCCCGTTCAAACAGACAGACAGACAGACAGACAGACAAAAATTTTAAAAACGTGTGATTCGGTTATAGTATCGTTCAAATAGCCATATGAGCTTAATATGAGGTAGTTATTTCGATATTACAGACAGACACTTCAATTTTATTTATTAGTATAGATTGTTTGCGCGGTAAGTACCTATACGGTAACTACAAATAATACGTACGTGGTGGTCTGACTTGATTTGCACTGATGTACCACAGTGGGTCATATACCAAGGTCGTAGTATGGTGAAAGTCCACGTGATGATGTATTCAGGTTTATCCAGTAGACCATATCGAGGCGAAGGCCATAACGATTTCTATGGGTTTAAATTAATCTATTGCAAATACGATGTAATATTTGCTGTTATTTTTCTTTATATTCGCAATTCAAACCAATAAGGCCGTATTAGTAGAGGCTACAGCGATCTTGATTTTATGAAAAGGTGCGAGAAGGATCGATTTAGTCACTGTCGGGTAGAAAGAAAGAGATGACATTAAATGCAATTGACCGTCTAGCAGCTGCTACTACTTACTTCTTTTTACGCTATAGCTATAGCGTAAAAAAAAGTACAAGCTTCTCTACGGCAGCTATAGAATGCTTAAATGCTTCCGTAAGGATGCCTGAAGGCCTACTACAATCTTTCATCTAACGATCCAATTCCGATGCTATTCAATATCGGTGCCTAAAATAAATCGCATTGAATTCGTACCATGAAGTAACTTTTTGTTTCTGTATTTTTATACTAGGTTTTTGTTTAGTCTATAATATCGTCTATAATAGATCGTCATGACGTCATGACATCTATTGGTCGGATAAAAGAGTTCATGGTACGAAATAGCGATTCAGTTCAGTTTAGGTCTTTAATTGAGTCGCGATTATAGTTGATGGTAGACCCTGTTTCTAGTACCTCGAAGGAAATTAAAGCTACTAGAAAATGCCAAAATAGAAATAATTCAGGCGATAGTAGTCAATGGAAGTTCAACCTTTTCTTGCCCTGCACACTACACACAAAACATTATTAGCGCGATACGCGGTTTCTGATAGATAAACTCACCAAAGTAGACCTCAAATACATGAACAGGGTAGGAAGTGTGTTCAAAAGAAAATATGTCCTGTTTTTGTGTTGTGTGTAAGGAGAAACACGCACAGGAGACGTCAGACGTCGTCTTAGATACAGCCATTCATAATGATCGTACAATGAATCAAGCACAAGGATCAATACATAGTAGTATTAAGTACCGAAGTATTGCTTTGCACAACATTATCATTATCATCATTATCAACCCATTACCGGCCCACTACAGAGCACGGGTCTTCTCGCAGAATGAGAAGGGTTTAGGTTGTAAGTACTGCTGGTTCCTCACGCTGGCTAAGTGCGGATTGGTAGACTTCACACGCTTTTAACAACATTATGGAGAACTCTGAGGGATGCAGGTTTCTTCACAATTCTATAATAGTAGTTTATGAAACGGTTGCATAATAGAGGTTATTAAAACACGAGTGTTAGTTTAAAAAACGAGCCGCAGGCGAGTTTTTTAATAGTATTACACGAGTGTTTTAATAACTAATTATGTAGAGTTTCATACACTACTTTATCTAAGCTCATCAATAGGTATCTTACGTATAAAAGAAAAGACTAAGAAATTAACAAAATTATTTATTATAATAAGTATTCATGTTTTGGATATTGCAATTTATAAATGTACTCAATTCTTCAGGGGAGAACGTTTTTGCATTTTTTCCCTTAAAGCCCTGCGATTTTCTTTTTAAAACAGCAATCAGTCTTGTGTATTTAATAATATCGATTTGGTTGTAGATACTCAATATACTTTTGAGCATTGAGTATTTAGCCCATAAGGACAAAGACTTAAATTTATTTGATAATTCTTGGAAATATGCTAGCATTACATTTTCTGAAAATGAAGTGGTTTTTTTCAAAATTTTCCAACTCATAAAATCTTGGTAACATTTATCGTAAATTTTCTTTGATTTTGCTGGCAAAAGATTATTTGTCATTCCCGATGCTATTTCCAGAATGTCTGGTGGAGTTAAATTATTTATCTTCAGTATCACTGCTAGACATTTTTCCGCGCAACAAAAATCACTTGCAAAATTTTGAGTTACAAAAACTATTTCTTTTAAAATGTTTCTTTTGTTTAATTTATGTTTTTTTGGTGTACAATAAAGTATTAAATAATAATAATAATAATAAACACCCGGCATGGCTCAAAAATACCAGAACCCAATGCCTGTACTATAATGTAGAAAAAATTATTTTTTAACATTGTTTTGCAATAATTTCCTAACAAAGTAGTGTTATAATGAACTTTTTTAATTTTTTTTTTAAATATTATAGATGTATGTGAATAAAGTAGTCCAATATATGACACATTTTGATTTCATATTCGGAATTTTATGATATGAGAGTAGATAAAATCTATTAACCTACATATATAAACCTACATATAATAAAATCGTAGAATTGCCGTATCTGTACATTAAAGATTTTTGCAAAATAATAACTGGAGGATATTAGGGATAAGTAATAAAACGCAAAAAGCTATTTTCAAAATTTTTGTCTGTTTGTCTGTTAATCTGTTTGTCTGTTTGTCTGTATGCTTGTGCGCGCATCATACAAAAACTACTGAATGGATTGAAATGAAACTTGACATGATTTAAGTTCATACTATGGAGTAACATATAGGATACTTTTTATCCCGAAATTTAGCACGGTTCCCTTGGGAGAGGCGATGAAAGTTAAAATGTGTACTTAGCTGTAATTCATTAACGCGTGGTCCGATTTCATTAATTCTTTTTTTATTAGAAAGGAGATACTTTAAAGATTATCAACTAATCTCTGTAAGGCTGAATCGATTTTGATGGGACTTTCGCTGGTCGATGTTTACATTTTGATTTATCTAAACATCCACCAGTAAACTTTTAACAGTTTTTAGAAAGCTATGAGCTCAAAAGAGCTTAGGAAAAACAAAATGATTCCCACGGGATTTTTAAAAACCAATATCCACGCGAACGAAGTCGCGGGTATCCGCTTGTATTGATTAAATAGCTACTTTTATCATATAGTAAAATTGTGCAGTAAAGTAAGCATTATAAACTAGCGTGATATTAAATCGTATTCGTAATCGTATTGACAAAAACACGCAATAGATCATATCTGTAGAAATTGCAATGTATGCACATTGCCCATTCGTAGCTACTAACCGTAGAAGTGTGTCAAACATCAAGGTCGATTTTGTGAATACAATATTTTATGTTAAGTTGTACTTTATTTTTTACCTTTAGCTACAATTTATTGTAGTTTATAGTTATCTTTTATGTTTAACCCTTATTTTGTTGTTGTTGTTTACTTAAAAGTACGCACGTTATTTTCGGTCTAGAAGGCGTTAGTAATTTGGTGACACGATATTTTTAAGTAATATATTCTGAAAAAATGTGAACAATTTTTTCACAAAAACGTAGCATGACGTAGCACAATCTGCTACGAGGAGACTGAAAAAGTACGCAGATATTATACTGAAAATAATTTTCAGGGGACGAAACTACTACCGAATGGCATTAAGGGCCTGTTTCACCACCTTCTGATAAGTATCGGATAGCCTAAACGTAAGTTTTGTCACTTTCTTACTTTAAGTCAAGTGACAAAGACAAAATTTATGGATAAGCTATCCGACACTTATCAGAAGGTGGTGAAACAGGCTCTTAGTAATATTAAATTAATAACTTTCTGATTAAGTTAATAATTTGATTTTAGTCAAACACCTGTATATAGTTAAATATATATGTGGTTTTCAACAAGACTGGTAAAAATAGTGTTGCAACGGTAAAAACCCGGTATGAATAATACTAATTATTATTAGAGAAGAAAACCTTCACGATTAGAAACTACACTAAATAGACTTACGCGCAAGCCGGGCTGTGGTGTAACTCGCGAAGGCCACAATTACCGCAAGAAAAGCGAACAGAACACGTTTTTCACACATCGTTATAATTCCGAACTACACTTTCCTCGGAAAAATCGTTGATTCCACACTAAACAATGCGGTCCACTGGAGTACTGCACGGGTACACTGACCGATGACCTTCAGTTGCTGCTTATGTTTTACACGGGTTCTTTCTCATTTTAGGGTTGCATAAATTCGTACAGCTCTTTGCCAACTCGAAGCCCGTTTTCCACGCAACGTTGAACGGTGATCCGTTTTATAAAAATATGTTTTCGGAGTGCACGTCGTGCGTTTGACCGCGTGCATTCAAAAACGGACCTATTCTGAACTCGCGGCGGCAAGTCGGACGCAGTTTCACGAAATCGGTACGTCACTTTGCGTCCAATTTATATTAACTTTTACTACTGCGTTATTAATGCGTGCGGAAACGAATATTATAAGGTTATTCCTTTATTTCCATGTTTCTGTATAGGGCTTGGGATATAAAAACTAAGTAAATGTTAAACAGAAATAATTATGTCCCTGACATAAATCTGTCTCAATCTGAGTAAAGTTAGGAGTACGATCTTAGATAAGTAGATCTCTAAAAGCTTTTATTGCAGAGTATAGTCACAGTTTTTTTTTACGTATTACCACCTATAATTGTTTTGTTTCTCAGCGTGTTCTCACAACATTGTTTTATTTTTGGCTATTTATGTCCATTGTTCATACACTACCGACATTTCTGATTTTCCCTTCTCTTAAATTCTATTCTAAAATTAAATTCTACTTCTTCTATTTTATTTTAAAAACTAGCGGTCTGCCCCGGCTTCGCCCGTGGTGCATCATATATAGCCTATAGCACTCAAGGATCGCGTACATATCCAACGGTGAAAGAATTTTTGAAATCGGTCCAGTAGTTCCTGAGATTAGTGCGTTCAAACAAACAAACTCTTCAGCTTTATAATATTAGTATAGATAAAATAAAATAAGTATATTAAAATATACACTTAATTTTAAAACAATATAATTTGTTTTTCAGCTCAGGTCGCCGCTGCCTACTTGCATAATGGTCTAGGATTTTTTTTGCTATGAATCCATTGCGCTGAGGCCCCTTAAGAGATACCTCAATCCAAGCGGCCAAAGTCGCGAGCAAAGCTAGCAATAATTATAATTTGCGTGAGAACAAAGACCACGCGGTCAATCACCCGTCCCAACAGGCGACTCTAGATTACGTTTCGATTTTGACTATGAAGTTTTGAAACAAACACAGCGGCTACATTACTGCTAGACGTCACAACGAACGCGCGCGTACACGTGTACGCTTACACACGAGAACTGTATGAAGCACGTCACATGGATACGTCTTCTGATAGCGTATTAATGGTACTATACAGGTTTTTCAATGTGCACAATAACTGCTTTGATTGAGGTATAACCTACTGTCTATGCAATGAAAATATAACATCAATAATATCAGGACTAAACTCTATATACCTATTATCCCTACTTTCCTATTAATTTTATAAATACGAAAGGTTCTTGGTCAGGCAATGGAGCAACAGATCGACTTGTTTTTTTTTTTCATGGGTATGGTTAAAGAGTGTAGAGAAGAGTGACCAGAATACTTTCGTCTTGGAAAAATAAAGGGTGCCCGCGGGGTTTTTGAAAACCTAAGTACGAGTAACTAACTCTACGCGTACGAAGTCGCGAGCATTTAAGTACCTATATAGTATCTCGATAATTATCTGTTCTTTTAGTCATTCATCAGCCATCAGTCGTTATCAACAGAATTGACCGATACCTAAAGAACCTATCGTGTAAAGTGTCCCTTTTAGTTTGAATTATCTTTTAATCATCATCTCAGCTACGGAGGCTTTATATCGGAAGTTTTTGTAAGAAAAGAAGCGCACTTTTGTTGGAAACTCTAAATCCACTTCTCACTCGCTGACAGCTCTATGCGGCTTAGCCTTGAGTAAAGCTTAGCTGCAGTAAACTGGCCAGTTTTGAACTAGCTGACTCGTCCCGACTTCGCACGCTTTCCTTTATTTTTATTGGAAGACTAGCCGACCCCTGCGACTTCGTCCGCCTGGATATAGGTTTTATATAGGATCGGATTGGATCCCATAATCCTTTTTTGAACCTAAACTAAATGTAGCCTAAGTTACTTCTTATAACATCACCTATCTGCCATTGAAAGTTCCATCAAAATTGATCCAGCCGTTTCGGTAATTAGCTGGAACAAATAGACAGATCGACAAACATAAATTTAAACGCACACCAGTTTAAAATAAGCCGTACGTTCAAAGATCCGGGTCCCAAGTTATTTGAACCCAATAAATGTCTGTCATTTCTGAACTAATAAACCTATGACCTTGAAATATTTACGGGACAATACTTAAAGTACTACCTTTCTAACAAAAAAAGAATGAGTTAAATCAAACTACGCGTTAATGAATTACAGCTAAATACATGTTTTAACTTTCTTCCCCTCTCCCTAGGGAACCGTGCTGAATTTCGGGATAAAAAGTATCCTATAACCTACCTCGGAGTATAAACTCAAATTGTACCAAGTTTTATTCGAATCCATTCAGTAGTTTCGGCGTGATGCGCGGCCAAGATACAGACAGACAGACAGACAGACAGACAGACAGACAGACAGACAGACAGACAGACAGACAGACAGACAAAAATGAAACAAATTGCAGTTTTGGCTTCAGTATCGATTATAGAATGGCCTCCAACAAAAATTTTCAAAATATCTTCAATGTACAGAATTGGATCTGTTACAGTTTTATTATATTATAGATAAAGTGGTAATATTCTAATTGACTTTGTGTTATTTAATGGAAGCGGGTTAACTTGGAAGGAGTTAGCCCGGGTTTAGCCGGGTGTTTTTTTTTTTTTTTTTTTTTTTTTTAACGATGGGTAATGCATTTACGCACACCTTCCGGAAGCCCTGCAGCGGACTGCAATGCTTCCGGAAGGTAGTGTGGGACTCAGGCAAGGCCAAGAGATGGCCCGAATACCCACTAAAACCCATCGATGTTCCAACGCGTCGCCTGGTGGCTGGGTCACGGGAACACTCGCGCAATCGTCCGCGACCCAGCCAGCGGCGTCCGCCAGAGCAGACCCTCCACGGCGGGGACTCATCTAGGTCCCCTTACTCCGTCTGAGGTGCACCAGGAACATGTTGGTGCGCCTCCTGACCCGAGGACGTACCTCGACGGGCAATGGAGACCTCCAACCCATCGCCCGGAGCTCCTCGCTAGGGCGGCAGACGGCGGTCGTGAGCACGCCGCCTGCGTCCTGCTCTGCGGCAGCGGAGAGGGTCCGCGGCTGCGTCGTCCTCCCGCGCCCGTTCCGCTGCCTCCTTTTGCGTCATCACCTCCTCGCAAAAGGAGGCGACGGCGTTCCAAGACGTCTCGCTGCTCACCATGGCGTGAACGACGGTGGGCAGCGAGAGGTCAGGCCCCACTTCTGCCACGAGTGCGGCGCGCTGTGTCGCCCACTGTGCGCACGACTCCAGCGTGTGTTGCGCTGTGTCCTCAGCGTGGCCGCACTCATGTCACTCCTCAGTGGGCTCTCTCCTTGCGACCCTGCACAGATACCTCCCGAAGCAACCGTGCCCCGAGAAGCCGGGTGTTAGCCCAACATGTGGTAACACGTGCCTCCATTGCTGTTTCCAATTAGGTACTCACGCGGCTTCTTTTACTGATGATGGAATATTCTAGAATTTTGCAAATCTTTTTCAGAATTTTTTAGATATTTTTGTAAAATAAAAATTCTTACACATGAAAATAAAATGGAAATTGTACAATTCTCCTAATTTATCACAACATTAAAGATATTTTTGCAGTATAATATATTAAAGTAAGTTCATGTTGTATTCACAATTATTTAAAAGTAGGAATTTAGAAGCGAATGCGTAATGCAGAATATAAACTCAGAAGTGACAGAAGCTTTGACCGTAGGAAAAGAGTCTTGAACATATTATACAATTTAATGCACAAAAATTATCTCATAATGGGTGTACGACAATAATACACAGATTCGACAGGAAAATGGTCAGAAAAGAAAAAAAAGCCGGAGACCTTAACCTTTTTCATTTCCTGTTCAGTTCAGTCAGTGACAGTACATGAACATCAGTACAAAGTTCAGTTGTATAATCTACCAGTCAATATCTACCAGTATCAGTCTTCATCCGCGAATCGGTAGAGCTTTTTTTGCAATGAATGTTCAAAAATTTATAACAATTGGAGGCTTAATATAAGCTAATCGATAAAAGATTTTTTTGACCTAAAGTTACATTATATTCTAGAATCAACTAGCAATCTTGAAGCATACCTACGCAGACCCATTTTTGCAAAATATTTTGCAAATGTTGCGTGTGTAGACAAACCACAGAATACTAAATTCAAATAAAACCGGCCAAGTGCGAGTCAGACTCGCACACCGTGGGTTCCGTTATTAAGAGGGACACGTATATTTAATACAAAGAGTTATTTTTATTTGCTTGAATAATTTGACCGCCTTAAAAATAAACCCCTTTTGTTTGGGCCGCATAATTATAAAGGTGTGTGTGTGAAGAGGAGTGTAATATTAGTACCAATCTCACTCTTTAGAGTGAGATTGGTAATTTCTAAAAATTATGTTAGGCAACGACTGTTTTATTTTCAATCCCCCCCCCATTTCGGTCCCTTTTGCAATACACCAACAAAAATTTTTTTTCCTTCTTTCCTTTGCAACAAATCTTCGTATTGAAATTATGTTTATCTTAATCTATTCCTAATTTGAAGTCGATAGTGTTAGTACATACTGAAATAATCAGTTGTAACAGATGGACAGATGGACGAAGTCGCACCATAAGTGTTCCTCTTTTACCGTTTTCATACGGAACTCTAAAAATCCTTTGTTGCAATATGTTCACCGACAATTTACACATCACTTTGCACTTGCAAGTCTCTGAATAGTAACTTTAGTACAATTAGTAAGAGATGTGTAATTACATCGCCCTATCATCATGAATCAGGCAACGCTCTAGTTAACTTCACTGCACAATAATAATTGCTGTCCGGTAATGTAGTACTGAAGGGTTAACGTACACGAAGACCCTAATTTCCATATCAACCATTTTTATTTTTATTTTACCCAGACTAAAATATTGTTACGAACGTGACTAGGTGACAAAGTTTTGAGTTTATTTACCAAATTCTGTCAATGTCATCCTATTTTGGACGAGGTGAGGATATTTTTACCACATATTTTTGCTACCATGAAATTAAAATCTAACCTGTAGTTAACCTTAACCTGTAGCGTAAACGTCCGAGAAGCAGGTATGTATACACGTACAAGCAGAGTGCTGACGTATGTACTTAAATAACTACATTAAATATTTTCTTGGATAAACCGCAAACGGAATATAACTTTATTGATAATAACGTCCATTAAATAAAAAAAAGCTGTGATAGCCTAGTGGTTAGGACAACCGACTTCTAATCGGAGGTCGTGGGTTCGATCCCGGGGCACGCACCTCTAACTTTTCAGAGTTATGTGCGTTTTAAGTATTTAAATATCACTTGCTTTAACGGTGAAGGAAAACATCGTGAGGAAACCTGCATGCCTGAGAGTTCTCCATAACGTTCTCAAAGGTGTGTGAAGTCTGCCAATCCGCTTGGCCAGCGTGGTAGACTATGGCCAAAACCCTTCTCACTCTGAGAGGAGACCCGTGCTCTGTAGTGAGCCGGTAATGGGTTGATCATGATGATGATGATGAACGTCCATTAAGAAAATGAAATTAGAATATTTGCTTTCTTTTGCGTCTAACACCAAAAGTATGAACTCGTTCAATTTTGGCAACGAAAGGTAAAAGGAGGCCTCGTCACAGAGGACCTGGGCGACAAAGGATATCATGGACCAATAATACTAAACCAATGAGCGACTCTGAATTTTCTTAAGAGAACCATGCTTAAATCAAATCAAATCAAATCAAATAAACTTTATTCAAAATTGGTACACTGTACACTTTTTGAACGTCAATTTAGGTACAGGCAATGGTGATAATTATTTACGGAAACTTAAAACTAAAACTACGAGGGTTCCAAACGCGCCCTGGTCTGAGAAGAGCCCACAACAAACTCAGCCGGGTTTATTTTTTTTTATTATCACCATCTTACAATATGGTATAATAGCCATAAAAATGATTTGAACTGTTGGCTTTTAGAGCAATCTATGTCCATGGATTTTTGTCATTAAAAAAATCTTTTAAGCTATAGTAAGACTTTTCAATTAATTTGCGTTTAATAAAACCTTTGAACTTATTGAGAGACATATCCAAAATGTTCTCTGGCAACATATTATAAAAAAGTACAGAATTACCAACAAATGATTTTCCAACTTTTCGCAGCCTAGTAGTGGGCAACACAAGTTTATCTTTATTTCTAAGATTAATGTTATGACAGTCACTTTTTTTCTTAAATTTATCGATATTTTTGTGTACATATATTAAATTTTCAAGAATATATTGGTTATAAACTGTCATAATTTTAACTTCCTTAAACTTATTTCTCAGTGACTCTCTGGGTCCCATATTATATATGGCACGAACAGCCCTCTTCAGCAGCACGAAAATGGAATTAATATCAGCAGCATTACCCCATAAAAGTATGCCATATGACATAATGCTGTGAAAGTAACTAAAATAAACTAACCTCGCAGTTTCAATATCAGTTAGTTGGCGAATCTTTTTAACCGCATATGCAGCAGAACTAAGTCTGTTCGATAAGTTATTTACATGAGGGCCCCATTGGAGTTTAGCATCTAACGTTATCCCCAGGAAAACAGCCGTATCCACTAGATCTAATTCCTCATTATTAAGCTGTACAGTGGTTTCAACTTGTTTAACATTAGGTAAAGTGAATTTAACACACTTAGTTTTTTCCCCATTAAGTAATAAGTTATTTGCTTCAAACCACTGTACCACTTTTGTGAGAGAATTGTTTACTTCGTCAGGTATTCTTTGGTATCTATCAATTTTAAACAAAAGTGATGTATCATCAGCAAACAATACTATCCCGTGACTATCTTTAGCGCACGTCATCACTTAAGTTCCAAGACGCCACCACCATCACCACCAATACAGCCTTTTAACGCCCCACTGCTGGGCACGGGCCTCCTCTGTCATAGGAGAGAGGGATTTAGAGCTTAGACCCGCCACGCTACTCCAATTCGGGTTGGCGGGCTTCACTACTTATTGTCACAAATGATAATGATAATAACCGGGATCGATTGCTAAACGTGCTCTCCGAGGCACGGGGGTGAAACACCACCAACTACCAACTCCAGACTGGCACTGGGAATTTCTTGACAGAAAAATACAAACCCGGGACCTCGTGATCTGCAGTCGAATATGCTAACCACTAGACCAACGAGGCAGTTCCAAGACGCACTGTACTTTAATCCTGTCGCCCTAGGGGAATGCGAAGAACATTCGAACTTAATCGATACACTTTTAAACAATATTTTCCTTAAAAATCTTTCTTGGTGAGTAATTACTAGAACAATAACTAGTTGTATAAGTAGGTGACATGTAATTAATAAGCCCTATAATCCAGTTTATACGCATGAATCGGCAACGCTCCAGTAAACTTGACTGCACAATCCTTGCAGTTAAGTAATCGGGTATTGGAGAGGGAAATAAATAGAAGGGACGCAATGGTCAATAGGTCTCAATACTTGAATAAACAAGGTGTTGGATGTAATCTGAAACAACATGACAGCAAGTTGGATACGCTGAACGCACGTGTATGGTTTAATGAGAGATCAAGTACTAATGTTAATAACTAACTACTATAATATCTTCTGACCATCTATCTATACCCAAGAAAAACCGTTACTGACAGACAGGCAGACGGCGCACAGCCCAAAACGGTGAGCCTAGAATTTTTAAATTTTGAGGGCGTTATATCTACACATACATAAATAATTATGTTGAGATAATATTTTTTTTAATTTCATCCCTTACCGGGTGAAAAGACTCGGTAAGCTTGAGTTAGCATAGGCTACATAATATTTACCCGACTAAAACCAAAATATTTTATGTGTAAGTGTGTAACTTACACATAACTTACACATGTAAGTTACATACTTACACACATAAAATATTGCAAATATCAGAATTTCGGGTAAAAAGAAATCCAGTCCCTCATTTTTAGGGTTCCGTAGTAAACAAGGAACCCTTATAGTTTCGCCATGTCCGTCCGTCTGTCCGTCTGTCCGTCTGTCCGTCTGTCCGTCTGTCCGTCTGTCTGTCTGTCCGTCTGTCCGTATGTCCGTCTGTCCGTCTGTCCGTCTGTCCGTCCGTCCTCAATTAATCTCAGAGACTGTTAGTGCTAGAAATCCGTAATTTGGCATGAGTATAAATATTAATCACGCCGACAAAGTGGTGAAATAAAATTTTGATAAATATTTTTTTTAGGGTAGCTCCCGTACATGTAAAGTGGGGATGAATATTTTTTTTCTCGTCTACCCCATAGTGTGGTGTATCGTTGAATAGGTCTTTTAAAAATACTGTGGGTGTGGGAACATCATTTTTCGATTTCTAGATCCGTTTGTAAAATATGATGTTTTAAAGTGCAAATTTTTATTAGAGTCAAGTGTCCCCCCCCTCTATCAGCCAAATGGCAGTATATAGGAACTTGAAAAAATTCACAGCAGTAGGGTATATAATCAATTTTAAAGGAAAACTATCACGGCTAAGTAGGGTTCACAGGTTAAGGAGTTATATCTGTTTTTCGAGGATTGTGACTACGGAACCCTACACTGCGCGTGGCCCGCCACGCACTTGGCCGGTTTTTCGATTTCGACATTTAACTTTTTGAATCGTTATAAAACGATGGCTCTTAAGTAAAAAGTATTTGGACATTTTTTATAGATAATTATCTGATCTACAATTTTGTCTGAGCTAATTTTATGATAAAACTTACCGTTTTGCTGAAAATCGTGAAAAACCCGTTTTTGTGTCCTTTGCCCCCGAGTAATTTTTTTTCCAGGTGTCGGATCGATGAGGACTTTTCACATTTCATTTATAATAGTGTTTCGAACAATCCTACCAATTTTCAGCCGAGTGTGAGTCAACTGTGCGTGTCCAGGAGTAAATTTTTTTCCAGGTGTCGGATCGATGAGGACTTTTCACATTTCATTTATAATAGTGTTTCGAACAATCCTACCAATTTTCAGCCGAGTGTGAGTCAACTGTGCGTGTCCAGGAGTAAATTTTTTTCCAGGTGTCGGATCGATGAGGACTTTTCACATTTCATTTATAATAGTGTTTTGACAATCCTACCAATTTTCAGCCAGGTGTGAATTATTGTAACCTCACCCCTATTTTTTAGTCTAATTTGACCGGTCTATAGTTACTAATAGGCTATATATACCTATAAGCTTCTTGCTAATAACTAACCTGATGTTTTTTCTCATACACTCACACAGGCGTATTTCTGTATGATTTCTACGAGAAACTGTATGAAGTAAGTATGTCAAACTGCAGCGAGTGACTCCGCCGGCCGCGACGGCTACAAACTGCAGGACACTGCTTCAAAATGTGATTCGTACTGTAAACACGGTAAACAATTCAAACACGACTCCTAGACGTTGTTATATAAAGTTAAACTGTATAATGAAGGCATTTAAACTGCCGAATACACGTATGGTCCGTTTCAATAGAGTTGAGTCGGACAATCGTGCCAAGTTTCATTTCAATCCATTCTGTAGTTTTTTAGCAAAAAGGTGTGTTAGTTTACATTTTAGCTCAAACTCTATTGAAACGGACGTAAGGTGGCGCATTCTTGTAGTCGCGTGTCATCGTCATCGCGCTTCTACATAAGCGAACTCAATGCGAACTCGAAGCGATACAGCTCAATTATTTGAGTCTATACAGGCTAGCATCTACAAAATTACAGATGCAAATGTCATAGCTGCAAGCGTCTATTCAAATTTCTATAACAAAAAAATGGAATGGTATATTCAATAAGTCGTAATTTTTTAAATTCAATGACAAGTTGGTTTAGAATCAAAGAATTTAAATATTTACTAATATGCTTATTTTTGGTACCAATTATTTTCGCATCATTTATTTCTTGTCTTGCGTTTCAAAGTATAAAATATTTCTGAATAGCAGTTACCATTTTGGACATTATAGAGTAAATCTACCATAATTAACAAATGAAAACCGCTTCTAACTTGCATAATAACATCAAACCAAGGCTGCGAGTGTTTGAAACATTTACGCTGCGTCGCACTCGCAATGAGGTCGCTCACGTAGGACGAAAATTAAAGTGTAACGCGCTTCATAGTATAGTATATAGGTCTTTGTATTCGTACTCGCAGGTTCGGTGTGATGTCCTGCCATGCATTTTTATAGCGCGTCGCTTCCATCGCGCTTAGTGTGTGTCCTAGCCTTAAGAACCATTCAACCAAGAAGGTATTCCATGTGCTAACCCGATTTCGTCGCATGGAAGCGGATAGATCAAACTAAAAATAGTAAGGCTTGCTTCAGCGTTGTTGCAATTATACAATTTCCTTGATTTTTCCATCATCCATAGGTGCTCGCAGGTGCCCCACTTTCCCCTATCCACAGTTTCAACACGGCCAGGGAACCAGTTTGTTAGGTAACATCGTACGAAATAAGGAATTACAACTTGAATTGAATCCATATTGACACACATTTAATACCACCTACCTACTGACCTAAACTAGATTCAAGGGTTTTATATGCTTTTACCCGTAGACTGATTTTTTTTCTAACGCCTTGAGGTGTGACTTGTGAAATTTAAAAAATATTATATTATTTTTTTACTATTTACTAAGGAGAGGGATCTAAAGATATTTTGAAGATATTTTTAATTCTTGCAAAATATACCTACCCACCTACACGCAGACGAAAACGCGTTGGAAAATCCCCTAGAAATAAATATTATTTCGTTAGAGAATCTAAAAGTTTGCTATAATGTTACTCATACATGGTGTAAAACGCTATATGAATCCTCTATGCCGAAGTATTGCTATTTATACTTACGAGGGGCAATAGGAATTACAGATATTATCTGAGTAGCGGAATAATTAATATATTAAATAGAAGTAATGAGCGGAACTATCTTCATCTTTTCCTTTTCCGCCACAAGTTTAATTCCCGTGATTGTACATAATATTGAGATAAGTAGATAATAATTAATTGTTTTTTTTAATAGCCAAAGCACAGAATAACCAGAAGGGAAGCTACCTAAGAACGTCCAAAATTTATACCTATTCTGATAGGGTTGTCACCTGTTGCATGTGAAAAATTATGGGTAAAAATAAAAATATTATATACTAGTATATGTATAGCAAGATATGTAGTAATGATTGGAATAAAATGTTTTTTATATTGTACTAGCAGATTATTATTTATTATTATTAAATACCTAGTTACTTAGGTAGGTAGTACCACCTTGACAGCCTCGTTGGTCTAGCGGTTAGCACGTTCGACTGTGGATCACGAGGTCTTGAGCTCGATTCCCGGGTCGGGCCAAAAAAAAAAATGAGGTACCTATTGGGTTTTTCTGTCAAGAAATTCTCAGTGCCAGCCCGGAGCTGGAAGTTAGCGGTGTTAGATACACCCCCGTGCCTCGGAGAGCACGTAAAGCCGTCGGTCCTGCGCCTAATCTCTCTCCGGTCGTGTCGCATTGGCGTCCCATCGGACTATGAGAGTGAGGGAATAGAGAGTGCACCTGTGTATGCGCCTGGTACCTGCACCTGTACACACTTGTGCACTATAATATCTCCTGCGCAGATGGCTAGTCTCTGCCTCGGTTGAGATTGGCCGCCTTGGCTGAAATTCGGTCAGGACATTAGTAAAACTAAGACCTACTAAAAGTCAGTGTGCACATGCGTAAGTATCCCTAGTGACAGTACCTAGATACTTACTTACTTTAGTAAATTGAATGAATTAAGTACCTAGTTGCTTAGATAGGTACCTTAGATAAGCCCATCGAAATGGTCCATTGTGTACAGGAGCTATTTTAACTTACCTGGCAATGTTTTACCTAATTCTATTGAGTAGAATCTGATTTCCGTACCAGTGGTAGAGTCTTGACATAATATCATAAGTGGCACATGCTATCCTACAATAAATAAATTCATTTCATTTCATTAATTTTTTGTGTAGATAATATAATATTATGTAAAGGTAGGTATACTTACTTCACTTGATCTCTAGGGTACAAAAAAAAAGAAATATCCTTATTTTTTGTAGTGGAACTTAAACATACTGTACAATACTGAGGCATATTTGTCTAAACACAACACTTAATTTTTTATAAGTATAATTTACACTATTTTAAGTACACAGTTGTCTAAACTCTCGCCAATAACTCTCTCTAATAATTTAATGCGCACGCGACACGACATACGACAGCCTTGACGTTATTCAACTAACTGTTCACTAGCGGAGCGTCCGTGACAGCTCGTGTGTGCGTGAGCGGCGCTCTGTGTGAGTGTATTTACTGCGGGACGCTTGTAGGTAGCTTCCTCTCTGTTCCTTTTCTACTCGTGTGGCCAAAGTGTGAAAAGTGCAAAACTCCCTGTATTATAAAAAATCGACCAAGTGAGAGATGGGCCTCGTTCTAGTAGGGTTCCGTACACCGTACATACTCGTATTATGACGAATTAAAAATTTCCGTTTGTTTTGGTCACAGCTTACAAATTACATTAAGAATCGTTATTTTTAATATTAATTGCTTAAGTAGGTACAGTATAAATGATACGTACATAATGTAAAGATATTTAAAATTTCCTCAATAGCTCAGTTTTTAATACCCGACGCAAAAACGATGGGGTGTTATAAGTTTGACGTGCTTGTGTGTGTATGTGTGCCTGTCTGTTCCCCCGTAGCGCTCAAATGGGTAAACCGTTTTGAATGCGATTTTTTTATTTGAAAGGTGATTTAGTCGGGAGTATTCATGGCTACGTTTGATGAAAATCGGTCCAAGATGGCCGCCGCGACAAAATGGCGGATTACATATTTTTTCACAACTCCCTCAATATGGATATCAAATGAAAAGGCTTGACTTAAAAGTAGAATCATCATCATCATCATGATCAACCCATTACCGGCTCACTACAGAGCACGGGTCTCCTCTCAGAGTGAGAAGGGTTTTGGCCATAGTCTACCACGCTGGCCAAGCGGATTGGCAGACTTCACACACCTTTGAGAACGTTATGGAGAACTCTCAGGCATGCAGGTTTCCTCACGATGTTTTCCTTCACCGTTAAAGCAAGTGATATTTAAATACTTAAAACGCACATAACTCCGAAAAGTTAGAGGTGCGTGCCCCGGGATCGAACCCACGACCTCCGATTAGAAGTCGGTTGTCCTAACCACTAGGCTATCACAGCTAAAAAAAGTAGAATAGCAGTAAAAGTAGAATAGCACTATGTAAATCCGAGATGGCCGCCACTACAAAATGGTGAATGTCGGGTTTTTTTTAATTTTTAATTTATACTTGTTAAGATAAGTAGATACCAAAACAAAAACGGTCTAAAACTTACAACTCTGACGGCCGAACATTTCAGTCATAAACAATACATATATTTATACTCTACTCGATGAGTTTATTATAGACGATGATTCCCCATATGCCAGCGTAAGAAAAATATTTCGACTATTTTTCCATGCATTTTTCTGGCAGGAGTCCGCCTGAAATATAATTAAATTGAATTTCTAATTCAATATTCGATTTTGGGTCAACATTCTACACCAAAGTAAGTATATCCACACAGGTCTTGCGTCTACAAAATCCGTGCCATACGATACATGAACATGACAAATGTACAAACAGACAGGAGTTTGCCCATTGTATACAGAACCCTGATAAAGCTGTTACACTTTTTACCCGACTGGTTGCAATTGATAATAATTTACAAGTTGTCATAATGTACGTCATAATGTAAGCACTATCTAAACAACTTGATTGCGATACCTACATAAAACATAAAAGGTAGGTATTCTAAAATAACAAGGATAAAAAGCTGTGGCTAAAATAATTCTCAGTAATCGCATGACTCGTCGTAATATTATCATATTGAATGCTTAAATATTACCGTCTGTTTTTAGGGTTCCGTACCCAAAGGGTAAAAACGGAGCCCTATTAATGTCACTCGGCTGTCTGTCTGTCTGTCTGTCTGTCCGTCTGTGTGTCTGTCCGTCTGTCCACCGGTCACAGGTCTCTAGCGTGCAGACGAAATGAGTTACAGTTACAGTTAAAACGGTGACCCAAAATCAAATATTTAATTAGAAATTGAATTAAATTATTTTTCAGGGGGGAAAAAGGAGTCGGAAAAAAAATTTTTTCTTACCCCAGCTTGTGGGGTATCATTGTTTAGAGTAGAGTACGAATATATATTTTTTAATTGTTTTCTCAAAAAATAAGGAAATGGGGGGCCATCAAAGTTATCAGTTTTAGACCATTTTGGTGACGGGGACTATCTCAAAAACTAAACTACTAAGGAATATGATATTTCGGTATATTATTATGTTATGCTCTATTTAAACAACAAATACTGAAAACAATAATTAATAAAATAGTTTATAAGTTGTGACCAAAACAAACGAACATTTTTTGGGTTTTTCTTTCACGGTTTGTTGCGATGTCTAGCTCGGAAATTAAATATTTCTTAGACCTTAAATATTATAAATTGTTCATAATTATGTACGGAATTCTAAAAGAGCAAGGCCCAAGTCGCACTTGGCTGATTTTTTATCTTTTCACAGCCCAACCTTAGGTGCAAAGATAATAATATAATAAATAGCTCGCTAAGATGCAAACCATCTTTGTACGTGCAAAGGCTGAGTAGGAATCCTTTTTATTAACCCCCGACGCAAAAATGATGGGGTGTTATAAGTTTGACGTGTTTCTGGGTGTGTGTTTCTGTTTGGTCCACCGCAGCGCTCAAAAGGGTAAACCGATTTGAATGCGGTTTTTTTATTTGAAAGATGAATTAGTCGGGAGTGTTCTTAGCTATGATTGATGAAAATTGGTCCAAGATGGCCGCCGCCACAAAATGGCGGATAACATATTTTTTCACATGTATCAAATGAAATGGCTTGATAAGTAGAATAGCACTAGCCAATCCAAGATGGTCGCCACCACAAAATGGCGAATGCCAAGGGTTTTTTAAATTTTAAATTTATACTCGTTTAAAATCCATCTTAATACGACTTTATTCGATTCTGAAAACAGAAAGCTATATAAATGGCAATAAGGCACAAATTCCATGCAGACGAGGTTATGGGAAACAGTTTGTTTTGTACTTTAGTTGTATCTATCTATCATTACGAGACTTTACTCGTAATTACATTTAAGCTTGATATAGATCTTACGCCACGAAACTCCGTATACCAAACGATCTAATAAAAACAAATCAGATTTGTGGACTGGTTATTTGGTGATGAATATGACTTATGAGTACCTAATATTCCTCTTAGGCCTCTTGTTAACACGCCGTAAAAATTCACGTTTTGTATGCATAATGCCGATGATGGCGCGCCGTAGACGGCGTTATCAATACAAAACGTCCGTTTTCACGGCGTGTAACAAGATGCCGACTTCGGTCCACATACGTTTTTTTGCCATGAAAAAATACGTTTTATTAACCCCCGACGCAAAAACGACGGGGTGTTATAAGTTTGACGTGTCTGTGTGTGTGTCTGTCTGTTCCTCTGTGGCGCTGAAACGGGTGGACCGATTTGAATGCGTTTTTTTTTTGTTTGAAAGGTGAATTAGTCGAGAGTGTTGTTAGCTATGTTTGATGAAAATCGATCCAAGATGGCCGCTGCTACAAAATGGCGGATTACATATTTTCTCACAACTTCCTTAATATGGGTATTAAATGAAAGGGCTTGACTAGTAGAATATCACTATTGCAAATCCAAGATGGCTGCTGACACAAAATGGCGAATGTCGGGGGTTTTTTAAATTTTCAATTTATACTTGTTCGCCGTGAGGTAGACACGGTAGTCAGTATTGTATGGAGCACAGAGGAAGCTTGTTCATACGCACGGCGGCGGTACTACGGCGCGGCAAGCATGCCGTAAGGTTAAGATACCGTGCTGTGAAGTAGAGGCCTTAGCTACCGTTCTGATTGTTTTAATTTATGGACATAGGATACTTTTTCCTTTCAGAACCTATTCCTTTCAGTGAGTACAAGACCTGGTTCCATGCACTAACACGCAAGGAACATTCCACACTCTGGAACAATGCCACAGACTGCCGTCAGACAAAGGAAGCCTTTCCTACTCTGAACCAACAACTGACTAACAAATTACTGCACCTAGACAGAGGTAAACTCAGGAAGGTGGTGGGACTCATAACAGGGCACAGTCCACTAAACAAACACCTTTTCATTATAGGTGTCACAGACAGTCCTCTATGCAGAGCATGCATGGAGACAGATGAAACACCAGCGCACGTGCTCCTAGAGTGCACGGGCGTGACCGAACAACGCAGGATTCATCTAGGATCCCCAGCCTCACTCCAAGAAGTCCTCGGCAACCTGGGCGGCCTGCTAGGCTTCTGGAGAGATCTCGGATGGCTGGAGTGAAGACTTCAACGCAAGAGGCACATCACGCACAACAGACCTGTATGGTTTACGTGCGGACACCTGCCCAGAATGAAGATGAAGATGAAGGATACTTTTTAACCCAGAAATCAAATAACACCCACGGGATTTTTAAAAACCTATCACTGAATGGATCCTGACGGGCATGGAGATAGGACAAAAAAAGATAACCTAAATCCACACGGATGTAGTCGTCAGAAGAACGAAAATGTCATCAGCTGGTTTCATTAAAATTTTAAGTTGTTGGTTCAAGCCATTCTCGAGAAAAGAACTTTGATGGATGGGTAGACTGACAGTCTGACGACCTCCCTGGCGCAGTGGTGAGCGCTGTGGTCTTATAAGCGGGAGGTCCCGGGTTCGATTCCCAGCAGGGGCAATTTGGGATTTTATAATTTCTAAATTGTCTCTGGTCTGGTCTGGTGGGAGGCTTTAGCCGTTGCTGATTACCACACTATACCTACCAGCAAAGCCGTGCAGCTAAGCGATTTAGCGTTCCGGTACGATGCCGTATAGAAACCGATCAGGGGTATGCATAATGCATATACCTCTTCCAAGTTAGCCCGCTTCCATCTAAGACTGCATCATCACTTATCATCAGGTGAGATTGCAGTTAAGGGCTAATATGTAGTTAATAAAAAAAAAATACAAAGACAATAAATAACTAAGAGCCTGTTTCACCACCTTCTGATAAGTGTTGGATAGCTTATTCACATATTTTGTCTTTGTCACTCGACATAAAGTAAGAGAGTGACAAAACTTACGTTTAGGCTATTCGACACTTATCAGAAGGTGGTGAAACGACCTAAGAATTCAATTTTTCTATTATGAGGTCAAGAATGAGAAAAGCTAAGTACCTATATTATTATCATACTATTGTTTACAGCAATCAATAGTCACTTATGACGGACCGTGACCTACTCATAGACTGATGCAGGCGAGGGACTTTGCATACGGAAGTAAAACATCCACCAGACTATAATAATAATATATATTATGTCTACAAAATCTACCTATTAGATATATTATGAATAAATGTATTTCTTTAAAACTATCTAATACTAGCGACTTCGTCTGTACGACAGTTAGATAATTAGGTATTGATGCAGGCAGACTGACATAATATTTGGCATCGGAAAATATTCCTTTACCCTGATAACCCAGAATCAGCCATTTTGGACATCGTTACCAAAACTATGACCTCTTTTATATTATTATCAGCATACTATAACATGTATGAGTCAACACAACTCAAATAAGGGCGAGTTGGTAAGGTAAGAAAATATAAAATCATCAAAAAATCCATCATCAAAGTCTTACCTTAAACAAACTTTTGTTAACCGTCTGATTGCACATCAGAACGGCCCTAAATAAATCATAGTAAATTTAAAAATAATTTCTGCAGTAAAATTAAACATTGCTGCTATATTTTGCTGCTATTAAAGAAACCCATATAATAATGCAACTATGTAACTACCTAATGCACGTACTGGAAAAACCACATCAATAATAATTCACTAGAATTAGAAAATCAGATTTTTAGATAGTATGCATTATGTATGTATATTTCAGGACTGCTTAGTTCAAAGTCGAATTGTTAAGAATGAGTTTCGGCTTTGGACTACAAATTGTGGCACTCCTAAGACGGACCAAAAATTCGGTTTCCGGCTAACGAATATTTGGTTTTATAATTGGACTGAGCAATCCATGAAAATTGGCTTACCTACTTACTCGCAATAGGTCGGCATTTGCTTTGGACTATTACATCAATATAAAGCATTACCAGAAGGTAGACATAAATAAAAGACTATATTTTTTTTGTTGTAATTGCACGAAGAATTTACACCTATACAACATAACGAGTAGGTACCTATTTTGTTAAAAAACCGGCCAAGTGCGTGGCGGGCCACGCGCAGTGTAGGGTCCCGTAGTCACAATCCTCGAAAAACAGATATTACTCCTTAACCTGTGACCCCTACTTAGCCATGATATTTTCCTTTAAAATTGATTATATCTACTACTGCTGTGAATTTTTTCAAGTTCCTATATATACTGCCTTTTGGCTGATAGAGGGGGGGGGGGGGGGACACTTGACTCTAATAAAAATTTGCACTTTAAAACATCATATTTTACAAACGGATCTAGAAATCGAAAAATGATGTTGCCACACCCACAGTATTTTTAAAAGACCTATTCAATGACACCCCACACTATGGGGTAGACGAGAAAAAAAATATTCATCCCCACTTTACATGTGGGGGAGCTACCCTAAAAAAATTTTTTATCAAAATTTTATTTCACCACTTTGTCGGCGTGATTAATATTTATACCCATGCCAAATTACAGATTTCTAGCACTAATAGTCTCTGAGATTAACCGAGGACGGACGGACGGACGGACAGACAGACAGACAGACGGACGGACATGGCGAAACTATATGGGTTCCTTGCTTACTACAGAACCCTAAAAAAGGGTTTGCGTTAAGAACCCACGAAGCTGTCCATAAAAAGTTATGCAGGTATAAATAACATTGAAAAATATTTAGTCCTCCCAAAATATTTTAGCTATCCATCATGTTATTTTGAGATTCAATTTTTTGCGTCCCATATAAATGCTCGAGCTTGCGATTATATTACAGTTTTAGTAGAAAAACACCAATTTGCTCACGGTATGGTTAACCATGGGTAAAAAAACCGGTTACGACGACGTAGGTTTTTAAGTGTAGGTAATATCGTGTGCCTCAATTTTACACCGTCTCTATATATATGTGTCCGAGTAGATCCTTCAATTACTCAATTGTTAAGATACAAGAGGAAATAATGTTTGTTTTGAATGTGTTGGTTGTAACGTGTGCGTTATTATTTTTAAGTGATGCTGGGTTCGGTAAGCTTAGTGATTTTGCGACATTTTTTTATATCAAATAAAGGCCATTAAATTGCCTATGCAAAACGTTGACTATCAATATTATGCAAATACTATATATTATTACAGCTTTAGTAGGCTATTTAAAACATTTTTTATTTAAAAAAAATTCTATTATAAAATATACATATTCTATTATAAAAAAAATATTATAAATTACTCATTTGCACATAGATTTTCTCAGGCTAGTTTCAATCGAATAATATTATTTTAAGTTAAATTATGTAACTATTTTTACTATCAGTGGTTTAACAAAAGTATTTTCTTTAGATTTATTAATAACTGGCAGATGTCCGCGACTTCGCTCGCGTGGATTTAGGTTTTTAAAAATCCCATGACACTATGATGCTGAATAACCTTCCTCAAGAATTGGGCTATCAAATGCAAAAAGAACTATTCAAATCCGACTGGTATTTCCAGAGATTAGCGCGTTCAAACAGACAAACTTTTCCGCTTTATTATATTACTAGATGATGCCCACGGCTTCGCCCGTGTGGATTTAGGTTTTAAAAATCCCGTGGGAACTTTTGATTTTCCAGAACAAAAAGTAGCTTATCTGTAGAAACCCGTCCCAAAAACGGAAAAATCCCGTGGGATCCCCACGATTTCGGAAAACAATTCCTTACAGCATCAGGGTTGAGGAGTTGGATATGTACCTACTCGAGTTCATTCAACGATAAAGTCTTTAATTGGTACCCCCAATATCAATTTCAATAACCGAAAGTTTCTAAAACCCATTAGTTTTGGGAATCAGGTCCCCTACAGCATCAGGATTGAGGAGTTGGAATCCAGTTTTTTTATAGAACAGGGTCGCAATGTTTCTCTATCGATTAAAAAAAAAATTACGCAAATCGGTTCAGAAATCTCGGAGATATCGGTGTACATAGGTAGAAAAACACAACTCCTCCTTTTTTGAAAGTCGGTTAAAAAAGTAGCCTATGTTACTCCCTGGTTAATTCTCTACTTGTATGTGAAGGTCCCGTCAAAATCGGTTCAGCCGTTCCGAAGATTAGCCTGTTCAAACAGACAGACAGACAGACAGACAGACAGACAGACAGACAAAAATTTTAAAAACGTGTGATTCGGTTATGGTAGCGTTCAAATAACCATATGAGCTTAATATGAGGTAGTTATTTCGATATTACAGACAGACACTTCAATTTTATTTATTATAGTATATAGATAAGTATAGATGTACCACAATAAATGGCTGCTTCGACATTGAATAGTAAAAAATAGTGTTTTGTAATAGAATAGAATAGAAAAGTTTTTTATTCAAATAAACTTTTACAAGTATGTACTTTTGAATCGTCAATTGAATCTACCACAGGTTCGAAATGCAGTTCCAAACCTGTGGTAGATTCAATTGACGATTCAAAAGTAGTTTAATAGGATTTATATACTTTTATTTGATTAATACTTTTAAATGTTATGAAACAATTATTGCTTACTTATTTCAGTGGACAATCTGTCAAAATGCAGCATAAAAGACGACGAGTGTATGAGGTCACAATACCAAAAAGCTATTCATGATATTGGCAAAGGGGGTGTTCCCGAAATAGGTATACCTCCTGTGGATCCCATGCAACTCGCGAATGTTTCTGTGTCAATACTACAGGGGATCAAACTTACCATGACCGAGGGAGTTGTTAAAGGCATCAGCAAATGCCAGTTCAAGTCTTTCCAGTAAGTAAAACCAGCTGTTTTTAGTTAGTTTATGCATTAATTAGCGACTCGCCCCGGCTTTGCACGGGTAATAATTCCACCTACTAGGGTAAAAGCCGGATAGTTGCCCCACTTTTTCACACAACTTAACAATTAAACGTCAAAGATAATGTAATTTAAACTTCAGTGCATGCGAAGAAACAAAAAGTTAACTGAATCGACAACTATAAAAAAAAATATTCAATAGTAAATCACGAGCATCCAAATTATATTTGTGAGTAACAAATTTACACAAACAATAAAGTTACACCTTCCTCAGGAATCACTCTGTCTATCGATGAAACCGCATGAAAATCCGTTTAGTAGTTTATCGCGAATAGACAGACAGACGACGCGGTGGGGGATTTTGTTTTATAATATGTGGTAATCTTTTCATAATATGAAACAAAGTTAGTCAATAGTCATAGAGTTAATAGTATGTGGTTTTTGCAACCGGAGAGTTATTTTAAGTTGTCCATACTTATACAATAATAATATATATGTGAACATACAACAATACATACACGAACTAATACAATAATAAGTGAAAGTGTCTGTCTGTTAATTTTTCATGGTGCAACCGCATATCCTTGGTGTTCAATATAGTTATTCTAAGTTTGCGTACCTCCAAAACTTTACCAAATACTACGTACCGAAAAACTGTATAATACAAAATTAACCCAAAGACTCTTATTTTAAAGTCGTAATTCAATAACTTAATAAACTTCGTATATTTATTACATTTATAACATTTCTCCTTGGGGTGCTGGCTATCAACGAATGCTGAATGTATTGGCGAACTCAAACCTTACAATAAGCCAGTTTAGTTTAGGTTAGAGTTAAATTGCTGGATAGCTATCCAGCAATTTAACTCTGAAGTCATTGTGTTTCGATCAGTAGGTATTTAGTAAATTCGAGTTGTGCAAACTGAGACCAAGCACAAGCAGAGAGATGCATCCGGTACACGGAAAAACTTTATACCTCGGAAAAATATCACGTTCCCGCGAGAAAACTAAAACCATATTAATTTACGCATTACTCCGTGGCAGTTGGATTAATTTGGGTGATTTTTCGTGCATATCTACAGTAACCCATATTACCTATAGCTATACATATACTAATATTATACATACAAAAGTGCGTCTGTCTGTTACCTTCACCCGGCGCAACTACTCAACCGATCTTAATGAAATTCTTCTAAGAGACAAAGGTAAACGGGCACTTTGTATGGAAACCATACCCACGGCGGACACAAACGAAATTAACGGTAGTTATGTATTCATATTATACGAAAATGATCAATCAATCTTGAAAAATTTGAAAAAGTTTTGGTATATTAAAATTCTTAGTAAAATAGACAGCGTATGTGACCTATGATGACGTAGCTCAATCATGTGCTGTCTGCTGTATATAACTTTCCTTCACTTATTCTTAAGAATCAGGTTATTTAAATTTTCACTAAAATACTTTAGTAGCTAACACTTTTTTTGCTCGAGACTTTACCAATTATGGTTACATTTCGTTACCAAATATGGTTCAATAAATAACGAACGTTACCACAATTGTTATTCATTAGAAAACAGTCGCAACTTCTCTAGTTGACTACGTATTTTTTTATAGCACATCCAATGAATCCTTCTTGTATAGTTCATATATTATATCCTCAATTCATTTTTTGTCAGATTGAAAATACACCGACAGATTATACAATTTTTTTGCAACCATAATTTGAGCACTTGAGCGATGAAAATAATGTAGGTACACAATGGTATTACTAGCTGATGCCAGCGAATGGTTTTTGTCAAAAGGTTTCTCGTTTCTCTGTATCTATTAAATAGAAATAACTTTGTAGATCCGCTTTAAAATAAATAAGTTTGAACTGTTTTAAATCTGTTTGTATGGTTACTTCCCAAATGGCAAAAAAAAAACGCCGCCATTTACGTGCCAGCGTGCGAGGGAAATAGCTTAGTGATTAAAATTAAACTGGCAACTAACTTCCTATTATAATGTTATTAAAGTTTTAGAAATCCTCGGAGTGCGCATTATTATACAAGAAGAGGCTTATCTCATCTAAGACCTCGGTAATGTTCTTGTATTACTTCATGAACAAATTGTTTTCCTGGTATAGTCAGCATTGTTATCACTTTTATTATGAACTAGAGGATGCCTGCGACTCCGTCCGCGTGGATTTAAGTCTTTCGATTCACGACTGGACGATCCAGGCACAGGCAATAGTGAACAAAAGACTATTAGAGAAACAGCGGATCGGGAAATCGAAAAATTAGAGGTCCGGGAATACCTAATGTTCACTAACGAGGAAGTGGACCAAATAATGGCCAAACGGTGATTCCAAAAAACGTAACGATGCCCTTACTTCAGACTTAATATTATGTACCAGGGTTTTCCAGGTGGATCCCAACTTTTTTCCAGGCGTATCTATATGTATATAAAATGCCTAGAACTTGCTCATTTTTCCAAGATTTGGAAGACCGCTGCAATAAAAGTTATCCCGAAACCACAGAGGGATTATTACATGGTATCGAAGCCATACAGACCCATTGGACTTCTTCCGAATTTGTAGATGGTGTTGAAAAAGCTATTTGTGTACAGGATACTATCGCAGTTGGGCCGGGAAAACTTACTTAGCAATAAGAAGTATTTTACGACGCGTTTGAAATAATCAAGGGTGGACTCTTAAAGATGAATATAGCCATAGCATCAAGGGATGATATCGAAGGGGCATTCGATAATGCTTGGTAGCCTGCGATCAAGAGTCAACTCCTGGGAGAAGGTCAATTCTTCCAGTCAATTATTCGTCCTTATAAAACTGGTCTCAAGTTACTTATCATCGCGAGCCATGACGCTAAGGTACTCAGGAGAACAAGTGTCTAGGGTTTCACCTGCGGGCCATTGCTGTGGAACGTGCTTCTAAATAGCTTATTAGAAGGAACGGAATTACTAAGAGTTCACATACAGGCTTTCGCAGACGACGTCCTGTTGATAGGAATTCAGGACCAAGGAGAAATTCTGGATCAAAAGATGAACGAGGCCTTGGGCGTTATCACGGAATGGGGAAGGAAAAAAATCAACTAAACTTTGCTCCCCAAAAAACGCAACCTTTACAAGGGTGTGTCCAAAATGGCCCGAACACATCTCCGTGAGTCTACGTGGTTGAAAATAAATAGCATTGGTACATGAAAATGTAAAAGTAAAATCTTCTCATATTATAAGTTTTGCTTCCATTTATTTTCTATGGATTATAATAATAAAGACACACAATATGTTATTTCTGTTAGGTACAGAATAAAAATTACAGTGTCAAAGATTAACTACGTACTTTACTTACTTACGTCAACTCGTTTTTTTTTTCACAAATAATCTAGCTGTTAGGTACTGCTCCTCGACTTCCGGATTTAACCTTCATATTTTGTTAAAACATAATGCTATGCATTGCATTTGCATGAACAATATTGTGCATAAGTATTATGCATAATGAAACATATCGATACCAGAAATTCCAATTGTCGTAAAGGACATGGACAGGCCTGTCCTTTACGACAGTTGAAACTGGTATCGATATTATGCGTAACTATAATGCATTTATTGATCATCACTTTGAGATGGTTACAGTCATTTAGCTGTTTATAACACATTAAGAAACACATTTTTAGCCTGACCTGACCTTATTGAGGTTTTCAAAATTACTTCTTGCTAGATATTTTCTCCAGTGGGTTATCTAAAAACGATTTCATCGTCTTTATAATAAAAAACATGCTAAATTTTACGCTTGAATCAAGGGTAAATTAAAAATGTTTTATTCATATTTATTATAATTATTCAAATTCAATTAATGCTCATTGTTGCAAAAAAAAAAATAGCAACTATATTTTTACAGTTTTATGCATGAGATTGTGTGTTTATAATTTTTTTTTTATTACCATTTTCGGGAAAAACCACAGGGACGATTTAAATGTAGCTTCTTGTATGGAGTACGAATCACATCTTAGCAAGATCTTTATAGATATTATATTTGATACCTAGTAGGCCAAATTGAGGTTCAATTGCCGTTTACAACCGTTGGGTTTAGGCTAATGTTAAGTTTAGCCAGCTAAACGTATTTTGAATATTAGTCTATGATCAAAACTAAACTTATGTTTAGGTGGATAATCCAATACTTTTTGACATGAGAAGTTTAACATCCGTAACATTACCAGAGGCACTTACTTACAAAGATTCGATTTGTAAATGTTTCTTTTGAAAGACTGCAAAACTTAACCGTTTCATAAATAAGTAAGTAAAAAAAAATTGTGCACTTATTGTTTTAGTGTTGACTTGGAGAAACGGTCTGGTACGCAGGAAATCACGTGTGACCTATTACTCAAAGGTGCGATTTCGTTTGGGGGGTCAAGTCCGGCGATTCAAAGTCTCCTTGGATCTTCTTCCGTCGAAGGCCATGGAAATGGAAAAATAAAACTTGGTAAGTGAATAAATTTTAGAAAGTTTTAAAATTAAAAAAAAAAAAAAAAATTAAGCAAGAGGAAAAAATAATATTTTTCTAATATCATCATCATCATCATCATCATGATCAACCCATTACCGGCTCACTACAGAGCACGGGTCTCCTCTCAGAGCGAGAAGGGTTTTGGCCATAGTCTACCACGCTGGCCAAGCGGATTGGCAGACTTCACACACCTTTGAGAACGTTATGAAAAACTCTCAGGCATGCAGGTTTCCTCACGATGTTTTCCTTCACCGTTAAAGCAAGTGATATTTAAATACTTAAAACGCACATAACTCCGAAAAGTTAGAGGTGCGTGCCCGGGATCGAACCCATGACCTCCGATTAGAAGTCGGTCGGTCTAACCTAACCACTAGGCTATCACAGCTTATTTTTCTAATATGCTTGCTTGCTTGCATGCTTATAAATTAATTATCGTTAACAATTTGAAATTATATAAACGTTACTTGAATTTTCGCGCGGTTGCGGTGAAGCTGAAATGTCATGGAACGAGTAGGATAGTTTGAAGAAGCTTTATTAGTATTGAATTGTGAAGAAGCTTTATTAGTATAGTAATTAGTTTAGTATAGTTAAGTAGCAACCGCGCACCGGAAAACGTAGCGAACGAAATGTTACTAATAATAATATCACCAGTAAGAATAGGTTGTGCATTTTATTGTTATACGGTGGCCTTTTAGCAAATGTTAAATTATTATAACTTATTAATAAAATTATTAACTTGAAACTAGACCATACGACCTTTCAGGTAGAGCGGTTTGACCACTTGTCCATAATGATTTGTTTCCTCTGCCTATATTGTAATGTTTTCGGCAGATTATTATATAAGTATAAATTAAAAATTTAAAAAACCCCCGACAATCGCCATTTTGTGATGGCGGCCATCTTGGATTTGCATAGTGCTATATTCTACTAGTCAAGCCCTTTCATTTGATACCCATATTGAAGGTGTTGTGATAAAATATGTAATCCGCCATTTTGTAGCGGCGGCCACTTTGGGCCGATTTTCATCAAACATAGCTAACAACACTCTCGACTAATTCACCTTTCAAACAAAAAAAACCGCATTCAAATCGGTCCACCCGTTTGAGCGCCACAGGGGAACAGACAGACACACACACACACACACACCGCCGTGGCCGAAATTGGTCGAAATTACTAAACAATACGTACTTACACTTAACATAGTGAGCACACTACTTCACAACACTTTCTTAGAATAAATAAATAAATTAAACACACTAAACTCTTAACAGTGTTAATAGTCTTCTTCATAATTATTCGCAAATTCTATAACGGCCTTAATATGATCTCTTACCAGACTTACTTCAAGCTTATAGTATAGGATCCCGCCATACAATGACCTTCACCGAGATGCTTATTTGATGAAACGTATTTTATATTTAATTTAATACGTCAATAAATATATTGCATATGGGTTGCCTAACAAATTCCAGCCCAGGATATGATCTATACTCTATACTAATAAATAAAATTGAAGTGTCTGTCTGTAATATCGAAATAACTACCTCATATTAAGCTCATATGGTTATTTGAACGGTACCATAACCGAATCACACGTTTTTAAAATTTTTGTCTGTCTGTCTGTCTGTCTGTCTGTTTGAACGGGCTAATCTTCGGAACGGCTGAACCGATTTTGACGGGACTTTCACATACAAGTATAGAATTAACCAGGGAGTAACATAGGCTACTTTTTTAACCGACTTTCAAAAAAGGAGGAGTTGTGTTTTTCTACCTATGTACACAGATATCTCCAAGATTTCTTAACCGATTTTAGTAATTCTTTTTTTAATCGATAGAAAAACTTTGCGACCCTGTTCTATAAAAAATTTGGATTCCAACTCCTCAATCCTGATGCTGTAGAGAACCTGATCCCCAAAACTAATGGGATTTAGAAACTTTCGGTTATTTAAATTGATATTGCGGTACCAATTAAAGACTTTATCGTTGAATGAACTCGAGTAGGTACATATCCAACTCCTCAACCCTGATGCTGTAAGGAATTGCATTCCGAAATCGTGGGGATCCCACGGGATTTTTCCGTTTTGGGGACGGGTTACTTAACAAATAAGCTACTTTTTGTTCTGGAAAATCAAAAGTTCCCACGGGATTTTTAAAAACCTAAATCCACACGGGCGAAGCCGTGGGCATCATCTAGTTAATTAATAATTGAAAAAACAAAAAAAAAATTTTTAAACATTTCACTGGTTTGATTATTAGACAAATTCATAATGAAATCATCTTTATTTTCATTTAATTTTAATTCAATAATCAGACCGGTGCAAAATGCTAGTATCGATTTACCTGTTTACACCTGGCTACCCGAGAGTTGTGACCGGAAAAGAATATGCAACCTAACGTTTGCATATTCTTTGGGCATCATACTTTCGATTGGTATAGAATTTGTCTAATAAATCAAACCGGTGAAATGTTAAATTTTTTATTTTATTTATTATTTATTAATTAATCATATCCTGGACTGAAATTTGTTAGGCAACCCATATGCAATATATTTGTTGACATGTTAAATTAAATATAAAATACGTTTCATCAAATAAACACCTCGGTGAAGGTCGTTGTATAGCGGGATCTTAGACCATTACGGGAGGCAGAAGCCTTGTGCATAAGTAAGTGAGCGCTAATGCTTTGTTCAGTATTGTAAGGGAATGTGACCAATGTTAGTGGACAATTTCATTTCAGGAGCTTCGCAAATTGCAAATTGAACGCAAATTCTAACTCTAGGTAGCGAGGTACTTAAGAAGTTACAATAGCATAGTTTATTTTATAGTAGGATCAAAAGAGGCCTTTATATTATTATAATATTTCAACGAAATTATTTTACGTTTTTACTAATGCAGTAAAATGATTGTTTATTAAAATTATATCTATTAATTAAATTACTTACCTCACTGAATATAGTATTAATTGTATTTGCAGAAAAAGTATCCATCAGCTTAGTTTTCCCGCTATATCCGTTCAAGAAGGAAGATGGTGATACATATTTCAAGGTTGTAAACAAAAATATCAAATACAAGTACGATGTTGAAAAAGCTACTTTGGCTTCCGACAAGTTTTACATTGGAAAGGATGACATCAGTAAGTTTTTTAAATGTCTCTTATACTAAAACGATGACTTTTTGTTTGTATGGTTGATATTTACGACTACGACCGCGTTAGGGGTTTTTTTTACAAATCCGATGTTAGGGATAAGTAATAGAACGTAAAAAAGTTATTTTTGAATTTTTTGCCTGTATGTCTGTTTATCTGTTAGTCTGTATGTTTGTGCGCGCATCACGCAAAAACTACTGAATGGATTGAAACAAAACTTGGTACGATTTAAGTTCATACTACGGAGTAACATATAGGATACTTTTTATCCCGAAATTCAGCACGGTTCCCTAGGGAGAGGGGATGAAAATCAAAATGTGTATTTAGCTGTAATTCAATAACGCGTGCTCTGATTTCATTAATTCTTTTTTTGTTAGAAAGTACATACTTTAAAGATTACCAACTAATCTCTAAAAGGCTGGATCGATTTTGATGGGACTTTCACTGGCGAATGTTTAAATTTTGATCTACCTAAACATCCGCCAGTGAACTTTTAATAGTTTTTAGCATGGTAGGAGCTCCAAGGAGCTTAGTAAAAACAAAATGATTCCTACGGGATTTGTAAAAACCAATATATATCCACGCGAACGAAGTCGCGGGTGTCCGCTTGTAGTGTAAATAAATCATACTTTGCAACAGATTTCAATTAAAGTCTTAATGCTGACAGCAATATGGAAACTTAATTGCTTCCTCCGCTTGGCGCAACGCCGCGCCGCGCCAGTTGAAAATGTTATGGTAAATGCTTCAAGCAGACCCCAATTCGCCCTCTGAGGGTTCCGTATCTTGGAAAATTAATTGGTTTCATTTTTGACGGCTACTCAGTTATAAACGATAATGATTAATTTCTAAACCGTAATTATGGAAAAAATATAGATATATTAAAAAAAATTCTCAGCTAGGTATATATTTTCACTGAAAAGTACCTAGTTTGTAAATTTGAAAAAAATTGCCATCATCAGATTTAAGACCATTGTGCTATTAGGCGCAAATTTTGTGAATGAATTTGTATTAAAAAACATATTATGTAATTTTTGGGTAAAATATGAACCTTCTGTTACCAGAATCGGCAATGAAAACCTTGTAGGAGTTAAGATTTGTTACCCATGCCATAGCCCCGGGGTTGCCACGAGAGAAATGCATAATTAATTACTTGCGCCCTTTACGGAATTCATTAATTTCTTTTTAGAGTTCCGTACCTCAAAAGGTAAAAAAAGGAACCCTTATAAGATCACTTTCTTGTCCGTCTGTCCGTCTGTCTGTCTGTCCGTCTGTCCGTGTGTCACCACTGATTTTCTCAGGAATGGGTAGACCTAGCAAGTTGAAATTTATACCAGATACCAAAGTCTATAGTCCCTATTAGGTGTATAAAAATTAAGGTCCTGAGTCCACACAATAAAAAGATATGGTCAAATTTAGATTTTCACGAAAACTTGTAAGTACCAAAATTTACCTTAATTTTCAACTTTTTTTATTTTTCGGAATTTTTCTTTTACTTGATCTGTAAGACCTTGCTTTTGACCAAAATTGACAAATCTAGGTCAACCGGAAGTACCCTATAGTTTTTGGATCGAAAACCTAAATGGTAGTTCCAGTTGACCTAGAATTACGAAATTTGGCAAAAAGCCAGGTCTTACAGCACAAATGAAGGAAAAATTTCAAAAACTAAAAAAAGTTGCAAATTAAAGGGTGGCCCCATACATACATAGTTGAGCCAATTAAGATAGACCTCTGAGTTGTATGAGTGCTCATACAATTTAGAGGCCTAGATTAATTAGCACCTTACCTTTTAAGACAAACTGATGAAAAAAAGATTGTACTTATATTTAGCATACTCCTCGGTGCGCGAGTCTGACTCGCACTTGGCCGGTTTTATTATTAGTATAAAATAAATTGTCTTTTACAGGTCAAATCGTAGTTCCATATTTTAACACCAACTGGAAAACATTGATGAAGAGTTTCGGCCAAGTATTCGTTGACAAAGCTATGGAAATCTATTTCGATTTCGCCAAGAAATTCTTCGAGGGCATTCCTACAAAGAATTACATCATCGAGGATCTATCCCCATATGTTAAAAACTGAAATAGGGAAAATGTTGTACATTTGTGATAAATAAATAAATAAATAGTATTAATTTTATGATGTGTTATATTGTGTAGTAGGTATATGCTTTAAACCAACTTTATTACATAAAGTGACTAGTGGTCATTGAGGTGTAATAAAGATAAGTTCTAAGATCGATGCCATTGGTTTTAATGATTTTAAATATTTCTTCTTAGTGGTTATAATTTCTACGTCGAGAAAATCAAAAATATTCATTTATTAATTTTAAACTTTGGTTTTGTGTCTTTTGACAGTAAATAAATATTGCAGTTTTTGTATAACTGTATGGATTATCACTTTTGTGTACCTACACGACGTAAGGTGGAATGAAGAAATTTAAAAATATTGCTTTTTCACATACCTACCTAATTTTTGTCTTATTTTTTAACCCCCGACGCAAAAACGACGGGGTGTTATAAGTTTGACGTGTCTGTGTGTGTGTGTGTGTGTGTCTGTTCCCCTTTAGCGCTCAAACGGGTGGACCGATTTGAATGCGGTTTTTTTTTGTTTGAAAGGTGAATTAGTCGAAAGTGTTGTTAGCTATGTTTGATGAAAATCGATTCAAGATGGCCGCCGCTACAAAATGACGGATTACATATTTTTCACAACTCTCTTAATATGGGTATCAAAATAATGAAAGGGCTTGACTAGTAGAATAGGACTATGCAAATCCAAGATGGCTGCCGCCACAATATGGCGAATGTCGGGGGTTGTTTAAATTTTTAATTTATACTTGTCTATGCTTTCATTTCCGCGGCGAGCGTGTGTGCGCTCTTCTTCCTAAGCCTACTTAAAAAATATTATTCATTTGAAAGCCGGTTATTATGTTAAATTTGAGCTAATATTTCGCATCGTGTATCTATAAATATATGCGGGGGATATTTTCGGCCTATTCAGTCAAGTGCAAGGAATCAACATGTTCGTTTTAAAAATTGTTTTGTTAGTGTTCTCGTTATTCACTTTTTCTGATGCTAAATTCGGTAAGTATATTGATTTTATGAAGTATTAGTAATTTTAAATCACTTAAATGAGTCGATTGCTAATAAAATTACCAACATATTTTGCTCATCGAAAATTTTGCATTTCGTTATATATATTTTTTTCATTTTTAGGGTTCCGTTGTAAACAAGGAACCCTTATAGTTTCGCCATGTCCGTCCGTCTGTCTGTCTGTCTGTCTGTCTGTCTGTCCGTCCGTCCGTCCGTCCGTCCGTCCGTCCTCGGTTAATCTCAGAGACTATTAGTGCTAGAAATCTGTAATTTGGCATGGGTATAAATATTAATTACGCCGACAAATTGGTGAAATAAAATTTTGATAAATATTTTTTTTTAGGGTAGCTCCCCTACATGTAAAGTGGGGACGAATAATGTAGGTCTGGGAACATCATTTTTCGATTTCTAGACCCGTTTGTAAAATATGATGTTTTAAAGTGCTAATTTTTATTAGAGTTAAGTGTCCCCCCCCTCTATCAGCCAAATGGCAGTATAATATAGGAACTTGAAAAAATTCACAGCAGTAGTATATAATAATCAATTTTAAAGGAAAACTATCATGGCTATGTAGGGTTTACAGGTTAAGGAGTTATATCTGTTTTTCGAGGATTGTGACTACGGAACCCTACCATATTTCTATACCATCGTTAATAGTTTTATCTACACCCATGCTTTAAATCCTCTATTAAAGATTCTGAAACAGTTAGCTTATTGCCAACATTAAAACACCCAATGTCCTAATAACCATTACATCATCCAAACGGATGATGTTATTTTGTACTGAATTTCATAACAACACTCCTTTGTTTTTTTTTTCAATCCCTTCATGCGCAAAGAGTTTCAATATAGAGCCACATTCATTGCTTGATGCGCGGTATCTGTATGAATTTCAAAAAAAGAACATTTTCGTTTACACGCGTTCTGACTACGTCGCGCGCCGTAAAAAAAATTAAGTTATTCGAATCCCCGCCATTTTTCTTCGATATTTTTATTGTTACAAAAAATGAGCGATTCAAGTTTTAATAGCACACGGCCAGATATTTTAAACGCTGCAAAAGACATTTACAATAAATTACTACCGGAAAAATCAAGAACGCGTTATGAAAAAACGTATCAAGATTTTATGAATTGGAAACTATCAAAGGGTTCATCATCATTTTCTGAAGAAGTACTTTTAGTTTATTTTCAAGCTTTATCAGAGAAATTTAAATCTTCATCCCTATGGACCTTCTACTCAATGCTCAAAAGTACACTGAGTATTAATCACAACGTGGATATCTCAAAATATTCAAAATTAATTACCTTGTTAAAACGTAAAGGAGAAGGCTATACAGGGAAGAAATCGAAAACGTTTTCACCTGATGAAATAAATAGGTTTTTAAGCCAAGCGCCTGATCAACTATATCTAGCGATAAAGGTACGTTAGTTACTTACTTCATTATAATGTTATTTTTCTTGTGATATGATGAATAAATAATTGCACTATACAAAATGTAAATTACTACTAAAATAAATAATTTTTTCATTAATTCTTAGTTTATTTGTATATTAGTAATGGATGATATTAGGTTACTACTAGGACTGGCTGTTTAATGTTAGCAGTAAGCTAACTGTTTCAGAATCTTATAGAGGATTCATATTATGGGTGTAGATAAAGTCTTGTATGCAACTGTTGATAATTAGGTATTAAAACACTCATGTGATACTATTATCACACTCAGCTTCGCTTCGTGTGATAAACCCACATTCGTGTTTTAATACCCCTTATTACACAACAGTTGCATAAATAACTATTACCGTTCACTATAAGTTTAGGGGGAGCGTTACAAGTTTTATTTTTACTGCCTGCAAAAGTATTAATAAGTATGAAGTTCATATATAAGTATAAGAATAAATAGTATGATATATATGATATGAGCTTTTTCTTTTTTAGAGAACACCCTTAAGAAATGCAGTATCAATGATGAGAAATGCTTAAAGTCGTTATTCCAAAACATCGTTAATGATGCTGGAAAAGATGGTATTCCGGATTTGGGCATCCCTCCCCTAAATTCTTTAAAAGTGAGCAATGTCTCCGTCAACATTTTCGATACAGTTAAGGGTACTTTCATCGACGGAGTTCTCGAAGGCATTGGAAGTTGCATTTACAATAAATTTCAGTAAGTACCTACAATAATTAAATAGAATAGAATAGAAAAGAGTACATTTTTTTTATTAAAATTAACTTTACTTACGTACTCTTGAATGCCATTCCTACCGAGAAGAACCAGCATGAAACTAGGCAGTTGTTCTTTTTTAAATTAAAAAAAATAATCATAACAATTTTATGTTATGTAACTACATGATTGAATTGCCGCCGCGCGCATTGCTGGAACGAGTTACAAACACGCTTTTTAGGGTTCCGTACCTCAAAAGGTAAAAAAAATGAACCCTTATAAGATCACTTTCTTGTCCGTCTGTCCGTCTGTCCGTCTGTCCGTCTGTCCGCCTGTCCGTCTGTTTGTGAGCCAGGTGAGCCTGGCAAGTTGAAATTTATACCAGATACTAAGGTCTATAGGCCCTATTAGGTGTATAAAAATTAAGGTCCTGAGTCCACACAATAAAAGATATGGGCAAATTTACATTTTCACGAAATCTTGTAAGTACCAAAATTTACCTTAATTTTCAACTTTTTTTATTTTTAGGAATTTTTCCTTTAATTGATCTGTAAGACCTTGTTTTTAAACAAAATTGACAAATCTAGGACAACCGGAAGTACCCTATAAGTTTTGGGTCGAAAACCTAAATGGTAGTTCCAGTTGACCTAGAATTACGAAATTTGGCAAAAAGCCAGGTCTTACAGCACAAATAAAGGAAAAATTCCAAAAACTAAAAAAAGTTGAAAATTAAAGGGTGTTCCCATACATACATAGTTGAGCCAATTAAGATAGACCTCTGAGTTGTATGAGCGCTCATACAATTTGGAGGCTTAGCTCAATAATCAGCACCTTACCTTTTAAGACAAACTAATGAAAAACAGATTGTACTTATACTTACGTACGGAACCCTCGGTGCGCGAGTCTGACTCGCACTTGACTGGTTTTATTAACATTTTTCTGTATAACTGATTCTGCAGTGGCTTTGCCCGCGTGAATTTTGGTTTTTCACAAATCCCGAGGGAATCCTGGATTTCCGGTTCCCGTTCATGCTTCCTTTTCTAACCTTTATATCTACTTTCAAAGAAGTTTGCTATAGTAATCTATCAATAGCTATAGCTATAGATTTCAGTTTTTTCAAAATCCCGTGGGAACTGTGGATTTTTTCAGGATAAAAAGTAAAGCCTATGTGTTAATCCAGGGTATAATCTATCTTCGCTTTAAATTTCAGCCAAATCCATCTAGTAGTTTTTGCGTGATTGAGTAACAAACATCCAAGCATCCACACTTTCACATTTATAATATCAGTAGGATAAGCTTTATAATATGCTGATTATGAGCATTCTTTTAAAATAAAGTTCTTAAACTTGTGTTGAGGAAAGCCTAAGATTGATTGTGGAATTTTATTATAGAAAATTACGCCATATTCCCACAAACAACTTTCAGACCTTCTTGAGGCGTAGTTGAGGAATCACGTAGTTCTATTTTTTATTTACTTGTCGTGTAATTTACACTTATGTTGTATAACTAAAAATGTTTTTTTAACAAATATAATATTATTGTCGATATATTGAGAAGCTACATTGCTAAAGTATCTGATACATTGATAAGTCTGATAGCATTGGTAAAGTGTCTGATACGTCGTAACGAAGAGGAAATAATTCCTAAACTAGTGATAGCTTTTGCATTTAAGTAATCGTCAGTGATATCCATTATAACTACATATATAAAATACAGTTTAATTCACGTCATGTTAGCGTTGAGACAGATTCTGTATCTTGATCTGTACTGGAATCAAAATGCTATTATTATTATTATTCCAGCAGCATTTCAGATAGGATAGGCATTGGTACAGTTATAGTATGATCTAAACCCGGTTCTATTTGAAAGAATATCGCATTTTAAATGGTATGTTTTTTTACAGAATAGATGTAGAAAAACGCATTACAACACAAGATGTCGTTTGTGATATGAAAATGCAAGGCAGTGTCGAATTATCTGGCAAAAGTCCGATGATGCAAGCTGTACTCGGAACGTCTTCTGTGGACGCTTATGGAAAAGGCGGAGTGAAACTGGGTACACATATTTTTATAAATTCTTAACTATATAATATACTAGTTGATTTCCACGACTTTGTTTGCGTGGATATAGGTTTATATAAGGTTTATGTAAAAAATGTTTCTACATAGTAACTTTACTACCGCTTTTTACCCTTTATCTCTATTTAAATTCCTTGGAAGTCACAAAAAACTTGAAAAACTTATTTCTTCATTTTTAAATACCAATAACAATTTTTATAAGTATACCTTGGCAAATAACGGACTTTCATAAAAATTTCATCCACTATTCAATCCTCTTGTGGGTGGAATTTCCAATAAAAGCTATACACTGGCATAGCGAATAATGTGATAATTTTACTTTCAGATAAGTTGAACTTCAAATTTGAGACCCCATTCCATCTCTATAAGAAAGATGATGGCAAAATTTACTTAAGATTGGACGACAAAGATGTTAACTACCTATACAATATAAAAGATGCATCCATATGGTCTGATAAGATGACTATTGGAAACCAAGACATAAGTATGTATACTTTAAACACATTTCCGCTTAAATCTGCAGTTTTGCCTTAGGACGGTGTAAAGAAAATAAAAAGCAGTAGGTACAATTGCAGTTTTTATTGCAATTGTTTCTGGTTATTTGAATTCGTTTTTGCGTAGGGGGTTAAAAATAAAAGTCAAATAATCAGAAGCTATATGTTTTTAACCCCCGACGCAAAAACGACGGCTTGTTATAAGTTTGACGTGTCTGTGTGTGTGTGTATGTGTGAGTGTGTGTGTGTGTGTGTGTGTGTGTGTGTGTGTGTGTGTGTGTCTGTCTGTTTCCCTGTAGCGCTCAAACAGGTGGACCGATTTGAATGCAGTTTTCTCGTTTGAAATGTGAATTATTCGAGAGTGTTGTAAGCTATGTTTGATAAAAATCGATCCAAGATGGCCGCCGCTACAAAATGGCACATTACATATTTTTTCACAACTCCCTTAATATGGGTATCAAATGAAAGGGCTTGACCAGTAGAATAGCACTATGCAAATTCAAGATGGCCGCCGCTACAAAATAGCGAATGTCGGGGGTTTTTAAATTTTTAATTTATACTTTTATATATTAAAAAATATATATTTCCAGGTACAAAAGGAGTGGATTACCTTAATAAACACATGAAAGTTATTGTGGAAAACTTTGGGAGCATATTCATCGACCAAGGTGCGGCAATATATTGCGATTTGGCAAATCAATTCTATGGTGCTCTCCCAATGAACAATTACATAATTGAAGATTTGACACCTTACGTCCAAAATTAATAGAGTTACTATTGCGACTGAATGTATCTAAATTAATTTAATGAGTTTAAACAAAATAAAAGTTTCTCATTATTATTTTTATTGTTTATTTTTTTTGCTACATTATCCTACAACGTGATAAAATAAATGTCTTCAATTGAATTTTTTTATTTTCATGAATTCTCGATGGTTATTTCTACACCACAAATAGTTATTTCTACACACATAAGTGGCATGTAAATATTCAATAGGTAAGCATTTTAAAAGGCTATGTATATCATTTATTTACTAACTAAAACATAATTATCAATATTAGAATAACCATTACATTCATAAAATAAATATTTTGTGAATCTATGCAACATTAATATTATACTATACAATTATACGTAACGGTTTCAAGTTCTCAATTCACTGCACTCTATTTTGTTGACTCGGAAAGAGATTAAGAGAGAGAGAGAGACTAAGTTTGTGTCAGTACCTTAAACGTATCATAATAAAAAATGGCTAAGTAGACTGAAAACACAGAATCAGATGTTTTTCTACGTCGAATGGTCTGGGTCTCATACCGCTACAGCGAAAATTTTTTATAAAGTCGTAACATTTTCGAAATACTTATAAGTTCAAATTGTTGTAAGTCTCCTGAAAACGGTGCTTCTGATACTTCTTTGGTATTTTTCTACTTAAAGCAAAAGTTTCTCACAGCAACAGCAAAAGCTTAATCATTTTTTACGTCTGTAAAACATGAAATTGAGCAATTTCCATAGAAATAATAGAATACTTGCGTTCTTCAGGTCCGTAAATTATAAGTCAATTGCTGTAAGTAGCGAAAAATCTACACTTCTTAATAACTTTAGGAAAAATATTTTATTTGCTGTCAGTGAATATAATTTTAATAAAACTTTAACAAAAGAATCATTTTTCTGTCACTGTATAATTAATTAAGAAGCCATGAATTATTTTCTATTTTAAAAATCGTTTTTTGGCTCTGTTGAAAATTTGAGTTTTGGCTACTTACAGCAAATACGTTTTCTTGCATCTCTTCTACTGTAATGAGTTCATCAGTCGTACTCATAACACCGAGAGGTCAAATATGGCCTAGAATCACATCATCTATTCACAACAACTCCACGCAGTGCTATATTATGATGCCATAACGAGTGTATTCTAAAGCGAAGCTAGATTTTGAAAGAAGTACTGTATGAAGTGTGCCTAATATGAGCCTGAGAGGACTGAAGGGGGAAAGAAAAGAGCCGCTGACATCTGTGGCAAAACGAAAGTTTAGCAGGTGAAGGAGAATCAAAAAACCACGCAGCGAGTTTTCTGGTGAAGCACAAACTCAGGTCACTGAAGTACCCCCGCCAAGTCAAGCAAACTTATTATGGGTAGTGCATGTTAAGACAACTTTCAGCCCCCTGTTATTAAACGAATCGAATAGGTACTTATACTGGCTAATTAGCCAGTAAAATGCCAATAAAATGACTTGGCAATTGTACACGGCTATAGAATCTACGTTCAACAAAATTTTCCTAACATTAGCGCTCTGAGCGTTTTATGTTTATGAATGCAAGGCTTACTAGTGCTATGTTCAAATAGGACTATTTAAAATAGAACATTATTCTTATGTGACTATGTTGCTGTGCGATGGCCAAGTCATCTATCTTCTATAATATAATAAAACTGTAACAGATCCAATTCTGTACATTGAAGATATTTTGAAAATTTTTGTTGGAGGGCACTCTATAATCGATACTGAAGCCAAAACTGCAATTTGTTTCATTTTTGTCTGTCTGTCTGTCTGTCTGTCTGTCTGTCTGTCTGTCTGTCTGTCTGTCTGTCTGTATCTTGGCCGCGCATCACGCCGAAACTACTGAATGGATTCGAATGAAACTTGGTACGATTTGAGTTTATACTCCGAGGTAGGTTATAGGATACTTTTTATCCCGAAATTCAGCACGGTTCCCTTGGGAGAGGGGATGAAAGTTAAAACGTGTATTTAGCTGTAATTCATTAACGCGTTATTCGATTTCACTCATTCTTTTTCTGTTAGAAAGGTAGTACTTTAAGTATTGTCCCGTAAATATTTCAAGGTCATAGGTTTTTTAGTTTAGAAATGACAGACATTACAATCCTCAGTATTGGGTTCAAATAACTTAGGACCCGGATCTTTGAATGTACGGCTTATTTTAAACTGGTGTGCGTTTAAATTTATGTTTGTCGGTCTGTCTATTTATTCCAGCTAATCTCCGAAACGGCTGGATCGATTTTAATGGAACTTTCAATGTTATAAGGAGTAACTTAGGCTACATTTAGTTTAGGTACCTACATAAAAGAACTATGGGATCCGATCCGATCGTATATAAAATCTATAAACACGCGAACGAAGTCGCAGGGGTCAGCTAGTTTTAGAAATAAAGATGTTTAATAATTATATTATACTAGATGTTTAATAATAATTATAAAATATTGTTAACTCATTAGATATAGATCGATCAGAATCTCATGAAAAATAGGGAAATGAAATTCCAAGGTTAGCAACACTACGACTGCCCTAGCGATAAACAAAGTAACTGATATTTTTGTGAAATTGACTTTTTGCATTAACAAAAGTTTTATGTCAAGTAGTTTTTTACCACAGTTTAATATTTCAAATAACTTGAACCGTTTACTGAAATTTAAATTGCCCAAACAAAGTAACTGCACTCACTAACCCAGAATATAAATGCAAAAACCAAGTAAACAACAAGCACAACACAAAAACAAAGTAATTGGATGTTGATTACTTTGTTTTTGTATTTAAAATGCAGTTGCTTGATTTTTCGTTTCGTGAAACGATCCCAGGTAAGGTGTTCTGAATGTAATTACTTTGTTTATCACTAGGGCAGCCGAGTAAACCTAGTGTTGCTTACTACAAAATTTAATTTCCCTATTTTTCATGAGATTCTGGTCGATCTATAATAAATGAGCATTATTTTATTACGCATAGCGCCTAAAGAACGAATGATCATAGAATAAATAATCATTATTGTGATTATTCAATTCCGAGAAGGAAATGTATTGCATAAAAAATAATTCAAAGGTCCTTTAAACTGAAGTAGCAATCATTTTTCACTGTGAATATTATGTTAAATATAAAAATAAATAAATTACGTAAATAATAAAAAAAATATAATCACTTGCGCGCGGTGCACCCTGCCAATATGCTAACGAGGCCCTGACGCTCTCAGACACTACGGGTCGTTTTGCCTGATACCACACAACGTAATCTAGATGGTATCACCGTTTTGTCGTAGGATTCTACCCCGAATCTGCCTGGCTAGCTACCACACTTCAGCCGTAATCTGCCGCAAAGCATCCGATGTGTTCCGGCAGCGAGCTGTAGAGCCAGTCCCCTTCCTCAAAAGCCATACCATATTATTGAGTGCCACATCATTTGAAAGACAATAGGTCTTTGAAAATCAAAATGACGTTTCCAAGACTGTTTAAAAACCTTAATCTCCGTTTAAAAATTGCACGACTTGGCTTGTGTAGATAGAATCTCTACAGCTGCATATTTTTTGTTGCAGTCGGGTTTTAAATTTTTAATTAATTCCTTATTAACCATACCGAAGGTACAATAGAGATAATATTAGCGAATACTAACTTATCTTCTTCTTCTTCTATATCTATTCTTCTATAGATCTTCTATAATATAATAAAACTGTAACAGATCCAATTCTGTACATTGAATATATTTTGAAAATTTTTATTGGAGGGCACTCATTAATCGATACTGAAGCCAAAACTGCAATTTTTTTTATTTTTGTCTGTCTGTCTGTATCTTGGCCGCGCATCACGCCGAAACTACTGAATGGATTTGAATGAAACTTGGTACGATTTGAGTTTATACTTCGAGGTAGGACATAGGATACTTTTTATCCCGAAATTCAGCACGGTTCCCTTGGGAGAGGGGATGAAAGTTAAAACGCGAATTTAGCTGTAATTCATTAACGCGTTGTTCGATTTCACTCATTCTTTTTTTGTTAGAAAGGTAGTACTTTATGTATTGTTCCAGAAATATTTCAAGGTCATAGGTTTTTTAGTTTCGAAATGACAGACATTACAACCCTCAGTATTGGGTTCAAATAACTTGGGACCCGGATCTTTGAACGTACGGCTTATTTTCAACTGGTGTGCGTTTAAATTTATGTTCTTTGGTCTGTCTATTTGTTCCAGTTAATCTTCAAAACGGCTGGATCGATTTTAACGGAACTTTCAATGGCAGAAAGGTGATGTTATAAGGAGTAACTTAGGTTACATGTAGATTAGGTACATAAAAGAATTATGGGATCCGATTCGACCCTATATAAAACCTATAAACACGCGAACGAAGTCGCGGGGGTCAGCTAGTATATAATAAAACTAGATGATGCCCACGGCTTCGCCCGTGTGGATTTAAGTTTAAAAAATCCCGTAGGAACTTTGAATTTTTTAGAACAAAAAGTAGGCTTATCTGTAGTACCTAACCCATCCCCAAAACAGAAAAATTCCGTGGGATCCCTATGATTTCGGAATGCAATTCCTTACAGCATCAGGGTTGAGGATTGGATATGTACCTACTCGAGTTCATTCAACGATAAAGTCTTTAATTGGTACCCCCAATATCAATATAAATAACCGACAGTTCCTAAATCCCATTAGTTTTGGGGATCAGCTGGGTTATTCTGTAACTTAGTTAGCAACTGAAAATAGTTGCCAACGAATTAGTTTGATATACATTGCTGCTTTACTGTGGGGAATATAAAGTGTTTTCATAATTTTACACAGTAAAGCAGCAATGTAAATCGAACTAATTCGTTGGCAACTATTTTCAGTTGCTAACTAAGTTACAGAATAACCCCCCAGGTCCCCTACAGCATCAGGATTGAGGAGTTGGAGTCCAAATTTTTTGTAGGACAGTGTCGCAATGTTTCTCTATTGATTAAAAAAAAATACGCAAATCGGTTCAGAAGTTTCGGAGATATTTGTGTACATACAGGTAGAAAAACACAACTCCTCCTTTTTTGAAAGTCGGTTAAAAAAGTAGTAGTACTCCCTGGTTAATTCTCTACTTGTATGTGAAAGACAAAAATTTTAAAAACGTGTGATTTGGTTATGGTACCGTTCAAATAACCATATAGGCTTAATATGAGGTAGTTATTTCGAAATAGAATTATTAAGTATATTAGCTTATATTAGAATTATTAAGGAAAAGTAATGGAAAGTAAAAATGTTACCCGCTTGCTTGGTTGCCCGCTATTCCTATAAAAAAAAACATGCAAAATACGATAGTCATTTTTACCCTACAATGCCAAGGTATCTTTATACATTTAGGGACTGCATACAATTCCTAGGAAATGCATACATTTTCCAATAAATATCACGAACGATGGGGACATCGTTCGTGATATTTCAGTTATGTTAAATATAAAAATAAATCAGTTAGTTAAAGCTCATCAGTCAGTTAAAACTGACTTCAAAAAAAAAGGAAGTTATCAATTCGACTCTATGTAGGGTCTACCCTACATAGAGTCGAATTGATAACTTGATCGGGGCTAGTTGAGCATAGGGGCAAGTTGGGCAGTTGAAATATCTCAGAAACTAAACACCGCACACTAAAACATCAAATTATGGAAAGGAGCAGTCGCGAGAGGGGAAGTCATCGCGCGACCGCTCGTGACGACCTGTCATTCGAGTGAAGTACATGCACACTTTGATTATTTTGCGGCCAAAAAGTAAAAAAATAGTATATAGGAATATTTCTTCTGTACGAGTCAAATATTATCCGTTTTCAATCAGGTAAGTGTTAAATTTTCATAAATTTAGTATACTTTTGGTATTTATAAAGTTATTGGAATATAATTTAATAGTTTTTTGACAACTTCACTTTTGTTTCAAATTTTTGGGTTGGGGTTAGTTGAGCAATAGTTGATTACTTTGAATTTGACTCTATAAATCATAGAGTCAAATTCAAAGTAATCAACTATTGCTCACTAGACACATAACTGAAGAAAAGTACTTAATATATTTATTTTATTTTATTTTAGGATGTGGATTTATAAAAGACAAACTTTTAGAGGTTCTTACACCACTCAACAGTTAAATGATGCGCAAATGCTGTTAATGAAGGAAAAATATGTGTTGAGTTTTTGTCGATTCTTTTTTTACGTTTAATTATAAAATAAAAGAACTTTAATTTCACTGTCATGTCACTAAAAGAGTATAAATAAAAAGTTGACTGTCAAATAGAAATTTTATTTCATGTCTAGTAAACATTTAAGCCATGGTTTGCCTATGATTTCTAACTGCTCAACTTACCTCACCTATGGGGTACGTTGAGCACCTCTGACTTTGTTCACTTAAACAGCTTTAGCTCTTAAACTCGAAATGTTAGAAATAAAGTTTTAGGGTCACTTTTGGAAAGGGATAAATTATTTACCCATCAATATGCATAACAAGCAATTTGGACTTATAGTTGAGGAGCTATGACCGATATCGTGAAAAATTGCTCAACTAGCCCCGCTCTACCCTACCTATGTAATATTATTGGACTGCAAAATAATCTCCATAAGTATGATAATTTATAAGGGTTTCCAAACAAATATACGAAATTTCATAGATGTATGTATAAGTATGTCTGTCCGCGGAACTCTCAGAAATTATTGATTGGATTATGATTTTTTATTTTGGTTTCAATTTACTTCAACTTAGGGAACAATGCAAGTTTCATCAAAATCGGTTCAGTAGTTTCCGAGATATGGACGGTTCAGTGCATGGTCTTCTTTTAGATTATTATCGATTGTACCTGTGTCATCGGAATTAGTTTCAAAGTCTTAGCGGAATTCGAGGTCCGGTAAATATACGGTAGTCGGTAGTGAATTATAAATATGGTAAAATATTCAAGATTACTTTTTAGAGTTCCGTATCCAAAGTCACAGTAAGATTTTTTTTTATTTTTTTATTTTATTCAACTACAAGTTAGCCCTTGACTGTAATCTCACCTGATGGTAAGTGATGATGCAGTCTAAGATGGAAGCGGGCTAACTTGGAAGACGTATGCAATATGCGCATATTGCATACCCCTGATCGGTTTCTACACGGCATCGTACCGGAACGCTAAATCGCTTGGCGGCACGGCTTTGCCGGTAGGGTGGTAACCAGCCACGGCTTAAGCCTCGCACCAGACCAGACCAGAGACAATTTAGAAATTATAAAATCTCAAATTGCCTCTGCCGGGAATCGAACCCGGGACCTCCCACTTATAAGACCACAGCGTTCACCACTGCGCCACGGAGGTCGTCGATGGAGTCCTATTAATGACACACTGCTATCTGTCTATCTGTCTGTCCTTATATCATGAGTATCTAGCTCGTAGATTCAACTAAACCATTAATAAAGGGGGAGGGATCTGATACATGAAAAATAAACCGAATGTCATTGTCAAGAGTTTATTGAGTAAAATAAAAATATTTTTTTATTGACGTGATAACGTCTTATAAATCAATTAACGCCGGCTACACGCACGAAAAAGTATGACGCACTGTCACATACCGCGTGGAAGCGAGAGCACGGAACAAGCGATAGAGAAGGCACGATCGGCCTTAGCGTTCGGCTTGTGACGCATGTATCTCTCTTTGTTTTCTTATGACGTTATCAGGTAAAATTATCGTCCGTAAACCGAGTTTACAGACAACCAATTTTTTTTAATAAAAAAAAATACACGACCGTCAATGTTCCCAGTTTTTTTTTCTCTAAAACTAAAGTAGTTCAGATTTTGAATTTCGTATGTAATATGCAAACTGTGTTAAAAACAAACGAACATAAAAATGTTCGTTCCGTTCCGTATCACCTACAAATATAGTATGACCAACTGAAAACAGTTGGTCATACTATATTTGTAGGTGATACGGAACCGTAATAGAGCGAGGACCGTTTTGCACTTGGCCGATTTTTTCATACACTATATTGTTTTAATGTAGATACAGTGCATTATCTCAGGGATTTAATTATACCTAAAACCGGTTCAGTGGATGTTACTAATTATTGTATTTTGTCTGTTTTTTGCAATTTTAACCTACATATAAAAGATACCTCGGTTTGTCTAACTATATTGTATTGGTAGCCTTTGCAACGAAAGGTTTTCAAAATGATTTCAAAATGGACAATAGTTTATGCGTGCGCATTGCTCGCATTTTGCGAAGCGGCATTTGGTAAGTGACAAAAAAGAAAAAATAGTAATTTTATGATTATCTTGCTTTGTAGTCATATACTTACCTACTATGTTTACCTTCAAATGGCTTTTTTGGTTGTAAATGTATAAAGCTTTTTTCAAATTAAGGTGGTTTATAATTCAAAATGCAGATGACGGAGATCTAACAAATAATTCATACTTTCTTTCAGTTGAAACACTACAAAAATGTGCCGTAGAAGATTCTTCTTGCCTACAAGACCTTATTCAAAGTGTAATGAAAACTAAAAGCCCAGATGGCATTAAAGAATATAATATAGAACCATTTGATCCAATCCAGCTTAGAAACATCAAAATAGCAATTTTGGGTATCTTGAACATTAATCTGGATGAAGGAGAAGCTAGGGGAGTTAAAGATTGTGTAATTGACAATATTGTGTGAGTACAAGATAAAATATCAATTTGGTGGTTTGCGGCGTCACTGTTGGTGTCTTCTATACAAAAATACGTAGTAAGCCACAAGGTGTTATGCTAAAAGTCATTTTTAACAATAAAATTATTGTCACTTGAACTCCGCACCAGAAGTGTGGCATCCAAGTCGACAGAATCACTATAGTCCGTTTCAATAGAGTTGAGCTAAAATGTAAACTAACACACCTTTTTGCTAAAAAACTACAGAATGGATTGAAATGAAACTTGGCACGATTTAAGTTTGTAGTATAAACTTAATTCTGTAGTTTTTTAGCAAAAAGGTGTGTTGGTTTATATTTTAGCTCAACTCAATTGAAACGGACTATACGTTGCTACGCCCAACGCACCGTATGGCATCCCTCTAATATAAGCCTTGAAGTTTATTATTTAGAGATATTTATTATCGCATAGAACAATAAAATAATATTGTCCTAAACAATAATATTGAATAAATATATAATTTTATAACACAAGTAGTAGTTCATCAATTTGTAGCATAATATTTTTTTGTGAATTCTTAGGACCGATGCGAAGGAGGGGCGCTTAGTTTTAGAGGCTACTTGTGATCTAATCATAAACGCAAAATTCAAATTGGAAGAAGTAAGCCCTCTTATTCAGAAATCGTTTGCAAGCAACTCTATCGAGGGCAGTGGAAGAGCCAAAGTAATTCTGGGTGAGTAGTTATTTGTCCATCAGAAAATAATTCAAACTTGTCATCATTTCTTGCTTATTGGAATAATACCACTGAGAAATTGAAATTCATTGAGGAAGTTTTTGGTATCCACAAACTATAATCAGCAGATACTCAGTCGTCAGATTTGAGAAGTTGAAATCTGGAGTTCAAAAAATATTAAATTGTATTTTTTTTTCTTTTATATGCAAATAATGTTTTTCTACTTTTTAGTATTGTGTGTGTAAAATAGCAATCAATTTGATATATCTTTAAGAGTTTGGAAAAGTCAATTGCAAAATTTGTACTGAACAGACAAACAGACAAAGTAGGTAGTTAATATTTAAAGTTTCAAGTATCCAGCTAATCAAGAAGTTTAATTTTTTTTAAATATATAAATCGATTGGATAAATTTATATTTGATACCTAACAAAAAACAAACAGCCAAATAAGTGAACTAATATTCCATTGTCATCCAGTTTAAAGTTTCAAGTCAGTTAGTTTAATATCGATTGCTTTGCACGCAACAGAAAGACAAAAAACGAGTTAGTAAAAACTTGATGAAATATTACTGTTTCATATTTAGAATTGAACTGCTATTATTATAATTGTTTACAATTTACAGATAAACTACATATGAAGTTTGCATTTTTATTTGATTACCTCAAAAAAGAAGACGGTGAGATATACTATAAAATCAAGCCAGAAAAAACTGTTTACGAATATAAAGTAGGCAAAGCGAAGTTTATTGCCGAGAATATCTTGTTAGGAGGTCAAGACATCGGTAAGTAAATTGAAAATTGAAAAAGTTACGTTTTACTTATTACTCTTTTAATTTATTTCATTATCATCATCATCTCAACCTATAGACGTTGTCCACTGCCGGACAATTGGACATAGCTCTCTTGCAAGGATTGCTGCAGAATACCGTCTTGTGGCACTTTCATTCAGCGATTGGCTGTGACTTGTGATCATCATCTTCATACTGGGAGTCTTACTGCTACTGCACTTTCCGGTACAAGATCGTTATTTGTGTTTCTTGAGACCCCAACGTCTATCGGTTCTTCAAGATACATATGTCCCGCCAGCATTTCAGTTCAGCCTAGCGACCCAATGTTTGTAATGCTGGTTCTCCGACGGATCTCCTCAATTCTGATTTGATTCTCCCAAATTCTCCAAGGGCAGCTCTTTAATTAGTAATACTCCGAGCTCAGAACAGCTCTTTCCATCGACCGCTAATTAATTGAAGTTCATAGTTAGCGACCATGTTTCATACGCTGTTTGCTTAATAGACCAGGGTAGATTTACTATATAGGTACTTTAAAATAATAAAAAGTGAAAAAAAAAATCACAGTAGGATGAATCCCATTGGAAAAGGAGGAGAATATTATAAAAATAAAAGGAAAAATAATTTACGGGCAGCGATAATTTAAATTTATAATGTCAATAATTAATAAAACAATATTACATTTTGATATGTTTGCAGGCAAAGAGGTGAATCAATTTATGGATGAAAACCTAGGATTTCTTTTGAAGTCATTTGGAAAAAACTTCTTCGATGTGGCTATGGATATTTTGAACAACATTTTAGTTAAGTTCTTCGACAACACACCCACCAAGTATTTTTTAAGCACCGATTTAACACCTTATTTGAAAACAGTTTAAATATTTTTTAGATTAATTTGCAAATGTAAAGTATAATGTAAGTTAGAATGTAGGTTTAACTAAGATACTCTATTATAAATTTTTTAAACATATTACATAAACAATAAATAAGTAGACTCTTATATATTTTTTTATAATTATGTATATATTAGTAATATATAAAATATTAAATATTATTTTATTTAAAAAATATTTTATTTTCACACCTACATAATATACTACATACTACATATATATAAGCTGATACCCACGACTTTGTCTGCCTGGATTTAGGTTTTCTTTAAATTCCCGTGAGAGCTCTTTGATATCCCAGAATGCAAGATGGCCCACCCGCCCGTATCCGGGATGCAAGCTATTTCCATAGTATTATGTCGTATGGAATTTTACTATGGGGTAAAGCAGCAGGTGATATTGAAGAAAAAAATCGTTTTACAAAAAAGGGCAATTCGCGCAATTTATAATTTAAAACCACGGGATTCCCTTCGAGAAAAATTTAAAGAAGTAGGCATTCTTACAGTAGCTTCTCAATATATCTATAACAATATAATTTTTCAAAACATTCACAGTTACAATAAAAAGTGTGAATTACACGATAGGCAATTAAGAAATAGAAATAGACTCGTGATTACACCTCAAAAAGGTCCGAAAGTCGTTTGTGGGAATGGGCGTAATGTTCTATAATAAAATTCCACAAGAAATCTTAGACTTGCCTTTACACAAGTTTAAGAACTCTATTAAAAGTATGCTCATAAAAAAAGCAAATTATACAATTGAAGATTATATAAATGATAAAAAAGCATGGATTTAACTTGTTCCAGCAATGCACGAGACGGCATTTCAATCATGTACCTACTTGCATAAATCGTTATATTGTTATTTTTAAAAAGAGCAACCGCCGAGTTTCTTACTGGTTCTTCTCGGTTGGAACAGCATTCCGAACCAGTGGTAGATTCAATTGACGATTCAAAAGTAAGTTTATTTGAATAAAAAACTTTTCTCTTCTATTCTATTCTGTGCCAAATTTCGCCAAGATCAGTTCAGCGGTTATGCCATGAAAAAATCTAACATAAAACACCTTGTATACCTCTACCTGACAGAGCTAAGTCCGGTCAAAATCGGTTCTGCCGTTTCACAATTACATTAAGTTTAAAAAAATCCAAAATTCATCTACATGAGAACAGACTGTACTTTTTTTTTTTTTTTTTTGACGTGGTGGAAACCTTTTATAGGTACCCCCGTTCTGCGGCCGAATGCGGCAGAACGAAGGTTATGTGGGACTCCACCAGGTTACCCACTAAAACCACCACGGCATGACCCTCATGCTGTCTGTGCTGGACGCCTGGGGAACCCAAAGTATGCATCCCAGGTGTCCGGCAGCCGCCCCAGCCGGGGCTCCCGCTCGCCTCTGGGCTGTCCCTCCAGAGGCTCGCGCCCTCCCGTAATTTTTTAACGAGGTTTTCTTCCTCCCGCGATGGGCATCGCTGCCCCCCGCCCCGGGGTGTCTCACCCCTAGTTTCATCCGCAGTGCCCTCTGCTAATCAGAGGGACACGCGGAGAAACCTCCCTCCGCCAGGTTATTGGCCATGGCTAACAATATCCCCGAATTATTAACCATGTTACCGGGGCGCACCGGCCCGAATACTGTACAGACACACTGTACTGGGGAAAACTGTTTAAACCGTTTTAATCTATACTAATCTATACTAATAAATAAAATTGAAGTGTCTGTCTGTAATATCGAAATAACTACCTCATATTAAGCTCATATGGTTATTTGAACGCTACTATCACCGAATCACACGTTTTTAAAATTTTTGTCTGTCTGTCTGTCTGTCTGTCTGTCTGTCTGTCTGTTTGAACGGGCTAATCTTCGGAACGGCTGAACCGATTTTGACGGGACCTTCACATACAAGTAGAGAATTAACCAGGGAGTAACATAGGCTACTTTTTTAACCGACTTTAAAAAAAGGAGGAGTTGTGTTTTTCTACCTATGTACACCGATATCTCCGAGATTACTGAACCGATTAGCGTAATTTTTTTTTTAATCGATAGAGAAACATTGCGACCCTGTTCTATTAAAAAATTTGGATTCCAACTCCTCAATCCTGATGCTGTAGGGGACCTAATCCCCAAAACTAATGGGTTTTAGTTTATTAACTAACTTTCGGTTATTTAAATTGATATTGATAATTAAATACTTTATCGTTGAATGAACTCGAGTAGGTACATATCCAACTCCTCAACCCTGATGCTGTAAGGAATTGTATTCCGAAATCGTGGGGATCCCACGGGATTTTTCCGTTTTGGGGATATTTTCTCCGTTTCTACAGATAGGCTACTTTTTGTTCTGGAAAATCAAAAGTTCCCACGGGATTTTTAAAAACCTAAATCCACACGGGCGAAGCCGTGGGCATCATCTAGTTATATTATAAAAACAATGTACTATAGAATTTTTTATTTCAAATATTTCTAGAAAAGTCCTCAACGTATTCAAAACTAACCAACAATAACAAAATAGTAGTTTATGAAGCGGTGGCATAATAGAGGTTATTAAAACATGAGTGTGAGTTTAAAAAACGAGCCGCGGGTGAGTTTTTTAATAGTATCACACGAGTGTTTTAATAGCTAGTTATGTAGAGTTTCATACACTACTTTATCTAAACTCATATCTTAAAATCCAAACCATAAAATCTTGGTAATATTTATCTTAAACTTTCATCCCCTATTTAACCCACTTGCAGATAGAATTGAGAAATCCTGAAATACATATTTTTTATTTAAAGCCCAAATATCAATTTTCATGGATATAACTTCAAAAACGATAGACTTTCATACAAACATTCATCCCGTATTTAACCCCCTTAGGGGTAGAATTTCCAATAATCCTTTCTTAATACGCATTAAAATCATAAAAAGAAGCTATTGTAAAAAATTGCAAGTTTTTAGCTTCAGCGGTTTAGGTTGTGCGTTGATGATCATTCAGTCCATCAGTCAGTCAGGACAAGCTCTCTTAAAGCTAGAAACTTGAAATTTTTAGAGTAGCTTCCTTTTATGATGTCAGCACACACTAAGAAAGGATAATTGGAAATTCCTCCCCTAAGGGGGATGAAAATTTGTATGAAAGTCTGTCATTTTCCAAGTTATATCCATGAAAATTGGTATTTGGGCTTTAAATAAATAATAAAAAATGTCTATATATTTCAGGATTTTTTAAATTCTATCCGCAAGTGGGTTAAATAGGGGACGGAAGTTTAAATGAGACCCCGTCACGTTTTCACGTCATTTGTCAAGTTATATCCATGAAACCAATTTTCATGGATATTAAGATTTTTGGTTAAAAATTAAGAATTACGTGTTCAACTAATTTTGGAAAAATTATCTCCAAGTTGGTTAAATGAGAAGTGAAATGGAAGTTTGTATGAGATTAACGGCCTGTTTCACCACCTTCTGATAAGTGTTGGATAGCCTAAACGTAAGTTTTGTCACTTTCTTACTTTATGTCAAGTGACAAAGACAAAAGTTGTAGATAGCTATCTAATACATATCAGAAGGTGGTGAAACAGGCACTAAAAGTCCACGCGGGCGAAGTCACGAGCATCTCAGTAAGTAATGTTCCTACAGAGCTGGTTCTGGTCTTAAATTATAGAAATTTTAATCTACTTTAAAAACGCCCTGAAAGGGTTTTATCAAAAATTAGTCCTTTAGGGTTGTAATCGCCAAAATCTGAAAAAATCCGAAATTTTCGCGGTTTTTTCGATTTTTGACAAAGTTGCGTTCGTCGCTCGAGGTCACAAACTTGGATTATTCATTGGGCCAATATCATAAATTAGTCTGTAAAAATCAGAACTACCCGATTTGACCCAAGGTGCCAAATCCAAAGGTGTTAATGCACGTGGGCATTTTTCAAAAAAGTTGTCCCTTGCAAAAAGTCGTTGTCCGGCCACTTTGATGGTAATTTGATCAAAGTTTATGACAAAAACAAGCTATTGTCTATGTTTACCAATATTGTTTAATATTTAATCTTTTATAATTGAATATGTTAATTCATTTTTAAGAGTTTTAAATACATAAAATACCTTAAAATAAGCCAGAGGAAGTACCTTTTTACATATGTCCCACTAACACCTTGTCAAGTTTAGAGCTAAAAATTATACCGTTCAATATATTATTTCATGAAGAATTTAACACTGGTAGTCAAGTATGATACTAATTTCAAATTAAAGTGATAAAACAAACACGTTTTAGTAGAATTTTATTTAAAAACTATAATTTATTTGCTGTCCCGTGAAATTGCGTATAGTGGAATTTCCGCTTACGCTACCGGCCTTTTGGGATCTTCGAATAAAAATTCTACCATTTGCAACCTATTTTCGGATTACTGGCAGCATTATTAGTCTAAGGTAATCACCATATTGATTTTTTACAAAAGCAGTCGCCAGTTAAACGCAAAAGCAGTGGTCACCTCGACTTGGTTCAAAAAATTTGTTCCGCCAACGATACTGATTTTCAATAGGTAAGGTTTGATTGCGCATTTGCGTTTGTATAATAGTATAGATATTTGTTATTCTTTATTTGGAAAGTAAAGTTAAATCAGTCATACCTTTGATTGTTAATTTGTAATTTGATTTTGAAATTTTAAAGGGTTATATACGTCACCGCCATTACGCTACCGTGAACTAAAATCGCGTGAATGGAATTGAAAAGTAACGTAATAGAACAATAAAGGTGTTTTCACAGGAAGTCAAACGTTGCGTCATCATTTAAACCAACATAAAAAAGATAGTGGTAAGTTTTGTAACCGACAAATGTATTCCGGTGTGTTACTATATGTTTTGTCTGTGTTTACCAATATTTGTAATTGTAGAATAGAGTAGAATAGAATAGAAAAGTTTTTTATTCAAATAAACTTTTACAACTACTTTTGAATCGGCAATCGAATCTACCACTGTATCTACTATCTGTATGCATGTATTGTGTGTGTTTCATTGTTTACTCCTGTAGCATGAGCAACTGAACTAATTTTTATGTGTAAGGTGTTGCTATTTATCTTCCGTGGCTGCCTACATTATTAAAAAGCGTCAATTTTGATTTTGCTTCTTCGCTATATAGATTATTTGTTTTAATAATAAATAAAAAAAAACAAAAAACCTTGATTTCAGGCTTTCCAACATACCGTTAACAGCTGCTCAGAAATCTAAATGGCACGGAGAAAAAAGTTAAAATGACCCGGAAAAACATGAAACATTTAATAAGAAATAAATTATTTCAAAAATAATGGAAGGTCTCGTTTTCTCTTAGCTGCTGCGGTTCTAGGATTTTCTCTTACTGACCCAATCAAATGAACCACCCTGTATATTTTTTTAAGTTTTATAATGTTATTTTATAAAAAGATTCTATGTATATAATAATTATTTAATTTACTTTTTAGATCAAGCCCCCACAGTTTCACCTGCAAAGATTTCTATCGGTTTGGTATAAAAAGATGTCAATTATTTCAGCGGATTTTGCTGCAGGTAGTAACAAACATACAAACATTCAAAAAAACTTCCTTCTTCATAATATTAGTATGATGATTAGCTACGTAAAATTATTTGATTTGTAATGCTATTTTAGTTGTCTTTTTTGACGAATTATGAACGATACTTTGTTTTCTAAACGCGATTTTGTTTTCCACTATACGTCACTGTCCCGTTTTTGATAAGACCTATTTTTAGAGAAATTGTTATAAATTCAGAGATATTTAAATGTTTTTAATGTTTAGAAATAATATTTAATATTTAGTTATTTGTCACAAGTAAATATTAAAAGAATTATAAGAAAATAGTCGATGTTATAACAATATTCATAAGTACAAAATGTCCAAAAGTAGCGTTAAGGGATATGTTTGTTCAAAACTCTTTTGAATTTTATATTACAGTCAAAATCTGTTATAACGACATCGAAGGGACTACTCATATTAAGTCGTAAAAACCGATAGTTATAACAACCGGTTCCACCATACAACACCATATTCTTTTGCCTAGTCTTTGTTTAGAACTCCGCTCTCTTGTTTTGAAATAATACGCGATTTTTCTTCGATATTAATTTGCTTTATTTTTGTTTCCGACAAGTTAAAAGTTTCACAATTAATTCAACAATATGTTTTAAGTAAGATAAGTAAGAAACTGACTGAAGAAATTTTAAGAACTGGGCCTTGACTCTACGGCATGCACGTGTTTTGTTTTCTAAGAATTACAAAAGACCCTAAACACGTGTTTATTTTTACGATAGTAACCATTGACCATTATATTATGCCTATTCAAAGTTTACAATACAGATAAGCTGGTCGTTGTAGAACGACCTGTAGAGATACAATTCTCCGAAAAAATTGGTCAAATGTGGTCGTATAATGCGGTATGTCGAAGTAACCAATGTCGTAAAAAGCAATGTTTTTGATAAGGCAGTCATATAGCATTCAGCCGGGACCTTTGATTACGGTTAATATAACCGATATGTTATTCTAAACGATGTCGCCATAAACGGTTTTGACTGTATATGTTTAAGTTTAATCATTTTTAGAAGGCTGATTTTGTTAATTTTTCTATATTAAGAATAATTAATGTATTATCTTGTTTTATTTTCCTGAAAATCCAGTTCAAAGTCAGTGACGTAATGGAACTTCAATTGGGTAGTATCAAAATACAAATGATAATATTTCCAAATATTACAATTATTTTTCGTAAAATTTACTATTTTGACATACTTTATACTATATATTTACAATATAATTACATTTTAAGGCAATACAAAATTTTTATTTATGTGGAATTCCTATTACGCTACGGACAACTTTTTTAAAAAATGCCCACATAATAATGATACTTACACTAATAAAACTCTATATTGAGTTTTAATTCATGTTGTCTCGGATTTTACTACTCATTTAAGTTATGTAAATAAGGATTTGATAAGATTATTAACCTTTAACTATGGACACGGGGTCTCACAGACCTTTGGCTCTTGTTGATTTCTTAAAATAACATATTTCCCGCCATCCCACGCGAGTGACCGTTTGAGTAGCTTCGAGTTCAGTCACCAAACGCTCGACGAAGGAGGAAGTTGCGCTGTCCGGTGCCATATACGTAAGTAACACGTATTTAAAATTTAAACGGGGTCTGTGAGACCCCATGTCCATAGTTCTTATTGAAACAATATTTTTATATTCTTACTTTTGTTATAGATTTTAGGTTCAAAATGGTCAAAAATAATAAACCAAATACTTCTGGTTCAAAAATACCTGTATAAGAAACGATTGGAAAGCAGAAGACGATAAAAACATTGCATTTAGAGAATCTGCCTGATGATGAAGTTCCTCCAGATGATGTCGAAGCTCAAGAAGAAGACCAAGAAAACGTAACCTTAGTCCAACAAAACTACATAGAAAGACTGCCAACAAATGTGTGAATATCTGCAATGCTCAAACCCCCATTGAATGTCCATAATTATAGGGTAATTGACTCTTTGTCAAAATTTTTTTGTTTACAGTTAAGAATGAACTTTTTTATTTCTTTTAATAAAAATTGATTAAACTCTAATAAAAAATAACATTAACATTGATTTTTCAAAGAAAAAATTATTTTATAGAACTTTAAGTGACCTCACTGCCAATTTAACCTGAAAAGTGATATTTTTCGTTTTTATTGTAGTAATTTGTATTTTGTAATAAATATTTCTGATATATTTTTAAAATATTATTATTTATAATCCTTACATTCACTTTAACTGCTTTTTTAAATAAATTTTATTACATATTAATATAAATGACGCCAAACAATTTAGGGGTCTGTGAGACCCCATGTCCATGATAGTGTTACAAAAAATAAGTGTCCATAGTTAAAGGTTAAAAAAATCGTTTTGTACTACCTACCTACTCTAAAATATTTTTTTAATTACCGACCAAGTTGCGGGTTAAGATATCAAAAGAAAAACAGAAGCCTTTGTAATTAAAACAGAAATTCGTCATGGCTGCACCACGCCGATAGCTCTAGAGTTTTATATCAATGTCGAGATGATTATTAATTAGGCCAGAATCTGGGGAAACTTTTGTGAATTTCGACATCCTCCTAATTGGTTTCGGTTGAATAATTTATGAAACTGCTAATGTCTAATAATACCTACACAAGTATAAATTAAAAATTTAAAAAACCCCCGACATTCGCCATTTTGTGGTGGCGGCCATCTTGGATTTATATGTGCTATTCTACTAGTCAAGCCCTTTCATTTGATACCCATATTGAGGGTGTTGTGATTAAATGCGTAATCCGCCATTTTGTAGCGGCGGCCATCTTGGACCAATTTTCATCAAACATAGCTAACAACACTCTCGACAAATTCACCTTTAAAAAAAAAACCGCATTCAAATCGGTTCACCCGTTTGAGCACTACAGGGGAACAGACAGACAGACGCACGCACGCACGCACGCACGCACACACACAGAGACACGTCAAACTTATAACACCCCGTCCTTTGCCGCCAAGCGATTTATAGGCCGGCAGCCATGGAACAACTTAGTGATTAATAACAAGCTGAATTTTCGTGAGTAGGTTCGTTTCGACAAGACGACCAACTTTTTTATCTATGAAAATTCTCGATGGATGTAGCTTCTCGAGTGGCGAGGTGTTAAAAATTTCGATTCGCTCGGGTGAGAAATCGTCCCACTAAATTTGTAGGACTATGTAGCCATTTCATTATACAAGTATTTACTAAGCTGCATACAGAAAATTAGCTAGTTATTAATAATGTTTAATCATTTTTATAACCTCATTATTTGGAAATATTCGGAGTGGAGGACACTGTAGAATATTATTAATAACCACCTGATTTTTTATATGCAGCCTTATAAATACTTACTTGTATAATGAAATGGTCATAATATAATCCTACAAAAGTGGAAACACACACACACAAATGTTCTTGATTCACACAATGGCTCTTGAGTCTCACAAGGCAATTTTCTATTATTATCCATCACCGATCGAACGTTGCTCAAACATCACTCGATGTTGGATCGTTTGTTGCATCGATGTAATTAAAACTCATAAAGTGATAGGTCAGTTACATACGAGTATGATTCATCACGCAATGAATTATACTTCGTGTCTTGTCCTCGGATTAGCTGAAATAAATAATGTAATTTTATATTGTAGTAACGCTCGTTAGCTACCGCCAAACAACACTTTTTTGAGAATAGATAATAAATCCCTTTTTTTTTTTTGTGTTGGTATCATTGGGTCATGATACCAACTTTACATGTTTGTTTCTGCAACGTCTCAGCTCATTCGCTTTTTAGTGCTGCCACTCAACAGAACTCAGCTCAAAAGAAAAAATAACGAATTGAGATAATATATTAGTAAAAAGATAAGGAGCGAAATTACGTCGAACACAAAAATGGAAATTCTTCAAAATTCAAGAGGAGGAATCGTCGTCATCGGAATAAAATATGCAGGTAAGTACCTACCTAAGTACAAAATGGCGTCCACGTGGTGTTTACGCTAACCTAAAACACATCCGAATTGCTCAAAGGAGCCTTTCACAGTGTATTAATGGTTATCACCGGATAATTTTAATCACCGAAAACTAAGGTACATCGAATTACTCAACGGAGTCTTTCATAGTACCATTTCCGAATTGCTCAAAGGAGCCTTTCACAATGTTTAATGGTGATCACCGGTTAATTTTAAATCACCGAAAACTAAGGTACATCGAATTACTCAACGGAGTCTTTCATAGTACCATTTCCGAATTGCTCAAAGGAGCCTTTCACAATGTTTAAGGGTGATCACCGGTTAATTTTAACCACCGAAGACTAAGGTACATCGAATTACTCAACGGAGTTCACTCCACGGAGTCTTTCATAGTACCATTTCTGAATTGCTCAATTGCAATTGCATTGCTGGAGCCTTTCAACATGTCTATCGGCCACCACTACAAAAGGGCGCAATATTATTTATTTTTGGACACTATGTACATTGTACATCAAATTACTCAACGGAGTCTTTCATAGTACACAAGATTAAACAGTGTCATCGGTTCAAATAAATTAACCTGTCAGTCCAAATCAATGGAAATAAGACTAAACTTCCCGACTTCAGGCGAGGTCGAGGAATTCAGCATATGTTCCGAGCCACCTAACCCAATAGAGGTGGAGATTGGTCATGAACAACGAACCGCTCACAGACAGGCCGCCCGCGCCGCCAGAAATACCTACCGAGGGTACTGAGGCACACGGAGATCAAGCTTTACCGTAAAAAATTTTGGGAGAAGACCCCAAGACATCTGTTTCGGAACACTACAACAATTTGAACCAGAAATACGGAAGGAGTTTTTTCTAACATAGTAAATCACATTGCTAGATATCTCCGGTCTGGACAAGGAGGCCCGAAAAGGTTCCTTTATTACAAAAGAAAAAATACATAGTTCCTACTAACAGCAAACGCATCGCCACGCCGTTATAAACTTGGAAATAAAAGCGCTTTGCCCAGAACCACAGTAAAACGCGTCAGGGGCATAGACACGAGACAAAGACAGATTTCCTCTGTCACTTCTTGTATCGCTCGTGTCATAATTAGTCAAATAAAAAATAGTGCTGCCAGCAAATTAACTAATTAATGGAAGGCGTTCGTATGCTCTGTGACATCCAATACTCAGATGTTATGAGAAGAAGATACTTCATTTTGTCATGCGTCAAAAGGGACGTATTTGAACGTCCAAAATATATATAACAAAGGTTGACTAGTGCTTGTTTGGTGAAAACATAATAGATTCTTCAGAAATTACAGGGCTCCTTCGGCACACAAGCTGCCGGCACAGAAGAGGAGCCACCCGCCGGCTTCAGTGCAAAAACTGGAAGCCTAACTTCTCATCGTTCCTGAATATACACCTAAAGAAAGAACAGCTTATGAATATAAATGAGTTTCTGTGCATTGGCACAAAGAATGAACCGCTATAAAATTAATAAAAAAGATTCATATTTAAAGGCTACTACTAGATTTAAAGGATGCATATTTTTTATTAAAAGTCTTAAAAGATTAAGAAAATAATTTCACTTTATGTTGTGGGAAAACATACCAATTTAATGTCCTACCCTTTGGGTTAAACACAGCCCCATATATATATTACAAAAATAATGAAATCTATTAATAAACTATTAACTACATATATCAAGCGGTTTACATATATAATATTTGATGAATTATTACTGATCGTACGATCCTTTAAGGAATGCAATAAGAATATTAGTATGACTATAAAAGCATTAGGCTTCATAATTAATTATAAGAAAAGTAATCTCTCTCCATCCTTATCTTGTAAATTTCTTGGTTTTATAGACTCACTCAACCTAGAAAGTTTACCTAATGATAACAAAACACATTCGTAGAGAGTCACTAAATATTAAACATATTATATATTATGTCAATATAAGATTAAAATATTTTCAAAATTAATAGGTTTATTAGTCTCTGCCTGCATTGCCATAGGGTACGGTTGGTTGTATGTGTATACAAGGGCATTTGAGGAATGTAAATATCTAACTTGTAGGTTATTATGAGTACAATAGGATAATGCATATCCCGGATTCTCTAAATGAGGATTTATCTTGCTTAAAGTACATTGATAGTTCGGTCCACAAAATTTGAAGTGACAATTATGAAAAAGAGATTTACTCTGACGCCTCAACTACGGGGTGGAGTGCAGCTTGTGGATCAGAATCAACAGATGGCAGTGGTCTGAATGGAAAAGTACTCAACAAATTAATTATTTGGAATTGCTTGCTGCCTTCCTTGCGCTTAAGGTTTTTGTTTCCAAACATTACCACTGGATTGATAATACCACCGCCATCAGTTATAATTACTGTATGGGGGGCGTTCAATATCCACACTTAACAGCAGTGACCACAAATTGATCTTTTTGCTACTCGTGTTAACAAGAAGTGCGATAGATTTGTGCCCGGGCATAAAGACCCGGATGCCATTGCTAAAAATGCTTTTACGATTAACTAATTGGCCTAAATTTTATTTTTACGCTTTTCCACATTTTTAATCATATTAAACGGTCTTCAGAAAGTGATTTGTGACAGAACAACAGAAATTATAGTCGTACCAAGGTGGCGAGTTCAACCTTGGTACCCCCTTTTTCAATTTCTTTAATTTCTGATATGTTAATTCTAGGACCTCTTTTAAACATCAAGATTTATTTTTTAGCAAATACAACATACAGTCACAACTGTCAGATTATTGTTGAAAATTAATTAGAATTTTTAGAAATGGTTTACAGGTTATTAATTGCATAATTGAAACAGGTTAGAATGAACTGACATTTGATTCATTCAATGGCGCCGAACCGCCATCTTGAATTATTGGTATAAATACGGGCACTTCGAAGCCATGAATTCAGTCTCCTCCAGAGACTCAACCGACTAATAGATGCTTCAGCGTCTAGGTCGTGATATTTGATTGAGGGTTGCGATAGCAATCACACCCTAATCGAATAAATGCTGCCATGTTGGGCTTGGCTGAGTGTAATTAATTAATCAGTATAAAATAGATTTAAAAAGAGATCTCAGTTAAACTAATTGTGATTCGATATTAATTAAGTTTGTGCGGGTGATAAATAAAGATATTTTAATAATGATGATGTTTACACAACTTACCTTAGTTGCAGGGATATTATACAGCTGTTATTATTACGAAAAGACGCCAGCTTCAATCGACATGATGTTTGCTTGAAGAAATCGTTCACACATTGTACCAGACATTCAATAAATATATTTAATCCTAGAGGTATTACAATCCGCGACATCACTTTACAATAGTGAAGTTCAATAAGAAACTCTAAATAGCTGTAGAACCGCGATTCGAATATATCTAAAGATGAGAAAATCGCAAGATTTTTAAGGGTTTCTTTAGATTAAGACCCCCTCTTCCCAAATATAACATTACAGGGGACATCTCTTGTGTTCTAGATTATTTGACTACGTATTACCCATATGAAGACTTATCCATAGAAAGATTGACAAGGAAATGTATTACTTTGCTAGCTCCAGTAACAACAGATTACAAACTTTATCAGAAATTATAGCAAAAACATAGAAATTTTATCTTCATAAATAACAATCAAAAACCCTGATTTAATCAAGATTTCTACACCAGGCTCTAATCAACCTGTTCTAATATTGCCTTTCTTTCCTGAGTAATCTGCTATATGCCCAGCACAAGCTCTTAAGATTATAAAAATGTAACATTAAGTAGTCAAGATTATTTATTCATTAGTTATAAAAAACCTTTCAAAGTAATTTCAACCCAAACATTAATCCGCCGGATAAAAACCATAGGTACTAAAAGGTAGCGGTATTGATGTGTCCATATTTTCCGCTCGCAGCACCAGATATGCTGCAACTCCTAAAGCTTATAAAGCAGGAATCAACTTAAATATTATTTGCAAAACTGCGGGCTGGAGCTAAAACTCCAGCACATTTTGGAAATATTATTATACTTAGAAACATGATTTGTAATCAAGTAAATGATTCTATAGCTAGGCTGTAAATGATTAATGAATATCTAATAATAAAACAATTTTCATATATTTACTCGAGTTTATTTAAATTGAAATCTATATATAATTTTATACATAACCAATGATTTTTGAATTTCCTTCTTTATTAATATGTAATATCAAAAAAAAAAAAAAACGTAAAATTAATTTCGTAACAGCAATACGAAATACATTTTGTAATATACTTTTATAATGTGAATAACTGTATTTTGTTTTCATAATAATTATATTATGTACTCTTTACATATATTATAACAACTAAACTTATTTAATTTTATTATTTTCTATTTTTTCTTATCATCTGCAAGTTGGCTACTGGCGCAGGCAGATTAATGGCATTACTGCCTGCTAGTATTTTCGGAACTTACTCTAAAAGTCTACAATATAAAATTACATTATTTATTTCAGCTAATCCGAGGACAAGACACGAAGTATAATTGATGATTAAATGAGCTTACCTGTAAGTGAAATTCAATCATAATTATACGAAGTGTCTTGTCCGAAGGATTAGCTCCCTCCCACCCACAAGGGAAGACCCAACAATGTTCCGAAAATACATTAAATACCTAACTCTAAAATAAATGAGCTGAGACGTTGCAGAAACAAACATGTAAAGTTGGTATCATGACCCAATGATACCAACACAAAAAAAAAAAAAAGGGATTTATTATCTATTCTCAAAAAAGTGTTGTTTGGCGGTAGCTAACGAGCGTTACTACAATATAAAATTACATTATTTATTTCAGCTAATCCTTCGGACAAGACACTTCGTATAATTATGATTGAATTTCACTTACAGGTAAGCTCATATTTTAATCATCAATAAAAATGAGGTGTTATCGATGTGGAATCTTCAATAGGTATATTGTATCGAAAATTCTACATCTAGACAAAACCATCGTAACTTTGACTGTTTCAACGCGAGGTCTAAAACAGCCTTGGCCCGCATTGTATGAATTAAATTCGTACTCAGTGAGTTCGAGACTTATTTTGATCTCGTCCTTTTTTATATACCAACGAGTCGAGGCTTTGAAGACATAAAGAAAACTATATTTGTCTTTGTCATACGTCTACGGTTGACCGTAGACAGTTCCCGCACAGGAGAGAAAACACGAGTTTGGCCCGCAGCACCAGACTAAAGTCTACTGCGAGGCTGATAAGGACCTCGCCCGCAGTGAACGTGACTCCTTCCATTCGATCTTTGGCTTTGAAGAAAAGTGGGTAATACCTGCACGTATGAGTGTATGTGTTACCTGCTGAAAGTTGGAGAACGAAGAAAGGTACAGTACGTATTACCTGCTGAAAGTTGGAGAACGAAGAAAGGTACAGTACGTATTACCTGCTGAAAGTTGGAGAACGAAGAAAGCGTGACCTCCTTTCTTGGTGTCTATTGACTATACATATAACGTCAAGTGTTCCTATGAGTTGTTTAAATTATACCACTATCTTAATCTGTGGGAACCCCTTACATCGGGGCATCATTAATTCTCATTACCTGGTACCGGTATGACGACCTCCCTGGCGCAGTGGTGAGCGCTGTGGTCTTATAAGCGGGAGATCCCGGGTTCGATTCCCGGCAGGGGCAATTTGGGATTTTATAACTTCTAAATTGTCTCTGGTCTGGTCTGGTGGGAGGCTTAAGCTGTGGCTGGTTACCACCCTACCGGCAAAGCCGTGCCGCCAAGCGATTTAGCGTTCCGGTACGATGCCGTGTAGAAACCGATCAAGGGGTATACATACCTCTTCCAAGTTAGCGTCATCACTTACCATCAGGTGAGATTGCAGTCAAGGGCTAACTTGTAGTTGAATAAAATAAAAAAAACCTTCCCTATTACCTCCACCACCACCACAACTACAGCCTTTTTACGTCCCACTACTGGTCACAGGTCTCCTTTCTCATAGGAGAGAGGAATTTAGACCTTAGACCCGCCACGCTACTTCAATGCGGTTTGGCGGGCTTTGACGACTATTGTCACATGAAGTGATAATAACCGGGACCGACTGCTTAACGTGCTCTCCGTGGCACTGTGGTGAAACACCGCCAACTACCAACTATACGGGCTGTTACTGAGAATTTCTTGACAGAAAAACCCAATACCTAACAATTTTTTGCCCGACCCGGGAATCGAACCCGGGACCTTTTACCTCCAGTTATACCAACTCATTTCTGATACGCTCTTGTGGAACCAGTTTCCACGCTACTCGTATATTCCCTTTATACGATATGGCATACGTTGTAATGCTATTCATCGGATAACGAACGATAAAAAAAGATCCGGCAACTTATTAGCAGTTCCCCTGATGATGTAGACGTCCATGGGCAGTTATCACTTAACATCTAGTATCTCGTTCGCTTACTATTTATAAGTATCTAATATATAAAATTCTCGTGTCCACAGTGTTTGTAACAAAACTCATCCGAAACGGCTTGACCGATTCTTATGAATTTGTGTATATTCGGTAGATCTGAGAATAGGTCAGAAACCATTTTTCATTCCCCTATGTGAAACCTAAGGGTGATCCACCCCAAAATTTTATTTTTTGGTCAATTTTTTTTATGATTTTGGTTTAAAAAATACATAGATACAACCTTTTTACATCCTTCTACCACCAACCCCTATTTTTAATAGCGATATTACTTAGTATTTTAATAATAGCTATACAAAGAGTGATCAAGGTTATTTATTTTCACGGTTTCCACGGGATTTAAAAAAATCTACATCCAAGCGGACGAAGTCGCAGGCATCAGCTAGTATACCTATAAAAACACAATAATTATCTATTACGATTTATTATAATATTCGTTGAACACGAAAACTGCTTAAACCTTGAGAATAATAACCATTTCCATATTATTTATAACGTTTTATGGGTGGAAAAAACAAAGATTTCTTGTACCGACTTGTAGATCAACACAAACATACCTATTTTAAAATTTAATTATAATAATTGTTAGTTATTATTATAATAAGTGCAGGTACTTTTCCAAAATAACAGAAATCAGAATTGTGGGTACATTCTACGCGCGTTGTTTTACATTTTACCACAAGAAAACAATAAAATTACCTACCTGTAAATTATGTTTAATTATGAATCATATTGTAAATTAATTCTCGTCTTTATTTAATTAGCTGCTTACATTTCAGTATAGTTTGCATCCATAATCACACTTCACAGTTCACACTAATATTATAAAGGCGAAAATTTGTGTGTGTGTGTGTGTGTTTGTTACTCTTTAACGCCGCAACTCCTGAACCGATTCGGCTGAAATTTTGAATGGAGATAGATTATGCCCTGACTTAACACATATGACACACACACTTTTTATCCTGAAAAAATCCACAGTTCCCACGGAATTTAAAAAAAAAACCTAAATCTATATCTACTGCTATAGTAAACTTCCTTGAAAGTAGGTATAAATATGGGATAAGGGAGCGGGAACGGGAATCGAAAATCCACGATTCCCTCGGGATTTCTGAAAAACCGAAATTCACGCGGGAGAAGCCGCGGGCAGAAGCTAGTTCTTTATAACTGCATGAGAATTATCTACTGAATATTATGTGTGATTTTACTTCGGGTTTCTATGTAGAGAAGTTGTAAATATGTAGTTGTAACAGTATTTTAAGTTATCGTAGTAGTTTATTTTTTCATACATTCTATTCACATTTTATCATTACAGGGTTTTGATTCAATTAAGCAACTTGTACTTCTAAAACTACTAGATTTATTATTCAATCTATCTAACTATCTATAATAATATAAAGAGGCTTGTAATAATATAAAGAAGCTTGTCCTGACTGACTGACTGATCATCAACGTATAGCCTACACCACTGAAGCTAGACACTTGAAATTTTCACAGTAGCTTCTTTTTACGACGTAGACGCACACGTAAGAAAGGATTATTGCAAATTCTACCCCTAAGGGGGTTAAATAGGGGATGAAAGTTTGTTTGAATGTCCCTCATTTTTCAAGTTTTATCCATAAAAATCTGTCTACTGTCGGTTAAAAATAAAGAAATACGTGTTTAAGGATTTCTGAAAATTTTACCCCTAAGTGGGTTAAATAGGGAATGAAGGTTTGTATGAGATTTGTATGAATCCACGCGGGCAAAGTCGCGAGCATCAACTAGTCTAGAATAATATGAGTGAACAAAATTTGACAAAAATAAAATTGATAGAATTGATGCATATTCTTTTAGCTTAAGGCTAAATTAGACGGTTCATTTTTCAAAATTTTTGTTTTCATTTTCAAAGGTTCATCGATGAATCTTCGAAAATGAACCGTCTAAACACCGTTCATCGTTCACAGGCACTTTGCCATAGTAAATATCGTATCGTGCATCGTTCACCGCAAAAATGAACGATGAACGGGGCACCGTCTAATTTGGCCTTTACTCTAAACAAAAATATTTCTACAGCTGAAAAATTGTTGGCAACCCTAGTCTAGAGGCTGAAAATCCCCTACCGAGGTAACAAAAGAAAAGCTGACAGAGGGTCTCTTTGGCTGACAGCAAAGCGTACTCATTTAACTTCATGTTATTTTTAGAAACAAAACGAGAGGCCCAGTGTCTTAATTATTAGGCTTTGTAGTTTTAGTAATGAAAAAGTTAAATGAAAATGCCATGTGGCATTAGAATTGCGGCATTAAATATATTTTAATATATAATTGACCGTGGAATGGTCATGGTCAAATCGTCTACATCGCTACGCTAATGTATCTACTGTTTAACTGCCCCGTTGGTTTAGCGGTTAGTACGTTCAACTGTGGATCACGAGGTCCTGGGTTCGATTCCCGGGTCGGACCAAAAAAAAATGAGGTATTGGGTTTTTCTGTCAAAAAATTCTCGGTGCCAGCCCGGAGTTGGAAGTCGGCGGTGTTAGATACACCCCCTGCCTCGGAGAGCACGTTAAACCGTCGGTATTGCGCCTGATCTCTCTCCGGTCGTGTCACATTGGCGTCCCATCAGACTATGAGAGTGAGGGAATAGAGAGTGCACCTGTGTATGCCCCAACACTTGTGCACTATAATATCTTGTGCGTAGATGGTTAGTATCGCCTCGGTTGAGATTGGCCGCCGTGGCTGAAATTCGGTCGGGAAGACATTATTATTAAGACTGTAAAGTAGACAGACTTTTACCGCACACATTTATCATTCATCTTTCATAATAAATTTTCATTCACCTCACCTGCGGCTCGGGTATTAAAAATTGCTCCTCGACTGTATTTTTCAATTAACTTTTATAAATAATTATTACCTATTAATAATTAAGTAACTATTAGAATAAAAAACAATTAATTATTATAAATAACTATTGTTACTTTTTAGTGCCAAGTTCATCAATGCATGACTAAGTAGTTTAGGTAGGTAGACTGTTTACTGTCTACCATGAATGTTGTGTGTACAGCATTGAGTTATTTTTAACCCCCGATGCAAAAACGACCGGGTGTTATAAGTTTGACGTGTCTGTGTGTGTGTGTGTCCGTCTGTTCCCCTGTGGCGCTCAAACGAGTGGACCGATTTGAATGCGGTTTTTTTTGTTTGAAAGGTGAATTAGTCGAGAGTGTTGTTAGCTATGTTTGAAGAAAATCGGTCCAAGATGGCCGCCGCTGCGAAATAGCGGATTACATTTTTTTTCACAACTCCTTTAATATGGGTATCAAATGAAAGGGCTTGACTAGTAGAACAGCACTATTGCAAACCCAAGATGGCCGCCGCCATAAAATGGCGATGGTCGGGGGTTATTTAAATTTTTAATTTATACTTGTTAGAACAAGAGATGTACAGTCCATACCATATCCCAATGCAGTATTTGTAAACAGAAATGGCGTCAGATCACGTGATCATATTTGTCATTGTACTCATAGTGATGGGAAGCAGAAGCAGGCAGATTGTGAATGGACGATTGAATGAATACATTCTTAAATCGATTATCGAAAGAGTGATTTTAAAAGCAACCTTCTATCGTTTAAAACGATATTATTTAAACCAAGTTTTGTTACATAATGTTTTATCTGGTTATATCTGATTTAAAATAACATAAAGCTTTTTATAAAAATATATATGAATTGATGACAATAGGCAAAAATTACCTAAAGAGTAAGTTTTATTTGAGGGTAGGGGGGGGGGGGGGGCGCTCATCCAAAAAAATCCAAAATCCAATAAACAAGCCAAGTCATCGAAAATAAAAACTAAAGAGCACCCGAGAACACCCGAAACATCAAGAGAAGCAGCGAAACGAATGACCCCGCAACACCCGAATCAAACGATCAGACCCGATGCAAACATCATCGAGTGCAGTGCGAGCGAGACAGTTGACCACGCAACGGAAAGCAGCGGCGATATAACAGCGCGGCGCGGGCGCATCGGCATTCGCCACTGGCACCACAAACCGAAGACGACCGAAAGTATCACTCGCTCGCTCGCACCCTCTCGGTCTCAGTGAAATTTGATATGATGATAGTTGCTATTGACATAGGCAATACTTAGTTTAGGTATCATGCAAGCGAAGCCACGGACGTCTACTAGTTAAAAATTTATGTGAGTAAAAGTCGGTTCGTTAAATAAGCAGCAAATGTTATCATTATGGCATCGTTACCGAGTATCTCTATACGCAGACTTCCAGCTGGTACCTAATTTTGGCAAATTCCACAGTCGAATCGATGCTAAAAAAACGATGCTGGCATCGGATGCGCAACGATAACAAAATTAAACGAAAACGCCCATTTTGTTTTGTAATACACAGATAATACACTGACCGTTATAAAAATTACTTCCGATTTTACCCGAATTTTAGAATCGATTAAACCAGGATTAAACTCGTTCTCACTCGTTCATAACATTCACTCTATGGTTCACTTTTCGTTTTCAGCACTAGGCATTTAGTCTATATCTTATGTCAAACTCCATAGTAGGTCAATACTCTGTGGTTTTATTTTACGATTGTGAGCTAGATTTTTGTTAAAATATTTACGTAAACTGCTAAAATTGAATTGGTTTTGTGTGTAATATAAACTTAATAAGTTTTACTTTGGGAAAAAAGATCATTGTGAGCGATTTGTTTTAAGCAACAGTGAAAATAATGTACGCAAAAGTGAAATGTCGTGACGAGTATGGTTTGTTTACTTATACTGCATTGGCTTATGTGACTGACTGTAGATCTCTCATGATCAGTCATAAAGTGCCCTCATGTAATCATTACCATTTACTAAAACACGAACTTGGTAGTAATAAATTTGATGTAGTAGTAGTAATAAATTTCAAAGTATGTAGTACTATGTATCTAACGAGTGAAAATCCTACATTTTGGGATGAGTTCTTCCTACTCAAGCCGAAAATTTCACATCTGGAAGCAGAGATACACAAACTTTCAGTGGAACAACTAAATAACTTGAAAGACATTATCAGCTTGTTGGTTATACAATGCATTAATATGTTAGGACAAGAGCATCATATAAGGTGTCTTTCTATTTCGATGTACAGTATATCTTGCTTAACAAGTATAAATTAAAAATTTAAAAAACCTCCGACATTCGCCATTTTGTGGCAGTGGCCATCTTGGATTTACAATAGTGCTATTCTACTAGTCAAGTTCTTTCATTTGATACCCATATTAAGAAGGGAGTTGTAAAAAAATATGTAACCCGCCACTTTGTAGCGGCGGTCATCTTGGACCGATTTTCTTCAAACATAGCTAACAGCACTCTCGACTAATTCACCTTTCAAGCAAAAAAAACCGCATTCAAATCGGTCCACCCGTTTAAGCGCTACAGGGGAACAGACAGATACACACACACACACGGACACGTCAAACTTATAACACCCCGTCGTTTTGCGTCGGGGGTTAAAAATACTGAAGATTATTTTGAAGGGACCAGCAAAAAAAGTATCTTTTGTGGGAGAATGGGATACAGGAATTGGGATTGGATTGGAATTATTGGGAAGAAGACAACAGTGGCAGAACAGGCATTGTTTCTGATTCTCCGCTGGGTTGATGGTACACAATGTTATGATCAATCCAGCCATTTTTAAAGTCTGTGATTTGTAAGCTTTCAGTGATTTTAAGTGCTTTCTTGCATAACATGGGTTCAGTTATTGGCAATTTTTCATCGTAAACTTTAATCTCTTTTCTTTCTCTAGGAGTGTTTGTAATTATTTTAATATATGTATATTGTGTAATATGTAAGTTTAAATACTTAGTGTGATAGCTCGTATCTCAATTCAATGAGACACGGGCTATCATAAGTATAGGTTTTCTGGCAGAGGTCACTCTTAGTGTTAAGGTCATCTTTTGTATAAAAAATTCCTGTACCTACCTTAGTTTTGTAATTATATACTAATCATTTACGCAGTGAAGATGTAAGTATAAATAGTGTTTTAGTAAATTAGAGATCCAGCCCTATCACACTAATTGGCCTCATCAGTCACAAGCTGCTGTAATACGTTCGTCTTTCTTATATCCTCATTTCCGTTATATCACTTCCGTCCGGGCGCCGCGCCGGGCGCGACGTCGCCTCGTATACCGGGGAGTACCTATAATTTGCATCGTTATACTCTCTTAGGTGGTTGGATTCTCGCTATATCGTCGTTCTAAGAAACCGGCCAAGTGCGAGTCGGACTCGGGCACGAAGGGTTCTGTACCATCACTACATAGTATAAAACAAAGTCGCTTTCTCTGTCCCTATATCCCTGTCCCTATGTATGTTTAAATCTTTAAAACTACGCAACGGATTTTGATGCGGTTTTTTAATAGATAGAGTGATTCAAGAGGAAGGTTTATAAGTAGAAAAATTGGACCCGGTAGGTGGCGCTAATAGCAGGCAGGACGACGTCTGCCGGGTCCGCTAGTTATTTAAAAAAAGGGCAAAAAAATGTCTGTTGTATGGGTATAATATGGTAATTAAATCCTTCATTATTAATTTTATTTTACTTTATTATTTATTTATTTTTAACGTAAATATATAACCAAATATTCTGTGAATATTACAAGCGTCTACCGGTTGCCGTTATCATAATCGAGCAAAAACGAGCAAATCACGTTTGTTGTATGGAAGCCCCCTTAAATATTTATTTTATTCTTTTTTTTAGTATTTGATGTTATAGCGGCAATAGAAATACATCATCTGTGAAAATTTCAACTGTCTAACTATCATGTTTCATGAGAGACAGCCTGGTGACAGACGGGCAGATACACAGACAGACGGACAGCGCAGTCTTAATAATAGGGTCCCGTTTTACCATTTGGGTACGGAACCCTAAAAAACTTAGATAATTCCCTTTTCCATTCAATCCTTAGAAAAACCTAAATCCGCAGGGATTAGGTCGCAGGAAAAACCATAATTATTCTGCAAATTACATCAATTTGCTGACGTTACAGAATTTTATAATGAACTTTGTAACCCGCTGCGACCCGCGTCGCGCGTCACAGTCGATTACCCCGGTACCCTTTAATTAAGAACAATATTATGACGCCTTGCTTTGAACGGCGTTATTGTAATTAGGCAAACGATTCGTTGGCCACAAAGGGAGTAATGGAGTGACAAACCAGCCTGTGATTTGGCAAATTTGCTGAGCAGACATAATTTTGCCGAAATGTGTTTAATATAAAAAAGCTGTGATAGCCTAGTGGTTAGGACGCCCGACTTCTAATCGGAGGTCGTGGGTTCGATCCCGGGCACGCACCTCTAACTTTTCGGAGTTATGTGCGTTTTAAGTATTTAAATATCACTTGCTTTAACGGTGAAGGAAAACATCGTGAGGAAACCTGCACGCCTGAGAGTTCTCCATAACGTTCTCAAAGGTGTGTGAAGTCTGCCAATCCGCTTGGCCAGCGTGGTAGACTATGGCCAAAACCCTTCCCACTCTGAGAGGAGACCCGTGCTCTGTAGTGAGCCGGTAATGGGTTGATCATGATGATGATGATGATGTGTTTAATATTCAGTTGGTAACGTTCCTCTTACTAACTCTACTACTCCTCCTACCTGCTAAACAAGCTGACATGATCGTGTGGACTTAGGTTTCTTCCTACCTATGTACTTTACCACCCCTTTTCACCCCTTCACCATTTCCCATATTAATTTATCGGTGTCGGTAAAATTTTCAAAAATCATTACACACATAAATGTACCTATTCCTTCATTTTTAACGGAATGCCCAAATAAAAATTTTCATGAATATTGCTTGAAAAATGACGGATTTTCATACAAAGGAGATGTTTCAAATCTGGCTAAGTCTTGTACAGTACCTTACAAATTAAGAAAAATCTGTTGTTCTCGGGAAAAATAAAATTATTGAGTTAAAACTAATACTTTAGTTGTACAAAAATATTTTTATTCATTAATTATTGATCGATTTTCAATATGGCGTCGCTGGCGTCGTATGGTTTGACGTAAACTGACAGCTTGTCACTTCAAATAACAATAATTGTCATTGTGATTGATATTCTGTCAGTCAATGGTGGACTGATGGTCAATTGCAATCGATTCCATTAGGCTTTCGTTCTTGTGTACTTCGCTGTTTCATTTTTGAGTTCTTTTCAACAACTTCGCTTTCGTTTTCTGGATTTTGGACCGTTTTGCTCATCTGTGTGCTTAGTCTAAGATCGGAGCACTCGAAAACGAACTCGAAAACTATTGATCGAATCACAAGTGAATTCAGAGCAAAATGAACTCAAATACTCGTATTTTAAAGTCGTAATTCCATAGTTCGAATATGTATTTTACAACATTTCTGCTTGGGGCGCTCGTTGTGTTCGAATGCTGAATGTATTGGCGAACTCAAACCTTAATACAAGCCATTTTAGGTCTATTTTACTCTGAAATCGATCAATAGTTTTCGAGTTCGTTTTCGAGTGCTCCGATCTTAGACTAAGCACTCTGTTTACCTGGATTTCGTTTTTGGACTGTTACTCATACCATCTGTTGACCCGGCGTTGTGCTACACGGACTTCGATTTTGCTTAGCGATTTGGACGGTGTTGATACGATCTGATGACATTTCTGTCAAAGTCAAATTTCAAATCAAAATGAAAGACATTTTACCGCCATGATGAATTTTTATTACGTGTTGCAATCCTAAGCAGAAATACTTGTTTTGTACAATCAAACAAACCCATTTTATAGAAAATATATAGTTAAAAACTGTTCAATGTTTTCTGGACTATATCCAAGTATACTGTACCAAGTCCTAGCCAAGGCCTCATACAGTGATAAAACATCTCCTTTGGCCCCATTTAGGGGTGGAATTTATAAAAACCCTATTTTAGTGAGTGAAATACTTAATATTTCTCGCCTTAGTGATTTAGGCTGTCCGTTGATAGATCAGTCAAACTTAGTCAAAATTAGTCTTTTAATTTCCCGAAATCATTGGTGAAAAATTTTTCCCGAAATTTCCCGAAATCATTGGTGAAAAAATTTTTCACTTTTTCAGTTTTAATTCCTAAATGGGTATTTGCATCTAACGTATCACATCACATCTAACGTATAGTGTTGCAAAGAGAATAGAATAGAATTAATATACTTTATTGCACACACAAAGAAAAAGTACAGCTGAAGAAAGCTTAGGGACTACAGCTTTGCATGCACAGGCGGTCTTAATATGACTTACCTAGAGCGATCTCTCACACCACCTTTGGCGATAGGAGCAGTTAAAACTTGCAGCAATGGAGCATTTTCTGTATACAGAGTACAATTCGAAATACACTCAATTTATAACTTGCAGTAGTGCTTTTATATAAATTGTCCTAAATTCAGTGTTTACAAAAACAGTATATTTATGATAGAACGTGCCGCCAGAAGCGCTTTGAGTGGAGATAACAATAAATTGAACAGTTTTACTATTTTGAAATTGGTTGCATAGATGCTGGGGCATGTTATTATTTAGTAACAAAGTTTTTTATAAATTCAATTGCCGTTTACGTAATGTGCATTAATCGCGAAGTGAATTTCATACCCTAAGTACCTACTTGAAAAAGAATTTGGGTCATTAACAGTGATAATTGCGTTCTTTTGCCCGGTTCCTATATGCAATAATATACCTATAGTAATTTCTATCAATAAGTTACCTAGCAGTGTTGTTATATTTAGTAGATTGAAAATTGTTCTCCTATATTTGTCAAGATTTATGTGAACTTTTTATAACAAATAACAACGTTGTTAGCTAGATAAGTACTTACGGGTATCGACAGATTGAATAAAGGAATCAAAAGTTAGTACTTTTTAGATAGGCAATTTTGTCGCACTTTTTTGCATAAAGCTGGATAAATAGACGAATTCTACTGTTTCCGTTTTTTTTTTCATAATAACTACATTCTCGTACTCAAAGTACTTTTCTCTGATATTCTTATCTGTAAATTAGAAATATAAGTAAGTAACTACTTAACCTTTAAGTACCGACGTACTATTTTAGTTACATAAGTACCGACGTGAGGTCTGCTAGACCACCATAGTTTTCCAATCGAAAACTTTTGTGTTTCTTATTATTCTTCTAAAAAAAATGTTTCTATGTATTGTTAAATATCTACTTATTCTAAAAGTAAAACAAAATGTAGAAGTTTTCACATTTATTACTGATTATAAGCATTATTATAGCAATCATAGATTCTTCGTTTGAAAAAATTAACTTCTATCTTAATAATTCATATGTATCAGTAATACTATTATTTTTTCTTAAAAACAACTTTTTCTTAAAGATTAATAGCTAGATAAATAATAAAAAATAAAAAACCTTAATAATCAGCAGTTTTCTCAAAAATCACAAGGTATCAAATTGCTGGAACTATCAAAGTTTACAAACAGTCTTTGCATAGGCCTACTGCATTGTAGGCACACGTGTTTCATACAAGTATCACAGTCTGTTCAGGTGCTGAATTATGGTCACTCTCCAGCAGTAAAATTTGGGTAGATATCCTCAGATTCGGACTCTGAGCTCTCATTTAGCCATTCCACTAAACATTCTTGGTGGTCTTTATATTGAAGCAGTGTTTGATATCTTTTCTTACCTACAGGAACACTTTTATTTTTATTTATGGCTGCCCGTTTCATGCCTGAAGAATCTGGCTGATCCATTGTTATAACTGACTGAAAATAAAAGAGAAAACAATATAATCTGAAAAAAAGTCGCATCCAAAAAAAGTTACATAAGTACCGACGAGTGGTCTGACAGACCACTCGTGATCTTATAAAAATCAAAACTTACCGAAATCGTACGCGCCGACGCTGCCACTCTGCAGGAACGCTGCTGGGCGACTTCCCGAGGGGTAGAGAGAAGCACAGGAGGATACTTTTTCGCTAACATAGGTAATCAGACTTTTCGACTTCTCGAGGTGTCTGTCAGACCACACGTCGGTACTTAAAGGTTAAGTATTAAGTTAGAAACTATGTATAACTAACTCAGTAGGTAATAATTAGATTGAAAACCAAGTTTATTAACAAAACCTTCGTCAAAGCGGACATTAATTGTTACTAAGTTTTTGTGATTGAAGTTGAACTGACTGGACGTCTAAGAACTTCTTCTATATGTTAAGTGCTTAATATTTTAGGTTTATTAGTTTTTTTTTCATCTTATTTAGTGACTGACTGACTGATCTATGAACGCACAGCCTTAACTAATGTAGCTACTGAAGTAATAAACTTTAAATTTTGACAACGTTGGCATATACTAAAAAATGATTAGGTATTGGAAATTCTGACCTCAAGGGAGTTAAATAGGGGATGAAGATTTGTATGAGTTTTTCACGTTAATTTTCAAGTGATATTTACGAAAAATGGCATTTGTACTTTCGGTTTAAAATAGAGAATTACATGTTTCAGGATTTTAGGAAATTCTACCCATAATTGAGTTAATACAAAATCAAAGTTGGAAAAAGATTTATAAGAATCCACGCGGTCGAAGTCGCAGGTATCAGCTAATTCGAAAAATAAAGTAAAAAAACAGAGATAAAATTCGGAAGACAGAGCAATAATTTCAAACCACTAACACGGTTTTGTTCTAATTCAATTCGACCTTTATTTTCACCCGACTGCGCGACACAAAGAAGTGATAATGTGTTTATCAGTATATATGTACCTATGTATGTATGTTTCTTTGTTCTTTTGTGGCACTCTAGAGACCAAACACGTGGGCCCATTTTGATAAGTGGCACGTCATTGTGCCACGCCAGTGCGAGTGTCAACAAGAACATAAAAATTTAAAAAATTCAAAATGGCTTATTTTGAACCATTTTTGAACGCCATAATGTGGAGTTAAACAATTTTTTTTTCTTCAAATCTTATCGAGTGGGATAGCAAATTAAAGGGTTTGAAAAGGTGATTATGAAAATATATTTATTTTGACTAAAAATACGTGAAAGGGGAAAAAAATTATTACGCAGTCGGGTTTTTTTATTTTCTTATACCAATAATTATACTTGTAAACTAAATGAATTGCATACCTTATCTTCTTCCTGTTGATCATTAGTTAACTGTAGCACAAATTACTTTTAAAGAGCAATTACTTAAATAGTTTAAAATAGTAGGTACAATAAACATCAAAACAAAAACAATCTCGTTAAACTGACAAGCACAAAAAGCAATAACCGACCCATTAAAATCTGGTTATTTTCGTGATATTTATGTGCTTCAAACAGACAGACATAGCGGGCGACTTTGTTTTATACTAGTAATTAATTATAATTAATTGCTCTATGGAAGGAACAAAATCTATTTCATACAAGGTTATGTAAGCGTAAATAAATTACATTTAAACAGACATAAAGAACGTTTAATATCAATATGATTATCTACAGACGCAACGCTTAATTAAAATTTCCTCGTACAAGTGTATATTGTACAAAGACAAGGAAAGAATCAAAATATTACATTACTGTACAGAATACTTAGTGCGACTTTGCTCATCTCGCCAGCCTTGATATACTTCGAGTATCGATACACCCCAGCGTAAATCGGATTTAAATCCCTTAATTTTAGAATATATAATTATGTATGTTAATTAATAACAATAATTAAAATTCCCAAAAAAAACTTTCATGCCCTATTTCATCACCCTTATGGAGCATTTCCAAAATAACTTATACAGATTTTTATTATTTAAAACTTACAACCTAAATACCGATTTTTATGTTTTTAACTTCATAAAGAAAGCACTTTCATATATAACCTTCCAACCCCCATTTAACCTCCTTAGAAGTGGATTTTCTTAAAAACGCTTCTTAGATGTTTACTCTCTAGAATGTACCTAATTTCCAAATTTCAAGTTTGTAGGCTTTATAGTTCCGAAGATTTCATGATTAGTCAGTCAGTGGTATATCGCTTTTATGTAATACAAGTGGAAACCCGCGACTTCGTTCGCGTGAATATTGGTTTTTAAACATCCCGTGGGAATCTTTTTGTCTTTCCTAAGCTCCTTTTAGCTCATACCTTGGTAAAAACTGTTAAAAGTTCACTGGCGGATTTTTAGGTAGATCAAAATGTAAAAACATCCTCCAGTAAAAGTCCCATCAAAATCGATCCAGCCTTTCAGAGGTTAGCCGGTAATTTTTAAAGTATTTCCTTTCTTACAAAAAAAGAATGAATGAAATCGGACCACGCGTTAATGAATTACAGCTAAGGACACATTTTAACTTTCATCCCCTCTCCCAAGGGAACCGTGCTGAATTTCGGGATAAAAAGTATCCTATATGTTACTCCGTAGTATGAACTTAAATCGTGCCAAGTTTCATTTCAATCCATTCAGTAGTTTTTGCGTGAAGCGCGCACAAACATACAGACAAACAGACAAACAGATAAACAGACAAACAGACAAAAATTTCAAAAATAGCTTTTTTACGTTCTATTACTTATCCCTAACATCCCCCAGTTATTATTTTGCAAAAATCTTTAATGTACAGATACTGCAAGTCTACGATTTTACTATATGTATATAGAATATAGATAGAAGATAGATATAGAAGAAGATGTATATAGATGTATAGATATAGACTAGTAGGGCGCGTGGGTGCGCGGCCCGCAAGCGGACCGCGAGGTTTCGCTTTCGGGTATTTTGGTTTGAGCAGCCTCCACCTATCTCTCCCATATTCCTAATCCTCGATCATTATCACTCTCCATATTTTTTCTCCGAATCATTTGTCAGAATGAGAGTTCTTCCATAAAAACAGATTTTGAAAAGGAACTGTATCAAAATCTTGCATAGTTCCCATTTTGTATTCTCTTCAACATTCGCCATATATTTTGTATGGAAAAATAAATTTCGCCATCTTGTTTTTTTCTGTTCATCAAGTAAACCACGTCTTGATCATCTTTTGCCAAAAAACCACTCTTCCATCTTTTATACTCAGTGAGATAGACACCGACGAAATTTGTATGGCCACTATCTTGAATCCGCCATTTAGGATTTTTTTCAGCTCACTGCCAATTGGATGAGGTTTCGAGTGACTTTTGTTTGAGCACCTTACACCTATATTCAATACCCTGGCTGTGCTCGTCACCCGCCTCTGAAATCTTCAATCATCAGCTCTCTCCATATTTTTTCTCCACATAAATTTTTGTCTTCTATACGAAACCATCAATGAAAAAAATTATTTGTGTGGAAAAATAAATTCCGCCATATTGATTTTTTTTCTGTTCATCAAGTAGATCTTTAGGTCTTGATCATATTTTTCCAAGAAACCACTCTTCCATCTTGTATACTTGGTAAGATAGACATCGACGAAATTTGTATAGCCGCCATCTTGAATCCGCCATTTTGGGGTTTTTTTCAGCTCAGTGCCAATTGGATGAGGTTTCAAGTAATTTTTGTTTGAGCACCTCCCACCTATCTACAATACCCTGCCCGGGCTGCTCAACCGTCTTCCAAACCCTCAATCATCATGTTTTCCCATATTTTTCTTTGAGAGTTCTCCAAAAAACCGGATCACAGCCTTGCATAGTTCACAACTTGTAGTCTTTTCAATATTCGCCGTACATTTTGTATTTTTTTTCTATTCTTTGAGTAGACCTTCAGATCCTGATCATCTTTTGCCAAGAAATCACTCTTCCATCTTTTATACCCTCCGAGATGGAGACTGACGAAATTTGTATGGCGGCCATCTTTTTTTCGCCATTTTGAATTTTTTTTTCAGCTGACTGCCAATTGGATGACGTTTCGAGTGACATTTGCTCGAGCACCCCCCACCTATCTTCAATACCTTAAGCGTGCCCGTCGCTCGTCTCTGAAATCCTCAATCATCAGCTCTCTCCATATTTTTCCTCTTAATGAATTTTTGTCCTCTATACGACACCATTATTGAAAAAAAAAATTTTCATACAAAATTGTTCAGGAGAGGTGATCAATCAGTCAGTCAGTCAGTCAGTCAGTGAATGAATCAGCACGAGCAGCTATATATATATTAACTAGTGGGGCGCGTGGGTGCGCGGCCCGCTAAAGCGGACCGCGAGGATTCGTGTTGTTTTTGTTTGAGCACGTTCCACCTATCTTCAATACCCTGGCCATGCTCCTCACCCGCCTCCGTAATCCTCAATCATCAGCTCTCTCCATATTTTCCCCCGCATGAATTTTGTATTCTATACGAAACCATCAATGAGAAAAAAAATTGTATGGAAAGATAAATTCCGCCATCTTGATTTTTTCTGTTCATCAAGTAGATCTTTAGGTCTTGATAATCTTTTGCAAAGAATCCACTCTTCCATCTTTTATACTTGGTGAGATAGACACCGACGAAATTTGTATAGCCGCCATCTTGAATCCGCCATTTTGATTTTTTTTTTCACCTCAGTGCCAATTGGATGAGGTTCTGAGTATTTTTTGTTTGAGCAGCCCCCGTTTATCTAAAATACCCTGCCCAAGTGCCCAGGCTCATCAACTATCTTCCAAACCCTCAATCATCATGTCTTCCCATATTTTTCTTTGAGATTTTTCCAAAGAACCGCATCAAAACCTTACACAGTTCACAACTTGTAGTCTCTTCAATATTCGCCATACATTTTCTATGGAAAAATAAATTCCGCCATTTTGAATTTTTTTCAATTCATCAAGTAGACCTTTGGATCCTCATCATCTTTTGCCAAGAAACTACTCTTCCATCTTTTATACCCTCCGAGATGGAGACCGACGAAATTTGTATGGCGGCCATCTTTTTTTCGCCATTTTGAATTTTTTTTCAGCTCACTGCTAATTGGATGACGTTTAGAGTGACATTTGCTCGAGCACCTGCCACCTATCTTCAATACCTTAAGCGTGCCACTCGCTCGTCTCCGAAATCCTCAATCATCAGCTCTCTCCGTATTTTTCCTCCGAATGAATTTTTGTCCTCTATACGAAACCATTAGTGAAAAAAATATTTTTCATACAAAATTTTACAGGAGAGGTGATCAATGAGTCAGTCAGTGAATCAGTCCCAGCAGCTATATATACAGTGTGTCCGGGATCGAACTAGCGATATTTTAGGGACATATTCTACAACTCATTACCTCTCTGAAAATACCACTTAATAGGGCCTGCCCCCCTCCCTCTCCCAGGGACAGCCATTTCAATTTGGTGTGCGTTTTTGTGGGTATGTGCGCACAAAAAATGTAATAACTCGAAAGTCTGCTGATGCACAGGTCTTCAAATGACCTTATTCGATTGGATACAATATTCTCCATCACTTAATACCAAACAATAGTGTAAAATGTTAAAATAACTCGATCAAAAATGCTTTGGAATAAAAAGAAATTGGTCAAAAATATTGAAAACTACAAGTTTTTGCTAGATTTTGCAAAAACGAGGTCATTAAGACCACATTATTAAGTATTAAATCGACAGCTTTTGAGATAAGCAACAAAACGACATAAAAAATTTGACTGTAAGTTACTTACTTCTGGAGATATTAGTAATTGTAAGTACTTCGTCCCCAAACATGAATTACGAGTATTGAACCCAAATTTTATAATTTAATTTTTGTTAGTTATAAACTCAATAACTCAATAACTCTGATTTGTGTATGTGACACAAATCAGATATCCTAAAACCTAGGTTATTTCCGCCACAAACCGAAATTACCACTTCTGTTCTGTTAGCTAGTTACTTCATGTTGGGAGGATCGTTGGATCATGTCCAAATACAATCTTATTTTATCTCCAATAATTCTTTTCTGGTATTTGGTACCATATAAAATACCTTCTGCTTCATAGGTCCTCATAAAAAGAAGTCCAAAGGTGTAAGGTCTGGAGAATGAGGTGGCCATTCCATTGAATTGCTGCCACGTCCGATCCATGGCGAATAGTTGACATCTAAATGCTCTCTTATGGTTGTAATAATACCGAGTAGGCATGTCTTTAAACTTAGCAAACTTCACAAACCTGAATCACAAACAAAAATGAGTAATAACTTAAGTAGCGATCATAACGCCTCCTCGCCAGGAACAACAAAATAAAATTTCAGATATTTCAATTTTTTATACGAATATTTAATCAGTTGAAGTAGGGGTCCGATCCTTAGTTTTAACCTCATTCACTGACTAATCAAAAACAATATTATTATTACCTGATCGCCCGAGGTATGCGATGGAAACCCACATTCGAATAACATAAGAAATTACGCGCTCGCGGTTAAGTTATGTTTAAACAATAATATCTCCAAAAGTAAATAACTTACAGTCAAAATTTTTATGTCGTTTTGTTGTTTATCTCAAAAACTGTCGATTTAATACTTAACAATGTAATCTTAACGACCTCGTTTTTGCAAAATGCAGCAAAAACTTGTAGTTTTCAATATTTTTGAAAAAATAATTTTTTTCCGAAGCATTTTTGATAGAGTTATTTTAACATTTTGTTCTATTGTTTAGTATTTAGTGATGGAGAATATTGTATCCAATCGAATAAGGTCATTTGAAGACCTGTGCATCAGCAGACTTTCGAGTTATTACATTTTTTGTGCGCACATACCCACAAAAACGCACACCAAATTGAAATGGCTGTCCCTGGGAGGGGGAGGGGGGCAGGCCCTAATAAGTGGTATTTTCAGAGAGGTAATGAGTTGTAGAATATGTCCCTAAAATATCGCTAATTCGATCCCGGACACACTGTATATTAATAACTAGTATGGCGCGTGGGGGCGCGGCCCGCAAGCGGACCGCGAGGTTTTGTTTTCTGGTATTTTTTGTTTGAGCAGCCTCCACCTATCTACCCCATATTCCTAACCCTCGATCATTATCACTCTCCATATTTTTTCTCCGAATAATTTGTCAGAATGAGAGTTCTTCCATAAAAAAAAATTGAAAAATTGAAAAGGAACGGCGTCAAAGTCTTGCATAGTTCCAAACTTACATTCTCTTCAATATTCGCCATATATTTTGTATGGAATAATAAATTTCGCCATCTTGTTTTTTTCTGTTCATCAAGTAAACCACGTCTTGATCATCTTTTGCCAAAAAACCACTCTTCCATCTTTCATACTCAGTGACATAGACGAAAGTATGGCCACTGTCTTGAAACCGCCATTTAGGAATTTTTTTAAGCTCACTGCCAATTGGATTAGGTTTCGAGTAACTTTTGTTTGAGCACCTTCCACCTATATTCAATACCCTCGCTGTGCCCTTCACCCGCCTCTGAAATTTTCAATCATCAGCTCTCTCCATATTTTTCCTCCGCATGAATTTTTGTCTTCTATACGAAACCATCACAAAAAAAAAACTTTTTGTGTAGAAAAATAAATTCCGCCATCTTGTTTTTTTCTGTTCATCAAGTAGACTTTTAGGTCTTGATCATCTTTTTCCCAGAAACCACTCTTCCATCTTTTATGCTTGGTGAGATAGACTCTGACGAAATTTGTATAGCCGCCATCTTGAATCCGCCATTTTGTTTTTTTTCAGCTCAGTGCCAATTGGATGAGGTTTTGAGTAATTTTTGTTTGAGCACCTCCCATCTATCTAACATACCCTGCCCGGGCTCCTCATCCATCTTCCAAACCCTCAATCATCATGTCTTCCCATATTTTTCTTTGAGAGTTCTCCAAAGAATCGCATCAAAGCCTTGCATAGTTCACAACTTGTAGTCTCTTCAATATTCGCCATACATTTTCTATGGAAAAATAAATTCCGCCATTTTGATTTTTTTTTCTATTCATCAAGTAGACCTTTGGATCCTCATCATCTTTTGCGAAGAAACCACTTTTCCATCTTTTATACCCTCTGAGTTAGCCGAAGCCGAAATTTGTATGGCGGCCATCTTTTTTTCGCCATTTTGAATTTTTTTTCAACTCACTGCCAATTGGATGACGTTTCGAGTGACATTTGCTCGAGCACCCCCCACCTATCTTCAATACCTTAAGCGTGCCCCTCGCCCGTCTCCGAAATCCTCAATCATCAGCTCTCTCCATATTTTTGTTCTTAATGAATTTTTGTCTTCTGTACGAAACAATTAGTGAAAAAAATATTTTTCATACAAAATTTTACAGGAGAGGTGATCAATCAGTCAGTGAATCAGCACGAGCAGCTATATATATATTAACTAGTATGGCGCGTGGGTGCGCGGCCCGCAAGCGGACCGCGAGGATTCGAGTAGTTTTTGTTTGAGCACGTCCCACCTATCTTCAATACCCTCGCCGTGTTCTTCATCCGTCTCCGAAATCTTCGATCATCAGCTCTTTCCGTATTTTTCCTCCGCATGAATTTTTGTTTTCTACACGAAACCATCAATAAAAATTTTTTTTGTGTAGAAAAATAATTTCCGCCATCTTGATTTTTTTCTGTTCATCAAATTGTAGATCTTCAGTTCTTGATCATCTTTTGCCAAGAAACCACTCTTCCATCTTTTATACTTGGTGAGATAGACACCGACGAAATTTGTATAGCCGCCATCTTGAATCCGCCATTTTGTTTTTTTTTCAGCTCAGTGCCAATTGGATGAGGTTCTGAGTATTTTTTGTTTGAGCAGCCCCCATCTATCTACAAAACTCTGCCCGGGCTCATCAATCATCTTCCAAACCCTCAATCATCATGTCTTCCCATATTTTTCTTTGAGATTTCTCCAAAGAACCGCATCAACCGCCTTGCATACCTAGTTCACAACTTTATACTCTCTCTCAATATTCGCCATACATTTTCTATGGAAAAATAAAGTCCGCCATTTTGAATTTTTTTTGTATTCATCTAGTAGACCTTTGGATCTTGATCATGTTTTGCTAAGAAACAACTCTTCCATCTTTTATACCCTTCGAGATGGACACCGACAAAATTTGTATGGCGGCCATCTTTTTTTCGCCATTTTGAATTTTTTTTCGGCTCACTGCCAATTGGATGACGTTTCGAGTGACATTTGTTCGAGCATCCCCCACGTATCTTCAATACCTTAATTGTGCTCTTCAACCGTCTCCGAAATCCTCAATCATCAGCTCTCTCCATATTTTTCCTCTTAATGAATTTTTGTCCTCTATACGAAACCATTTGTGAAAAAAAAATTTTTCATACAAAATTTTACAGGAGAGGCGATGAATGAGTCAGTGAATCAGAACGAACAGCTATATACAGTGTGTCCGGGATCGAATTAGCGATATTTTAGGGACATATTCTACAACTCATTACCTCTCTGAAAATACCACTTATTAGGGCCTGCCCCTCTCCCCCTCCCAGGGACAGCCATTTCAATTTGGTGTGCGTTTTTGTGGGTATGTGCGCACAAAAAATGTAATAACTCGAAAGTCTGCTGATGCACAGGTCTTCAAATGACCTTATTCGATTGGATACAATATTCTCCATCACTAAATACCAAACAATAGAATAAAATGTTAAAATAACTCGATCAAAAATGCTTCGGAAAAAAAATATTTTTTGAAAAATATTGAAAACTACAAGTTTTTGCTGCATTTTGCAAAAACGAGGTCGTTAAGATTACATTGTTAAGTATTAAATCGACAGTTTTTGAGATAAACAACAAAACGACATAAAAATTTTGACTGTAAGTTATTTACTTTTGGAGATATTATTGTTTAAACATAACTTAACCGCGAGCACGTAAGTTCTTATGTTATTCGAATGTGGGTTTCCATCGCATACCTTGGGCGATCAAGTAATAATAATATTGTTTTTGATTAGTCAGTGAATGAGGTTAAAACTAAGGATCGGACCCCTACTTCAACTGATTAAAAATTCGTATAAAAAATTGAAATATCTGAAATTTTATTTTGTTGTTCCTGGCGAGGAGGCGTTATGATCACTACTTAAGTTATTACTCATTTTTGTTTGTGATTCAGGTTTGTGAAGTTTGCTAAGTTTAAAGACATACCTACTCGGTATTATTATAGCCATAAGAGAGCATTTAGATGTCAACTATTCGCCTTGGATCGGACGTGGCAGCAATTCAATGGAATGGCCACCTCATTCTCCAGACCTTACACCTTTGGACTTCTTTTTATGAGGACCTATGAATTAGAAGGTCTTTTATATGGTACCAAATACCAGAAAAGAATTATTGGAGACGATCCTGTCCGTTCCAGATAAAATAAGATTGTATTTGGACATGATCCAACGATCCTCCCAACATGAAGCAACTAGCTAACAGAACAGAGGTGGTAATTTCGGTTTGTGGCGGAAATAACTTAGTTTTTAGGATATCTGATTTGTGTCACATACACAAATCAGAGTTATTGAGTTTAACTAACAAAAATTAAATTATAAAGTTAAGATTTTTTTTACCTCTTCGTAGTAAAAAAATGATGAATCTTAAATTTGGGTTCAATACTCGTAATTCATGCTTGGGGACGAAGTACTTACAATTACCAATATCTGCAGAAGTAAGTAACTTACAGTCAAATTATTTATGTCGTTTTGTTGCTTATCTCAAAAGCTGTCGATTTAATACTTAATAATGTGGTCTTAACGACCTCGTTTTTGCAAAATGCAGCAAAAACTTGTAGTTTTCAATATTTTAGAAAAAATATTTTTTTTCCGAAGCATTTTTGATCGAGTTATTTTAACATTTTATTCTATTGTTTGGTATTTAGTGATGGAGAATATTGTATCCAATCGAATAAGGTCATTTGAAGACCTGTGCATCAGCAGACTTTCGAGTTATTACATTTTTTGTGCGCACATACCCACAAAAACGCACACCAAATTGAAATGGCTGTCCCTGGGAGGGGGAGGGGGGCAGGCCCTAATAAGTGGTATTTTCAGAGAGGTAATGAGTTGTAGAATATGTCCCTAAAATATCGCTAATTCGATCCCGGACACACTGTATATATTAATAATTCGCGTATATACTTAATAAAATGTAGCACCGTTCTACATAGTCGTATTTGTTTAGATTTTGTAATATAATTTGGAAGATAATGCGTCTGAAATGCGCGGTCAAAAGCTTTTAGTCCCTTTGTTAATACTAGGCATGAATGGTTTCCAACACGTACAATAAAGACAGAACATAATAATACAAACCCTGATTTAAGACAGGGATGGAAGCGTCTATTATGTTAAGCTTCTTACGTGGAATAGTAATAGTGGAATGGTATAGTAACATTCCGTGGAATAGTATAAGTATAAGTACCTATACAGGGTGACTGGTAACAGGATACATTCCTTGCAGGGGCTTAAAGTAGAGCTCATTTGCAGCAATTTTTTTCATATAATGTCCTATCCGAAACTTAGTCGTTTCCGAGTTATTGAAGATTTAAGGTTTTTAGCAAAAAATTCCAGTTTTAAAGTTAAAATTAGTTGCTGAAGAAAATCATACCCGGTTTTGTTGGTTTTTTTGTAGTTTTCTGATAGAAAAACGTTCAGAAACTCAATCAAAATCAAAATAAGCTAGAAAATACCGTTAACTTTTCAGTTAAGGCCTAAAAACCACGTATTATTTTTAAGGAAAAAATCGAATTTGATGAAAAGCAATAGTATTTCTAAAAAAAAATGTATGGAACGTTACGTACAAATTACTGAAATAACTTCCTTGATTCATTAGCTATCCAAAAAGGTACAGATGTCTACAACTTTTTCCAAAATCTTGATTTTATTAATAAAATTCTAAGGACTGACGAGTCTCAATTTGACCGGGATGGAATCACAAAGTATCATAATTTACATTATTGGGCGGCAAAAGGAGAAAACCTAAAGAAGAAAAAGAAAGGGCACATCAACGGAGGTATTATGTAAAAGTATGGATAGGATTAATCAATTAGACATCTAATTGGCCCGCATTTTTTCTTCAGAATTTAAAAAATACGAATTAGGTGAAAAGAATATTATTTATAAAAAAAAATGTATGGAACGTTACGTAAAAATTACTGAATTACCTTCTTTGATTCATTATCTATCCAAAGAGGTAAAGATGTCTACAAAAAACTGCAATAACGATAGGTGAACCTATTCCTTGTCCAGATTTAACGCCTTGAAATTTTTATCTTTGGGGCCACATGAATGATTTGATGTACGCTTACCCCATGATCACAGATGAGCTTCGCGAGGACTCTTCGTGCAGCTCATGAAATGCGTAAGAATTAGCCAACAAGAGTAACTAAAACGGAAATACGAAAAAGGCTTTGGGCTTGTATCAGACAAAGAGGTTCACATTTAGAGCAAGTTTAAAATTAGATTTAGATTAAGATTAAGACTAACACTAAGCTTTAGAATAAAATAAAGATTAAAATTTAGATTAAAATCATAACTAGTTTTTCTTTTGCGAACCTAAAATATGTAATTACTAATAATTATTAGTTAGTTTATTCTTATTCCTAAAATTAATCAATTAGTCATTAAACTACTACAAGTTTCAAATTGAATTAAAAATCGTTCTTGCAGTTTTTTGTAAAGATCTTTACCTCGTTGGATAGCTAATGAATCAAAGAAGTTAATTCAGTAATTTTTACGTAACATTCCATACATTTTTTTTTTAGAAATAATATTCTTTTCACCTAATTCGTATTTTTTAAATTCTGAGGGAAAAATGCGGGCCAATTAGATGTCTAATTGATTAATCCTATCCATACTTTTACAGAATACCTCCGTTGATGTGCCCTTTCTTTTTCTTTTTTAGGTTTTCTCCTTTTGCCGCCCAATAATGTAAATTATGATACTTTGTGATTCCATCCCAGTCAAATTGAAACTCGTCAGTCCTCAGAATTTTGTTAATAAAATCGAGGTTTTGAAAAAAGTCGTAGACATCTGTACCTTTTTGGATAGCTAATGAATCAAGGAAGTTATTTCAGTAATGTGTACGTAACGTTCCATACATTTTTTTTTAGAAATACTATTGCTTTTCATCAAATTCGATTTTTTTCTTAAAAATAATACGTGGTTTTTAGGCTTTAACTGAAAAGTTAACGGTATTTTCTAGCTTATTTTGATTTTGATTGAGTTTCTGAACGTTTTTCTATCAGAAAACTACAAAAAAACCAACAAAACCGGGTATGATTTTCTTCAGCAACTAATTTTAACTTTAAAACTGGAATTTTTTGCTAAAAACCTTAAATCTTCAATAACTCGGAAACGACTAAGTTTCGGATAGGACATTATATGAAAAAAATTGCTGCAAATGAGCTCTACTTTAAGCCCCTGCAAGGAATGTATCCTGTTACCAGTCACCCTGTATAAACGGTGTATTCAGACATGTTTTCCAAAACGCGTCCCACGGATTCAGTACATGATTCTAGGTTCCCCAGTGGTGAAATTTTTCGTCGAATTTTCCATGAAATTTCCGATATTTCTTACCTCTTTTTTAACTGAATACTGTATAAAATCATTATTACTATCTGTCTCAACGCAATTATAAATGAAAAAGTAATTATTTCATTATCTTCACTTAAAACGGTAATGTTATCAAATTTAAGATTTTCGTCGAACAGCTGATTGCTAGTGAACTAGTATGAATACAGGTCGTTAACCTACATTCGTACTGGCCTTGAATTTATAATGAGGCTCGCGGCACAGTCAAAAGAAGTGCCGGGCGCGCGACGTCAAGGCCACGCTTTAACTCATAAAAGTCTCATATTGTGAATTTTGCGCGGAGCGTTGCGTGCGTTGTAATCGCGTTGTATGCAATACATTGCGCGCTCAAAAATGGCAATATTTGAAACCAATCATTTCTGACATAAATGAATTCAGTATTTTCACATAATACATTAAAATATGCAACCTTACCTCAAAGTTTTCATTAAGGTCATTTACACCCTGTATTTTACTCAAATTAACTTTTTCAATCGTCAAGTGAATCTAGCACTGGTTCGGAATACCGTTCATCGAGGAGAACTAAATTCAAATTAAAAAACAAACAATAATATTATTATAGTGTACATAATTAAATTGCCGTCTCGCGCATTGCCGGAGCGAGTTAAATCAACGCTTTTTTAACCCCCGATGCAAAAACGACGGGGTGTTATAAGTTTGACGTGTCTGTGTGTGTGTGTGTGTGTGTGTGTGTGTGTTCCCCTGTTGCGCTCAAACGGCTGGACCGATTTGAATGCGGTTTTTTTTTAAAAAAAAAAGGAAAGGAAGGAAAAGTTAATTAGTCGAGAGTGTTGTTATCTATGTTTGATGAAAATCTATTCAAGATGGCCGCCGCTACAAAATGGCGGATTACATATTTTTTCTAAACTCTCTCAATATGGGTATCAAATGAAAGGGCTTGACTAGTAGAATAGCACTATGCAAATCCAAGATGGCCGCCGCCACAAAATGCCGAATGTCGGGGTTTTTTTTTTAATTTTTAATTTATACTTGTTATCATTTTTAAATCAATTCAATCTGATATAATTAGAGTTGACAGATGGATATGTAAATATTATAACAAATAAAATAAAACGACATCTCTAACTACTTAGCAGATTTTTTTTAAATCAGCAATAATATTTTGCAAATAAATTTAGTTATTTAATCATTCAAGAAAAAAAAGCTATTATTTATTTTTTATCTTAAAAAGATGAACCTTTATCATCTAGATTTAATTATTATCAAGGAACTGGCCTACCAATTTTATTCAAATATAATTTTCCAATAAATGTCAGCCTATTTATAAAATTGTCTACATAATCCACATACATAATCCGGTGATAACTTTGAATATAAAATATACCTAATATAAGTATATAATATATTAATAATAATATAAATAATAATATTTTTAATGTCATATTACAATATTACCAAATGGCAATTTGTCTGTTTATTTGAAAAACAGACCGATTTAAATAAATTATTTCACAGTATACATTAAAGTAAGAAAGGAAAAGAAAGAAAGTGGGTCTCGAATACTGATCCAACTTCTAGAACTAATTACATAGAAACCCAAACCATATCTCGAGCGCAAGAACTATAAGTTGTCACTTCCCTTATCTAAGGGCCAGTTGCACGTCAGGCAGATAAGTAAAGTTACCGTAAAGTTAAACTTGCCCACCAAAGAATAGACATACCGGATTGTACATGTCAGTATCCATACCTTCATGGCTAAAATTAAGAGCAATTTTGGTAAAAAGTCAAAAACCTTACTCTTGCCACCTCAAGATATTGTTTTTTGGTATACACCTTAACTTTAACGGTAGCATCTCTTTGACTGCCTGATATGCAACTGGATCTTAATTAAGTACTAGACTTCAATGTAGAATTTGCCATCATTTAGAATAGAATAGAAAAGTTTTTTATTCAAATAAACTTTTACAAGTACTTTTGAATAGTCAAACGAATCTACCACTGGTTCGGAATGCCATTCCAACCGAGAAGAACCAACAAGAAACTCGGCGGTTGCTCTTTTCCAAATTTACAATATCAATATAACAATTTTATGTTAAGTACATGATTGAATTGCCGTCTCGCGCATTGCTGGAACGAGTCAAATCCACGCCTTTTTATCATTTATATAAGTAATCTTCAATTTTATTCAGATAAGCTTTCACAAGCGCAATACGAATCGACAAATGAATCTACCACAGTACGGCTATTCTCTAAAATACCATCTCGATATCGAAGCTCACTCAAGTGAGATAACTCGCTTCGAAAGCAAACTCACTTCACCTTGGTTTGATATTCTGTAAACATCTGCTACGCACTTGCGAAGTGAAGTGAGTTTGAGTGAGAAGACCTGTACTATCGAGTTTTACAGAGTACAAATTAGCAAACTCATCTCGAATTCACTCTCTATAATTCGAAAATGGCTTTACAGAATAGCCCTGCAGGTTCGGAATGGTGCTTACTTTGGCGGATGGGGTTCACGCCACCAAGTTTATGTACGGATTATGATGGAGCCTCGAAGATGCTTCTGTCCACGTACCTGGTACGCCAAGAGTAGCGCGGTGTTCGTGAGTCTACAAGGTTGTGAAATGACAGGCGGGAAGCAACTGCAGTGCCGCGTGCCACGGCGGTTTATATAGCGACCCAATTTGAGAAATGCCTACGTCGGCACATGTCCCCTACACTTACAATTCCACACGTGAAGAAGGGCAGACAAAAGTAGCCCCATTTCCGACGGATTTAGAAAAACATTCCTCAAGAAGATGTTTAGCCAATTCTTCTTGTCTTTGGAATTGATCAGTCCATCTAAGCAAAGCCAGGGGAAGTTCACAAAGTAGTTCTCTAACTATTTATTCTATAAATAATTTATGTATTTGCTTATTAATTCATTGCAATATAATATTCATATAAAATTTATCTTATAGGCACAATATTAAACAATTTAAAACTTGTTCAATAAAAAGTATCATAAAATCAACTGCATAATAAATAAATCAAGCACATTTTAGAATCAATATTATATCAATGACATTGAAATAGTCTCCAAGTCAACAAAGTCTCGAATATTACATAAAACATTAATTACAAAAAGAACTTAGTTTTACACAAAATATGCTCCATCCAAATGATTTTATTCTTGAGCATACCTAATGTCCACATGGTCTACTGAAATCTAAATAAGCACCAGCTCTTGGGTCAACAATTGTTGATTAAGTTTTGGGATACGACATAAAAAATTGTGGCCGTTGACTAAAACTTCGTCAGATATAGAATGAAAAATAAATACAAGAAGTATAATATTAGTAAGAAAATAAAAACCCAACTGCGTAATATTTTTTTTCCCCTTTCACGCATCATGCGTGCACAATATTTTTTAGTCAAAATATTGTCAAAATATTTTTTAATCTATACATATAATAAAATCGTAGACTTGCCGTATCTGTACATTAAAGATTTTTGCAAAATAATAAGTGGGGGATGTTAGGGATAAGTAATAGAACGTAAAAAAGCTATTTTTGAAATTTTTGTCTGTTTGTCTGTTTATCTGTTTGTCTGTTTATCTGTTTGTCTGTTTGTCTGTATGTTTGTGCGCGCATCACGCGAAAACTACTGAATGGATTGAAACGAAACTTGGTACGATTTAAGTTCATACTAAGGAGTAACATATAGGATACTTTTTATCCCGAAATCTAGCACGGTTCCCAAGGGAGAGGGGATGAAAGTCAAAACGTGTATTTAGCTGTAATTCAATAACGCGTGGTCCGATTCTATTCATTCTTTTTTTGTTAGAAAGTAGAAATACTTTAAAGATTATCTTCTTCTATACATATAATAAAATCGTAGACTTGCCGCATCTGTACATTAAAGATTTTTGCAAAATAATAACTGGGGGATGTTAGGGATAAGTAATAGAACGTAATAAAGCTATTTTTGAAATTTTTGTCTGTTTGTCTGTTTGTCTGTTTGTCTGTTTGTCTGTTTGTCTGTTTATCTGTTTGTCTGTTTATCTGTTTGTCTGTTTGTCTGTATGTTTGTGCGCGCATCACGCGAAAACTACTGAATGGATTGAAACGAAACTTGGTACGATTTAAGTTCATACTAAGGAGTAACATATAGGATACTTTTTATCCCGAAATCTAGCACGGTTCCCAAGGGAGAGGGGATGAAAGTCAAAACGTGTATTTAGCTGTAATTCAATAACGCGTGGTCCGATTTTATTCATTCTTTTTTTGTTAGAAAGTAGAAATACTTTAAAGATTATCTTCTTCTTCTACACATCTATATATAATATAATAAAATCGTAGACTTGCCGTATCTGTACATTAAAGATTTTTGCAAAATAATAACTGGGGGATGTTAGGGATAAGTAATAGAACGTAAAAAAGCTATTTTTGAAATTTTTGTCTGTTTGTCTGTTTATCTGTTTGTCTGTTTATCTGTTTGTCTGTTTGTCTGTATGTTTGTGCGCGCATCACGCGAAAACTACTGAATGAATTGAAACGAAACTTGGTACGATTTAAGTTCATACTAAGGAGTAACATATAGGATACTTTTTATCCCGAAATTCAGCACGGTTCCCAAGGGAGAGGGGATGAAAATCAAAACGTGTATTTAGCTGTAATTCAATAACGCGTGGTCCGATTTTATTCATTCTTTTTTGTTAGAAAGTAGATACTTTAAAGATTATCTTCTTCTTCTAACCTCACTATCCTCACTTATATTATAAATGTGAAAGTAACTCTGTCTGTCTATCTGTCTGTCTGTGACGCTTTCACGCCAAAACTACTGAACCGATTTGAATGAAATTTGGTACACAGATACTCTAAAGCCTGAGAAAGGACATAGATTACTTTTTGATGTGAAAAAAGTGCTGTAAAGGGTTAAAAAGGGGGTTGAAATGTTGTATGGAAGTATCGTCTTTTTAAAGCTAAAAGCTTGAAATTTATTTTTTAGGCTGTTAATCCTTATCCTTATCCTTACTTCCTTACTTATAACCTTTCCTTACTTATATCCTTACTTCCTTATCCTTACTATCCTTACTTCCTTACTCCTTACTAATTTTATAAATGCGAAAGTAACTCTGTCTGTCTGTCTGTCTGTCACGCTTTCACGCCAAAACTACTGAACCGATTTGAATGAAATTTGGTACACAGATACTTTAGAGCCTGAGAAAGGACATAGGCTACTTTTTGATGCGAAAAAAGGGCTGTAAAGGGTTAAAAAGGGGTTGAAATGTTGTATGGAAGTATCGTCATTTTAAAGCTAAAAGTGAAATTTGTGAAAAATCTTAATTCACGCGGGCGAAGCCGCGGGCAGAAGCTAGTCAAAATAATATTTTCATCAATCACCTTTTCAAACCCTTTAATTCGATACCCCACTCTATAGGATTTGAAGAAAAAAAAATGTTTTAACCACACATTATGGCATCCAAAATGCGCCATTCAGAATTTTAATTTTTTTATGTTTTTGTTTTTATGTTTTTGTTGATACTCGCGCTGGCATAGCGAATCTAACGACGTGACGCTTATCAAAATCGGCCCACGCTTTTGGACCATAGAGCGCCACATAGGAACAAATATACATACATACATACATATTACATACATTCATACATATAATATGTATGTATATTGTATACCTATATATATGAATGTATGTATATTATATCTACATACATAGACTGATGAACACATTACCACTCCTTTGCGTTGCACAGTCGGGTAAAAAGAATGTAAGTGAAATACGAGTATGATGAACAGCTACAAAATTTTATCAGATTTATGTTCCGTATGCTTGTAAGATAGAAGAGTAACCTCGACACAGGTAAATCTCATAATACTGGGTAAAAATGTTGCCGCACACCAAATGTGCACATTTAAGACAAAGGTGGGTATGTATATTGTTATAAATATTTAGGTCCATTGAAGTAGGTATAGATCGACCAGAACCTCATGAAAAATAGGGAAATTAAATTTTGTAGTAAGCAACACTAGGTTAACTCGGCTGCCCTAGTGATAAACAAAGTAATTACCTGGGATCGTTTCAAGAAACGAAAAGTCAAGCAATTGCATTTTAAATATAATATTATAGTCCAAACGTGGGCAACTCTCTATAGGTTTCACGTTGGACGCCAATTTTATAGTAGGGCCACACGATGGGCCACCAATTTTATAGGGCGAACAATGAAAAGCGGCAAGTTTTTCGTATAAGAGTCACTTATAATTGCGTTAACACATGGCGTTATCACTTACGAAAACTAATACAAAGTCAAGAGACGACAATCAACTTATCTCTATGATCGGTACAATAAGTTACGACTCGCGGACTGTGATCTAATGGTACGCCCTGAAGACGTGCTTCGCGTAAAGCGGTTACATAACGACTCCCTGAGCTAAGCGCTCGCGCTGGGCGCTTGGTGGAGTTTTCGGCAGGGGGACGCACCCCCGTACCGCCACACGGGGTCGATAACGAATATACTTCACGAAGTTTTAGTAAAAAACCCCGCTCCGATAGAACGTGACGAGCCCGTTACGACCGCTCTGCTAAAGAGCCTCACGACTTGCTATAATCTCCCCCTCCAAGTCACAAATACGTCCCGGTTGTGACTTGGCAACAAAACAGAGGAAAAAAAAACAAAATGAACACAAAAACACAAACAACACAAAAGAACACGGAGTATACGGACAAATGGTGCTAAATACGAGGAACTGGATTGACCCTAACGCTTCTTCTTACGCGGTCTTCCCCTTTTCCTACCAATGGACCATGACCTTCGTAAGGCGTAAGGAGGCTAGCGTGATATTTGCCCTTTAAATCGCCGTTTTTATCGGCCAGTTCATAGGTAGTGGCTGTCACAGCTCTATGAATGCGATAGGGACCCTCCCTTCGAGGTGAAAATTTACTGGTAATTCCCTTCGCTGCTTGGCTTGGGCGATTACTCTCCACGAGTACAAGGTCTCCCTCCTGATAAACTTGTCTTTTACGGCGATGTTTGTCCGCCGAATCCTTACGGATGTCCTGTTGATGTTTTAAGCTCTTCAAAAGACTGAGCTTCTCTCTCCCCCCAGTTCCAAGGTCTATCCTTCTGGGTAAGATCATTTCTTTTTTAATCGGTGTTACCCGATAGGGCGGTGTAGAGGTGGGAGCCGCATCGCCGGTGTCGATTCGTTGAACGGCGATATGAGTAGGGCCTCCCCCTGGCTCAAAGGTATCCTTGTTGGCTTTGAGGTATGTAGTCAACTGCTGTTTGTCGGGACGAGAAAAGAGAGCAACCTCGCACTCGCGGAAACCAATCGTTGAGCTAACTATAGCCGGATCTTCACGTTCGTACCGAAGGTCATATTCACATTTTTCCCCGGTAGCACGCAAAGTAAAACGATTCTCGCGAAAATCTAGGGTCAACCCAGCATCCTGGACAAAATTCATCCCTAGCAGCGATTCAGTAGCACCAGGTAAAACCATAAAAAGTGTTACAGTCTCCACGCCCTGCACTCTAACATTAACTAACGCAGTTTCTACAGTCTCTACACGCCTAGTTCCATCCGCAAACTTTAATTCCGTTTCAACGGATTGAAAAACTTGTCCGTTATTACGCAAATGTTTGGTTAAACTAACACTTGCAACCGAGTGTTTCGCACCGGTATCTAACAACGCGGTACCTACAGCACCATGCACTTCCACGTCAAATATCGGTCTCACTCGTGGATTTAAGCGACACAGGTCACAAACCGCCACTGATTGGAACGCAGCACTGGAGGTAGTAGCCGTCGATGCCGTACGTCCCTCCTTGCAGACCGCACAGTTTGACCGGATCACCCCTGGCGTCCCACAGCCAAAACACGTAATGGTGGGCTTACTGGTCTTCCAAGCAGCCTCCTCGACTGTCTTGGTTTCTTCCTTTTTCTTTAACCGGGTGCAAGTATTCGTACTATGGCCATAGAACTTGCAGTACCCACACTTTTCACGTAACCGCTTGGGAAGCGTTGGTGATGACGTAGTTGTCGTTGACGAATTTGCTGATGATGAAGAAATTCCCTTCGATGTCCTCTCCTCAGCGGGCTCTTTGACCGCTGGTGCTATACGACGCCCTTCATCGTAAAGGTCTTCAATACGTCGTGCTTCGCGAAGGAGGTCCATGAAGTTGGTAAAAGAGCTGCGTGATACTTTTTCACGAATACGCCGGTGTAGTAAGCCGTACACCATATCCAGCTGCACAACTTCACTTAAAGCATCCGAAGGCAATTGGGCGAGAAGAGCGCGCGCTTTACACACGAAAACATCCGTTGACTCCTCTCGTTGCTCTTGTTTGAATAGTTCACGATACACGCGGTGGGGTGGCAGACGAGGTCCAAATGTTTGTTTCAGGAGTTCCACTGCTTCATTCCATGAGCTTGCCGACTGTTTTATCCCTTTCCACCATGTGGCGGCGATGCCGGTCAAAAGCATGGATAAACCCCGTATCGCATTTTCCTCATCTACACGAACACAATCTTTGTATGTTTCTACCGCATCTAAAAACGCTAGCACGTCGCTTTGTTTCGTTCCGTCGAAGCGTGCTGTGCATTTCGTGAAATTCCCTGAAGACGCCGTCGTTGGCGCAGGTGAAGGTGGAACGCTCACACTCTGAACGTGCATCACTTGCTGAAGGATAAATTGAAGTTGCTGATCGGTCATCATAATCGGAGTGGACGTCGCGTCAACACCGGCAGAAACTGGCCTGCTAGCGGCAGCGCCTGGCGCAACGCCAGCGTGCGGGGAATCGCCAACACCAGGAATGCCAGCGGCATGCACGGACTCGTTAGAGACAGCTCTTCCGAGACCCGTTCTCGCTGCGTCATGATCCGTATGACTTCGTGTTCGCGGCATTGTGAACCACGACAAAAAACACGGAAACCTAACCACACAACCACTCAACAGTCAAGCGGAACCTTAACAAAGTTCGTAACAATAAATCACAAAATTGGTCCGCGGCCTCTTAACACCAGTTTGTAATAAAAGTTAATAAAAGTTTCGTAAGTTCGCAAAAGTTCTCAAAAGTTCTCACTAAATAACACAAATGTTCAATAACACAAAAGTCAATAACACAAAAGTTCGATCACTTTAGAATACAGCGTTCAACAAAAACTTTTAAAAGACTTACCGACCAGCAGAATACCTACTGTCGTATATACTTAGTTATGTTTGTTGTTAAACACACTCAAACATCGCGGCGCGTAAGCAGTATAAATAATTGTTCACTTTAACACTGTTAGTCACTTTAGTTCACCGTGAGTTACGGCCTCGAGTTGGGCAGCCATTTTATAGTCCAAACGTGGGCAACTCTCTATAGGTTTCACGTTGGACGCCAATTTTATAGTAGGGCCACACGATGGGCCACCAATTTTATAGGGCGAACAATGAAAAGCGGCAAGTTTTTCGTATAAGAGTCACTTATAATTGCGTTAACACATGGCGTTATCACTTACGAAAACTAATACAAAGTCAAGAGACGACAATCAACTTATCTCTATGATCGGTACAATAAGTTACGACTCGCGGACTGTGATCTAATGGTACGCCCTGAAGACGTGCTTCGCGTAAAGCGGTTACATAACGACTCCCTGAGCTAAGCGCTCGCGCTGGGCGCTTGGTGGAGTTTTCGGCAGGGGGACGCACCCCCGTACCGCCACACGGGGTCGATAACGAATATACTTCACGAAGTTTTAGTAAAAAACCCCGCTCCGATAGAACGTGACGAGCCCGTTACGACCGCTCTGCTAAAGAGCCTCACGACTTGCTATAATATAATACAAAGTAATCAACATCCAATTACTTTGTTTTTGTGTTGTGCTTGTTGTTTACTTGATTTTTGCATTTATATTCTGGGTTAGTGTGTGTAGTTACTTTGTTTGGTCAATTCAAATTTCAGTACAGGGTTCAAGTTATTTGAAATATTAAACTGTGGTAAAAACTACTCGACATAAAACTTTTGTTAATGCAAAAAAGTCAATTTCACAAGAAATGTCAGTTACTTTGTTTATCGCTAGGGCAGTCGTAGTGTTGCTAACTTTGGAATTTCATTTCCCTATTTTTCATGAGATTCTGGTCGACCTAGAAGTTAACAGTTTTGTTCTAACAGTTTTGTTCTAGAAAAGTTGAAATCAACTATACAAATAAGTTGAATCAATCATGTTTTTATTTTTATGTGCCTAATTTTTTCCTATACCTATTAGGTAAAGTCTGTTCGTTTTCTTACGGTCACCTTTGTATCTCGCCGCGTCTGCCGTGCGGCATTTTGCCAAAGGCACCGCCGGTGACTTCAAAACATGCCGCGCGGTGTGTACAGGCACAAGGAATTTTGGCGTTTTATACCTACTCATATTTTTTTATTAAAATTCTCTTTCCTTTTTATATTTTTTTATATTCGTATTTTATTACAATATAACCATAAACATTAAATATAATATTATCATGAACACGGGTCTTCTCTCAAAATGAGAAGAATTTTAACCATAGTCTACCCGCTGGCCAAGTGCGGATTGGCAGACTATTCGGAGATTCTGTTAGAATAGAAAAAAAATTACAAACAGAAAAATAAAAGCAGTATACTAAGAGCACCTGCGCCTGTACCGACACTATGTTACCGAACGGACTATACCAATAACTTTAATGATCAGACCTTGCGTTAAATCCAGTAGTTCTAATTTTTGCAGAATTATGTCTAGCTATCACGGTTCATGAGACAGCCTGGTGACAGACGGACAGACAGACAGATAGACAGACGGACAGCGGAGTGTTAGTAATAGGGTCCTGTTTTTACCCTTTGGGTACGGAACACTAAAAATATTACTTATCTAAATATACTTATAATAATAATCAGCTAGAATACCGGTAAGAAATTGAAGACAAAAGCGAGGGAATTGTGCAGCCAAATGTAATTTAGCTGAGATAAGAGGGAACAATGTGCCGTCGGATGAAGCAGATGCGATTACCTGAGATGGAACCAGTAATGCTGTTTGGAAGTTACTTGGACTCAAGTGTGTGTTTCGAACTAGTGCTATTTGTTGTTTGACCGAACATTGGAACTGGGTGAGCTCTCGTAAGCCTCAATATTGGTGCCAACTTTGGTATTATTAGTGTTTCCCGTTATCGTGATAGGAAGTAGGAAGTCTCAGAGAGTAAATACCTATTTATTTACTATTTATTTATATATTTAGTACATTCCAAAACTTAAAACTAAAACATAAACATAACAAGAGATAAAGTAGTTAAACTAAAACCCGACTAGGATTAGTAATTTAATTTAATATAAAATAATCATTTAGTGTGCAGAAAGCGCGGGGCAAGCAGCTAGTGGTGCCATCTATTATGTCTATCCGAAACTAAATAATATTTTACTTAGTCGCTCGGACGTCGCATCTCGATCTTCGCATATAAAATATAGCCTATGTCACCCGAACTATAATAACAAATCAATTGGCACTTTATTTATCAAAATCGGCTCAGTAGTTTAGGCACTACCGTGGAACACACACAGAATCTCATACAAAAATCGGCCACAAACATACATACATAGACTGCTAAAATCATAACCCTTCCTTTTAGCTTTACCGTAGTCGAGTAAAAAGGACGTGCACAAGGACTGCTTATCTCTAAAAAAGAGATTTCTTTCAGTAGCCTACTATGCTATAAGGAATAAACAAAACACAAACAACTTCAATTAATTCACATACAATATGCTTTTTATTTCCTGTTACGTATTTAACTTATTCTGTACTTGTTTTTGACTAAAACTTTCCGTGAATTTGCGCGTTAATAAAGTTTATTACAAGTCTCGTATTCTTTGTTTTCTCGGATTAAAAAGTAGCCAAACCACCACTTGCATAGTCCTCTACCGGAATGCAAAGTTCCAACGAAATCAGTTTTGCTGTTTTGAAGATTATTCCGGACAAAGAGCCAACAAAGAGCGGACAAAAAATTGGTTGTCTCTAAAGTTGATTTACGGATGATAATTTTACGTGATGACGACATTGGCGAGCAAGCGAAAGCTAGGAACGCGCTGCGCACGTGGTTCGTGAAAGATGAGTAATGCTTTTCCGTGCGTGTAGCTGTCGTTCATCGATTTATAAAGACGCATTTTCACTAGGCGACATGTCGCAGATAGGTACTTGTCGCTCGACATTCACGTAGTTGTCTCTGCAAAAGTTGTGGGACAATGTCTCATTGTCCTATACTTTTAGAGTGTCAAAACCAGTAATTTGTCTATCGATCGATCAGGGTCAGTGTATTCTCATGGGACCACACTACTGCCATTTTCAGAACACACAGCGACACACGTTCTCACCACTCAAAGCCTGTCAGGCGACTGTCGAGGGACACGAAGGTCGCGCGCGTCGACGCTCGAAGACCATCGACTAGCGACAAGTTGCGGGACCGGTAGCGACGTCGAACGACCTCGGGCGATATCGCGCGGTACACGTGAATTTCGTGTCGAGCGACAGAGTCGCGCAAGAAATGTCCCCTAATGAAAATTCGGCTTAAGATGTTATTACGTCAAAAAGTGAAAATTTGGGTTTTGATAATTTTGTATAATAACCATTTATTGATAATACTAAATTTCGGAATCATAGATAGACGATTCAAATTTCTTTATGTGTCCAATACTTAAATACTTACGATTAAAAAGACGAGGATACCATTATATCCATTCTGTATAGAGTAATAAACAGACTTATCCAATATTACTATCTATAATATAATAAAACTGTAACAGATCCAATTCTGTACATTGAAGATATTTTGAAAATTTTTATCGGAGGGCACTCTATAATTGATACTGAATCCAAAACTGCAATTTTTTTCATTTTTGTCTGTCTGTCTGTCTGTCTGTCTGTCTGTCTGTCTGTATCTTGGCCGCGCATCACGCCGAAACTACTGAATGGATTCGAATGAAACTTGGTACGATTTTAGTTTATACTCCGAGGTAGGTTATAGGATACTTTTTATCCCGAAATTTAGCACGGTTCCCTTGGGAGAGGGGATGAAAGTTAAAACGTGTATATAGCTGTAATTCATTAACGCGTTATTCGATTTCACTCATTTTTTTTTTGTTAGAAAGGTAGTACTTTAAGTATTGTCCCGTAAATATTTAAAGGTCATACGTTTTTTAGTTTAGAAATGACAGGCATTTATTGGGTTCCAATAACTTGGGTCCCGGATCTCTGTACGTACGGCTTATTTTAAACTGGCGTGCGTTTAAATTTATGTTTGTCGTTCTGTCTATTTGTTCCAGCTAATTTCCGAAACGGCTGGATCGATTTTAATGGAACTTTCAATGTTATAAGGAGTAACAGGCTACATTTAGTTTAGGTACATAAAAGAATTATGGGATCCGATCCGATCCTATATAAAACCTAAAAACACGCGAACGAAGTCGCGGGGGTCAGCTAGTGTGAGAATATTATGCTTTTTGTTTGTACCACCACAAAATAATAAAATGAATTTCCTTTCTTATTTTTTACAATTATACAGTGCATGAACCAATGTTTCATTTACATTTAAATGGAACTACGAATTAATGCGAAGGTAAAAATTCGTGCCAATTTTGGTGATATTGGTGTCTCTCGATAAAGCAATCGGCTATTGTAATTTATATTTTTGTCACACTGTGTTGATTTGGTGTAAGTATGGCTTAAACGATTTCACATAGAAATACAGATTGTGACTTTGTTTTTTATAATATTACTAGCTGATCCCCGCAACTTCGTTCGCGTAGATATAAGTTTTTATATGGGATCGGATCGGATCCCATAATTCTTTTATGTACCTAAACTAAATGTAGCCTAAGTTACTCCTTATAACATTGAAAGTTTCATTAAAATCGATTCAGCCGTTTCGGAGATTAGTTGGAACAAATAGACAGACCGATAAATATAAAAGACATGGCCGGAATTTGCCTGATTAGTCGAAAAAAAAAACTTGCTTAAATAAACATAAATGGAGGTTAATTATTCATATGTGAAAATTGCTTTTAAAATAAACTAAAATATATCGCGGCAATTACATTTCTCCAGCGCAGGCGTGGAAAAAATACAAAAAATAAGAATGTTAACTGTTATTTGTTTTTCTAATTTCTCTAAGGTCATATCCAAGAAGGTTATATACTCTATGTAGACACTGGAGACTGCGCCTGAAACATTGTAGTTAAGACAAATCAGTCATTTTATTTACCAGTTCTCTCGAGTCAAACTGCCTTATCTGAAATGCCTTCCGTGGAATTCTGACGTTTCGTAATGTTACCAGAGGTAAAAAAAATCCCACAAAAATTAACCGCCGCATGTAAACATAAAAAATGCCTGACAGACACTCCAACAATTCCATTTTTGATAAATCTTTTTTCAATATGCTTCTTTTGTTTTCTATTACTGTTAGTGTGCACTTTCTAGTTTTCACTCTTAGATATTTCTATTTTAGGGCGAAACGACTAATACTATATTACACGGCTTAGGGTTATTTATGTTGACAGGGAATTATAGTTGTTTGGAGGAAAATCGTACTTCGTAGATGTTAACCCTGTTTTCTATACAAATAACTCATCTGTAAATGACAATGATAGCTGTCAGAATTCCACCGAATTAAAAATCTAGAGTATAGGTAGAACGTCCACATTTGAATTTCCCTCCGTCAAAGAGTTGTTGGGGGCTGAATCTAGATGGCGCTAAACGGTTCTCATTTTTTTACTATGGAGTTTTTCATTCTTCTCCGGAAGGAGTAATGTGTGTTTTGTGGTACCTACGTACACTAAAATCGATTCTTCGATTAATCAATCTCAGATCGCCATCCCTATTTTGACGTTTCTGGCTGGCTTCTGCAATCTGCGTAGTGCGTAGGTACCACAGAACACTTATTATTCCTACCGGAGAAGACTGAAAACTCCATAGTAAAAAATTGAGAACTGTTCAGCGCCATTTAGATTCAGTCTCCAACAACTTTTTGATGGCGGGAGATTCAAATGTGGACGTTCTATACTTAATCTAAATAATATTTTTAGGTAAGGCACTTTTACTCGAGAGAGAACTGGTAAATAAAATGACTAATTTGTCTTAACTACAATGTTTCAGGCGCAGTCTCCAGTGTCTATATAGAGTGTATAACCTTCTTGGATATGACCTTAGAAAAGTTAGAAAAACAAATAACAGTTAACATTCTTATTTATTGTGTTTTCTTCCACGCCTGCGCTGGAGAAATGTTGTTGCCGCGATATATTTTAGTTTATTTTAAAAGCAATTTTCACATATGAATAATTAACCTCCATTTATGTTTATTTAAGTAAGTTTTTTTTCCGATTAATCGACCAAATTCCGGCCATGTCCAAGGGCAACGCTCCATACAAATTCCGGCCAAGTCCTTTAAACGCACACCAGTTTAAAATAAGCCGTATGTTCAAAGATCCGGGTCCCAAGTTATTTGAACCGAATAGTGAGGGTTGTAATGTCTGTCATTTCTGAACTAAAAAACCTATGACCTTGAAATATTTACGGAACAATACATAAAGTACTACCTTTCTAACAAAAAAAGAATGAGTGAAATCGAACAACGCGTTAATGAATTAAAGCTAAATATACGTTTTAACTTTCATCCCCTCTCCCAAGGGAACCGTGCTGAATTTCGGATTAAAAAGTATCCTATGTCCTACCTCGAAGTATAAACTCAAATCGTACCAAGTTTCATTTGAATCCATTCAGTAGTTTCGGCGTGACGCGCGGCCAAGAACAGACAGACAGACAGACAGACAGACAAAAATGAAAAAAATTGTAGTTTTGGCTTCAGTATCGATTATAGAGTGCCCTCCAATAAAAATTTTCAAAATATCTTCAATGTACAGAATTGGATCTGTTACAGTTTTATTATATTATAGAAGATGTATTGAGGTTTCTTTAACATGAGGTTGTAAATAATATATCTGCACCTATGGGCTAAAGTTAAGTATCTATTATTTTATCCGTGGTAAAGGCTTAATTTTTTATCTCATCATCATCATCATCAAAAATGAATAAATTTTATTAATGCTTAATAGTTATTAACAAACTTTTTCAAAATTAGTAATAAAGATAATCCTCACAAATTAATTACTTATCATGTCATCACAGGTGGAAAGAATTATCTTTATTAAGAATAACATGATAAGTTTGTCGTCAAACGCCTGTCATGCAATAACAAAAAAAAAACAATTGTTTAAGCCATAACAAAAAAACAATTGTTTAAACCATAAGTAACTAAATTGTTTAAAGCAAATAAATAAATTTCATTTCATAACTTTATATACTTAAAAAAACGTGAAAGTATGGTGATGGTACGAACATCGCAAATTACAAAACGAGCAAATACAGCCAAACTTTACAATAGCGGACCCGGGCCCGTTACAATAAAAATCCCGTTATAATAAAAACCTTCATGCAAATTAATACATAGATTGGACATTTTAATTTGTCAAAGATCACATTTCCGGTACAGAAAATGTAAGTATGGCCCCAGTTTTTGTTTTATAACCAAAAAAAAAAAACAATCAATTTCGTGTAGAAACCGGAAGCATTGTGGTCATTTCCTGTCACACTCGCGACGCAAAACACTCGTAACAATCATACTGACATTTGTTTCATGACGCCGCAATTATTTTGAAGCGGTGCGGCCTAGCGGTTTCCCGGGATGTGACATTTATTAAAACCGGCTCTGATTGTGCTTTTGTGGGAGCGTTCTATTTGTTCAAATCGCTTTTGGAAATGCCGCGGTCTTTGTCCATATCCATCAATAGTAATAATCCATACAATATTTGTAAGTAGAGATGACATATAATTCTAAACCATACAAAAAGTGGCAGCCATGTTACGGCCGACGACGTATTGTTATTGCTTTAATAGAATGCGTATATGAACACTCACTTATGCGCAAATTAAAATCTTCAGTTCCTTGGTCATCACAATGAACATGCGCCATTTTTAGTGTTCAGATCGCGAGCTTTTATGAGTGCTGTTTGAGTGTTACTTGTAGTGTGTTGTATTTAGTGCTTGTATATGAGTGTTGTTTTGAAACGATTTTAAAATACATAGGTAGGTAGATAGATATGCCAGGTCTTCTCTATGTCTGTGTTTCAACTTGACTGTCTTAAAAAATACAGAGAAAAGCAAAAAAGCAAATGTCATCATGCCAGAGGCCAAATACGTAGCAGGCACAACATCTGCCAGTTTGGTTAAATTTATATTTAATCATTATTTTCATCCGAACTTCCTCGATGTCCAGACTCAATGAAGTTGTCACCTAAATAAGTAAAGTAAATGTAGACAAAATTATTGCTGTAACGAAAAAATTTTCATGTACCTACTAGGTACATTTTATGAATACGAAACTAACTGTAGTAGGTAAACAGTAATGTCAGTGCAAGCACGTTGCATCGTCGTAAATATAACTTAGTCGCAAATACCGTCTGAGAGCCCATAAATAAGGCTTATTGACGATCCACAATGTCGAGTCAATATATAATAATATATTCGGGTTCGATAAACTGCAGGAGTGACAAAGTTAGAAACAATATGTACCTATCCAAGAAGGCACCCCGCATAAGAGAAGTCAATACCCAAGCCCCATGCCACGTAATTTCGAGTACTGTACAAGTATAAATTAAAAATTTAAAAAAACCCCGACATTCGCCGTTTTGTGGCGGCGGCCATCTTGGATCGATTTTCATCAAACATAGCTAACAACACTCTCGACTAATTCATCTTTCAAACAAAATAAACCGCATTCAAATCGGTCCACCCATTTGAGCGCTACAGGGGAGCAGACAGACACACACACACACACACACACAGACACGTCAAACTTATAACACCCCGTCGTTTTTGCGTCGGGGGTTAAAGATGCGTAACCATTGCTATGCAATTTACAGCATATTCTAAATAGGTACTACATGGTTCGACTGAATCGATCGCATCGAAGAAATGGTGATGATGTTGTTAATACTTTTAAGGGTCAACGCCGACATTTCTTCGAAAAAATCTGAAAAAAAAAGCGTCCCTTGCGCATCCTGCTGCAGGTCGTCCCTTCTTGACTATGCTATACAGCGGAATTCCACGAGTCGAAAAATGCTCGCGGAATTTTTCCTCGACGTCTGTGCAGATATCAGCGCTCCCATTTCAATATTCCAACTGTAGAGAACACCTGGAACAGATTGTCAGAAAGTAGCGGAATACTATTAGTTTTTCCCTAGCCTTATATGCGATTACCTTTACAATACACTAGTAATAAAGTATATTATTTCGAGTGCAGCTTGTCAACTTACTTGGCAATAAATCTTCAACATAAATCATTGGACAAGTTATAGCTCCAGAAGTTTGTTAAATGTACCTACTTACCGTAGATCAAGTTTCTCAAAGTTCCAAGTTTTATAAAGACAACTACAAGTAGGTACCTACCTACGAACTCCTTTGCATATTATACTAAAGGATACCGTCGCAAGAAAATCCTAATAAATACTTCTCATAAAAAAATGTAAAATATTAGGTATCTACTGTCCAAGATTTCCACTTAAATAATATAAAAAGGTTTAGGAGGTAAGATTGGCCCTAAGTTAAGGCCCTTCCCCATCAGAAACTGCATACCTAGTCTACCAAGCTAAAAATATTGGATACGAAAGTCGATAGCTTCATAGTGCTGTAAAAATTCAGGTTTCTAGTTTAGAGCATTAAAAAAAATATGCTACTGAGAAATTTTTGACACACAACACACAAATAGAATGACTTTTTTGGTCTGACGCCAGGAACTTATGATCTATCATCTACAGCTAAATAACCAGGAACTATAAACAACGAAGTTAATGATAAAATTTGTATCTATGCGGGTAAAACTGGGGAACATAATAGGGCATCAAAGAAATTCATAATATAAAATGTATAAATATGTAAGTAGGTACTCATAATTTACATTAAAATTGCCATGTTCATGTTGCCCTCCAATAACGAGGCAAATTACAACTTCTGAAACCACGTTCATTGACAATAATTAAAAGTGGCTTACTCTCAGCTTAAAATTGAAAACGCGTAGGTTTAATTTTCAAAAGTTATCTCGTCAATTTAAATATGTCGGGTTTCAACGTTGGGGAATAAAGTCGCTAATTAAAAAAAAAGTTTTATATTAAATTTTTTAGGTTACGTACTTCAACCGCATTCCATAGATAAATGCTAGTTGACGTACTGACAGTATCGCAACTACTCACCGACTGCACAGTAAGCATGCACTGTGTGCCCGTACTATCTGTACCCCGACAGCACGCTGACTGAACGCCGACTGCACGCTAACTGCACGCTGACTATATGCCGACTGCACGCTGACTGCACGCTAACTGCACGCTAACTGCACGCTGACTATATGCCGACTGCACGCTGACTGAACGCTGACAGCACGCTGACTACATGCCGACTGCACGCTGACTGAACGCTGACAGCACGCTGACTACATGCCGACTGCACGCTGACTGAACGCTGACAGCACGCTGACTACATGCCGACTGCACGCTGACTGAACGCTGACAGCATGCTGACTACATGCCGACTGCACGCTGACTGAACGCTGACAGCACGCTGACTACATGCCGACTGCACGCTGACTGAACGCTGAAAGCACGCTGACTGCACGTCTATCATGCTGACTGCACGCCGACACTGACTTGCACGAAATGTTAAAATGTTTGACACGTTTTTCGGTTTTTGCGCACAGTAACTAACGTTGTATAATCTTGCTCCTCTTATGGATCTCCTCATTCCAGATCTTATAATTCAGAGACACTCCTAACACAGCCCCATCCATTGCGCGATTCATTAAGACACTTTAAAGTGGATCTGCTTGGTACGTGTCAATGGCCACGTCTTATGACCAAAGGTGACGACGAGAAGACACTGAATAAACCACTGATTTATTTGAATTATTTTCCAACACTTTAATAATATGAAGATAAATCTGATAAAAAAGACCTTGACCTAGTGTTGTTATAAGAAGTTACTACAAACCTTCTTATCAGAGATACTAAGATGTCTCTTGAATTAATTGAGGGGAACCTATTGAGAAGACATAGGAGGTTATATAAAAATGTCTTCAAGAAGTAACATTGATCTTATCAAGTTTTCTTTAAGATTGCAATATCTTTCAAGATTCACCCTCGGTATGAAGGCTTAAAATAGACAAGCTGAATTTTTATCAGAAAACTCTACGTAAAGAATAGTTCTCATTCCTATAACTATCAATACATAAATAAAGAAAAAAAAAAACTTGTTTATCAAAACAAAAACTGAGCCATATGACATATCTCTTTTCTTTTGAAGACGTTTAGAATCCTTTTAGATTTATATAAAGGCTATGTACTTAAATAATATATTAAATAATGGTAATGTATATTAAATTATAGGTAAAGAATAGCATTCTGATATTACAGTATGATGTCAATTTCTGATTGTACCTATTACTTTTATAATATTTTGTATTAACCGTACTCATGTATAGGATCGTTCCATCTTGTATTAAATTAGTCTGGATGTTTACTTTTATAATTCTTACAATGGTTGGGAATCATATTCACGGCTAGGCAACTACGTGGTCTCTAACTCTGTGTTTACTCGGATGAGTACACAATTTCTACCTCAGAATACCGCAATGTGGATAAATTTTAATTGCTTACTCTATCAACGTTACCAACAGCCTATCCGTCTGGTTGATATATTAAAAGTAGCTCAATGAAAGAATTTAATCGTGGACTCAGTGTGTTTTTCAATTAATTTTCAATTTGATTCGTACAAAATATTATTTTTTAATAAGTAATAAAACTTCTAAAAAACCTTCGAGATGTCTTTTCGTCCTAAATCTTTCTGTCAAGTCACAGGACGAAAGTCGTCGATGTGTTGCCGCTTATAACTTACTAGCGGTCCGCCCCGGCTTCGCCCGTGGTACATAATATATAGCCTATAGCACTCAAGGATCACGTACATATTCAACGGTGAAAGAATTTTTGAAATCGATCCAGTAGTTCCAGTAGATTAGCGCGTTCAAACAAACAAACTCTTCCGCTTTATTATATTAGTATAGATGAATCCGAAACATCAAAAATGAGAACCATAGTTACCGATATACTTAGTTCATCGAGTTTTGAAACTGAAGTGACAATAGGCGAAGCACACAACTCGAAAAACTAAAAGATGTTGGGATACCAAGGTGTTCAAATGACCCCACCCCCAAACGCAGTCTCGGAATACCCCCTACAAGATGGATGAACGATCGTGAAGCGATACGTTGACAGCCGCTGGATATAAGTGGCACAAGAACGTGGTCCGTGGTGATCCTTGCAAGAGACCTATGTTCATCAGGTGTTTATTACTGTTGAGACGACTAAAATTTAATGTTGTTAATGAAATTGAAACATTAGTGTGTAACTACAGGTACAGACTACCTAGTGTTCTAAAATTTTAATGAACTTGGTGTAAACACGAACTGAAACTGAATCAGTACTTATTCTGAAAATTACGTTTCATAAATACGTAAGCCTAGGAAGACGTTCAGTCCTTTGTGCAAATGCAACAAATATAAATTAAAAATTAAAAAAAAAACCACATTCGCCATTTTGTGGTAGCGACTAACTTGGATTTACATTGTGCTATTCTACTAGTCAAGCCCTTTCATTTGATACCCATATTGATGGAGTTGTAAAAAAATATGTAATCCGCCATTCTGTGGCGGCGGCCATTTTGAAACAATTTTCATCAAACATAGCTAAAAACACTACCGCCTAATTCACCTTTAAAAAAAACCGCATTCAAATCGGTTCACCTGTTTGAGCGCTACGGTGGAACAGACAGACACACACACACAGACACGTCAAACTTATAACACCCCGTGGTTTTTGTGTCGGGAGTTAAAAATAGATTTCTCTGTATAGTGGAGTGCGTTATCATGAAGTAGTCACGTTTTATTTGAATTTGCCTTCCAAGTAAATAAAAGTGGATTTATTAGCGACAAAAAGAGCGTAGATGTGACACTGACCGATGGTGTGGACGCTACGGAGCAGCCATTAGTCCAACATTGCTTTGTTTTGCTGGCAACACTGATATTTATAATGGTCCCCAAAGAATGTGGGCGTGATTTCCCGCTACTACGTATGTAAATATTTCCAGGAAGAGTCGTCGCTCGCTTGCTTAAAAATGCTGTACTCAAAAGAGGAACGCATTTTAACCCCCGACGCAAAAACGACGGGGTGTTATAGGTTTGACGTATTTATCTGTGTATGGGTGTGTGTGTGTGTGTGTGTGTCTGTCTGTCTGTTCCCCTGTATCGCTCAAACGGGTGGACCGATTTGATTGCGGTGTTTTTTTTGTTTGAAAGGTGAATTAGTCGAGAGTGTTGTTAGCTATGTTTGATGAAAATCGATCCAAGTTGGCCGCTGCTAGAAAATGGTGGATTACATATTTTTTCACAACTCCCTTAATATGGGTATCAAATAAAAGGGCTTGACTAGTAGAATAGTATTATGCAAATCCAAGATGGCCGCCGCCACAAAATGGCGAATGTCGGTTTTTTAAATTTTAAATTTAGTTAGTGCATTTGTTGTTATTTATTAGGCACAGAGATGTTTATTACATTTGTAAACTGTCTCTATGGTCGTTCCTTCATTACTGAAAATCTCGGTCCTAGCGGATTTCCAGTTTCGAACAAATAAATTGTCTCCTACGGCTTGTCGTTTGGAATACGTAAAATACAGTGTAGATATTTTTGGTTGCGAAAATAGAAAAACAAGTTGTTAATAATGTAGATTGAAGTTAAGCAAATACTTTTACCTAGCTCGATCTATCAAGCTGCAGTATCAAGATTGAAATCTATTTCTATTAATAATATAAAGCAGCTTGTCCTGACTGACTGACAATCAACGCACAGCCAAAACAACATTTTCACAATAGCTTCCTTTTATAACGTAGGCGCACACTAAGAAAGGATTATTGCGAATTCTACCCCTAAGCGGGTTAAATAGGGGATGAAAGTTTGTATGAAAGTCCGCCATTTTTAGGGTTCCGTACCCGAAGGGTAAAAAACGGAGCCCTATTAATGTCACTCGGCTGTCTGTCAGTCTGTCCGCCGGTCACAAGTCGCTAGCTCGCAGACGAAATGAGTTACAAACCTGAAATTTTGGTATTTAGTGTAAAACGTTAACCCAAAATCAAATATTGAATTAAAAATTGAATTAAATTATTTTTCAGGGGGGCTCCCATACATGAAAAAGGAGCCGGAAAAAAAATTTTTTTCTTTACCCTAGCTTGTGGGGTATCATTGTTTAGAGCTCATTAAGTAGAGTACAATTAATATATATTTTTTTAATTTTTATCTCAAAAAATAAGGAAATGGGAGGCCATCAAAGTTGTCAGTTTTAGACCATTTTTGTGACGGGGGCTATCTCAAAAACTAAACTAGTTGGGAATATGATATTTCAGTATATTATGTACTATATGCTCTATTTGAACAACAAATACTGAAAACAACGATTTATTAAATAGTTTATAAGCTGTGCCCAAAATAAACGAACATTTTTTTGGGTTTTTCTTTCACGGTTTGTTGCGATGTCTAGCTCGGAAATTAAATATTTCTTAGACCCAAAATATTATATTGTTCATAATTATGTACGGAACCCTGAAAGAGCGAGGCCCGACTCGCACTTGGCTGATTTTTCAAGTTATATCCATGAAAATTGGTATTTAGGTTTTCGGTTAAAAATAAAGAGTTACGAGTTAAAGGAATTTTGGAAAAACTACCCCCAAGTGGGTTAAATGGGGGATGAAAGTTTGTATGAAAGTCCGTCATTTTTAAAGTTGTTAACAATGTAAATCGGTATTTGTACTGTCGGTTAAAAATAAACAATTACGTGTTTCAGGATTTTTGGGAATTCCACCCCCAAGTGATATTCATAAAAATCCACGCGGGCGAAGTCGCGAGCATCAGCTAGTTCACAATAAAAATTCAAAAACAGCGGATCATTAAAAATATTCAAAATTATTTATTTCATGCAGGCCAACTTATGGCTCTTTGAAAAGTTAAATTCGGAAAGCGGACTCTTTTGAGTTTGACTCCTTAGTTCTCGCGATTTAGGTGGAAATTACCCCTTCAGCATATTGTTGGGACCTGGAGTTCAAATAATACCTACTGTATTGTCATGGAAAGCCAGTGTGGAAAATTCCTTAAGAATAGTTTCAGTAGGAGTAATTGAAACACCTGTCAAAAGATACAGTATACGAACTACCTCGTTGGTCTAGTGGTTAACATATTCGACTGCAGATCACGAGGTCCCGAGTTCGATTCCCGGGTTGGGCAAATATTTGTTAGGTATTGGGTTTTTCTGTCAAGAACTTTTAAGTGCCAGCCCGGAGTTGATAGATGGCGGCGTTTAACCCCCGTGCCTTCGAGTGTACGTTAAGCAGTCGGTATTATCACTATCATGTGACAATAGTCGTTAAGGCCCGCCAACCCGCATTGAAGCAGCGTGGCGGGTCTAAGCTCTAAATCCCTATCTCCTATAAGAGAAGAGGCCTGTGCCCAGCAGTGGGACGTAAAAAGGCTGTAGTGGTGGTGGTGGTGCATATACGAAAGAAGAGCTAAATAAAACTGTCTAATAATAATAATTGTAACTTTGCACGAAACTTTATCACATAACGGCCATATTACGGACACGCCATGCGGACTTTTGTCCAACAAGCACTTTTGTCTGTCGCCTATTCTCACGTTAAGAGATTGTTATAGAATTTTCCTGAACTAACAAACTGTACAGGGGTACATTAAGCTTTATTTGAATCTGTCGCTTTTTGTGTGAGGGTGAAAATTTGTTAAGTACTATTCAAGCTCAGTGACTCTATTCATGTATCCACTTGCTTAAATTCAGGCATTCATGCGCGTCCGTGTACCTACTTACTTCTAAAGCAAAATGGAACAAAGCTAATTTTACTTGAAAACGGTATGATGAACGAAAATTTACGAGTATTTATAGAAAGATGTTAAGTATGTTATACTTATATTGAGCTCATTTACCTGTATAAAGATTCAAAGACTCAATTTGAGATTTTTTTTTAAATATATGTTTGGTACTCATATTTTTTTTTTCTTTAAAGTATAATCACAAAAATATACTTACTAAGCTCATTCGATTCCACTGCAGCGAGGCATAGTAGTAAAGACGCTGGCAGCATTGCCTATTTAGATGCCCAAACTAATTCCTTTTGGTCATTCAACATAATTTAGATAAGTACAGTAAAAAATAAAATAAAAAAATTACGATAGTAGTTTTTGCGTGATGCGCGCACAAACATACAGACAAACAGATAAACCGACAAACAGATAAACAGACAAACAGACAAAAATTTCAAAAATAGCTTTTTTACGTTCTATTACTTATCCCTAACATCTCCCAGTCATTATTTTGCAAAAATCTTTAATGTACAGATACGGCAAGTCTACGATTTTATTTGTATGTATAAAATAGATATAATAGATAGATAACACGAAACATGAGACGAAGTTGCGGAAAACGCTTAGTCTTGAATATTATGAGGAAAGTTGAGCAAAAGTTGGGCAAACAATGAAAAACTGTCGCGTATAATAACGAACTCCGTTTATAATTTTCTATTTTAAGAGCAAACTCAACTGGAAACTAGTTTGCTTGTAAAGTAGAAGTTTATAGATAATTTTAATTATTATCTCTTCACTACTTTACATGGAAAGTCGTTGGAATGTTTTAAAAGTCTTTGTGTTTGTTAGAATAGGTTAGATAAGTAGATACCTACCGTACCGTGTGATCCATTCATTTTATTTTATTTATTTTTAACCCCCGATGCAAAAACGACGATGTTATAAATTTGACGTTTCTGTGTATGTGTGTGTGTGTGTGTCTGTTGCATTGTAGCGCTCAAAAAAACCAATTTGAATGTGGCTTTTTTGTTTGAAAATTATTCGGCAGTGTTCTTAGCTATATTTGATGAAAATCGGTCCAAGATGGCCGCCCCCATAAAATGGCGGACTACATATGTTTTTACAACTCCCTCAATATGGATATCAAATGAAAGACCTTGACTAATGGCACTATGGAAATCCAAGATGGCTGCCACCACAAAATGGCGAATGTCGGGGGTTTTTTAAATAAAATTTATACTTGTATATTCATTACTTTTTTACTGTTTAGTGAAAATACCTACTATAAGCTTTTAAAAAAGGTTTAATACACGTGAATAGTTTAGGTACCTACCTACCCTTTTTTTTTTTTTTGACGCTGGGAAATGCATTTACGCACACCTTCCGGAAGCAGCGCAGCGGACTGCGCCGCTTCCGGAAGGTAGTGTGGGACTCAAGCAGGCCGATGGCCAGAATACCCACTAAAACCCAGCGATGTTCCTCCGTGTCGCCTGGTGGCTGGGTTACGGGTACACTTGCGCAATCATCCGCGACCCAGCCGGCGCCGTCCGCCGAGGCAGACCCTCCACCGGGGGACCTAAAGGCCCCCTAACACCGTCTGAGGCGCACCAGGAACATAATGGTGCGCCTCCCGACCCGAGGGGTCTCAACGGGCGACGGATACGCCATTCCATCACCCGGAGTTCCTCGCTAGGGGCAACCCTCAAGAGGGCCACACCCGCAGGCGACCCTCAAGAGGTTCACCCCTCGTGTAATTTTTATAGAGGTTTTCTTCTTCGCGGCCCCTCGCTCAGTGCGTGGGGCCCCCGGTTCCGCTCAGTGCGGATTACGGGTTGCCCGACGGTGGCCGAAGCCAGCGCCCACCGGCCACATAGACCGGCGGACCCGCCGCGCAGGGCGTTGCCACCCCCTCCTGTAATTTTTTAACGAGGTTTTCTTCCTCACGGCCCGAAAGCCTCCCCCCCAATTGTCACCGCCCGGAGTCTCCACAGTCCACTCTGATGAACAGAGAAGTACCAGGATCCTCCAAGCGGCAACCCCCTGCTGGTTTTGGTCCGCGCCGGGTTTCCCCGGTACCTCCCATATCTGGGAGGCGTTCCCCTATGCGCCACCGGGGGACGCGCCCGATGCTGGACCAGCACCCCACACGGGATGGCCAGAATACCCACTAAAACCCAGCGATGTTCCTCCGTGTCGCCTGGTGGCTGGGTTACGGGAGGTACCTACCTACCTTTTTTTTTTTTTTTTTTACGCTGGGAAATGCATTTACGCACACCTTTCGGAAGCAGCGCAGCGGACTGCGACGCTTCCGAAAGGTAGTGTGGGACTAAAGCAGGCCAAGAAGTGGCCAGAATACCCACTAAAACCCAGCGATGTTCCTCCGTGTCGCCTGGTGGCTGGGTTACGGGTACACTTGCGCAATCATCCGCGACCCAGCCGGCGCCGTCCGCCGAAGCAGACCCTCCACCGGGGGACCTAAAGGTCCCCTAACTCCGTCTGAGGCGCTCCAGGAACATAATGGTGCGCCTCCCGACCCGAGGGGTCTCAACGGGCGACGGACACGCCAATCCATCACCCGGAGTTCCCCGCTAGAGGCAACCCTCAAGAGGACCACACCCGCAGGCGACCCTCAAGAGGTTCACCCCTCGTGTAATTTTTTATAGAGGTTTTCTTCCTCGCGGCCCCTCGCTCAGTGCGTGGGGCCCCCGGTTCCGCTCAGTGCGGATTACGGGTTGCCCGACGGTGGCCGAAGCCAGCGCCCACCGGCCACAAAGACCGGCGGACCCGCCGCGCAGGGCGTTTCCACCCCCACCGGTAATTTTTTAACGAGGTTTTCTTCCTCACGGCCCGAAAGCCTCCCCCCCGTTGTTGCCACCCGGAGTCCCGCACAGTCTACTCTGATAAGCAGAGAAGTACCAGGAGCCTCCAAGCGGCAACCCCCTGCTGGTTTTGGTCCGCGCCGGGTTTCCCCGGTACCTCCCATATCTGGAAGGCGTTCCCCTATCCGCCACCAGGGGACGCGCCCGATGGGGGACCAGCAACCCCACACGGGAGGTACCTACCTACCCTACCGTGTCATCCATTCATTTTGTTTTTCTATTTTATATTCATCCGTTTTTTTGTGTTGAGTGAAAACACTACAAACTTTTTTTTTCACGAGCTTAAAAAAGTTTGATACACGTGGAAACACTTCTCCATTCAAAAATAAAGACCACGCTTGAATGCGCGGATTTAACTAAGTGGTTACGCGAATAAAGTCACCAGGCCCGAATAGCCCTTGAGAAAATTTCGTCGCCCTCACTCTCGAGTGGAAAGTGAAATAAGAAGGTCACTGTAAAAGTAGGCAACAACTCGACGCCCCACGATATTCGTAGAAAATTAACTCTAACTTTTCCCAGTAGGTACCTACTAATATTTTTTAAATTGAAAACTTCTCTAGGCGCGTTGAGCACTTTTTGGGTGAACAAAAATCATGGAACTCTCGTCATCGTGACCGAACGCTTTCCATGAGCTATATGTATACTGTGCATATAATAATAATATATTTATTTATTTAGACAACAATAAGTCCATTTGGGTTAGTAACAATAAAAACTTACCACTATGTTATTACTAAACTAGGTACCTAACAATGAAACCTTACAACTATGTTAGTACCTAACTAACATGGATTTAGTCCTCTGAGTAAGTATATTAATCAGAGGACCATCCATTTTGCCGGCAATCATGCGCAGGATGCCGTTGCTGCTTCCATGGACCCTGCTCAGCAGCGAGGCGGTTTTCTTACGCCAGATGGCATCAAAGTATATACATACGTGTACTTTTTGGGTGAACAAAAAGCGTGAAACTCGCGTCGTCGTCACCGCACGCTTCCCATGAGCTATTAATTATTAATATATATATAGCTGCTCGTGCTGATTCATTCACTGACTGACTGACTGACTGATTGATCACCTCTCCTGAACAATTTTGTATGAAATTTTTTTTTTTCAATAATAGTGTCGTAGAGAGGACAAAAATTCATTCGGAACAAAAATATGGAGAGAGCTGATGATTGAGGATTTCAGAGACGAGCGACGGGCACGCTTAAGGTACTGAAGATAGGTGGGGGGTGCTCGAGCAAATGTCACTCGAAACGTCATCCAATTGGCAGTGAGCTGAAAAAAAATTCAAAATGGCGAAAAAAAGATGGCCGCCATACAAATTTCGTCAGTGTCCATCTCGAAGGATATAAAAGATGGAAGAGTGGTTTCTTCGCAGAAGATGATCAGGATCCGAAGGTCTACTCGATGAATAGAAAAAAAAATCAAAATGGCGGAATTTATTTTTCCATAGAAAATGTATGGCGAATATTGAGAGAGAGAAGTTGTGAACTATGCAAGGCGGTTGATGCGGTTCTTTGGAGAAATCTCAAAGAAAAATATGGGAAGACATGATGATTGAGGGTTTGGAAGATGGTTAATGAGCCCGGGTAGAGTATTGTAGATAGATGGGGGCTGCTCAAACAAAAAATACTCAGAACCTCATCCAATTGGCACTAAGGTGAAAAAAATCCAAAATGGCGGATTCAAGATGGCGGCTATACAAATTTCGTTGGTGTCTATCTCACCAAGTATAAAAGATGGAAGAGTGGTTTATTTGAAAAATATGACCAAAAACCAAAAATCAACTAGATGAACAGAAAAAGAAAAGATGGCGGAATTTATGTTTTGGAATTTATGAAGATAGGTGAGAGGTGCTCAATCTAAAAGTACTCGAAACCTCATCCAACTGGCAGTGATCAAAAAAAAATACCAAAATGGCGGATTCAAGATGGCGGCTATAAAAATTTCGTCGGTGTCTATCTCACCAAGTATAAAAGATGGAAGAGTAGTTTCTTTGAAAAATATGATCAAGAAATAAAGATATACTTGATGAACAGAAAAAAAAATCAAGAGTGCGGAATTATATTTTCACACAAAAAAAAAATATATATTCATTAATGGTTTCGTATAGAAGAAAAAAATGTATGCGGAGGAAAAATATGGAAAGAGCTGATGATTGAAGATTTTGAAGATGGGTGAGGCACGGCACATCCAGGGTATTAAAGATAGGTGGAGGCTGCTCAAACAAAAACAACCTACTCGAAACCCCGCGGTCCGCTTTAGCGGGCCGCGCAGCCACGCGCCCTACTAGTAATATATATACTGTTTAAACTTTAATGCTATTTCTTGCTTTCTTATTTAATGCTTTAATCTAATTCTATCAGTTTTAAACTTCTAGTTTTCACTTCTATCGGCAGTCCCCAAAGACTGCCTCGAATTTTTTTTATTCATCTACAAGTTAGCTCTTGGCTGCGATTTTACCTGATTGCAAGTGAGATGGAAGCGGGCTAACCTGGAAGAGGCATGGCAACTTTTTATTAAATACACACCCCTCATCGGTTTCTACGCGGCATCGTATCGGAACGCTTAATCGCTTGGTGGCACGGTTTTGCCGGTAACTAGCCACGGGTGAAGCCTCCCACCCAGACCAGAGACGATTTAGAAAATTTAAATTTCCCAATTCCCCTGCTGGGAATTAAAGCCTCACTGTTTCACACAAGACACAGCACTCACCACCGCGCCATGGAGGTTGTTGGAAAGGTGAAATAGTCGAGAGTGTTGTTAGCTATATGTATTATGTCTGATGAAAATCGGTCCAAGATGACCGCCGCTACAAAATGGCGGATTACATATTTTATCACAACACCCTCAATATGGGTATCAAATGAAAGGGCTTGACTAGTAGAACAGCACTATGCAAATCCAAGATGGCCTCCACCACAAAATGGCGAATGTTAGGGGTTTTTAAATTTTTAATTTATACATGTTGCACAGAAGCGGCGCTGCGCACTTCGATGAAAAATAAAATCACGTTACATCAGACGTCATTTCCTGCTTCGAGCATACAATCCGGCTTTAATGTTTCCTTTTCAGGCCATTCTATTCAGCTTGGAGGTTTAATTTATCCCGATTTGCCGGCTTTTAACAAACTCGGGCAACTAGAAGCTATTAGCCGCGAAGGAAGTACCGAGAAGCTGAAGTTAAGATACTAAGCGAAGTATTAAGGAATTATTCTCTGTTGCTTTTAAAAACATTTTTCCATTGTCTCGGAAAAAAAAGCTTTATTTAAAAAAAATTATGAGAGAGATTGTGTGGGCGTATATTTAAAATTCTAAGTCGTCTGTTATTTCATAATTTACTGGGTAGTTTCGTCGATATTTATTTTATTTTAATTTGTTTGTAAGTAACATGCGTATAATTAGATTTTATCTATACATATAATAAAATCGTAGACTTACCATATCTGTGCATTAAAGATTTTTGCAAAATAATAATTGGGGGATGTTAGGGATAAGTTATAGAACGTAAAAAAACTACTTATTTGTGTGCGCATCATGCAAAAACTACTGAATGGATTGAAATGAAACTTAGCATGCTTTAAGTTCATACTACTAACATATAGGATACTTTTTATCCCGAAATTCAGCACGGTTCCCTTGGGAGAGCGCGGGTAGTCGGCGGGTAGGTAGCGGCGGAAGTCGCGGGTATCCGCTTGTAGTAAATAAAGTGACGATAGAGATATGGATGCACGAAATATTTTTTATATTTTCTTCCTGATTTTGAAGTCCTTCTGAGATTGAATTCTGCCCACATGCGCAATTAATATGTGTAGATACCTATAGGTACACTGACGAAAAAATCATGTATCGCTACAACGGAACACATAATAAACAATTTACGCACGTCCGTCGCCTAAGTCAGTAGGTAAATCATTGTAAATTTTTTTTTAGCTGTCTTGTACATTTTTTTACAAGTAATTTTTTTTTCGGTCTGCGAATTTAGATTATCTTTGTCAAGTACATTATATTAGCACTTAAACCGATTTTCTAAATAAACGAGAATTTTCGACTGAATATTGAAAAGGCTGGCTAATCAATCACGCTGATTTAATTTAGGAATAACCTTTGAACGGCGGCGACGGGCGACTGAAAGGAATATTTTTGATAAAAAATTAAACGGTCACCTTTGTTATTGAGCAGTTAAGAATATTAAAAATCCTCTTCGTCTCACTTTAGTAAGGTTTCATTAATGAATTTTAATTCCACAAGATACGATGCAGAGGCAAAAAGATCACATAATTTCTTAATTTTTTATAGTAAGTAGGTAACTATTACATTACTAGCTTTTTCCTGTGATTTCGTTCGGGTGGGTTTAGCTTTTTCAAATATTATCTGGTTTGAATTTTTTATTTTTCCATGATTTAAAGAGTAGCACACTACATCCGTCTCCAGGATGTGAGCTATCTCCATAGATAAATGAATAAGAGGAGATTTGGCATTTACATCCAATTGTATGGAAACCTGCTGCTATTAGTTTGTCCCTACCACTTGCTACAAAATGCTATATTGCATACTGATAGATCAGTGCAAGCATCAGCAAATATAGACTTTATGTTTAGTTTACAGCGTTCAATTTCAATCACCGTGCATCACACGTTGTCGATGTTGAGTAAAGGTACCCGTTCCATGAAAGGTCTAACGTTTTAGTGAAAGAATATATTTATATAGTACAAGAACCATTGCGTCCTAAGACCGACCGATTCAATGTTTGATTTCTACTAAGCAAGCAATGGTTTTTGTTCATAATGAGATATAGACTTCTCAATTTAACGCATTTTGAGCATAATGTAAATATACAAAATAATGTTTTCTTGTTTTTTATGGAAAATAACAACAATAATTTGTACTTACGTGTGATCTTTCGTGTGATTCACTTTTTTGTTTTATTTTTTGCAAACAACCACTAAACAACTCGGCATTTTGTTAAAAATCGAGAGCGGTGAAGAGATCGTTGGACGATATTCGACTAAAGACAGAAACGGTTGTCAGGTGTAATTAGCACCAGAAGAGTTCGCACGAACCACGCCCCCTTTCCTTATCTCCTCTTATTCATTTATCTATGGCTATCTCCGTTCCACAATTCATCTTAATAGGTACAGCGATATTATTTCGTGCAAAATACAGGCGGACAGACTTGCACTTCTAATAATATTATAAGGATTAATTATTCATGGACTAACTATCGTATTTTCACAATCTCATCAGATCAAATATTTGCCTTGCAAATCAAAGAGATCGTATTTAATTCAATCAGTCCACTAAAGATATTAAACCCTTACCTATATACGTATTTAAAGATCGTTTACGTTTATTTGAATACAAGCAGACACCCGCGACTTCGTTCGCGTGGATGTTGGTTTCTAAAAATCCCGTGAGAATCATTTTGTTTTTCTTAAGCTCCTTTGAGCTCATACCTTGCTAAAAACTGTTAAAAGTTCACTGGCGGATGTTTAGGTAGATCAAAATGTGAACATCCGCCAGTAAAAGTCCCATCAAAATCGGTCCAGCCTTTTTGAGTTTAGTTGGTAATTTTTAAAGTATCTCCTTTCTAACAAAAAAAGAATGAATGAAATCGGACCACGCGTTAATGAATTACAGCTAAGTACACATTTTAACTTTCATCCCCTCTCCCAAGGGGAGATAATATGTTACTCCGTAGTATGAACATAAACCATACCAAGTTTCATTTCAATCTATTCAGTAGTTTTTGCGTGATGCGCGCACAAACATACAGACAAACAGATAAACAGACTAACAGACAAAAATTTCAAAAATAGCTTTTTTACGTTCTATTACTTATCCCTAACATCCCCCAGTTATTATTTTGCAAAAATCTTTAATGTACAGATACGGCAAGTCTACGATTTTATTATATGTATAGATATTGTGATTTTGTAAAACCAAAAGTAAACCTAATATGTAATCATATTATTGTATGCTTGGCTTGTACAACTTGAATCATGTAACCAACCAAGTATGGGACCGAATGTATTTAGGATATACCTACATAGAAGGCAACAATAATAATTCTTTTAACATAAAGTGAAAAGAAAAACTAGCGTAATACTCCTCTTTATTAATATGGATACGAGATAATAAAAACATGCTTTCAACATTGTTTGTTCTTTTGACCCCAATTACCTTCCAATACAGGCACAATATTATTAATTTAAAATAGGCTCGTTGAATCCACGTCCGTGAGGTTATCTCATCGAAAATTGCATTGGATTGGTTGATGTGTTTATTTTTTAGTGAGATGAGAGAATGCCTACACTAGACCGACATCTTTTTTTTATTTACTTGAATGAACTTAATTAATTTCTTCCGACTGAATTTCAGCCATGGCAGCTATTCTCAACCGAGGCAGCGACTAGCCGACTGCGCCAGAGCTATTATAGTGCACAAGTGTGTGCGAATACACAGGTGCAATCTCTATTCCTTCACTTTCATAGTACGATAGGACGCCAACGCCATACGATCGGAGAGAGATCAAGCGCAGGACCGACGGCTTTAGCTTGCTTATGGGGGTGTATATAACTCCGGGCTGACACTGAGAATTTCTTGACAGAAAAATTCGATAGTACCTCATAATTTTTTGGCCCACCCGGATATCGAATCCAGGACCTCGTGATCCACAATCGACCACGTCAACCACTAGACCACCGAGGTGGTTAATGAACTTAAACGAAAAATTTAAAATCAAATTTTTCGTGCGAATGTAAAATCAAAAGTTAATGAGGCGTTATCAAATAGAAAGAGAAACTATTCGCTCGATTTTACTTAATAGCTCGCAAATTCTGTAGCGCCATTCAACCATTATTTAATGGCTGAATCGTTACCAATTGATCATTCAAGAGAAAAATCGCTTATCCAGTGTTGAACTGAAGTACGGAGCTGAAAAGATCTCTCATCCGCATTGTAATCATGTTCTAGTCCTTTTATTAGTCTCTTAGTCTCGGAGCACATTAGCGTTAGATTCAACGCGCAATACGATTTTCTTCTATTTAGTTGGGTTAGCAATGAGCATAGATGATAGGAAGAGCGGGGACCCTGAGACACAGGTTTTATCTAAACTTAATTCTGGGTTCCCGACACGTTTGAATTTGATAAGTTTCATGAATAAATTTTCATTTTCATTTCATTTTCAAATTTCATTTTCATAGATGGATATATCAGTTCCATGAATGATGTACCATATATACAATGTACAATGTACAATGTATACATCAATAATGTACCTATTTAGTTTTTTGCTTTAACCTACTCAAATAGATATAGGTATTATTTTGGTAGGTACGTATGTATCCTCACGTATGTACGTATGTATGTATGTACGTACGTGTGTACGTATGTATGTACCTCAACCTACATATATATGTACATATATGTAGGTTGAGTTAAAAAAATCGATAAGAAAAATGATGAAAATTGGAACAAAAACTAATAAGGAATAAATTAAATTAAAATAAGGAAAAAATTTAGAGTGTGATAAAAATAAAATGTACACATGAATATCAGATTAATTTGGTGAATACCAGGGATGTAAGCGTAATTATAGCTACTTATTTTACAATAATAATTATAATCCAAGTGGTCGAATTTGCAGACATATTTCCGTTTAGATTCAGGGACTCTTAATTGTTTTTGCGAGATCACTACATCTATCCTTAAAATGTCCGTCTTAAGAATTTCAGTGAGATAAATAATTCTGACTGAAAAGCTTTAAATTGTGACAATATCTAATTGAGTGGAATACGCAGACGAAGATCAATCCTTATATTATGCAAACTAGCTGACCCCCGCGACTTCGTCCGCGTGGTTATATAGGCTTTTATATAGGATCGGATTGGATCCCATAATCCTTTTTTGTACCTAAACTAAATGTAGCCTAAGTTACTCCGTATAATATCACCTATCTGCCATTGAAAGTTCCATCAAAATCGATCCAGCCGTTTCGGAAATTAGCTGGAACAAATAGACAGATCGACAAACATAACCTAAATGCATACCAGTTTAAAATAAGCCGTACGTTCAAAGATCCGGGTCCCAAGTTATTTGAACCCAATAAATGTCTGTCATTTCTGAACTAAAAAACCTATGACCCTGAAATATTTACGGGACAATGCTTAAAGTACTGCCTTTCTAACAAAAAAGAATGAGTTAAATCGAACTACGCGTTAATGAATTACAGCTAAATACACGTTTTAACTTTCTTCCCCTCTCCCAAGGGAACCGTGCTGAATTTCGGGATAAAAGGTATCCTATGTCCTACCTCGGAGTATAAACTCAAATCGTACCAAGTTTCATTCGAATCCATTCAGTAGTTTCGGCGTGATGCGCGGCCAAGATACAGACAGACAGACAGACAGACAGACAGACAGACAGACAGACAGACAGACAAAAATGAAAAAAATTGCAGTTTTGGCTTCAGTATCGATTATAGAGTGCCCTCCAATAAAAATTTTCAAAATATCTTTAATGTACAGAAGTGGATCTGTTACAGTTTTATTATATTACTAGCTGACCCCCGCAACTTCGTTCGCGTGTTTATAGGTTTTATATAGGATCGGATCGAATCCCATAATTATTTTATGTACCTAAATGTAGCCTAAGTTACTCTTTATAACATCACCTATCTGCCATTGAAAGTTCCGTTAAAATCGATCCAGCCATTTCGGAGATTAGCTGAAACAAATAGACAGACCGACAAACATATATTTAAACTCACACCAGTTTAAAATAAGGCGTACGTTCAAAGATCCCGGTCCCAAGTTATTTGAACCCAATAAATGTCTGTCATTTCTGAACTAAAAAACCCATGACCTTGAAATATTTACGGGACAATATATAAAGTACTACCTTTCTAACAAAAAAAGAATGAGTGAAATCGAACAACGCGTTAATGAATTACAGCTAAATACACGTTTTAACTTTCTTCCCCTCTCCCAAGGGAACCATGCAGAATTTCGGGATAAAAAGTATCCTATGTCCTACCTCGGAGTATAATCTCAAATCGTACCAAGTTTCATTCGAATCCATTCAGTAGTTTCGGCGTGATGCGCGGCCAAGATACAGACAGACAGACAGACAGACAGACAGACAGACAGACAGACAGACAGACAGACAGACAGACAGACAGACAGACAGACAGACAAAAATGAAAAAAATTGCAGTTTTGGCTTCAGTGTCGATTATAGAATGCCCTCCAATAAAAAATTTCAAAATATCTTCAATGTACAGAATTGGATCTGTTACAGTTTTATTATATTATAGATAGATAGAAGAAGAAGACTAGCTGACCCCAGCGACTTCGTTCACGTGTTTATAGGTTTTATATAGGATCGGATCGGATCCCATAATTCTTTTGTGTACCTAAACTAACTTAAAACATCACCTGTCTGCCAATGAAAGTTCCATTAAAATCGATCCAGCCGTTTTGAAGATTAGTTGGGACAAATAGACAGACCGACAAACATAAATTTAAATGCACACCAGTTTAAAATAAGCCGTATGTTCAAAGATCCAGGTCCCAACTTATTTGAACCCAGTACTGAGTGTTGTAATGTCTGTCATTTCTGAACTAAAAAACCTATGACCTTGAAATATTTACGGGACAATACCTAAAGTATTACCTTTCTAGCAAAAAAATAATAAGTTAAATCGATTTACGCGTTAATGAATTACAGCTAAATACACGTTTTAACTTTCATCCCCTCTCCCAAGGGAACCGTGCTGAATTTCGGGATAAAAAGTATCCTATATCCTACCTCGGAGTACAAACTCAAATCGTACCAAGTTTCATTCGAATCCATTCAGTAGTTTCGGCGTGATGCGCGGCCAAGATACAGACAGACAGACAGACAGACAGACAGACAAAAATAAAAAAAATTGCAGTTTTGGCTTCAGGATCGACTATAGAGTGCCCTCCAATAAAAATTTTCAAAATATCTTCAATGTACAGAATTGGATCTGTTACAGTTTTATTATATTATAGATTAAATTCACGATTGGAATCATTTAAGTATGTACGTCGTTTCACAAAAGAAATCGCAATACAAAAGTATCTAATAATAATAATATTATGATGCTCACAGTCACATATTGAACATTTTAGAAATCTTACAACGTAGGAAATAATATAGTCCACATCTCAATATCAACGCGTTTTTTGTTTTCAATTTTAATTGTAATATAATTTACAAACTTCACTTATTTTTTGTAAATTTCTATACTGGCATCTTCTGGAAAACCAGTCAATCTGAAAATAATTTCTCTATAAAACCACGGGCTTAAAAGTTTTATAAGTATTGTGGTGGAATGCTATTTAAAAAACAATTAGGGTTATGATTAGTGACAGGGGAGTAGTAAATTTCGATGGTCCATTTATTAAAATCGTCAATGTTTTCCTAATAAAAACTTTTTAAATTGGACGCCCCATAGTTACTATCTTATTTTCCTTGAAGAAAATAGAGACTATATTATTGTTTTTCTTTTAATTAATAACTTACAAGAGAAAAGATCATCCTCATTGTATTGAGCATATAAAAGCATAATAATCCACGAAGAAAATGTAAAATATACTTTTCAATTTGAATACTTTAAGGTTGCTCTCCTCACGCGCTTCTCCATACAAACGTATTACGCCTATTATTGTAATATTTGTCGCAATAAATCTAAAGTTAAGCCAGATATCAATTTATATCTCCATTATCTATGCCGTAAAATAATAAAATAGTAAAACTATATTTAATTTGAAAGTTATTACGCTTGAAAAATCACTATTTTTGGACAAATTTTGAGGCAACTTCGTGCGTAAATAAACTATATAAGAAACTAGAAAATTGAAAAACGACCAAAGTCGCATCATACGTTACTTCATAATAATTTTAAATGTCTTTAGTTTATGTAAAAAATTGCCAAATATTTGCTAAAATAGGCGTAATTCCAAACCTAGAATTGCATCTTTTTACTTTGCCGTTTTTCACTAAAAATAATGATATCTCAAGCAAAATTTATTTATTTAATTAATTTATTATTTATTTATTTATATATTTTTAGTACTCTTCTTTACTGAAGACGTCTCGCTCTCTAAATGCAAAAATCACTGTTTTAGACTCCACCCACCAACGATTTGTCGCTCCCATGTAGAGGGCTCTTAATGGGCATAATCATGATAAAGATTGTCGTTATTAAATGTAGCCATTGATTTGCGAGAGACAGTTTCTTAACCAATACATCATGAAAGATAATAAATTGGAAAACAGTTTATTGTTAAATGATATTTTCTCTCTCACTCACTCTCTACTGCCTAGCTTTTTCCTTTTAATCGATGTAATGAATTCTATGAATGAATGTAATGAATCGATGTGATGTAATTGAAAAAAAAAAAACAAAATCTATAGCTACAGCTATAGGTAGATTACTATAGCAAACTTCCTTGAAAGTAGGTAATAAAGGTTGAAAAAGGGAGCGGGAACGGGAACCGGAAATCCACAATTCCCTCGGGATTTGTGAAAACCAGTATGAAAATAAAAGTAAAACGCCCTCTATCACCCAGCGCGCCGTCTGTCAACTACATTTCATTCTAAAGAGCTCATAGCATGATAAGAGGCAATCTCCATTGCCCTAAGTGCCATGACGTCTTCATGGCAGCCATTAGCGATTAATGTGACACCAGCTCATTAATTCTTGCAGTAATGCACCCGTCTGCAATTCTTAACTATGTAGCTGCATTTGTTGCTAAAAAATTTACTGTAAAAAGTTGGTGCGTTCTCCGCTGGCGCTTTGATAAGCGTGGTCTCATAATAAGTGGCAGGATTTAGGGTTCGATTCCCCGCAGATGACTCGTCTGATGTCATTGAACTAGTGGAGGTCTGCAATTGGATCCACGAATTGGATCATTTGTGAATTGAACCATCCGAGAATAATTAGACCATCCGCAAATTGGACCAACTAAGAATTAAGTGTGATTTGGACCAATTGGACCAAATAAGAATTGGACCAATCGCGCCAAAATCCTCTAAGTAATTTCAAGGACATGAAACTAACTCTTGTTTCCTTTACTATGTTTGATGACGAATAAAGTTACATCGATGTCCCTCCGGGAAAATATTTTTGTCACCCATAAAGATTTACGTTACGATTTGTGTGGATGTTCTTGTTTTCGGGTAGGTATAACTTGTTTTCTCAGTCAAAATAGTAAGTTTACAACTCAAAAATCATTTTAGAAAATTTAATTAAATATTGTTATCAGATCGATACTGGCTTGAATGGTGAAAGGAAATTAATTTAATAAAGCTCTTTATATCTCACCTTCCTTGGATGCCGGTTTGAGAGATCATTCGTAATTAATTTAACTTGACGAAAATACTTCCGAATTTTGTCACCTCTGTCATCATGTAATTCCATCAACTGAGTTGAGATTATTTGATTTGATACCAATATAATTTCCAAGGGAAAATTAGGTACAAAACTTATTTATTACGTAGATTCTAATCATTTTTCTAAGCTATTTTACAACCTTTGAAAAATGATTAGAAAAAACATTTTTGAGATATGGCGTTTATATGCAACTAACTAGCTGTAGGTACCCGGCATGCGTTGCAATGCCACGTAAAGTAAGGTTTAGGAAGTATTGAGGACAAGCAGACAAACATCCATTTTTATTCATACATATAGAGTAGCCATGTTTATGACATCGTCCGTGTGGAAATTCTTTTTCTTGTTATTTCAGTTTTCCCGTAGATCTAGATATTTTGCGGCTAAAAAGTACCCTATGTCCGTCTACAATATCCGTCTACGATAAATAAAGTTAAGCATGTCTCACTGGTCTAACGATTAGCATATTCGACTGCGGATCACAAGGTCGTGGGTTCGATTCCCACGATATTTTTTTGACGTGTTGGGTTTTTTGTCAAGAAATTTTAAGTGCCAGCCCGTAGTTGAGAGTTGGCGGTGCTTCACCGTGTCTTGGAGAGCACGTTAAACCATTGGTCCCTGTTATTATCACTATCATGGGACAATATTACAGCACTTAAAACTCGCTAATCTGCATTGGAGTAGCGTGGTGGGTCTAAGCTCTTAATCCCTCTCTCCTATAAGAGAGGAGGCCTGTGCCCAGCTATGGGAAATAAAAAGATTGTAGTGGTGAAGATGAATACAAGCCTTATATTAACACTAGAGAATGCCCGCGGCTTCGCACGCGTGAATTTTGGTTTTGCACAAATCCCGAGGGAATCGTGGATTTCCGGTTCCCGTTCCCGCTCCCTTTTCCAACCTTTATACCTACTATCAAGGAAGTTCGCTATAGTAATCTACCTATAGCTGTAGCTATAGATTTCGGGTTTTTCAAAATCCCGTGGGAACTGTGCATTTTTTCAGGATAAAAAGTAGCCTATGTTTCAGGGCATAATCTACCTACATTCAAAATTTCAGCTAAATTGGTTCAGTAGTTGCCATCCAATCCATCCACACTTTCACATTTATAATATTAAGGCCCGGTTGTCTTGCAACTTTAGGTATTTGCGCGCTACCTCAGCCCCCGCTAATCTATACTAATAAATAAAATTGAAGTGTCTGTCTGTAATATCGAAATAACTACCTCATATTAAGCTCATACGGTTATTTGAACGATACCATAACCGAATCACACGTTTTTAAAATTTTTGTCTGTCTGTCTGTCTGTCTGTCTGTCTGTCTGTCTGTCTGTCTGTCTGTCTGTCTGTCTGTTTGAACGGGCTAATCTTCGGAACGGCTGAACCGATTTTGACGGGACTTTCACATACGAGTAGAGAATTAACCAGGGAGTAACATAGGCTACTTTTTTAACCGACTTTCAAAAAAGGAGGAGTTGTGTTTTTCTACCTATGTACACCTATATCTCCGAGATTTCTGAACCGATTTTAGTAATTCTTTTTTTAATCGATAGAGAAACTTTGCGACCCTGTTCTATAAAAAATTTGGATTCCAACTCCTCAATCCTGATGCTGTAGAGGACCTGATCCCCAAAACTAATGGGATTTAGAAACTTTTGGTTATTTAAATTGATATTGCGGTACCAATTAAAGACTTTATCGTTGAATGAACTCGAGTAGGTACATATCCAACTCCTCAACCCTGATGCTGTAAGGAATTGCATTCCGAAATCGTGGGGATCCCACGGGATTTTTCCGTTTTGGGGACGGGTTACTTAACAAATAAGCTACTTTTTGTTCTGGAAAATCAAAAGTTCCCACGGGATTTTTAAAAACCTAAATCCACACGGGCGAAGCCGTGGGCATCATCTAGTATTACCTACATATCGTAGTTAAAGACGCGCCGACGGATATCGAGCAGTGACCTCGCTCGAGCATTCCTTGCCACAGTATAGATTAAATCAGTTTTACAACATATTTTTAAAATAGATTATGTTTTTATTTTTTGTTTTGTTTTCTTTTAAAATTAACTCAACCATTATTTTAGATCTGTTTTGTTACCAGATCTATGTCATGTCTTTAGATCATAATATAAGAATAGAAGAATATTTTCATCCGAAAATATTAAACAGCATAGTTTTGAAAACTATATACCTTTTTCATTACGACGTTTCTACGCCAGTTTTTAAAAAAGAACTGCCACTTTGTCACGTAAGTTAGGTGTAGGAATATGTTTCATTTATATATCTATAAAACAGCGGTATAGCCTGCCCACAGGACTAAATATTCTACAGAAGACGCTCTAACAACGAGAAAAAATATATGCGCCTATTCTTATAGGGTACAAGCGGATACCGGCGACTTCGTTCGCGTGGATATTGGTTTTTAAAAATCCCGCGGGAATTCTATTCTTTTTGTTTTGCTCCTTTGAGCTCATGCCTTGCTAAAAACTGTTAAAAGTGGCGCAATCAAAAGGTGCATATCTTCTAGAGAAAGTCCCATCAAAATCGATCCAGCTTAAGATGATAATCTATACGTTCAAAGATTCCTGTACAATCCGGTTTCCCAGTTGTATAAAATATGGAGGGTTGTGATGGCTGTAATTTCTGAACTACAAAACCGATGACTTTAAAATGTTTACGGGATGATATTTAAAGTATTTCCTTTTTATTTTTATACCTGTTGCAGGTAAAATAATAGGGATAAATAAAAATGGGGTAAATAGGTACATACATGCATAATAAGTTCTGTATTTATAGAATATAAAAAAATAACTTTGAGTACCAACATTTAGGGACTGTGGATTTGGAGATACAAGCGTTTAAAAATCTGACCACGTGAGCACATAGTGGTAAAAATAAGAAGTTTGAGTACCAACAACATGGGGCTGCACCCTATAGTTTCGGAGATATAAGGTTTTAAAAATCTGACCACGTGAGCACATAGACATCGCAAAAATAAGAAGTTTGAGTACCAACAACATGGGGCTGCACCCTACAGTTTCGGAGATATAAGCTTTTAAAAATCTAAACATGGGATCACATAGACATCGCAAAAATAAGAAGTTTGAGTACCAACAACATGGGGCTGCACCTTATAGTTTCGGAGATATAAGCTTTTAAAAATCTGACCACGTGAGCATATAGACATCGCGAAAATAAGAAGTTTGAGTACCAACAACATGGTGCTGCACCCTATAGTTTCGGAGATATAAGCTTTTAAAAATCTGACCACGGGATCACATAGACATCGCAAAAATAAGAAGTTTGAGTACCAACAACATGGGGCTGCACCTTATAGTTTCGGAGATATAAGCTTTTAAAAATCTGACCACATGAGCACATAGACATCGCGAAAATAAGAAGTTTGAGTACCAACAACATGGTGCTGCACCCTATAGTTTCGGAGATATAAGCTTTTAAAAATCTGACCACGTGAGCAAAAATCAGATCATATAGACATTACTAAAATAAGATGTTTGAATATTTTAGTAATGTCTATATGTGATTTGATTTCTGATTTGAATCTATTTACTTCACCTGATCACTAATACTACAAGTATAAAGTGCCCCATTCATTGTACGAGCCGCACCCGAGCCGTCGACAAATCCGTCATCGTCCATACTGAACTGTGGCGAGCCTTGCACGTATCTCTGCTGCTTGCTAACACCGCGCGCGTACCGTACCGCGCGACCGTATGTCAATAGTTTAAAGTTCATTATTCAGTGTGCGCCGGGCCTCGAGCTCACGGTCAAATCAAAAAAAACCCAAATTCGTCCACCCGTTTGAGCGCTACAGGGGAACAGACAGACAGACAGACAGACAGACACACACACACACGCGCGCGCACACACGCACACACACAGACACGTCAGACTTATAACACCCCGTCGTTTTTGCGTCGGGGAGGTTCAAACTATAATAAAATGGTCATACTGGTTACTGATACCTAAGTAGGTATACTGTGGTTACTTTAGTAAATATCATTATTTCAAAATCTAACATTTTCCTCTACTAACTTTTTATTACATACGTAACTCTATCTAAAAAGACACAAATTTACAAAATAATATTTATTATTACTAATTTAAAAAAAAATTATAACTAAATTAGAGAAATTACGAATATGAATCGCGGGGAGCGCGGCTGGCAAAAACTGACGCACGTCCTACCTCGATGAAGGCCTGTGAGCCACTGAGTACATGGCAAGAGCGTTGCGCGTGACCGTTTTATGCTAGAAATGGCTAGAATTTTTCTTGGATTTTTATTTAAAAAAAAAAAGTCGTTGTAACTTATAGTAAATGCAATAAACTTTATTTAGATATAATTTTTATAAAATTTGGTGCAAAACTTTATACATAAAACTAGAAAAATGTAAAAAATCAGCATTTCTTCGGAATTTTTTATGATCGAAAAAATCATACCTTTTGTGTTTTCAAACATTAAAATTAGTTGATAAAGAATTGATCTACAATATATATTTTTTTGGGCGCGTAAAAAAATCTTCCTCTTGATTTAAAACTCGTTGGAAAAGAGCCAAAATCGCCTAAAACAGGGAAAAGCGCCCCTTAACTAGCGACCCGCCCTGGCTTCGCACGGGTAGTAGAGCATGTTATGCGTAGGTACTACCCGCTCAGGGATTAGGCAGCATTTTCAATCATTTTTTTAATGTGCTTCTTTTGTTTTCTATTGCTGTTAGTGTGCACTTTCTAGTTTCCACTCTTAGCAATTTCTATTTTAGGGCGAAACTATTAATATTATTAAGCGGCTTAGAGCTTTATATGTTGACAGGGAATTAAAGTAGTTTGGGGTAAAATCGTACTTCGTAGATGTGGTTAACCCTGTTCTCCATATAAATAACTCATCTGTAAATGACAATGACAGCTGTCAGAATTAAGTCGATATTAAGTCAAAAATAAGGAGAAAAACTAAATATTTCAAATCAAATAAATTACAGTGTATTTGGGACATAAAAAGGTAAGTTTTCACCAGATTCCGTGAAAAAAAAATATTTATTTTAAAAGTTAAAAAACCAAAAACTTGGTTTTTTGAACTTTTCACATAAATTTTGAGGTAATGTGAAAAAAGTGTAAATATAAAAGTTGTAGATATTTTTATTACCTACAACTTTGCGATTTGATTTTTTTACATAGGACTTCTAGTTTTGTCGGAAATCGAGATAAACCGTTTTTTACCCTTAAAACTCCCCCCCTTTTTTCCCGAGCTCAGATCGCCCGTAAATTATTTTTCCTTGTATTTTTATAATATTCTCCTCCTTTTCCAATGGGTTTCATCCTACGTACTGTGATTTTTTTTTGGTTTCAAAAATTATCGACACTGGGCTATAGGGAGAACCGCGGCCACCGACGCGCTTATAGGCACGCTCCCGCCGCTTCTTTAAATCTGTAATATCTTCGAAAGTATTCATTTAAATCATATGTTGTAAAGGGCCATATGGATTTATATTAAATCAACAATGTATTTAAGGTATTTAATTAGATAAGGATTAATGCTGTATTGGTTGAAATCGCTTCGAAAATTAGCCATTATTTGTCGTAAATGACAAAAAAATGTTATTGTGGGATATCCATAAGAGATAGACATATACTATCGCAGACTTTTCTGTAGACCTTTTCAATTTGTACAATACTTAGTACATTATTTTGATAAATCTCGTAGGGTTCAGCCTGCGTTTGCAATGTAAGCGGAAAAAATGTAATTATTTACGACATCACATTAGAAACCTCAAAAATAACAGTATTTCTCCACTATTTAATGGATGTTATTATACATATAAACCTTTCTCTTGAATCACTCTATCTATTAAAAAAAACCGCATCAAAATCCGTTGCATAGTTTTAAAGATTTAAGCATACATAGGGACATAGGGATATAGGGACGGAGAAAGCGACTTTGTTTTATACTATGTAGTGATAGTAAGATTATCAGACATACATATTAGAAATAAAAGTAATAGTATTCTCAGTGTGCATGGCTCTTGCACGGTTTGAAGTAGCACTTTTCAGACGGAAAGTAAGTGACCTAATTGTCTCGACACTTTCTCCTTCAAAGCCTTAAAAAATTGCTTCGCTGAAAATTAAACTCTGCAAACACATTAAGGTTCTTAAGGTTCTTAATTTAGTAAAAAGATTTACAGAACACATAATAAAACTCATTAATTTTTCTAGTTCAGTACTGTTTAGTTTATCATACCTACTTGACTAATTGCTTTATACTAACATATTATGGTAACCTGACTAATGTTGCCATCTCCCCCCTCCCCAATTTTTTGGCATTCTAAACTGACCAATAAAAAATATTTAAAAACAATTTTCAATAAGCTGTGATGCTTCAAGAGGTATCAGTAAATGGTCCGTGGATTTATTCGCAAAAGAAAAATAAATATACTTAAAATAATTTTTAAGATATAATAATCCCACAATATAATAATGTCCACAATATAATTATTTATTGATATAATATATTAATATAATAAATCAATGTGTTCGATATATTTTATCGAAAACATTTTTGTTATAAATATTTTTTTTCGTGTGAGGAGTTTTTTCTATCGTTATGTGTCAATAATTGGGTACCTTGCCTATTAAATACGATAATTATTAAAAAAAACTACAATTCCTAACTAGCTTCTACCTACCCATGATTTTATTTACGCAAAATTTTTGTAATGCCGTGATACCTACTGTGATATTTTGCCGCAGTGAATGTCTATATCCGGAATGTAAACAGTTTTCGTGACAATTCATATAAAGTAAAAAGGTATTAACTAAAAATATAAACACACTTTAAATAAATTAAGTGTGCCCTTATAAAAATAATATTTTTTACTAAATAAAAATACACTTTCTGTAAAACTTTCGAACGTTTTCAAAGACATAACTGTACCTACAGCAATATATCCGAACATCCATGTAGCGCGCACCCATTAATTAAAGAGAGCAGATGGTCCCAAGAAAGTTGCAATTACTCGAGAAAAGCAGCGTTGAAGGAAAAGTACTGTATCGGGATCATTCGTTTAAATTAATAAAATGACAAGATCGACGACGGTTCTTTTATTATTAAGTCATTATTGAAAGTTAACAATGGTGTTGCCACTGAGCTGGGAATTGAATCCTATTTAATACTGTATTATTATGTTTAGTAGTTAGGTATGTATATGATGACCTCCCTGGCGCAGTGGTGAGCTTTACGGTCTTATTGGTGGGAGGTTCCGGGTTCGATTCCCCGCAATGGCAATTTGGAATTCTATAAATGTCCAAATTGTCTCTGGTCTGGTCTGGTGGGAGGCTCCAGTCGTGGCTAATTATCAATCTACCGGCAAAGCCCGGCCGCCAAGCTATTTATCGTTCCGGTACGATGTTGCGTAGAAACCGATCAGGGTATAGGTTTATTAAAAAAAAACAGCCATACCCCTTCCAATGTAGCCCACTTCCAACTTAGACTGCATCGTCACTTACCATCAGGTGAGATCGCAGTCGAGGACCAACTTGTAGATGAATAATAAAAAAATAATTTACTAGTTGATGAATTAACTAGAAGAAAAACATCACGTCCAGCCCGGACGTGATGTTTTTCTCAACATCACGTCACTTTCGATTAGATATATCTTTTATAACACACTACACCGATAAAGTAGGTAAAAAAATGTAACATGCTCAAGTGTATTATTTTAACTTAGCAATGTTGTATAAAAATCTAGTCGTTTTCTGCCCATTTATCCTTTTCGGTTAGGAGCTGTAAACTTTATTTCTACTATTTCGAGCGTTTACTTATAGTATAAGACCTTCATAAAACTAAGGGACGGATAAAAATATGTCGTAAAGTATCTACGTATCTATTTATGCCTCAGTATTACACGGTACTACACGGTACTATATAAACAGTACCGTGACTATGATTGACCGACTGATTGATTGACTGACTCAAACAACACCTACTACTGTTGACAGACACCACAGACTAGGGAAAAAATGTTCCTTGAGCAATTTTATAAGGGGGGAAAGGGGGTGGTAAATTAAGTATGAAAAAAAAAAATTAACCTAACTCCACCGAGATAAAGTCGTATGCATCAACAATCAACATACAAAGTCATACAATCAGGAGAAACAATGTTTTACAATTTTTCTACTGGGATTTTGACATGATGACAACTGGACACCTGTCAAAAAACAGCTGGACACCTCTAAATCAGTAGGTGTAAAAGTAAGCTTTAATAATTTTGTTACAATATATTATGTAAATCAAATTTTACTCATTCGCGACATCAACATTAATTAAATTTGTTTATCCAGGCTTTTGAAGCAACTTTGCTCATAACGAGCGGATAACTTCTACAAACATGTTATGAAGTGTCAATTCACACTTGGAACCCACCAGTCTTAATTGGAAAATTATGAAAAGCTCGCGGTTTATATGCTATTTAACCGTGAAACTTGCGACTCTAGAATAGTTTTTAATTTCTTATTTTTTATCTAACTAGATTCTGCCCGCGGCTTCGCCCGCGTGAATTTCGGTTTTTCACAAATCCCGAGGGAATCGTAGATTTCCGGTTCCCGTTCCCGCTCCCTTTTCCAACCTTTATCTATACCTACTTTCAAGGAAGTTCGCTATAGTAATCTACCTGTAGCTGTAGATATAGATTTCGGTTTTTTTCAAAATCCCGTGGGAGCTGTGGATTTTTCCAGGATAAAAAGTGCATACGCATACAGATGCATGCAACTATTGTAATAATGTGCTATGTGAGCGTGATTTACCTAAGAACAGTCAGCGCCCTCTATGGCGTTTTTGGAGGTCTATATCTCTTTTAGTCCCACAAGAATACTTTTCCGGGATAAAAAGTAGGGTAGACTGGGTACGGTTGAAACGGTGGACGGTTGAAACAAAGCGAATATCTCGACACCGTGTGTGGTGAGGTTGATGGTTACAAGGGAAGAACGAAGCGGACGACAAGTCCAAACACGAATTTTGGTGTTGCGTCGCCCTTCGCGCGCTGTACTTGTAGAAAGGAGGCCCCATTGTGTTTTTTGACGTAAAAGTAAGTATATTTTGTCCGTACATTTTTGCAATTATAATGGTTTTATTAAAGCTTTATTTTTATTATGCTCTTGTACAATCGTTATTGTCTTACTGTATTACTATTTGGGGTAGCTGCGGGAAAACACTACTCCTGCGGTTAGAGCGGGCCCAAAGAGCGGTCCTAAAAGTGATGCTGGGAAAGCCAACACTGTTTCCAACTACGGAGCTGTATAAGCTATGTGGCGTTTTAACTGTCAGGCAAATTTATATTCACAATGTTATTTTGCGTAAACATCTAGACAATTACAATTTGACCCTTTAATTCTACAACAGAAGAGAAGATCCGATAAAGTATGCCAGACGGCCACGAAGAAGACCCTGTCGTTTGCCGCTCGCACGTCGCTTCTCGATTTTTTTTTGTATATAAAATGTAGCCTATGTCACCCGGACCATAATAAAGAATTAATTGACACCTCATTCATCAAAATCGGCCCAGTAGTTTAGGCGCTACGGTGCAGTGGTACACACAGAATCTCATACTAAAATCGGCCACATACATACATAGACTGCTAAAATCATTACTCTTCCTCTTGACTTTGCCGTAGTCGGGTAATAAAGGAAATGAATAAAAATAATTTAGTAATTTTTTCCCGTTTCAACGTCCTATTCATATTGGCTTATCTTGTTTCAGCATTTCGCCCAAACGAAAATTAAGGAAATAACACTAAAAGCGAACGATATTTTTTCCAGCACCCGCATCCTGCAAAGGGCATCGCGTGAGCCAAATCGCTTTGCTCAACGTTTTTTTGGCAGAGTTTTACTATGTATTCACGCTCATAAGATAAAGTATTTTTAGAATATTTTATAAGCTGTTTTATGATATTCAGCTTTTATTCTATTAAATTTATATAGGTTTAATTGTTTTATATTGCAACCCTTCTCATATAATTTTTTTCAAAGAAAAATGAACCGACTTCAAACGAATTGAACTAAAAAGTTTAAAATAATTTTTTATTCATTTAGATTGACGATTAAACTACCTAACTCAAATGATATATAATTTTTTGAAGTCGGCGCCAAATGACTTCAAGTTCACTTCAAGTCGAAGATGTGCCCCCCGCGTCCCAGACTCACCCTCCGCGACTATTATGGTTCACCGCGCTCGCATTCAAAAGTGGATATTCTGATTTTACTTACATGAATTGAATGTGGTTTGGCGCCGACTCCAAAAAATTATATATCATTTGAGTTAGGTAGTTTAATCATCAATCTAAATGAATAAAAAATTATTTTAAACTTTTTAGTTCGATTCGTTTGAAGTCGGTTCATTTTTCTTTGAAAAAAATTATTTTATGCTTTTTAGTGATTTGTTTTCTTTATAATAATAATAATAATATAAATGAGAACTATGTAAAATAGATTACGACCTATATATTATTAATTATCCTGTGTGTATACATTTTATGTGTCATACTATAGGCACAGAATAACCAGAAGGGAAGCTACCTAAGAACGTCCAAAATTTATACCTATTCTGATAGGGTTGTCACCTGTTGCATGTGAAAAATTATGGGTAAAAATAAAAATATTATATACTAGTATATATGTATAGCAAGATATGTAGTAATGATGGGAATAAAATGTTTTTTATATTATACTAACTTCTGCCCGCGGTTTCGCCCGCGTGACAGTACCTAGATACTTACTTACTTTAGTAAATTGAATGAATTAAGTACCTAGTTACTTAGATAGGTACCTTAGATATGCCCATCGAAATGGTCCATTGTGTACAGGAGCTATTTTAACTTACTTGGCAATGTTTTACCTAATTCTATTGAGTAGAATCTGATTTCCGTACCAGTGGTAGAGTCTTGACATAATATCATAAGTGGCACATGCTATCCTATAATAAATAAATTCATTTCATTTCAATTAATTTCATTTCCTTATTTTTTACTAGATGATGCCCACGGCTTCGCCCGTGTGGATTTAGGTTTTTAAAAATCCCGTGGGAACTTTTGATTTTCCAGAACAAAAAGTAGCTTATCTGTAGAAACCCGACCAGAAACGGAAAAATCCCGTGGGATCCCTACGATTTCGGAATACAATTCCTTACAGCATCAGGGTTGAGGAGTTGGATATGTACCTACTCGAGTTCATTCAACGATAAAGTCTTTAATTGGTACCCCCAATATCACTTTAAATAACCGAAAGTTTCTAAAACCCATTAGTTTTGGGGATTAGGTCCCCTACAGCATCAGGATTGAGGAGTTGGAATCCAATTTTTTTATAGAACAGGGTCGCAATGTTTCTCTATCGATTAAGAAAAAAATTACGCAAATCGGTTCAGAAATCTCGGAGATATCGGTGCACATTGGTAGAAAAACACAACTCCTCCTTTTTTAAAAGTCGGTTAAAAAAGTAGCCTATGTTACTTCCTGGTTAATTCTTTACTTGTATGTGAAGGTCCCGTCAAAATCGGTTCAGCCGTTCCGAAGATTAGCCCGTTCAAACAGACAGACAGACAGACAAAAAATTTAAAAACGTGTGATTCGGTTATGGTAGCGTTCAAATAACCATATGAGCTTAATATGAGGTAGTTATTTCGATATTACAGACAGACACTTCAATTTTATTTATTAGTATAGATAGTGGAACTTAAACATACTGTACAATACTGAGGCATATTTGTCTAAACACAACACTTAATTTTTTATAAGTATAATTTAAACTATTTTAAGTAGGTACACAGTTGTCTAAACTCTCGCCAATAACTCTCGCTAATAATTTAATGCGCACGCGACACGACCACACGACAGCCTTGACGTTATTCAACTAACTGTTCACTAGCGGAGCGTCCGTGACAGCCCGTGTGTGCGTGAGCGGCGCTATGTGTGAGTGTACTTACTGCGGGACGCTTGTAGGTAGCTTCCTCTCTGTTCCTTTTCTACTCGTGTGCTATAGGTGAGTGGTTTTATAATGTTCTAACCCAACCTAACCTAACTTCTGATCTATACAAGATTAGTTTGTATGCGTACAATTCTTGTATAATTTGGATAAACCGTAATTTACAATCTATACGCGACTAGTTTCACACCCTTGCGGTTTGGCTTTGTATAGAATGGAAATACACGTAACCATGGAATCACTCTATATGCAGCTGTACTGACTTCGGCCCAAAACTTTTTGCAAAAGGTCAATGTTACATAGGCGTAGCAGAGTGAAGTCTTTGGACAAAATAGCTATATCAGACTTCAGCAATAGATCTGGCAATCTCAGAGAACATATTAGTGACATATGTGTACATTTATGCTTATAACTTCGTACGTAAGGATAATAACTCGATGTGTTATATACTAAAACCTTCTTGAAAGTATGTAGATAACGATAGTGAAACAATCATCAAAATCGGTTCATTAGTTGCGGAGATAATCGCGAACATACTTACATACATACATACATACATACATACATACATACATACATACGGGTCGAATACAGAACCTCCTTTTTTGAAGTCGGTTAAAAATACAAAAAAATATTACTATAAATTCATTTATTTTAATATCTTCTTCAAATAAACTAAATACCATCATCATCCTATAAAATTATGCTAAAAACTAAATATCATTTAGTTTTCAGCCTACATTTTATTAGGTCACCGTTGATTTAAAAAGTATGAAAATGACCTCATGAGCCGCATGCTAACAAGCAAGGCACTAGACCAACGAGGCAATTAAGTAATATGATAAGTAAAGTTAGTAATTCAATACGAACTATAATGAGAGGCAGATTTTTCTAAATCAGGCAGTTTTTAGGGTTCCGTACCCGAAGGGTAAAAAACGGAGCCCTATTAATGTCACTCGGCTGTCTGTCTGTCTGTCTGTCTGTCCGTCTGTCCGCCGGTCACAGGTCTCTAGCTCGCAGACGAAATGAGTTACAAACCTTAAATTTTGGTATTTAGTGTAAAACGTTAACCCAAAATCAAATATTGAATTAGAAATTGAATTAAATTATTTTTCAGGGGGGCTCCCATACATGAAAAAGGAGCCGGAAAAAAAAATTTTTTCTTTACCCTAGCTTGTGGGGTATCATTGTTTAGAGCTCATTAAGTAGAGTACAAATATATATTTTTTTAATTTTTATCTCAAAAAATAAGGGAATGGGAGGCCATCAAAGTTGTCAGTTTTAGACCATTTTTGTGACGGGGGCTATCTCAAAAACTAAACTAGTTGGGAATATGATATTTCAGTATATTATGTACTATATGCTCTATTTAAACAACAAATACTGAAAACAACGATTTATTAAATAGTTTATAAGCTGTGACCAAAATAAACGAACATTTTTTTGGGTTTTTCTTTCACGGTTTGTTGCGATGTCTAGCTCGGAAATTAAATATTTCTTAGACCCAAAATTAATATATATTATATTGTTCATAATTATGTACGGAACCCTGAAAGAGCGAGGCCCGACTCGCACTTGGCTGATTTTTATTTATTCACATAATAATGTTTCTAGCTTTATAAAATGCAATTTTATGCTCCATGGCATTCTGCCACAGCAATAAAATGTGTATCAGATTATACCAGCCTATACAATTGGCAACAACGTCAATATGACGATAATATAGAGCTCTTATCAAGTTTATGACGTCATGTTAAATCTAAAATATTGATCTTTAATTTGTATTGATACTTAATAATTGAAATAATATGTACCTACTTAAGTTAATTAAGGCATCTCTGTCTTTATTATCGATACTTTCCTCGAATTCATTCAATTTAAGCACTTAGCTTTACAAGAGAAAAAAAATTGATGAATTTTACAAATCTTATAAAATTGATAATATTGCAATGTGTTTAGACAAAGTTCGTTAATTTCGTTATACAATATAGCGATATAATTATATTATATATCTCATTATTATAGCGTTAATAACGTGTATCGTTATTATGATTGACTTCATCACTAATTGTTATATTTATAGACTGCCTGATCCATACCTAAAAGTGTTTTCAAGCCAATTTTAAAATATAGCAAAAAGAGAGATAAACATAACACAACTTTATTATGCTCTCCACAATAAAGTTAGGTGGAATTGATTGAGGTTTGTTGAAGAGAGGAAAGCCAGATCTGCGGAAAAATAATAATTTATAATATTATATTTAGTCTAATTATAATTAGTCCACTTTTAGATGTAATAGGTACATTATTTTAGTAAAATAAAAAAAGCTCTATTGAAAGAAATTTTGCAATATTATAATTCCATTTCTGATTTTGAAATTTTTTTATAATAGATAACTAATAGATACACAGTTGCAAAATTACTAAGAAATATTTTTAGATTTTTATTGAATTGTCTGTGGAATTAAATTAATTATATAGATTTGAATTTCAGTGTTGCGTTGGAACGTTTTCAACAAAATTTCGAAGTCTATGATTTAGCGAGTTGGATAAATAACTACAGGCAATGCACATCTCGCTCGTGAACACGCGAAAAAAAATGGGCCGTAATTCAAACAAGTAAGTATAAATTAAAAATTTAAAAAACCCCCGACATTCGCCATTTTGTGGCGGCAGCCATCTTGGATTTGCACTATACTTTTACTAGTCAAGCCCTTTCATTTGATACCCAATATTAAGGGAGTAGTAAAAAAGTATGTAATCCGCCATTTTGTAGCGGCGGCCATCTTGGATCGATTTTTATCAAACATAGCTAATAACACTCTTAACTAATTCACTTTTCAAACAAAAAAAACCGCATTCAAATCGGTTCAGCCGTTTGAGCGCTACAGGAAAACACACACACAGACACACACACGCACGCACGCACGCACGCACACACACACACACCACACACACACACACACACACACACACACACACACACACACACACACACACACACACACACACACACCCGAGGAGACCCGTGTCTTGTAGTGAGCCAGTAATGGGTTGATGATGATGATGATTATTAATATGATTATTAGGTAACTAGGTAGTATTGTTGAAGGCTACTTTCATCCTGGAAAACCAAAGAGTTCTCATCTTACCAACGTCACTCTGTATAAAATGTATGATATACAATACTTATAATGATATGTACCTACATATTATATCATAAACTTTAATTTTAGCAAGGAAAATAGTAACTAAGGCCAACATTTTATGCATAATTTTTATAATATGAGGAAATAAAAAATTCTTTTACCAAATTTTTTTTAATTCGCTCTTGACTGCAATCTCACCTGATGGTAAGTGATGATGCTGTCTAAAATGGAAGCGGGCTGTCTTGGAAGAGGTATGCATACGCCTGAAGCCTCCCACCAGACTAGACCATTTTAGAAATTATAAAATCCCAAATTGCCCTTGCCGGGAATTGAACCCGGGATCTCCCACTTATAAGACCACAGCGCTCACCACTGCGCCGAGGAAGTCGTCAGAAATACATATCCAATTTCGTAAAAAAAACTATAAAGGTGCCGTGTGAAAGTAACGGCAAACTAACGACAAACTTGCGGCTAACTAATTTCATTTCAACATTGTATGCCCCAGAGTTTTATTATGATTGATAAACTAACTTCACGTCGCCTACCTAACTAACTAAACTGGTAGTGTCATGTGGACTAACAAAGAAAGTTTGTTCGTTTCCATTGCGGAATTAGTTTATACAGAAACACAAATAAATACTTGTATTATCCCCAAGAGAGGGTACCTTTGTTTACCGAAACTAAGCTGGTTTTTTGGACGTGATAACGTCTTATACATCGATGAATTCCGGCCGCACGCACGAAACAGCATGACTCATTTTCATGTACCGCCTAGCCGAGCGTGCAAGCGAGAGCGCGGAACAAGCAATAGAGAGGCAATGTTAGCCGAGTGTGCAAACGAGAGCGCGGTCACGCGGACGTTATCACGTAAAATTATCGTCCATAAACTGACTTTACAGATAACCAATTTTTTTGTTTAATATTACATTTATAATTTTTTTCATTAAAATATGTTTTAAATGATGCATGCCTTGATGTATGCACTGATGTCCACTAAGAGGTTCTAAAAGTTGCTCAGATCTGACTAGGCTGCATACGAAAAATCAGGTGGTTAGTAATAATATTCTACAGCGTCCTCCACTCCGAATATTTCCAAATAATGAGGTTATAAAAATGATTAAACATTATTAATAACCAGCTGATTTTTTGTATCATCATCATCATCATCATCATGATCAACCCATTACCGGCTCACTACAGAGCACGGGTCTCCTCTCAGAGTGAGAAGGGTTTTGGCCATAGTCTACCACGCTGGCCAAGCGGATTGGCAGACTTCACACACCTTTGAGAACGTTATGGAGAACTCTCAGGCATGCAGGTTTCCTAAATACTTGTATAATGAAATATATAAAATGGCTACATAGTCCTACAAATTTAGTGGAACGATTTCCCACCCGAGCGAATCGAAATTTTTAACACCTCCCCACTCGAGAAGCTACCTCCATCGAGAATTTTCATAGATAAAAAATTTGGTCGTCTCGTCGAAACGAACCTACTCACGAAAATTCAGCTTGTTATTAATCACTAAAAATTTTGTTCGGCGGCTGCCGTACTATAATTAAATGATGTCAATTTCAAAGGGCATCATTAAATATTCAACTTTCCCCCACCGGGTCAGATAAGTTTGTAGGACTATGAAGGACTATGGGCAGCGTTCGGGAAACTTCGAGATGTCTTTTCGTCCAATATCCCTCAGTGTCTGAAGACGAAAGTCTTCGAACAGTGCGTGTTGCCAGTGATGACTTACGGATCTGAGACATGGTCGCTGACAATGGGCCTCATAAGAAGGCTCAGGGTCACTCAGCGGGCGATGGAGAGAGCTATGCTCGGAGTATCCCTGCGGGATCAAATCAGAAATGAGGAGATCCGCAGGAGAACCAGAGTTACCGACATACATAGCTCATCGAGTCGCAAAGCTGAAGTGGCAATGGGCGGGGCACATTGCTCGAAGAACCGATGGACGTTGGGGTCCCAAGGTGCTTGAATGGCGACCTCGCACCAGTAAACGAAGCGCAGGTAGACCCCCCACTCGTTGGACAGATCAAGCGAGTCGCTGGCAGCCGCTGGAATCAGGCGGCACAAGATCGTGTGCTGTGGCGATCCTTGCAAGAGACCTATGTCCAGCAGTGGACGTCCATTGGTTGAAACGAACGAACGAACGACTATGAACTATAAGCAAATATTACAGACAAAGGTGAATTGCGACCTTGTTTTATACTATTTGACAAGAAGCGATAAAGAATAGAAGAGAAGCTAATTCTCGTAGAGTAACTACTTACTTGATTAAAAAAATTTAACAAAATCTCAATTTAAATAAAACATGCCTTTGTTTTTGCTAAGAAACGACAGTACATTAACATTTGCTTGAACGCAAAGAGCAAAGCAACCTAATACTCATTCCAACATTCATTGTGCTACTTAAAGCCATGTGACTCGAGGTAGCAACGCTAGATATTTTTCAAGTCCTGCACAAACTGCCTCAAGGCACAAAAACAATTTTCCGTCGTAAGACCTGTCAAAGGATCCCTCTTCTGTATTTAAGACCATGTTCTTCTGAAAAGATGTATTATGACTTTATAGCAAAGGAGCGTAAAAGTAGGTAGGTAAACTAAGATGTATAAAAAGTACGTTCGGTAACATAGTGTCGGTACAGGCACAGGTGCTCTTAGTATTCTGCTTTTATTTTTATTAAGTTTTTTCTGTTTGTAATTTTTTTTCTATTCTAACAGAATCTCCGAATAGTCTGCCAATCCGCACTTGGCCAGCGTATGGTAGACTATTGTTAAAATCCTTCTCATTTTGAGAGAAGTCCCGTGTTCATGAGAATATTATATTTTATGTTTATGGTTATATTGTAATAAAATACGAATATAAAAAAATATAAAAAGGAAAGAGAATTTTAATGAAAAAATATGAGTAGGTATAAAACGCCACAACCCCTTGTGCCTGTACACCCCGCGCGGCATGCTTTGAAGTCACTGCGGTACCTTTGGCAAAACACCGCGCGGCGGAGTCGGCGAGACACAAAAGGCGACCGTAAGAAAACGAACAGACTATAAAAGTAAATCAAAGTGCTCGTAGAAATAAATAAACGTATAAAACTAAATCGTATGAAAATAATTTTCATTCGATTTCAAAACTTTCTAGTACAAAATATAGGTAATAGGTATATAGAAATATCCTTATCATCTGTGATTTCTTCGAAGTTTGTTATATATTTTTTTTGTTTTCTAAGAATGAATATTAGGGCGCTTGTGCACTTACTCGTTTTCGATTCGTTTTCGTGTTTTTAAATTCGTGAACTTTTCACATCGAATCGTTTTAAAATAAGGACGCGTGCGGAAAGGTGTGTGCGATATTCATAATCACTAAACTTAGTGTTACCACACGCGTGTTACTGCCAGTATTTCTTCACAGAGTACATTGAATATAATTTTTTCTGCAGTTATGCATTCTCTAAAACGTGTGTATGGCCAAGTAATCTGTTCTTTTACTTATATGGCACAATATGATATCGAAAGTAGCAACATTCATTCGATTGTAATTATTAAAAAAAGATTTTTCATGATATCTCAATAAGTGATGATCGATAAATGCTCCTAGAATAGAAAAGAATAGAAAAGTTTTTTTATTCAAATAAACTTTTACAAGTACTTTTGAATCGTCAATTGAATACTTCTGTTTATAGGATGTATCCAGAATTTTTTCATTCTCCGGCGCCTACGAATGTATAAGAAAAGGGCAAAAAGCTGACGACGATTAAATACACCACACATTATGAACACGGTTTTATCTACGAAATGCTTAAAACGTATAGTGAAATCACGATTAAGTGCACAAATGTCATTCGTGAATTTCGTATCCGTTTTTATGATGTTCATTAAAAAAAACGAACATGAATCGAAAACGAATCGAAAACGAGTAAGTGCACAAACGCCCTTAGCCATGCAGAATACGACTTATAGTCCCCTTTCTTCTCCATATAAGCGTAAAGCTAGCTTTTAAGTGACGTATGACTTTTGATTCTGATGATTCTGCAAAAAGCTTTCCTGTCTAAGTCGAAAAACTAAATAGATACCAGTCATGTTACCTTAGAAAAGAATATGTTCATAACTAGGTATAAAGATTTTAGTTTTATTTATTTAACTCGCAGAAAATGCAACTAACCACATGAGCAATCAATTAATGTACACTGACAGAAAAAAAATGTGTCAGTAAAATATACATTAACAATAATTCACGCACGCTACAAAAAATTCACGATGCATGATTACAACTCACGGGTTTTTTAAGAGATTTTAAGAGATTTTAAGAGATTAGAGAGAGACACTAAGAAGGGATTTTTTGAAATTTCAACCCTAAAAGTGGTAAAGTGTGTATGAAGAAACATTTTTTGATCCTAAACCCACGCTGACTAAGTTGTGGCCATCGGCTAAAAATTTATCCTATAAAGCGTGACCCAGAATTTTATTACATAAGTGCAATAGTTCAGCACTGAAATATTATTTTAAATGTTAACTTAGGTATAGATCGGGTTTTAGAACCCATTTCTCCGTTGAAAATTATAACCTCAATGTAAACAACGTAAATCGGGAAAGAATTTTTCCTGCAGCCCCCAGACCACGTCGGAAATTCACTGTACGCGGGGAAAATCCTTTTCTATATGAGTTTTGCTGTTCGCTACCAGCCGACGATAAAATTGTTTGACGTACGCGACGAGACTTGTAGAGGGGAGAGTGCGGTTTTTATTGAAAATGGAGGAAAACGGGTTTGCGCCTGACTGCTATCATATCTGTATGCTTAGTCTCACTTAATAGCGCTCTAAAACTTTGTAGTATACTATTGATCGAATCACAATGACTTCAGAGTAAAATGGACCTAAATAGCTTACATTAAGGTTCGAGTTCGCCAATACATTCAGCATACGAAAACAGCCAGTGCCCAAAAGCAGAAATGTTGTAAAATAAATATTCGAACTATTACGACTTCAAAATAAGAGTTTTTGGGTTCATTTTGCTCTGAAGTCATTGTGTGTCGATACTCGAATTTCGATCAAAGTTACCACTATGCAAAAAAAGGGGCTAAGTACTCTGATTATTACAGGTACCATTGGTTTTGGTTATTAGTTTAGTACCGAACCAATCTAAGTAATATTGTACTTAAACTGTTATATAATGATCAGTGTCGCTACCTAGAAAAGTGGTGCATACAATTTCATATAAGTATAATTTATTTTTTTTAGTTCGTTTGAAAATAATATTCGTATTAAACTCACAATACAGAAAACCTTCATAATTTTCGATTTTTCAAGTTTACAATAAAAATGATTCTCTATTTTCGTATATATTTGGAAATCGTAGTTTTCCTCGTAGCCCGGTTTTAGCGAAATGCATATATGACGCTGATGCTTCCTAAACATATCAGACCCTAATAAAACAAAGGAACCTTATCGCGGCACATGCTTCCAGATAAAAACTTCCTACCAGAGTATAAAGTCTCTTCCACACAATATGTAAGGATTCCATAATTAAAATTTTGAATTTTTGAATTCATTCAATTCATTCATTTTCGAAATTCATTTCTAATTCATTTCAATTGAGGCATTCCAAGAAACCTCATTGGAGCTGCATGCAAGCCGCAACGCATTTTTTAATACTGTAAATTCTTGTAACAGATTTGATCGCATCTTCTTCAATTAAATAAAAAAAAATCAACCAACATATCCACAGAACCACAGAACATGATCTTGATTCTTGTGCCACTTGTGTCCGTGCAGAGATCGTCCGTCCACGTCAACCCAATGCTGCGTTTGCTGGTGAGGGGTCGCCATTCAAGCACCTTGGGACTTCAACGTCTGTCGGTTCTTCGACCTATGTGCCCATTGCCACTTCATTTTCGCGTATCAGCCTGATCAAAAAATGCTGATGACGTCAACATAGGTCTAATCACACTATCACACTAATATTATAAAGGCGAAAGTTTGTGTGTGTATGTCTGTGTGTATGTGTGTGTGTATGTGTGTTTCTGTGTGTGTGTGTGTGTGTCTGTGTGTGTGTGTGTGTGTGTGTTTGTGTGTGTGTGTTTGTTACTCTTTAACGCCGCAACTACTGACCCGATTTGGCTAAAATTTTATAATAAACTTAAATGATTTATTTCATGTAGGCCAAAAAGATAAGACTCAATAACTGGTGGTTTTGAAAGTAAATTAAGCTCAGGAGAGCAAGCAAAAAACGTTTAATGACAAAATATCAAGTAAAACAAGTTTAAATTAAAAATTTAAAAAAAAACCTTGACTTTCGTAATTTTTTGGCGGCGGCCATCTTGGATTTGCAATAGTGATACCCTTTCATTTGATACCCATATTAAGGGAGTTGTGAAAAAATATGTTATCCACCATTTTGTAGCGACGGCCATCTTGGATCGATTTTCATCAAACATAGCTAACAACACTCTCGACTAATTCACCTTTCAAACAAAAAAACCGCATTCAAAATGTCGCACAGACACGTAAAACTTATAACACTTAAGTTTAGTTTAGTTAAGTTTAGTTTAGTAGAGGTTAAATATAATAACAGAAAAAGGTATTCAAAGCAAAAAACGGACAAAATAAACCACAAATGAATAATGCCCGTGCGAAGCCGGTAAGGTCGCCAGTGATAGATAAAACCATTAGTCTCCATAATAAATGAGCCGGTGCCATATCTGCGCTAATGACTTCCAAGGAGTGTCAGCATTGCATTCGTAGCGTAACCCACGAGTCTTCCTTGATTTGATTAATTGATACTCAAAATCCATACTTCCATACTTAATCACACTAATATTATAAAGGCGAAAGTTTGTGTGTGTGTGTGTGTGCGTGTGTGTGCGTGTGTATGTTTGTTACTCTTTAACGCCGCTACTACTGAACCAATTTGGCTGAAATTTTGAAAGGAGATAGACATGCTCTGCATTAACACACAGGCTACTTTTTATCCTGGAAAAATCCACAGTTCCCACGGGATTAAAAAAAACCGAAATCTATAGCTACAGCTCTAGATAAATTACTATAGCAAGCTTCCTTGAAAGTAGGTATAAAGGTTGGAAAAGGGAGCGGGAACGGGAACCGGAAATCCACAATTCCCTCGGGATTTGTGAAAAACCGAATTTCACGCGGGCGAAGCCGCGGGCAGGAACTAGTGTTATAAATGCGAACCTAACTCTGTCTGTCATATATAATACCGTTGTGTCTGTCTGTATGGTACGCTACCACGCCTAAACCGCTGAACTGATTTTGACAAAATTTGGTACAAGTATAGACTAGGACCTTGGAGAAGGACGTGGGTTACGAGGGATTTTTAAAAAACCTATATCCATGCGGATGAAGTATCCAGCGGATATCAGCTAGTTATACCTACTCATATAAATGTTATGAAGTCACCAAAAAATAATTTGTAAAGCTCCGCCGAAGAAGTTCAAGTGTTCGGCACTCACAAAACAGGTCGCCTCGAGCACCGACGACGACGTTTTTAACGCGAAGATCTGTATGCTTAGTCTCGTGCGGATCATGAGATCCCAGGTTATAGTCCCGGATCGAGTCAAGAAAATAAAAGAGTTATTGGGTTTTTCTGACAAGAAATTGTCAGTAGCATCCCGTAGTTGGGAAGTTTCATGTTTTCAGATAGAACCACATACATCGCTGAGCAAGTAAAGCTGTCGTTCCTGCGTTAACGCATTGACGTCCTATCGGAATATGAGAGTGAAGGAATAGAGAGTGTACCTGTGTTCGCGCACACACTTGTGCACTATAATACCTCCTGCATGCCAAGTCTTAACGCTTCGGTTAAGATTGGCTTCCGTGGCCGGAATTCGGTCGGGAGGACATTAGTCTTAGAGAAGGACGGATGCTTGTTATAATTCAAAGGCTCTCGAGTCTTAGCAAAACCCTTGAGTGGAAACAGCGTCTTGGAAATGTAGTGTAGAACATCTTCCTACAAGTTGGAGTGATAACATTTTGTATTGTTTTGATCTAAAACCAATGTTTTTATGTACAATAAATATTTCTTGTTTATATCTTAGGTATTTAGTAAATTTAGTTAAATTATGTATTCGTACTACCTTTACCTAAACAACTTACCTATTACAATATCTGTTATTAGTAAATGTATTAGGATGGGCCGAATGTGATGCTGCTGTAATAAATATATGAAAATACATCGCAATAGTTGGTACATATGGATTTCATGAGCACCATATTATATGTGTGTGGAAGGCCAAAGGCATTATCACAATCATACATTTAATTTAATATATTATAGAAGACTAGCGACCCGCCCCGGCTTCGCACGGGTAGTAGAGCATATTATGCGTAGGTACTACCCGCTCAGGGATTAGGCAGCGTTTTCGATGAAAGCTCCCAGGCGGCTTGACTTTTTACGATATTTTCCACAATGAACTTACTATATCTCACCTTATACCCGAATTACTAATTCCGTGGAATTCTGACGTTTCATAATGTTACCAGAGATAAAACAATTCCCACAAAAAAGATAAAAAATTCAAAACTTATGCAAATACAAATCAACTGCTGCATGTAGATATGACAAATGCCTGACAGACACTTCATGGTGATAATGTCATTCGACTTCCATTTTTGAATAAATTTTTTCAATGTGCTTCTTTTGTTTTCTATTGCTGTTAGTGTGCACTTTCTAGTTTCCATTCTTAGGAATTTCTATTTTAGGGAAAACAATTAATATTATTAAGCGACTTAGAGCTTTATATGTTGACAGGGAATTAAAGTAGTTTGGGGTAAAATCGTACTTCGTAGATGTTAACCCTGTTTTCCATATAAATAACTCACCTGTAAATGACAATGACAGCTGTCAGAATTAAGTCGATATTAAGTCAAAAATAAGGAGAAAAACTAAATATTTCAAATCAAATAAATTACAGTGTATTTGGGACATAAAAAGGTAAGTTTTCACCAGATTCCGTGAAAAAAAAATTTATTTTAAAAGATAAAAATAAAAAACCAAAAACTTGGTTTTTTGAACTTTTCACATAAATTTTGAGGTTATGTGAAAAAAGTGTAAATACAAAAGTTGTAGATCTTTTTATTACCTACAACTTTGCTATTTGATTTTTTTCCATAGGACTTCTAGTTTTGCCGGAAATCGAGATAAACCGTTTTTTACCCATAAAACTCCCCCCCTTTTTTCCCGAGCTCAGATCGCCCTTAAGTTATTTTTCCTTGTATTTTTATAATATTCTCCTCCTTTTCCAATGGGTTTCATCCTACGTACTGTGATTTCATCCGCATCAAAATCCGTTGCGTAGTTTTAAAGATTTAAGCGTACAAAGGGACATAGGGACATAGGGATATAGGGACGGAGAAAGCGACTTTGTTTTATACTATGTAGTGATATACATTTTAATATAAGAAAGGGCCTAAGTAGTTTGCCTACAAGATTGCTATTGACTCAATTAACAAGTATTTTATAGCCTTAGAGCCGGTAGGAAGTTTCAGGAGGTGCTTGATAAATCTGAAAGTTTGTAAGATGGTTCTTCTACTTTATCTGTGTATGGTAGGTAATATATAAATAGACATACCAGCATTCGTTCGTTCAAAGATTCTGCTAGGGATAGGTAGTAGGCAGAAGCGAAAACCGTTTGGAAATGTAGGTACACGTTATAAAAAATTATTATTCACAGCATTTCTCCATGTCATATGAGTGTGAAAACATGACAACTGTTGACGCAACGGCAGTTGATTAAAACGACCCAGAATCTGACAGTTCCGTTTTAAATTCTAAAATTATAAGTATAAACATTAAACATACCACGGACCATCTGACAGGCCTTGTTTGTCATTCATATAATCCTATACCAACTTCTAGCTCGCATCAAACACCTCTTCAAAATTGTACACGGGCTCTTGGGCGCGTGGAAAACATTTATGTTTCAAGTCACGCCAAATAACTGAATCCAGTTCACGCGTCAAATCAAGCGCGGGAACAATGTTTGCCAGCGCTTTCACACGTTAAACTTCTACACGCTGAAATATACGTTGCTGTTGACATAATCTACCATGGGAACGGGTTACATTAGACCTACCTACAACTATGTTAGGCAAGGCATGAAACCTTAGTTACTATAAAATAAATATTACATTTGTACAAATAACTGCCTTGTTGGTCTAGTGGTTAGCATATTCGACTGTGGATCACGAGGTCCCGGGTTCGATTCCCGGGTCGGAAAAACTCAATACCTAAGTATTGAGTTTTTCAGTCAAGAAATTCTAAGTGCGAGCCTGGAGCTGGTAGTTGGTGGTGTTTCATCCCCGTGCCTCGGAGAGCACGTTAAGCAGTCGGTCCCGGTTATTATCATTATCGTCTGACAACAGTCGTTAAAGCCCGCCAACCCGCATTGGAGCAGCGTGGCGGATCTAAGATCTAAATCCCTCTCTACTATGAGTGAGGAGGCCTGTGCCCAGCAGTGGGAGGTTAAAAGACTGTAGTGATGCTGGTGGAAATATTACATTAGTGGGTTAGTGTAAGAGGGAATAAACGTCCAAAAAGCTGGATACCAGTTGTCTGGTGTATATTGCATAAGCTTCCATACTCCAGGCCACAATTCTCTCTAGAATTAATTGCATTGTATGATCAGCTCTGTGATTGGATGGTCATTTCATATATCACAACAGCCAGCCAATCGCAGGCCATAAACGTATCGTGGAAATCAAAATTTGTCAGAAAACAATCCATATTGACTGTGTACGAGCTGCCTGCGAATGAAAATGTATTCGTGCCATCCTCAAGAGTCCTTCAAGAGTAAGTCCTTATAATTAGATAAGTTGTACAGAGACGTTCCAATTTATTGCTCTGTCATTTTCACGTATGGAATATCCCAAACGAATTATATTATTACCAATGTCGCAATTATTGCTTTCCTCTTACTTTCTTTTTGGGGAATACGCTAGCTGATGACCTTGGGCGCAAACGAACACTTACATTCCTTCTCTAGAGATAACAGTCCCAAAATTCCTAACCCTGAAAGGAGTATTTACTATAGAATTAATAGTATCTTCAGCAGTTACTATAGCAGTTAGTATACTCCATCGGGATTTAGTCGCTCATACTGCTTTATTATCGAAACGGTTGGTTAGAAAATACATGAAAATGAGTCCTAGAGATACTTTTCAAGATGACCCCCTTAAGAGGAAATGCGGGCGGAGAGACTTTTGAAAATTAGGTATTTGAAAAAACTATCGTTGTCGCGTTCGACCGTCCCGCACCTCAAATTCGTGCAATAAGGACAACTGCAGGTCCGACTCAATAGCCCTAAGTAAAAAGTCATAATTCGAGGTTTGGCTCTCTACGATTTCCTCCTCCAATATTGAACCAATTTAAAAGATATTTCGTAAACTGAATATAAAGAATATATGTCTCTATATTTTGCTTTTTTCATTAAGTATTAGTTGTCAAATTTGTACATTAGGCGTCTGTTGAAAGCGATCTAAAATAGGCAATTTTGAGCATTTTGTAACGGTTCTAGTGCTTATGAAAATAACGTATCTTCAAAAAGGAAAGAGAACATAGAAGAGGTTGATATTTATTTTACTGTAAAAAATCATTGTATTAGGATCATATAAACCAGAGAGAAAACAGACGAGAGCGTTTGTATGGAGAGACCACCCACATTTCCTCTTAAAGGACGATGATCTCAGAGATTGAAATACTAGTCCATCTATAAATATAGGAGATACTATGGTACATCGTCTCCATTAAACTGGGCTTACACCGGCAAATTGTTTTTGTGCCTCCAGGTGGTTTGTGGGAAAAGAACTCGGCGGGAGCTGCTTTCATTATCTGATGCGCTCGACACTTGGTTTTATGCAGTACGTGTTGGTTGAGGTGAATTGGTCGAACTAGTATTTTGTGTGGTTTTATTTTATGTAGCAGCAGAATTGTTTGCAAAGAAAACTGTAAATTAAATGACTTGATAATAATTATGGCAACATAATATTACCTTTTATTTTTCAGGAACCGTTAAATGCGTGGGCATAATAAGTATTTACGCTAAATACAGCTCAAAACATTATGATAATTTATAAATTAACAAAAAAATTACATATTATACATTTACTATATCTCATTTTCTGTTTTGAAAACACTTTTTATACTTTCTTCTTATAAACTCTTATTTTTTCAAATCCTGGCATATTTTTACGGTGATAATGTGTTACTTTCTTGGACGAATAAATACATTGCGTAAAAGAGCTTATCAAATTTCCAACAAATTCCATCCCCAGTAAAACGAGTTCTTTACGTTTAAAAGTGAAATGTTTCCGACCTTACAGAGAAAGTGCGTTCAAACAAAATCCTAGCGTTGTACGTCATTGGATCTCAAAGGGTCTATTTGCACTGTGAGTGAATTACAGGGCGGTCGACATTGACGGATAGTGTTTGGGGATATAGAGAGACTTACTGGACTTAAGATGTAAACAAAAGGTTATTTACTTACAAACTTTGGCGCAGTATCTTTTCTCGACTTTTGGGAGTTTTGGTAGGCTGAAAATTTCGTTCGAATATTTCGTTTTCATTATCAATTCTTCATTTATTGGCCTGAGAGCTCAGATGTAATTTTGAAAATGGATTTCATGTTCATGGAACGTGAACACGTTCACTGTTGGCCCAAATTTAGACAACTTTCAGCTGGTGCGGTTGAGGTCGATTCACGAAACCTGGAACTCAGTGCGGTTGAGGCTTTTTCGGCCTCGTGCTGAATGGTTTGATAAATGTATCATAATTTGACCAGGAACGTGACAAGATGTTTAGATTTGTACTAAAATCATATTTTATGTGTTAATCTAAAACTTGGCAAGGTGGTTCATCTGCATTGCTTGTCAAACTAGAAATGTCAACTATAGTTAATAGAAGTATCCTAATTTTAGAATTTTAGGTGGAATAACTAGTGGTAGGTAAATAGGTACATGATTGTCCTGGTACCTGATCTCCACTTCAATATCCATATTAAAAACTAGCTGACCCCCGCGACTTCGTTCGCGTGTTTATAGGTTTTATATACCTAGGATCGGAACGGATCCCATAATTCTTTTATGTACTTAAACTAAATGTAGCCTAAGTTACTCCTTATAACAACACCTATCTGCCATTGAAAGTTCCGTTAAAATCGATCCAGCCGTTTCTGAGATTAGTTGAAACAAATAGACAGACCGACAAACATAAATTTAAACGTACGCCAGTTTAAAATAAGCCGTACGTACAAAGATCCGGGTCCCATGTTATTTGAACCCAATAAATGTCTGTCATTTCTGAACTAACAAACCTATGACCTTGAAATATTTACGGGATAATATATAAAGTACTACCTTTCTAACAAAAAAAGAATGAGTGAAATCGAACTACGCGTTAATGAGTTACAGCTAAATACACGTTTTAACTTTCATCCCCTCTCCCAAGGGAACCGTGCTGAATTTCGGGATAAAAAGTATCCTATGTCCTACCTCGGAGTATAAACTCAAATCGTACCAAGTTTCATTCAAATCCACTCAGTAGTTTCGGCGTGATGCGCGGCCAAGATACAGACAGACAGACAGACAGACAGACAGACAGACAGACAGACAGACAGACAGACAAAAATGAAACAAATTGCAGTTTTGGCTTCAGTATCGATTATAGAATGCCCTCCAATAAAAATTTTCAAAATTTCTTCAATGTACAGAATTGGATCTGTTACAGTTTTATTATATTATAGAAGATACTGCTGTTGTAAAAATTCCACAAGCATGAAATTAGTGCTATGAATGTTCAGTTTTTATAAAATACCTCAACTGGCATATTCCACTTTCTCTCTTGTAAGAGTGAAGATAGGTTTACTAGCGTTTTCGCGGATATTATAGAAAGAAGAAGAGTTTGGCGTTCCAAATTTTAAATCTAGCCTAACCTAAAAATTTTAAATCTCTTTCATATTTTGATAGAACCGATTAAACTAAGTAAGAAAGTATATAAAATAAAACTCAGTAAGCAAACTCAGAGCAAGCAAGCTCAGAGCACTAAATGAATTTCAAAATTCTAATAACATTACTAAACAAAGCAGCCAAAGTTCTTTACCATATTCAATATTGTTTTGGTTCAGTGTAAGCAGGATCAATATGTATGTAGATTATGAGCTGCTATATAATATTTCGTCCGCCTGAAATTCGGGTCAACCAGTCTTCTGGATTGCAGTTCAAATTTTAGTTTTAACCTATATCATGCTTTCAGATTGTTAAATTTTCATCTTTATTGATCAACAGGTTTACATTCACGCACAAAAAAAAAATTGAACTATTGGAATGTAATTTCATTGAATTAGAGTAATAACAATAGCTCAGATAGATGGACAGAGGGAGGGAAAAATTCTCTCCCTCCGTTTAACCCCTTTCATGATGGCTTTCTTATGGACGATGTCGCGCCCTGTGGCTCGATATTTCGCACCATATAAATCATCATAGATCTTGACCTTGGTGTGGAGGGCATTGCGGATTTTATCACACCGATCAGTGACACCGACACAATATATCGGCTTACGTCTTCAGCCTCTACACAATCCGCGACTGTAGACGATTGCACGCAAGCACGATCGTGTGAATGGCTTATCGCCTGTAGTCGCCGATTTTATCGCCGTCACAACCGTCAGCTATCGTGGTGTACGGTGACTTGTCGGTTTTCGGGCACGCATCAAAGGGAATTCGTGCCGCTAGGCACTCAGTAAACAATCACGGACGATCGTGTGGATGCTTGCATGATGATCGTGACGATTGCTAGAAATAGAAATAGAAAAGTTTTTTATTCAAATAAACTTTTACAAGTGCTTTTGAATAGTCAGATGAATCTACCACTGGTTCGGAATGCCGTTACAACCGAGAAGAACCAGCAAGAAACTCGGCGGTTGCTCTTTTCCAAATTTACAATAGCAATATAACAATTTTATGTTAAGTACATGATTGAATTGAATTTTTGATTTGAAAATTGCTGACGATGTTATCGGCGCTGATATCGGCGTTGGTGTCTTCACCAACATTAGGCATTCAAAGTCTACGTTGTTTTAAGGTAACCAAGAAATTAATTTATCGAACAGTTCATAAGAAGTATCTGTGCTATATAGGCTCTGTCTTGTAAATTGCTGGATTCCCTTTCAAGGGCTTGCGTAATTATTATTATTAAAACGTAGGTAGCATTATTATAAACCTAGATAGAAGTTTATTATTAACCTAGATAGAGAGTATTATTATTAACCTAGATAGCATTCTCAGATATCTGCAATCTCCTTTGAGTCCATTTTCATCGGTCGAGAGGAAACGCATGAAGGAGCGGCCGATTGCTGAAAATCCTTACAGCCCATATATGGGTGAGCATTTTCATTTTATATATCAAGGAAATATTTCTGGTGATTTCTATCAAATGGTGAATTTTATGTATCGCTGTTTTATTTTTTTATCTAATATCGCATATATGTAGATGAGAACAAACTGTAGAACATACTCTGTGGTGTAAGGACTCAATATAGGTACCTACTTAAGTTGATTATCCGAAGGCAATTTTCCACAAAACGTTTCGAATCAACTGCCGTGTTCGGATAAGTGTGGACATCTCATTAAGGAAGAACGGTCGTAAGTACGCGAGACTATTGGTTCTCATTCACTCTTACGTACCGACTTTATTACATTCACGATAAGAGCTACGTCAGACTAGGATACATTTACCCGCGACTTTTTGTCCTATCGCGTTACTCATAATAACAACACATAAAATGAGTGATGAGCCATTTCATAGATTTTATTCACAAAACCCGTGTTGAGTGTCACGAAAGCTATTGTGAGTAGTAGAGTTCATAGCTTTCTGATGAATCTGTAATTCTCAACTCTCTCTCTTTCTCCCAATGCTGAAGGTCGTGATCCTTGTCACGGATTAATTACTTATCTTTTGTCACACAATATACTTCCATTTTTATCTTCCTTGGTATTGTAGAGAGCAGCGTGAACAGATGTACCTAGTGTGGCTTTGACCTTGCTAGCGCCTTTCCTTTAACCTTATTACTTACTTACTTATTATATTACAAGTTTTTCTAAGTTTCCAGGACTAGGGCGGACAATATTGTATCCGAAGTAGTCAACTCTCAACTCTAGTCATCGACAAAATGTTCCAATAAGGGGTCCATGGTCGGGTATTTACCGTGCAGCAAAACGATGTTTTGTCTTGTCTCTATCGTTGGCCGTTGGCATGTCTGTCAGAGTGACCTTGAGTATAAAAAGTTCACACTCGTAATATAAAATGGGTTGTACAACTATATGTCCCCAGTGTGATCAGGGTCTTAAATTCATTGTTAGTAGGCGAAGCTGAGCGTCGTTGAGCCACCTACTTTCACTTAAGCATCTAATAATAAGCAGCCTTGTTTGTAGCTACAGTAAAAATCTTATTACCCTGTAGTGAATGATGTAAATTAACTTTTTATTAGGCTACTATTTTATATTATGTTTATTAGTGTAATTCTTAAGCGCTCTTTTATGATGATTAACGAATAGTTTAGAATCATGCGGATAAAGAAAAGAATGAATAAAGTACCTCATTTTTGACCTTGGTGTAGGGTATTGCGGATTTTATCACACCGACATAATATATAGAGAGTATTATTATTAACCTAGATAGCAGTTATTCTCAGATATAGGCAATCTCCTTTGAGTCCATTTTCATCGGTCGAAAGGAAACGCATGAAGGAGCGGCCGATTGCTGAAAATCCTTACAGCCCATATATGGGTGAGCATTTTCATTTTATAGATCAAGGAATTTTATTTTCATGGTTTTTAACAAATCTAAGTTGAAAAACAAAATTGCGCATAAAATACGAAGTGAACGTCAATTTTCTTCAGTAATCTAAGTTAATACCTTAACCGACGGCGGAGCAGGCCTAGTTATTGCAATGTCAGAAGCTAATTTCCTTTCTTGCCAATATCCTGCGGAAATAGAAAACGGCTTCCATGTTGCTTTAAAGATTAAATGGAAGAGATGAGCTACGTAACAGTAATAAAAGTAACATTAGGTGAGTTGTATATCACCACCATGAACACATAAAAATAAACCCCTAGAATGTGGTCCAACGTTAAAGTTAAAGGAGACCTGAGACCATTCAGTTTCGGTTCCAAACTAGTTGAATGTATTTTCAAAATTCTCTCTCTCCCGACACCCAACTCTCATGAGGGACGTCACTTCTCTTATTATAAAACAAAGTCTCCCGTCACATCAATGTGTCTGTTCGCAATAAACTCAAAAACTACTGAACGGATTTTCATTCCGTTTTCACCAATAGACAGAGTGATTCATAAGAAAAGTTTTAATTGTATAACTTGTTAATGTTTTGTGTAAATTGGTTGCAACACTATGTTGTAACATGACAATAATAATTGTTGAAAATGTCAGAAAAATCCAAGCTGCGGGTCGCTAGTCCAATAATAACAATGGTAAGGATTTTCTTGGGAATACTAATGCGGTGGATTTCGGATCCATTACTAGGATTGAAAGTATGAAAAGTTATAAGTTCGTGTATCAGGTTTCCGATATGATCTCACTTTATTAAAACAAACTGCAGTGTTTTATGAGAGGAAACTATAACTAATATATGAGCTGGTGTTAAAATTTTAAAGCTTCGATCCAGATGCGGCGTCCGTAAAACATCGAAGTTACTAACATTATTATTTACCTACTCGATACTTACGGTGAAGTATGTCTGTAATCTCAAAATTATAATATTTAACAACACTATCTTTTGATAGTAGCATATCCGGATGACATCATTTTTATAAGCTTTTTATGTGATTGATTTGTTCATAATAATATGAACAAATATCCATCGGAATTAGGGTGGGTTTTTTGATTCTAGTGTCTAATTTTTCAACCACTTCCAAGTTACCGATCGATCTGAAAATTCACAGATACGTGTGTTTTGAATTGTGGCTTATTTATAATCGTATAAGATTTTATATTCAGGCAAACAAAACCGGGGTCTATTACTAGTTTAAATATGAATGTAGTAGTAAGACTCCATTTACGGCCGCCAGGTGAACTTTTATAGTTTCACATATCGGGAAACTATGAAATCTAGGAACTATGTCAGCTACACTGTTGATTTTGAAGTTTTGTTATGATATAAAATTGTTATCATGTTTTTCATTATCTACTTGTATGATTTTATTAAAACTTGCTGACAATTAGCACGGCTGAGTTTATCTATTCTACAGACTAAGCCCTCATACGCATTAGCGGTTGCGGTAGCGGTGCGGTTATATTTTTATATGCAACCGCTACCGCAACCGCTAATGCGTATGAGGGCTAAATCTAAATCCACATTTAGTTATTTATGTAATGTAAGTTATCGAAATACGAGTAAATAAATGTTCTAAATGAAGAAAACATTATTAAAAATCAGATGGTAAGCGAATATACAGGCGAATGATTAGCGAATAAAAAACGTGTTTGGCAGTGTTTTTTTTTAATTATAATAAATGTCTTACAATTCTTCGTCCATCAATTCGTCGTCTGTCTTTTTGTAAATCAATTGAAATTACATAAACCACCAAATCTCATACAGATACTGTTAATATTGGTAAAGTAATGAATTAAACCAAAAAATTGAACCAAACTGAAACTATAGGGACTGCCGAAATGAAAAATTTACGATATGGATAATTTCTGCGTTTTTTGCCTTAATCTTGACGTGGGTTTCATGATTAGATGCTGATCAAAAGGAGATTTTTTTTGTTAAATACAGCTGTTTCCATCAAAATGGTAATCTTACAGAATAAAATTTGAATACTGAAATAAGAAAACTTAATAAATATTATGGATATTTTTCACACCAGCCAATTTTTAACTTTCAATTATTGACTTTTGTAATCCTAGTAATAACAACAACATCGATTATAAATTTTTCCTGTTGAATGAAAATTAGGTCCCAATAATAAGACACTCCTCAATAAGTATTATATAATATTGTTGTGTTATCTAATTTCTAGTATATATATTAATTATCTCTACATTTTTGTTTTTAATTTAGAAATTATATTATCCTCCCTGTACCTACGGGGCTATATTATTTAAGTTAAAAAAGAGATGAGGCGCTCGGTCACAGTGAATGTCTGAAACGTGCTCCGACTTCATGCGACGTAATCCTTTGAGCGCGCTTCCTGTTCCGCGCAGAATATAGATATAAATGATAAATACGCCTCCTGTAGTCCAATGATATTCATTGATATTTGTACGTCATTGCTGTTAAATTTCGGGTCCAATAAAACTACTCTTTGTGACGAAGATTGCTGTATGAAGTAATACAAGTTAGTGGACAAATGAATTTTGGGCGTTTCTGTCAAGAAATTCTCAGTGCTAGCCCGGAATTGGCGTGGTTCAACCCCCTGCCTCGGAGAGTAGTTTAAGCCGTCGGTTCCAGTTATTATCACTATCATGTGATAATAGTCGTTAAAGCCCGCCAACCCGCATTGGAGCAGCATGGCGAGTCTACCTCAGAGAGCAGGTTAATCCGTCAGTCCCAGTTATTATCACTATCATGTGACAATAGTCGTTAAAACCCGCATTGGAGCAGCGTGGCGGGTCTAAGCTCTAAATCCCTCTCTCCTATGAGAGAGGAAGTCTGTGCCCAGCAGTGAGAGGTTAAAAGGCTAGTGGTGGTCGACAAAAAAGCAAAGTAGCAGAAGTCAGGAACGTTCGAAGGAAGACATCGACAATATTGCCAAGAGTACAGCGTCCAGTTTTAAGAACCAGAAAAGTGTTCTTTAAATTCACAAAGCCCAGAACAAAATCATCATTATCAACTCATTACCGGACCACTACAGGGCATGGGTCTCCTCTCAGAGTAAAGAAGGGTTTAGGCCGTAGTACGCTGGCCAAGTGCGGATTGGTAGATTTCGCATGCCTTTGAGAACATTATGGAGAAGTCTCAGGCATGCCGGTTTCCTCACGATGTTTTCCTTTACCGTTAAAGCAAGTGATATTTAGTTGCGTATAACGAACATAACACAGAAAAGTTAGAAGTGCGTCCCGGGAATCGAACTCAGTCACGAAATGAATTCTGAAGCCTTAACTGCTATCACAGGCTATCGCCGTTTGTTGTGCACCGCACAACAAAATGAACTCCTTTATTTCAAAAGGAAGGACGAAAATAAATTCATAGAGGCTTTTGGTGAAATGCGGTAGATTTTGTTTAATTTTAGCCTTTTGTAGATCTGGTACCTATATACCTTTTCAACTGCATGCTGCTAAAGGTTCCAAATCCAGAATATTATTTTATCGATTCATCTACTAAGTTACGCTTATCTTAGCATTTATAAAGGTACTACGTGGAATCTATTTCTTAAATTTTGAAGGTTTTCCAGGAAAAATTTAAAAGTACAAAAATTCTAACAATTTTATGCTGTGAAAGATAATATTAACTTTAAGAGCAAGGGATATTCAATATCAGAGTAATTTTTTTCTTGAAGATACCTTTGAACTTTTCGCTGCTTTAAAAATTGTTGAAAATGTTTAATGAGATAGGAGGAAATAGAACTTTATCATACATTCTCCTCGATGACCTTACCAGTGTAGTGGTGAGCGTTTTATTCCAGGATTCCTGGCAGGGGCAATTTTTTATCATTTCCAAGATCCAGTCTGGTGGTAGGTTTTAGGATCGACTAGTAGCCACCCTAATGGCAAAAATGTGCGGTCAAGCGAAGCGCCACGGCACGGTACAATACCGGTTAGGGGTATCAATATCATCAGCTTAGCGAAGCCCACTGCTGGACAAAGGCCTCCCTAATGAGCGTCACCACACCCCGTCCTCAGCCTACCTCATCCAACCGTTTCCCATTCACCCTCTTATATCGTAAATCTCACATGCCCACATGCCCACTGGTGGCCCCTCACACTGAGCCTAGTGTACGCAAGGATGGACGACTTTAACGGCTCTTTATGTCATTGCTCTAGAGAGTGCCAACAAGCTTGACTTGCCCATCGCCCCTTCAGTTTGCTAATGTCTGCCCTTCTTAACATGTGTAGAATTGTAAGCACCATTCCGAACCAGTGGTAGGTAGATTCATTTGTCGATTCGAAAGTACCTACTTGTAAAAGTTTATCTGAATAAAAAATATGTCTATTCTATTCGGCTTTGCTTCAGCTGTCCACAAGATAGTTAAGCCACTTCTTGTAACATTTTGTTTTTAACCCCCGGCGAACGACGGGGTGTTATAAGTTTGACGTGTCTGTGTGTGTGTATGTGTGTGTGTGTGTGTGTGTGTGTGTGTGTGTCTGTCTGTTCCCCTGTAGCGGTCAAACGGGTGGACCGATTTGAATGCGATTTTTTTTGTTTGAAAGGTGATTTAGTCGAGAGTGTTGTTAGCTATATTTGATGAAAATCGGTCCAAGATGGCCGCCGCTACAAAATGGCGCATTACATATTTTTTCACAACTCCCTTAATATGGGTATCAAATGAAAGGGCTTGACTAGTAGAATAGCATTATTGCAAATCCAAAAATGCCACCGCCACAAAATGGCGAATGTCGGTGGTTTTTAAATTTTCAATTTACACTTGTGAAAAGAGCAACTGCTGAGTTTCTTGCCGGCTCTTCTCAGCAGAATCAGCATTCCGAACCGGTGGTAGATTCTTGACATGTCATAAGAGACACACGTGAATTAAATGATTTTAAATTAGAATTAGAATTTGAATTTGAATGGTTTGGGTTATGTCAGTCTCATTTGTTATGCGGATATCTTTATGACGGATCCTATATTCTTCAGATAAACTTCAACCAGCTAGCCCATTCCATACCACTTTGAGCGACTTTAAAATGGGTCAAGTCGCTCCTCAGCAACCACGTCTCAGCACCATAGTAGTATAGTGAGAACATGAAAGAATACACTATAGTTGAAGATTTAGGGGTATAGCCTTGATAAAAACCGCCATACCCTTTCCAGGGGGGTTATTCTGTAACTTAGTTAGCAACTGAAAATAGTTGCCAACGAATTTGTTCGATATACATTGCTGCTTTACTGTGGGAAATATAAAGTGTTTTCATAATTTCACACAGTAAAGCAGCAATGTATATATAACTTATTCGTTGGCAACTATTTTCAGTTGGTAACTAAGTTACAGAATAACCCAGCAGGTTAGTTCGCTTCCATCTAAGACTGATCGTTCCTTAACCGAGTGAAATCGCAGTTAAGGTCTAAAGATAATTAATTTAAACACAATAAAAATGTAGGTTTATAATGTAGGCTAAATATACCTTTACCGCAAAGTAACTTTTAAGGAAAAAAATGCACCAAAGCTCTAGTTACACATTTTTTTAATATAATTTACTTACTTGCATTATCAAATAAATTTTAATAACAGACCAATATCAATTAGTGATCCGATAAAATCTGAAGCTTGGATAAATTAATTAATTTTATAACTTCACCAGAGATCTTCAATATTTTAAAAATTGCTGAGTATTGAGATTCTAAAAATTTCTAATTTAAGATTATACAATTTCCTGTTTCCAATAATTAATTAATTTCATGGGATTATAGGTAATTTTTGTTGTAAATAAATAAATAAATAATCGTTTATGTGGGATTCAGTTGATCATAGCAGAATACAATAAACAAGCAATAATTTTATCTTACTTATCTTACCTAGTTACTATGCTCTACATTATAAGTGAATAATATATCGTCAATTAATTTATTCACTCCATCTTAAAGTTCTCAATCTACTCTACGCTGCGTATTCAAGAGTAAATTTGATTAATAGCGAGCACTTATTGAGAAAGATACCTAATGGCTGTAAGGAACTGAGTATCTGTCAATATACTTAGATACCTTTATTTAACCTAGTATACCTAGACTCCTACTTCGTTGAACATCTTCATATTATTATAAGTATATAGTGCTACTCAATTACTTAGGGAATGTACCGTTTATTGTGAGAAATATAACCGTGTTTTTTCTTGCGCCTTGCATCGTAAGAAACCACTATATACTTAGTAATACGTATCCATCTAAAGTCTGTTTATTTTCTTACGGTCGCCTTTTATATTTCGCCGCCTCCGCCGCGCGGTGTTATGCCAAAGACACCGCCGTGACTTCAAAGCATGCCACGCGGCGTGTACAGGCATAAGGGGTTTTGGCATTTTATACCTACTCATATTTTTTTATTAAAATTCTCTTTCCTTTTTATATTTTTTTATATTCGTATTTTATTACAATATAACCATAAACATAAAATATAATATTATCATGAACAAGGGTCTTCTCTCAAAATGAGAAGGATTTTAACCATAGTCTACCACGCTGGCCAAGTGCGGATTGGCAGACTATTCGGAAATTCTGTTAGAATAGAAAAAAAATTACAAACAGAAAATAAAACAATAAAAATAAAAGCAGAAAACTAAGAGCACCTGCGCCTGTACCGACACTATGTTACCGAACGGACTATAATATAATTATGTAAAACCAAACTGCGTTAAAGAAACTCAATGTGCGAAACGTATGCTAAATAGCATACCTACTTAATTTCGCACTAGTTAACTTTAGTGACCAAGTTTTTAACCCCCGACGCAAAAACGAGTGTGTTATAATTTTAATGTGTTTGTGTGTGTATGTGTTTGTGTGTGTGTGTCTGTCTGTTCCCTCGTAGCGCTCAAACGGGTGATCGACTTGAACGCGGTTTTTTTGTTTGAAAGGTGAATTAGTCGAGAGTGTTCTTAGCTATGTTGAATGAACGGTCCAAGATGGCCGCCGCGACAAAATGGCGGATTACATAATATTTTTTCACAACTCCCTCAATATGGGTATCAAATGAAAGGGCTTGACTAGTACAATAGCACTATGCAAATGCAAGATGGCCGCCCCCACAGAATGGCGAATGTCGGGGTTTTTAAAATTTTTAAATTATACTTGTATGATATATTATTTAGTCTGGAAGTACCGTAAGATTTTCTTTACATAATATGCAAGTTGTCTGGAGTCATTTCCCTAACAATCACTTCAACGGTAAATCTAGTTGAGCAGACGCCCGCTTTGAGTTTAAAACACATCTATAACATAGAATTGTCTAGAATATACAATACAGCGTAGGCAAGATATGACTGTTATAAATTGATTCCGACATAGTTTTCACGATACTTTCTTCGATCGCATTTTCAAAGTTGTTGAAAGGTTCGGTCCCAAAACTCATAGAGATAATAATAATAAGTAGAGTAGGCATACCTACCTTAAAAACGTGCCAAAAATACACTCACACACGCACAATCCTACAACTAAAATGGCGCGTGTTCATTGTGATGTCTCAAGTTGTGCGTGTGTGAGTGTTCATGTATACATTTTAGGGAGGCCATCTTAAGGGAAGTGCAATAAAATTTCTGCCACGATCTGTTTTATTGTTATGTTTAAAAATGTAGTGTTGTCTCTTACACACTTATGAAAATTTTGATAAGCTTAAGCTATTTTCCGATCCACTATTTTCTATAGGACATTATGCCAAGTCCACTTCTATAGGTTCATGCCAAAACTGTATTCAATGACGCTGTCAACTCACAAAGTGCAGTTAATAGGCTACAAATATTCTTTCTTTTAGCAAAAATGTGAGATGGACTGTTTTATTTACTGTATTACACCGAAAAAGATATAATCATCGATCTAAAAGATTAAGTGCCTGTATCCACGTTTAGGCTATCCAACACTTATCAGAAGGTGGTGAAACAGGCCGTAAAAAGATTAAAGATTAAAAATAAAGTATGACAATTAAAAAATTATATTTCGTGACGGTTTGAAAATTGAAATTATCTTTAGAAATACAAAAAAAAATACGGCTTACAAAAATCGCAATGAATTCTTAATTTTACCTCAATCTATCTATCTATAATAATATAAAGAAGCTTGTCCTGACTGATTTTATCAACGCACAGCCTAGACCGCAGAAGTTAGAAACTTCCACACTTCCACCCCCAAGTGAGATTTATAAGAATCCAAGCGGACGAAGTCGCTGGCATCAGCTAGTAGATATACACATACTTACATCATGATGTTATATTGTTATTCTAAAGATCAACATTACTTTTAACACAATAAATATTCTTTCAAGCGAATAGTAAGAAAACTTATACGGTAAAATTGTTCCATCGAGTTTTTGACTATTACGTACCTCGTCTTAGAAAGCTATTTTGTGTAGTTTTGTTAGAATTTCTTTTATGGAAAAAGTAAACTGAAATGTGGAGGAAGTGGGAGCTATTCTTAGACTTCTATTCAGTGCGACAACTTTATTTGTCGAACACCTTCTATGTGTAAGGGCCAAAAATCTTAAGTTATTTTTACAATGTAAAGGAATTAAAAAAAAAAAACTACTTTTATTTATTATAATACGAATATTTAGATACGTTTTATATGTTATAGTGAAAATGGCCTAAATCGCTTCGAGAAAAGGATACGAAGAAGGATAAACGATCGAGGAAAGGTGCATTTGTTTTTTTTTTTGGTTTTGCTCAACTTGACAGGAGCACTGAATTAAATTTTACTAGCGGACCCGGCAGACGTCGTCCTGCCCGCTATTAGCGCCACCTACCGGGTCCAATTTTTCTACTTATAAACCTTCCTCTTGAATCACTCTATCTATTAAGAAAATCGCATCAAAATCCGTTGCGTAGTTTTAAAGATTTAAGCATACATAGGGACATAGGGATATAGGGACAGAGAAAGCGACTTTGTTTTATACTATGTAGTGATATAGAAGTTGTTTTTAATTTACAGAACAAATCAATTAATACTTTAAAAAACTTGAGTAAGTATAACGTAACCAATATAACCTCACTTCATGTTGTTTGTCACAATCTCATATCAATCTCACGTCAAAATAAATTTTGCCAAACAAAAAACTGACCACGGTTACAAAGACAAAAAAAACTTTCATCACGTTGTAATAAGGGCTTAATTGCATAAAGTTATCTCGTTTTAACAGTATAAATACAAATAGCAACATCTAGGAGTCCTCTATCTACGATGTATACAATCCACGTAAAGATCTATTTACATTTGTTTACATCATGATCAATGATCATGAATGGCTGTCCATTCCCATCAGATAAACCACAAACATGAATGCTTATGATTTGAGTTCTAAAATAAACTCATTGAAAAAAACCTACGCAGTGGTGAGCCCTGTGGTCTTATAAGTGGGAGGTCCTGGGTTCAATTCCCGGCAGGGGCAATTTGAGATTTTACAATTTCTAAATTGTCTCTGGTCTGGTCTGGTGGGAGGCTTAAGCCGTGGCTGGATACCACCCGTAACCAAGCAAAGCTGTACCGCCAAGCAATTTAGCGTTCCGGTACGATGCCGTGTAGAAACCGACCAGGGGTATGCATACCTCTTCCAAGTTAGCCCGCTTCCATCTTAGACTGCATCATCACTTACCATCAGGTGAGATTGCAGTCAAGGGCTAACTTGTAGTTGAATAAAAAAAAAGATTTATCTTATATCTTGATTCCGAATATATCAGCACAAGTATAAATCTATACTTCTATACTAATAAATAAAATTGAAGTGTCTGTCTGTAATATCGAAATAACTACCTCATATTAAGCTCATATGGTTATTTGAACGTTACCATAACCGAATCACACGTTTTTAAAATTTTTGTCTGTCTGTCTGTCTGTCTGTCTGTCTATCTGTCTGTCTGTCTGTCTGTTTGAACGGGCTAATCTTCGGAACGGCTGAACCGATTTTGACGGGACCTTCACATATAAGTAGAGAATTAACCAGGGAGTAACATAGGCTACTTTTTTAACCGACTTTCAAAAAAGGAGGAGTTGTGTTTTTCTACCTATGTACACCGATATCTCCGAGATTTCTGAACCGATTTGCGTAATTTTTTTTTTAATCGATAGAGAAACATTGCGACCCTGTTCTATAAAAAATTTGGATTCCAACTTCTCAACCCTGATGCTGTAGGGGACCTGATCCCCAAAACTAATGGGTTTTAGAAAGTTTCGGTTATTTAAATTGATATTGGGGGTACCAATTAAAGACTTTATCGTTGAATGAACTCGAGTAGGTACATATCCAACTCCTCAACCCTGATGCTGTAAGGAATTGTTTTCCAAAATCGTGGGGATCCCACGGGATTTTTCCGTTTTGGGCACGGGTTTCTACAGATAAGCTACTTTTTGTTCTGGAAAATCAAAAGTTCCCACGGGATTTTGAAAACCTAAATCCACACGGGCGAAGCCGTGGGCATCATCTAGTAGAATAATAAAGTGATTTATCTTATATCTTGATTCCGAATATATCAGCAAAATGGACACCAAAGATCACGTCACATATAGACGCGAAGCACGTTCCGAACGTGAATAGACCCAGCGTCTTATCGCTGTCATAACATAACATCGTAGGAATTATCATAGTCTGCAATACTTTTAAACGATTTCAAAGAAAGTAGTAGTATTTTTATTCGACGTGTGTATGTGTATGTATGTATGATTGCAATTTTCTTGCTTCTGTCTTGACCGATTTTAATGCTAATAATTAATTAATAGTCAATTTTATTTTTCTTCACTTTAATAACATAATTTATATTCGTTGCAAATATTGTGACGGATGGATTTTACTTTAACCGATTTTAATGAAACTGTTCACCTGAATTTCGTTTCCGTAAGAATATTAATACAACATTCTATGATCTCCGCCTTTCAAGTCTTGGTTTCTTCAGATATTATCATACTATGTGCAGTATCTAGATAGTAAAAAGAAAAAGATATAATAAAAAATATAATACTAGAGGGAAAATACAAACAGCACAAAAGAATAATGTGAGCCTGCGTAAAAAATTTGGCAACTCACGCAAGACCATTTATAATAATTGTACGCGATTCGACCTCGTAAAATAAATAAAATTGAAGTAAATTGTGACAAAGTATACAATTTACTTACATTATAGGTAATTCATGAGATTAAACTTGAGAGTTGAAATAGTATCTCGTACCTACTATATTGGTATATGCTGGTCCAAGACCAGTTTTATGTGTTAAGATCTGAAAGCCCACCGCATAATTACTATCGAGAAAACCCATACAGTTAAGTGATTAATAAAATTAAAGAAGTCTCTACACTCAGCAATATAATAATAAACAGAAAAGGAGTGACAAATTCTTTACCAGTGGGTAAAGAATGCACTGAAATATTTTTAAAAGTTTCTGTTGCAATTTGTCAACAAATATAGATAAATTAAAAGCAAGTATCGTAGCCGGATTTAAAGAGAGCATCCAAGATATAACACGTACAACCCTTTAAATTTAATTAAATTAAATTTTTTGGCTCTGTAGCTTTGACTCTTAGGCAAGTCGGCCAAGTGTCTTTCCCTTTTATTTCTTAACTCCGTCTGAAATGTTCCCAATTTTGTGTGCTATTTTTAAAAGTTGATTAAATAAATGGGGTTTTTTTAATTCAAGTACCTACTCTAGTGTTACTAGTTAAGTCAAAAAGTTAAGCACCTGAGTCACGTTAATGTATGGAGTTTTATTATTAGATTTTTGTGCTGATAATAAGCGGGACCAAAGCCTTTACGTGCTATCCGAGGCACGGAGTTAAGGTAAAGGCCTTTGTATCGCCCAGTTACCCTCCGATTTGGGTTAACATTGTTCAGCCGTTATCGACTGACATGCATTGTCACATCTATTCTACCACAGTTGTGTGCAGCACAAAGTAAATTTTATGTATAACTAGCGGACCCGGCAGACGTCGTCCTGCCCGCTATTAGCGCCACCTACCGGGTCCAATTTTTCTACTTATCTACCTTACCTTACCTTCCTCTTGAATCACTCTATCTATTTAAAAAAACCACATCAAAATCCGTTGCGTAGTTTTAAAGATTTAAGCATACATAGGGACATAGGGATATAGGGACAGAGAAAGCGACTTTGTTTTTAACCCCCGACGCAAAAACGACGGGGTGTTATAAGTTTGACGTGTCTGTGTGTGTGTGTGTGTGTGTGTGTGTGTGTGTCTGTCTGTTCCCCTGTGGCGCTCAAACGGGTGGACCGATTTGAATGCAGTTTTTTTTTTGTTTGAAAGGTGAATTAGTCGAGAGTGTTGTTAGCTATGTTTCATGAAAATCGGTCCAAGATAGCCGCCGCTACAAAATGGTGGATTACATATTTTTTCACAACTCACTTAATATGGGTATCAAATGAAAGGACTTGACTAATAGAATAGCATTATGTAAATTCAAGATGGCCGCCACCACAAAATGGCGAATTTCGGGGGTTTTTTAAATTTTTAATTTACACTTGTATACTATGTAGTGATATAGAGCTGCATACACCTAAAACTTAACCTTCAAGTATCTAGGTAGGTATATCATTGTCCGTTGGACTTAGGACTATTAATTTGAGACATGGAAACGTACTTAATTGGGTTGTAGATAGCGTACTATGGACAATAACGGCGGCAAAAGGGCCAATCAATGGATATTATTGGATCCCCAATTTGGTCATGTTAATGCTGATATTAATCGTTAATATTTGGCAGCATGTTCTATTGTACTTCGATAAAGGTTGGCATTCAGCCATATTGATAAGTCGGTGACTGATGGGCTGTTTTAACTGTTTTTAGGTTAACCCCTGAGGCCTTGTTCAATGGTGTTTAGTTTGTCTATACCTAACGTTAGTTAAGAGATAAATATAAAAATAAATAAAATCGTTAAGAATTCAAATACGAGAAGATACTTAAGTAAAATTGAAGACTATGTAATTTCGAAATCAAATGCCTTTTATAGTGGGGATAAAGCAGGATTTTAGTCACACTTAATGTTTGATGAAAAAACAGATAAGAGAAACCACATTCTTTTTTTACTTTCTACATGTTATTCAGAAATCTCTATCCAATGGAGAGAGAGTTCTCGCATACGGATAGTCTTAGTAGGTACTAAAATATGAACAACTAAAATATATGTTTAAAATATCGATTTAAGATTTATGAAATGTTTTGTCGTCATCGTTGTGCACTGCATATAAGTCACAAGTGCAAGGATCGCCCATAAAACAATCTTATGCCGCTTGTTAACAACGGCTGCCAGCGAGATTCACTTATTTAGATGTTTATTTATATTTAAAGCAGCAGATCAGGTACCAAAATATACCAACAATTTACAAGACTGAAGTCAGTAAATGGCTTCACAGCACTAACTACATTTCGCAATGGCATTCCCGCTGAGCCGTAAATTCTAAATACATGTACCGTGAAGCCATAGTTAAAGGTTTTCAGGGCAAGTTTTATTACAACGAGATGTATCTCGTTCGCTGTGAAACCGCTATCTGATGTCCAATACTACTTAAAGTTGAAATAAACTTGGGTTATTGCGACGTGTAGGACTTGTATCTGGTGCACTTTTCTTAAAACCAATACTATTCATTTACGAGTATGACTGTGTAGTGTATACCTACTGATGGTCTAATGCGCAAATGCCGATTTTCATTGATATTACTTTAAAAACGACGGACTTTCATACAAACTTTCGTCCCCCATTAAACCCACTTGGGGGTAGTTTTTGCGAAATTCCTTAAACACGTAACTCTTTATTTTTAACCAAAAACTAAATACCAATTTTCATGGATATGATTTGAAAAATGACAGACGTTCAAACAAATTCTCATCCCCTATTTAACCCCCTTAGGGGTGAAATTCGCAATAATCCTTTCTTAGTGTGCGCCTACGTCATAAAAGGAAGCTACTGTGAAAATTTCAAGTTCAACACTAGCTTCAGAGGTTTAGGCTATGCGATGATGATCAGTCAGTCAATTAGTCAGGACAAGCTTCTTTATATTATTATAGATAGATTCTTCCGTACATGTGTTTGTCACCTAACTCCTCCTAAACGGCTGGACCGATTTGTCTGAAATTTTGTGTGTATATTTCAATGGGTTCCTAGATGGTTTGAAAACACAATTACCGGGTAGGTACAGGTAACCTACCGGATCTCAGTAGGTGGCGCCGATGTCCGTATGTCACCGGTCAGGACGAAGTCTGCCGGGTCTACTAGTATTTTATATTTAAACAAAGTAATGTTATTAGTTACTCGTGCATGTTGAGTTACCGTATAAATAGAATATGCAAACAATATATCTGAAAATAAGTACCCAATCCATTGCGTACACGATGGCTTCCTATTAAATTAAATAAAGTGTGCATTGAACCGAAAGGGACGAGGCGCACTAATTCCGAGCCAAGGCTCTGAGTTTGATTTTGTATAAAATATATGTCCGAGCCTGCATTGCTCAGTGTGACATTTGTCATCACACTAATATTATAAGGGTGAAAGTTTGTGTGTGTGTATGTGTGTGTGTATATGTGTGTGTGTTTGTTACTCTTTAACGCCACAATTACTTAACCGATTTGGCTGAAATTTTGAATGGAGATAGATTATGCCCTGACTTAACACATAGGCTATTTTATCCCGGAAAAATCCACAGTTCCCACGGGATTTTGAAAATACTGAAATCTATAGCTAAAGCTATAGGTAGATTACTATAGCAAATTTCCTTGAAAGCAGGTATAAAGGTTGGAAAAGGGAGCCGGAACGGGAACCGGAAATCCACGTTTCCCTCGGGATTTGTGAAAAACCGAAATTCACGCGGGTGAAGCCGCGGGCAGAAGCTTGTACAAAACATAGGCACGTTCCTGGTACGGAGCTTCTATGTGACTAATGTTTAAGGATTATATTATGGCATAAAGACCCCGGGGCACGTCCCAGACATCCACTGTCTGAGCGCCTCGTATTATAGCCCATACCATAATAATATATCTAGGAAAAGATCCAGCCTTTAGAATTAGCACAACCATAACAGTTACTCATGTCAGTAAATTAAAATAAAATACTATGAGGCACTGCAAGAATTTACTCAGTGAAATTATTCATTAAACTATAGACTTAGAATTCTAAGCCTATGCATTAAATAGTTATGTTTTGTGTTTAAGAATTATAATAATGTCCTCCTGACCGAATTTCGGCCACGGCGGCCAATCTCAACCGAGGCAGAGACTAGCCATCTGCGCAGGAGATATTATAGTGCACAAGTGTGTGCGCATACACAGGTGCACTCTCTATTCCCTCACTCTCATAGTCCGATGGGACGCCAATGCGACACGACCGGAGAGAGATTAGGCGCAGGACCGACGGCTTTACGTGCTCTCTGAGGCACGGGGGTGCATCTAACACCGCCAACTTCCAACTCCGGGCTGGCACTGAGAATTTCTTAACAGAAAAACCCAATACCTCATTTTTTTTGGCCCGACCCGGGAATCGAACCCAGGACCTCGTGATCCACAGTCGAACGTGCTAACCGCTAGACCAACGAGGCTGGCATTTTAAGAACTATAATAACTAGCTGAATCATAGAACACAACTTGCATAATATTAATTTATTTTCGAATTTTTTATTGCTGTATAAACTACAAAGAATTTATGAAGTAGGTACCATGGCGACTTTAATTAAAAAAGATTATGTCCAAAATATGTATAGGTATCTAACAGGGGAGAAAACACGTTTTTTCTTTGCACCCACTGAATTTGTAACAAAACTTTTTAGATACTTTTCACAGAAGTATGATGAGATTACGGCGGCGCAGCACATTATCACGTCCCCTCGACAACCCCGGCTGAATCTAAACTGTTCATAACCATCGGCTCCACTCTACCGAAACGGCCGCTTTTCTGACCCAATTTTATCGATATTCTCAGTTCTTCAGTTTATATTTTTGTCACAGAGGTCGCACATTTTGCCTAGATAGATAGATTTATCTTTTTTAAGGCTCCGTACCCAAAGGGTAAAACGGGACCCTATTACTAAGCCTCCGCTGTCCGTCTATGTTTGTCTGTCTGTCTGTTCGTCTGTCACCAGGCTGTATCTATCTCATGAATCGTGATAGCTAGACAGTTGAAATTTTCACAGGTGTAGTATTTCTGTTACCGTTTAGTATTTGTAACAACAAATACTAAAAAATAGAATAAAATAAATATTTAAGGGGACTCCCATACAACAAACGTGATTTTTTTTTGCTCGTTTTTGCTCGATATTGATAACGGCAACAGGTAGACGCTTGAAATATTCACAGAGTATTTAGTTATATATTCACTTTAAAAATAAATAATTAAATTAAAATAAAACAAATATTTAAGAGGGGCTCCCATACAACAGGCATTATTTTTTGCCGTTTTTATAGATAATGGTACGGAACACTTCGTGCGCGAGGCCGACTCGCATTTGGCTGGTTTTATTTAGTTATGTAAAGTACTTACCTACCGCCAGTTGCTTTGAATTTATATATTATGTAACTTATAAAAGTGGTAGTACGTACTCTATTTTTATAATAAAATCCATTTAGTATATAAAATTTTAGATAGAGCTATTAGACCCTATGGACTATATAATTGTGTGGACCGTTGAGGCATGGTTGAGGTGAGGTGGTGGCGTGGGCAAAATTATCAAAACATCGAGGCGATGGCGACCATGTACCTATCGTTTCCCTCATACAATATGTATGAAACAAAATGGAAGTAGAGACACGGGAAATGCGAGCTCTCGACGCCAGCATGACGCCGGCTCATCACCGCCTCAACACAGCCTCGACGCCGCCTCGACGCAACCTCGACGTCGCCTCGATGCTGCCTCGCCTGAGTTATTCTTGGAAGTAGGTAAGAGCAGAAAGATTTTTGAGAATAACAAGAGGAGCACTCGTCTCGACTCGCTAACAATGTGGATTACAAATAACATATTGAGAAGTAAATCAAAATATCGACAAAACGGAATATAAAAAGAAATATTTCAATCAACTTACGAATGAATATATAAAAATATTATAAGTGTTGTGCTTCCAAAATCTCATAACTTGCGAAAGCATGAGAAAATTGTGTCCTCTACGAAAATCTATCTTTTTCACCACGCTATTTTATTATTTGATTTTCCGTAAGTGTATATTGTGAGTAGTGAAATCGGCTTCGCTATCCATTGTGTCCGTTCCAAAGCCGTCTTCCCTTCAGCTAACATCCGTTAAGGGAAGCTTACAATATTTTCTACCATAAAAGATATTTAAATAACAGTGATTTATTTTCATGTAACTATACGTTCATGATTGCCCTTTTCAGCAAAAGTCTAATAAAATTTGTCTATGATCTTTTTTTAAACTGATGGGTTATTCTGTAACTTAGTTACCAACTGAAAATAGTTGCCAACGAATTAGTTCGATATACATTGCTGTTTTAATGTGTGAAATGAAATCACTGTTTATATTTCACACAGTAAAGCAGCAATGTATATCGAACTAATTCGTTGGCACCAGCTCTGGTGGGAGGCTTCAGCCGGGGCTAGTTACCCTGCCGGCAAAGCCGTGCCGCCAAGCGATTTTACGTTTCTGTACGATGTCACGTAGAAACCGATCAGAGGTAGATCCGGTTTAATAAAAACTGCCATACCTCTTCCAAGTTAGCCCGCTTCCACCTTACACTGCATCGTCACTTACCATCAGATGAGATTGAAGTCAAGGGCTACTTGTTTTAAAAAAAGGTTTTCCCTGAAAATTTTTCGAACGTAATATTTTTCAGCAAAAACAAAAAAAGACATAAGAAGACTTACATTTTAATATGTAGAGCGTTTTATTATACTACTAGCGGTCCGCCCCGGCTTCGCCCGTGGTACATAATATATATCCTATAGCACTCAAGGATCACGTACATATCCAACGGCGAAAGAATTTTTGAAATCGGTCCAGTAGTTCCTGAGATTAGCGCGTTCAAACAAACAAACTCTTCTGCTTTATTATATTGGTATAGAGGTATAGATAAGTAAGTATTTCAAAAAATTGGCTTATGTCATAGGTATGTATTTTAATCATCACCACCCTATAGTCTTTTAACGTCCCGGCACTGCTATACCTCGATTGGGCTCTTTACTTAAAGTAGATACAGTTTCAGAACTTCCTTACTTGCTTCACCATGCTGCTTCAATGTGGGTTGGCGGGGTTTAACGTATTTTCATATGATAGTGGTATACCGAGAAGCGGACTAACGGCTTAAAGTACTCTCCGATGGGCAATACATTGCCAACTACCAACTCCGGTCTGGCACTGAGAATTCCTTGGCAGAAGAACACATTACCTACCTAATATTTTTTTGGCTTGGGAATCTAACCTAGGACCTCGTCAACCGCAGTCGAACGTGCTAACTGCTAGACCACGAGGCAGTTTCAATTCAATAAAAAAGGTTTTAATAATATGGAAAGAAGTAATAAGGATATAACGGCGTAGTATTTCAGGCATTAATGTCCCTTTGGAGAGCAAAATGTCTCCACCAAACACTAAACATGATTTATTGCTCATAAAATTTCCAAAATTACGAATAAATTTGCATAATAATTGTATAAAAGTTATTAAAATACCTTGATTCATTTGACACTTGTATTAATTGTGAGCCATATTTACGAGATCAATTATTATAGGAGGTGGTTATATTCTTCACTATTAGTTTACATTACCAAATGTAAGCTAACAGTGAAGAAAAAAAACAGTGAAGAAAGTGCCATAAAATTGTTAGTATAAAACCTTCCTGAAATTATTTGAAGTCGGTGAGTAAAAAAAATATGTCACAAATCCGAGTGAATAGTGAAACACAAATGAAACGATACTTACGAAAATTCAATTAAAAATTATGCATTCTAAATCTAAACACAAGTGTGTCTTAACTTGTGTTGTGTTACTTGCGCTATATCTACTTGTGTTTATATCTTACTTGTGTTCCATGGCTTGCATTTAACTTTAAAAGCGAAGAAGAGAGAAATTATTTGAATAGATCAGCTATACGTTAGCATATTGAGCCTACATCTCTATATTAAATCCTACTCTAAAGATAAAACTTGTTTATACATTTCACTGTAAGTTGATACAGACAAAAATGAAACTAGAACCCTAGTAATACTCGTACTTATTTTCACAAGTTGCCACGTTTTTGCGCAAATAATTTTATTCATAAAATTTTTTAAATGTATAGACTAGTGAACCTGGCAGACGTCGTCCTGCCTGGTGAAAAACCGACATCAGCACCACCTACCGAGACCCAATAGGTTACTTGTACCTTACCGGTAATTGTATTTTCAAACCATCCAGGAACCTGTTGAAATATACACACAAAATTTCATCCAAATCGGTCCAGCCGTTTAGGTGGAGTTAGGTGACAAACACACGTACAGAAGAATTATAATATACATACATAGCTACGGGTGAGGGAGTTTACCGTATCGACGAGATGAACATTATAATAATAACGTTTGACAGTTACAAAACCCATGAACATTTTGTATGGGAAAATGCTTTTTCTTTAAAGTTTCCAATGTTTTAATAGTTATTCTACTATTCCAGAAGAAGACAAATACAACTAATCAAGAACCATGAAAATCAGTCCAGCTGTTCTCGAGTTATAAGTGTTCGAACAAATCCGACTTTGTTTTAAACATATTATAAAGAAGATGAATGTAGCATTTATGAAGAGCTCCGCTTGTAGTGAATGAGAGTGTAACTTGTCACTATGCTGCAATGCGGAAAAAACTGAATAGCTGATATGAAAAACTGTATAAGCTAAGCTACTACTAGATATATTTTGTTCAGTAAACAAGCTTTTTTCCGCGACTTCATTCTCGTTCGGACTAAGATTTTTTAAAATCTCGAAATAGAAAAAGTATCCTAGATCACTCCTTGCATAGTACTCGACCTGCCTGCTAAAGTCCTATCCAAATCAATTCAGCCGTCTCAACAGACAAATGAAATAATTTCCAAATCACAGACAGACACTTCAATTTTATAGTAGGTTCGGCTCGGGTTTCCCTCTAATCTCTGTTTAATTACACCTATAATTTTATACTGAAAGCCTGTCAGACACAATATTTCTATGTAGGAATTTAGAAAGTTAGCAAGATATTTACTTTCAATAAAGCCTCCCGCTCATAGGTGTGTCCTTGCGTCCTACGTCCTGCGGTACTGCGATATGTGTTTTTAGTACATTTTGTATTATATGACGTTACGTTATCTTACAAGTCACGGCAAATAAGTCGAGCGGTGACCTTCAATGCGTAGAAGTCGAAAATGAGATATCTCGGGGTGTGAGGGGGTCGCGGGGAGGGCGAGGGGATCGTTCGTAAGCACTGATTAGCTCTCGCAGATCGTAAGCGCTGATTGGCTCTCCAATTGTATTGTGTCCCGCTCACTCGTACGACACTGCGCGCACTTGAAGGTCACCGCTCGACTTACGTGCCGGGGGTTATACACACAGTTGCGATAATAACGACTCCATAAATAATGTTCAGGTATCGCAATAACGCATTGCGATTCTATCGGTCGACAAAAAGTATTTGGGATTGTAATAAAACTGCTAATATTATAAATTAATTTATTCCTTTTTTCTTGTAAAATTATTATTATTAACATCCATTATTGCATAAATTATATAGTAGCACAGTAAAATTGTGCGAATTTAATATTATTGACTATTCGTAGGTATTCAGATAGTCTTTTTTAATAAAATACATAGGTGTCTATAGATATTTAAATGAAATAAAATAGAAGTAAAGTTAACTATCACAATATTTCTGGACTAATTTTATTTTATTTAGTATTTCAAACAATTCAATTTAAATAATAATCCATCCCCTCAATTATATTGTGTACTGTGAGACAGTAAAATAAATTATTAATATTTATTTTTATAACATTTAAGGTAAGTACATAGTTTTAATAAACATCATTAACACAATTCGTTTCACAAAATTATGATATTTAATTAAGTAAAATACTTATTTCATAGGAACACTTTTACAATGAAAATAAGAAAACATTATTAATTGATATTTCACTAATATTTTCTATCTATTTGTCTATTACAAAAAATACAAAATCACCTACAAATGTATAATATACATATTAAGTACAATAATTATTTGTTTCCTACATTTTGTTGGAATCACGGTATTGTTTTATTATTAACACAAAATATTATTTATATTATATTTTATATTAAATTCTTATATTTATTGAATAGGTACAATATTTACATAAAAGACACATTCTGAACAAAGTTTATCATATCAGCGTTTCTTTAATAATAATTATTATTATTATTGAAAATAATATTTAAGGTTTGTTAGAGAATCATTTACAAAAAATAGAGACCTCGTTCTACTGTGGTCCTCATATTATTTAAGAAAATTTGTAAATCTACTTATCAAACAATTTTGTGTTCCACTTACAAAATACACTTCCCTAATACCTATAATGAAGTCTTTTCTCCGGGGAGTTCTCTAAATGTACAATATTCACCGCCCTATGGAAAGTTACCTTCGGAAGTCATCGCGTCAATGTCACTTCTGTATCACTTGAGCTTCTCGAGCTCTCCTTTATAACGTCTAGTTCTCTATTTGAAACTGAAGAATTTCGAGAAAATTTGTGTGTAATTCCATATTCACCTTTTTCATCGAAACCATCACGAGCATTTATATCATAATCTTTAGCATCGTCTGAGTCATCTTCATCTACGTCATTTACTTCCACTTCTAACAAATTGTCATTCTCCTTCAAACCGTAACCACTGAAACTTTTTTCCTGGCTCAAACTGCGAATCCGGTCGAGATTTTGTTCCAAATTTGATATATTATCGTCGTCATCAATGCAAGGTGAGTCGTCAAATTTCCATTTGATATTTGAATTAAAATGTTCTACCCCGGGATACATACCTACGCTATTACTTCTATGCCCGAAAACCGGACAGTTCCTTAATTCTCACAATTCCGGATGCCTGCCATTACACATTTTGTTGAAGTTTCCTTCGTCTAAACTAAGGTTAGAACGAGATCGACCACATTCAAAACTCGAACCTTGTCTAAACAAACAGAGATCTGAAGTCTTCATCCTGCATTGTCTTGAGCATGGCTCTATCTGGAATGCGGACCTGTCTAACTGTCTGTAATCAGATAGTCCGTATCCATCGTAGAATCTTGAATTATGTTTGCAACTACCACTATGATAGCCCTTAAATGATCCTGTACATCGCATTGGATCTCTGTGACATTTTTGAATCGCATGAAGTGAATTTGAAGAGACTGTTCGTTCTAAGATTTCTCCCCAGTATTTTTCACCGAGCCCTTCGAATTCACCCTTGGAATGCAAACCTTCTGACGTAATTGAAGATCCACAACAACCAGCAGACTTTTCGTAGCTTTGAAATGATTTTGTCCTCCGACAGCATATCTGTGAAATAAAACTTGGTAAGTATGCACAATGCACATAATATTATAGAAGTATCATGTAATCATAAAAGTAATTAAGTTTCACTATCGCATGTAATAGAAGATTATTTTTAAATTTATATCTATCAGAATATATCAGGTTAAAAGTTTAAGTTAAGGATAAAAGATTAGTAAGGGCCAGTTGCCCATCAGACGGATCAAGCAATGATACATTTAAAGTGAAACTTGCTGGGGTTGCAAAAGGGTTGTTTAACTACCAAAAAAGTAACCTTTAACCTTGTCCTTGGTACCTCCAAGGACAAGGTTAAAGGTTAACAAATACTAACATTAACTTTAACGGTAACTTTGTTTTAACTGCCTAACGAATATTGAAACGATGATAGATAGATGATATAAAATTTATAACGTACATAATACTGAAGCATCTCGTGGCTGATCCTTCTGAAGTGACTATTTAATAGCCAATACAGGAAGGGATTCCAAAAACTATTACTTAGAGCTAACCATGTGACAAGGAAATCTAAGGTTGGTGGTACCTGGTGAAAAAAAAAGATAAATATATAAATCTATTCAATATAGCAGACAATCATAATTTTGTGTTGGTATTAAGATAATTCAGTGTAGATAGATGTGATAAGTTATTATACATTTTTGAAAATTCAACTGTTTTACCTGACTACGGCAAATCCAAAAGGAAGGGTTATCATTTTAACAGTCTATATATTGTTTATATACGAAAAAAATCAAGAAATGATCTTCGAGCGGCTAAACTAGTATATTAAGTTAGTTTCAGATAGATATAACAGATGGCGCCACTAGCTGCTTGCAACGCGCTTTCTTCCGTTTGAATTCTCATTAGTACGCAGTGGAATATACGTTTTTCTGCACACTAAATTAGTAGTCGGCTTTTAGTTTGCGAACTTTATCTCTTGTTCTTAATAAAGATTAATATAAACACAACTAAGTAGTTCTTGTTGTTTAGTATAAGAAGCTACCTTACATCCCGTGCACGCTGCAACTATTTCTTGAATAGTGGCTGGAGTTACCATAACAATAAATCCCAGAGACATTGCAGCCATTGTGCTCGAAGTGCTTACACTGTGCGGTCTCAGTGGGGTCTGAATTTGCTGGAAATAATTTAACCATCATGTCAACCATATTGTTTGTTAGCGTATTTTTTATAATCACAATAAAATAATGATAAATCTCAGTATAACTACATATGACAACGACTGGACCAACGTGATGTATGCCCTTTTTTTTGACGTGGTGGAAAAGCTTTATAGCTACCCCCGTTCTTTGGGCAGAACAGGGGTTATGTGGAACTCCCCCCGAGTGGGGGTATATCGCACTAAAAACCACAACGGCTGTTCCCTATTGCTGACTGCGCTGGACGCCTGGGGAACCCGTTGTATACGTCCCAGGCGTCTGTCAGCCGCCCCAGCCACCTGGCGGGGCTTCCGCGCTAAAGAGGAGGGGATCGGGAACGTGATGTATGCCTGAGTACGCCAGAGTATGAAGAAGACCAGCATGAAGCATCGGGTGGTGAGGCAGATCCACGACCCAACCGTCGCTGCCATTAGCGTCCTGCGTTTCGTGAACATCATTAATCAGCTCATGATGAAGAGCTCCAGATGGATTCGAAACTGGTCGGGCATACCATGGTCTAGTACTGGTCGGGCAATGTGTGTGAATAACGAAAGTCCGTCTGTTGTCTTATGCAGTTCTAATGGATATCACTGACTATAGTTGAAACGCTAAAATAATTCACATTTCAACAAAAAGTCAATTTACCAAACCTATCATCATAATGCGGACTGATATCTGAGTTGAGTACTGTCGTATGTTCGAACTTCAGAACTGCTGCCTTGAGGCTAACAGTAAATCTGTCTTTCCATCATAGATGAGCTACGTTGCTAAACTATGGATGTGTGTCAAACCTTGTGTGGATCGCTTGATTTTTATAACATAGCTTAGTTTGTCTTGGCTCACATTGTGTATATTTCTGACACAAACACTAATTCACCAATTAGGTTTGGTGAAAATAGGCACACAGTTGTAAATTAGCTTTAACCTCGCTCACCATTCGGCTACTACGCACATCTGGTGGAAAAGAAGCCTCACTTTATAAAGCTCAAACTATACGAAAGAAAAGAGAATAACTTTATTTCACCATAAATATTATTTTTAAAAAATGTTTATATTAGAACTATCTTACTATAGTTCCATGTTCACTGCGATTATTCTTTGCGCAGGATATAGGGATTCCATTGGGCCTTGTGTCAGTGGTACATTTACTTCTGGTCTTGCTGACGTGATATCCTGATCCATAGCAATACATCAACGCCATTGTTGTTGGGAAGTAGTAAGCACAGCAAGCCAGAATTCTGAAATGTGAACTATTTTATAATCTTCTTCTATCTTCTTCTTCTTCTTCTATAAATATATAAAAGGAAAACGTGACTGACTGACTGACTGACTGATCTATCAGCGCACAGCTCAAACAACTGGATGGATCGGGCTGAAATTTGGCATGCAGATAGCTATTATAGCGTAGACTTCTGCTAAGAAAGGATTTTTGAAAATTCAACACCTAAAGGGGTTAAACAGGGGTTGAAAATTTGTATGAGTTTTATATGAATCCACGAGGATGAAGTTGCGGGCATCATTTCAAATTATAAATGATGACAAGCCTTTGATTATATATTGATATTCTGGGTAAAAAAGAGTATTGAACTTGAAATAATATATTACATCATACCTGAAAGCAATTCTACTATGAAAAACATCGCACGCCATCAAACCCGTTGTGTTAAAATAGTAACCAGACCGTGGCAAAACCATAGTAGCAAATAGAGATACCGATATTATCCAAGTAGTGCTTATTACTAACACGCAGCCCTGAAACATACCAAAATAAAATGCTCGGAAATTATCAAGATATTTGACACCCGAGAATTCTAATTTCATGTAATTATGTAAATGTAAAATTTTGGAAAATTGAAAGCAGGAAAGGAAAAATAAAACATGCAAATTCGTTAAACTAGTCTGAGAGACGGATGCTTAATCTCTAATAGATAGAAAAAAGAATACGATTTTGTCCATAACGTATTCAAAACCCCAATTTTACTTTTGAAATTGGAACCATCTGATAAACGGTTCATACTCGTAATCTCATGTAACGAGAACTTTCATTTGAAACTAAACTAGATATTTTTTTCTAACATGTCCATTATTTTGGATTTGTAACTACATCATACATAATACGCGAAGCCTGTCAAACAAAACTCATTTATCAAAATCTTGCGAGTTGTTTCGCAAGTATTAATGATGGGATCAATGAACAGTCAACCATCCTGTTGTTGGATAAAAATAGCGGACACATTTGCAACAATAGCGCAATAGATAAATTTACAAAATATATACTCTGATTTTATTTTCCGTGAAATTTTGACGTTTCTTAATGTTACCAGAGATAAAACAGTTCCACAAAAAGACAATAAATTCAAAACTTTCAATTGTCTCATGTAGACATGACAAATACCTGACAGATACTTCAGGTACTTTAATTTGGGGTAAAATAGAACTTCAGGTGGTAGCCTTGTTTTTCATACAAATAACTCATTCTATTTTTAAATGACAACTGTCAGAATTTCACCGAATTAAAAATCAGATCAGATAGTAAGATTAAAGATTTATGTCTATTTTGATTAATTTGGTTTTAAATTAAATTAATTAAGGTATTCATCAATGTTACGGAACCATTGAGGAAATCACATAATCGAATTTCATCGAATCCCGTGTTCCGGCATAGTATGAATAATAATGACGTCTTGTTCATCCCGGACAGTGGTAATAGTGCGGTGATAAATATTTTTAACCCCCGACGCAAAAACGACGAGGTGTTATAAGTTTGACGTGTCTGTGTGTGTGTGTGTATATGTTTTTTTTTGTTTGAAAGATAAATTAATCAAGAGTGTTGTTAGCTATGTTTGATGAAAATCGATTGAAGATGGCCGCCGCTACAAAATGGCGGATTACATATTTTTTCACAAGTCCCTTAATATGGGTATCAAATGAAAGGGCTTGACTAGTACAATAGCACTATGCAAATCCAAGATGGCTGCCGCCATAAAATGGCGAATGTTGGAGGTTTTTTAATTTTTAATTTTTATGTATGCGTATAAGAAATCTCATATAAGAAATGATCCACCGTCTCTCTGCACGAATTCTATTTTAAATATATTCCAACTTCATCTGGGACTTTTTATGTCAGTCAGTCGAAATGGCCGCCGGGACAAAGCTCTCGCTTAATCTAAAAGATCAAAGCTGTCCTTTGTATATTTGAATCGCATTTAAATTCTAGCGCCCAGAACTTCTGAGATTTGTTCGCGGAAAGGTGTTATTAGGCAAATCCGCTACTGAACACAAGCTCGGATCTCTTGAAATTCAATTGTGAAAATAAAATATTTTAACGTTTAGAATAAATATCCTTTGAATATTAATAAATAGTATTTATTTTCAAATTGCGTCAAAATTGAAACGTGAAAATAATATTTCTAAGATAGCCTTAAGAAATAAGCGATCTAGAAAAAAACATAAAAGCAAGCGTTACTATTAGCGAAATGAGGAACAACAATTTTAGTTTGCAATTTATCCGCCAAACCAGACAATTTTATATGGTACAACGTACAGCATGAGATGCTCAATATGCAGGAACAGCATATTGTCTTAAGCACCACCTATCGTATCTTTTCTAAATTGTCTCTGGTCTGGTCTGGTAGCTTCAGCAGCTGGTTACCACTCCTACCGGCAAAGCCGTGCTGCCAAGCGATTTAGCGTTCCGGTACGACAGCATGTAGATACCTCTTCCAAGATAGCTTCCATCTTAGACTGCATCGTCACTTACCATCGGGTGACATTACAATCAAGGGCTAACTGTAGTTGAATAAAAAAAACGTTATAGGTAATATACAATGGCAAAATTTTGCAATTATGGCAAAATATGTACGTTAGTTTTCCTTATTGTAAGAAAATTGTTCAAAATAAAAAAATCCTACCAAACCTACGAGTATCAATCAGAATTATACGAACATTTCTATTATTATCTTACCTTTTTACTGGAATGTTTATGATAAGTATTTGGGTGTAGTAAATACAAATATCTGTCTATCGCCATACACACTAAAATAACAGCGCTCTGTTGACTGACTGCTCCCCTCAGAAGTGCCTGTAACACAAAATTATTTTAACAACATTGAAGGTCCATCGCCTGACTCGTTGTTCTAGTGGTTAGATATTCGACTGCATATCACGAGGTCCCAGGTTCGATTCACGGGTCGGGCAAATTATTGTTAGGTAGGTATTGGGTTTTTCTATCAAGAAATTCTATGCCAGCCCGTAGTTGGTAGTTGGCGGTGTTTCACTCCCGTGCCTCGGAGAGCACGTTAAGCGGTCGGTCCCGGTTATTATCATTATCATGTGACAATAGTTTTTAAAAGCCTGCCAACCCGCATTGGAGCAGCGTGGTGGGTCTAAGCTCTAAATCCTCATCCTCTAAGCGCTCAGCAGTGGGACGTAAAAAGGCTGTAGTGGTGATGGTGGTGGAAGGCCCATCGCCGACGACCGACAAATTCAGTCAGTCCTACAAATATCGGTAACAAAAAGAACACGATCCTTAACTGTCTCCGAAACGATAATAATAATATTATTTTCATCTCACTGGCTCGGAAAGGTAAGGTAAGGTAAGTTTCTAAGATTGAACCACTCGCGTTAGAATCCTTCGCTTGCTCGGTATTCAATACTAGCACTCGTGTCAAACAACAACTTTGCAACCTTGCATAACAAATAACTATTTCCGATTTTTCATATTTGAATTGTTCGTGAATGACAATAAAATTGGTGTCAACTTTGATCGTTTGCTTTGGCAATTGGAGCGATTGGCAATATTAATACGACATCACCAAAGTGATAAATTTTTTGATTGATGCAATTGGAGTCTTTTCAGCTAACAAATTGAACCTTCAATCGCTCGTCATTTGAAACCTCCAATCACATATTTAACATTGACAATTGCAAATACGTAACAGTTTCAGGAAGTTTTAGGGCGTATGTGCACTTATTCGTTTTCGATTCGTTTTCGTGTTTCGTGAAAACACGATTCGACATAGCCTTCCTTATAACTGTATGGGCGTTTGTGCACTTACTCGTTTTCGATTCGTTTTCGTGTTTATATATTCGTGAATTCTTCACATCGAATCGTTTTAAAATAAGGACGCGAGTGGAATGGTGTGTGGAAAGAGGGCAGAGATGAGTCCTGATGTTGTGAGGTATTTGGAAAACATAGGTATTTGCATTTCTTGAATTCCAACAAAACATGATTCAAAGCAGTTGATTATTATTAAAAGTTAATACCTACTTAGTTTGGCATTAAAATAAATCGTTTGTTTCATTCAAATTAGTTTTACTTCGAGTAAAATACCTAAATATTGTAGTATAATCAAAATTTCCATACCTGTGGTTGGTAGTCAAAAACTATCAGCAAAATATGAACATTTCATAAAAAATATCATTTCTGATACTTAGTTGTTACTGTTTTCTTACAAGACCGTAATGTCCACTTGGGATGTTCACAAAATATATGACGTATGCTTAGATAATTTTGATACTAACCGTACCGTGTGAAATATTCATAATCACTTACCTTAGTGTTACTGCCAGCATTTTTTCTGGAGTTATGCATTCTCTAAAACGTGTGTCTTGCCGAGGAATCTTTTTTTTATATGACACAATATGAAATCGAAAGTAGCAACATTCTTTCGATAGTAATTAAAAAAAGTTTTTTCATGATGTCATGTCATGTCATTAAGTGATGATCGCCTACGAATGTATAAGAGAAGTGCGAAAAGCTGACGACGATTAAATGCAGCACACATTATGAACACGGTTTTATCTACGAAATGCTTAAAACGTATAGTGAAATCACGATTAAGTGCACAAATGTCATTCGTGAATTTCGTATACGTTTTTATGATGTTCATTAAAAAAACGAACACGAATCGAAAACGAATCGAAAACGAGTAAGTGCACAAACGCCCTTACGGCTTCTTTCCACAAAAAAAAAGATTCCTATTTCTATCACAAAGAAAAACAGAACACTCAAGTCGAATATAAAGTGGGCTATTGTTGGTTAAAAATCGGTTTCAGATAAAATGCGATCATCTACGTTAGCAGCATCGAAGGGATCGAATATAGTGAAATGCGAAAAGAAAAGAATAATATTCGAGTTTAGGTAAACGAAGTTAACAAAATATTATATTTAACGAGGTATCTGCGTAAAGTCTCAAACTTTGTCGAGCTGGTATTTTGCTTGGTCATTAAGTAATCCATTAGCTACTTATTATTTATTAGTAGTCATTAGCGGCACCTATATAAGCGGCAGCGGCAGCATTATTATAAGCAGCAAAGTTTCGTTAATTTTATTGTGTGGCGTCGACTTTTTGACTTTTGCTCGCGAAACATCTAATATGCTCGCAAGTCATTTATTTTTTTCTCGAGTATGCTTATACTAACGAAGTTTAGTTCTTTATTTAAATATTAACCAGTGTAACGTATAAACGAGTTGTAGACATTTTTATGTTTTGTCCAATTTATTAAAAAGTGACATGACAAAGATAACAATTAGGTAGTTTGTCTGTTAGTAGGATTAATGTAGAAAGTAATTAGTAATAACCGAGCTCTCCAATTTCGCTTTTCATGCAAATTTTAATACTTTGAAAATTAACGAAAACAATCCTAAAGAAAGGTTTTTTTTAATTGAGTAATTAAAATGAGGTAAGTACAAAAAATAGCGGCTTTACCCGAAAGTATACTGTTTCATGCTTAGTATCCGATTACCTTTTAACCTCGCTTCCTCAATTGCGAACTTTTTCCGAGAGCTAACTTTATTCATTTTCTCTTCGTCTCTCGTTTAAATAAAGTTCCATAAAGCTTCGCATAGCTCTAACTGGATTAAATAACGTTCGTAAAATTTGATGAGTTTGTTTTGGAGTATTTATCTTGCGAGTGTTTTTGTTTCGCTTTAGCGGTTACTAAGGAAAACAGCGTTCTAATAAAAATATGGTTAACTTAATATCGATCAAAATTTCAGACGAAACTTAGGCCCTTCATACATAAGGCAACGCAAATCTTCGATACGCGATGATTTTAGTCTTTAGTGACCACCGCAATACAAATTCATAGAGGTTCGTACACAGGCACGCGTCGCCGACATTTTGTTCATTCGTCGCCGACACCAGTAGCTCGCTACCTACTCGACGTGATCGTCGATACAAATGTTGCTGCGATTTCCAAAATGGCGGAGCAATTATTTATTAAACATAGCCGTGTAGCCGCTACGCCTATATATGGCCGAATAGACAACTCGCGTCTTGCGATTCAATGCCGTATGTACGTACCGTGCGCTGCAAGATATTCGGGACGTAAGTATCCAACATTAGTATTGAAGATTTGAGTAGCCTTGTGTACGAAGGGCCTTACTCTTGAACTCATTATCACCATTCCACGGGCAGGAGAGCGACGGGAGCAAACAGAATTTCGAAAAACTTACCTGAATCTGACAAAATATCTCCCCGTAGGGCCAACACTTGTAAAGCGCAGGCAGCAGGGCCACTGGGGCAATCAGTATCCCCGAAAACAGGTCGTTAAGCGCCAACGAGGTCAGAAGATATCTTGGCTGAAAGTAACGGTATAGCCTTAGTAGTTAAATAAAGGTGGCAGCAATTGCTTTATATTAAAATCAATTCTACAAAATCAGTATCCTTCTGTATGCAGTGCTTGTGTTAAAATCGGTTAAGAAGTTAAAGATATAAACTAAAAAAACTATATACTAACTAAAAAGAATATTTATATTAGCGGTATAATATGTTAGCGGATTTTTGCTTTATCTCAGGTTCAACACAGGCTTAGTGCAATGCATTGGTATGAATGTATTCCATTGTTATATGAAAGTATTGTTTCAATGAGTTTAATTTTTTATATTATACCCATAAAAGACCCAGGTTTTTTTTTTCAGATAACTCTGTAGACACAAAACACTGAAGTCTTGTGAAACTTGTTGCGACAGTCGTGTTCCGACAGCGGGGCAGAGCGGTTGTGCAGTACGATTGTACGTATGTCGCGGTGCTGGTGAGACGTAAAATACTCCAATAAACAGGACAATACATGTTTTTTTGCCATACATTCTTTCAAACTTTTCACAATCTTGTCTCTACAAAGTTAATTAATGATAAACGTAAATTTGTCTTCTTAAACATTCCAATACAATTTGACGTTAAAACCAATTTTACTTAAATCTTTGTTATTAAGCTTGAAAGTTCATTAAAATTTTTCTTGAAATCGGTAGATAGGTACCTACTCAAATTCGGATTATTTTCTTCCAAGTCTTTTAAGCTTACCTGATTATCGATGTACTTGATGTACCTCCGATTGTTCAACACACAAATAAGCACAAGATTACCGAAAACAATCGCCATAGACAAGGCGAATATGAAAAACGCTTTTAATATGTCTTCAGTTGCCGGAAAAGTCGTAGGCCAGCCCTTTTCATTGGGCCAACAGGAGCTGTTAGAGAGAGAGGGCGCTACCAGCAATACCCCTTTAGTCGAGTCGAACATAGTCGCCGCCTGCGACTAGCAGCGCTTTTTTTTGTTGAATAAATCATTTAGATCATATGAAGTTCTTCAGTTCTTCAACTTATATTAATCTAGTGTTATGTAATCTAGTGTTATACGTATTTTGTAATCTAGTTTTATACATTTGGTCTGTTTCACGCTTGCTATTTGGATTCATTCTTGATGTCTTTGGTAGACTTTGATGCAGAGCGGATGTAATCTGAAACTAAATATTAAATATTAGTGCTTAGTGTAGGAATGAGGAAATATTAATATGCTTTAACAAAATCAATGACCCTTAGAAGAATTTCCTGACGAATATATTATTATAGTAACAAGCGGACACCCGCGACTTCGTTCGCGTGGATATTGGTTTTTAAAACTCCCGTGAGATTCATTTTGTTTGTTCTAAGCTCCTTTGAGCTCATACCTTGCTAAAAACTGTTAAAAGTTCACTGGCGGATGTTTAGATAGGTCAAAATGTAAACATCCGCCAGTAAAAGTCCCACCAAAATCGGTCCAGCCTTGCAGAGATAAGCCAGTAATCTTTAAAGTATTTACTTTCTAACAAAAACAGAATGAATGAAATCGGACCACCCGTTAACGAATTACAGCTAAGTACACATTTTGACTTTCATCCCCTCTCCCAAGGGAACCGTGCTGAATTTCGAGATAAAAAGTATCCTAAATGTTACTCCATAGTATGAACTTAAATCGTGCCGAGTTTCATTTCAATCCATTTAGTAGTTTTTACGTGATGCGCGCACAAACATACAGACAAACATATAAACAAACAAACAAACAGACAAAAATTTCAAAAATAGCTTTTTTACGTTTTATTACTTATTCCTAACATCTCCCAGTTATTATTTTACAAATATATTCAATGTACAGATACGGCAATTCTACGATTTTATTATATTACTAGACTAGATGATGCCCACGGCTTCGCCCGTGTGGATTTAGGTTTTTAAGAATCCCGTGGGAACTTTTGATTTTCCAGAACAAAAAGTAGCTTATCTGTAGAAACCCGTCCCCAAAATGGAAAAATCCCGTGGGATCCCCACGATTTGGGAATACAATTCCTTACAGCATCAGGGTTGAGGAGTTGGATATGTACCTACTCGAGTTCATTCAACAATAAAGTCTTTAATTGGTACCCCCAATATCAATTTATATAACCGAAAGTTTCTAAAACCCATTAGTTTTGGGAATCAGGTCCCCTACAGCATCAGGATTGAGGAGTTGGAATCCAAATTTTTTATAGAACAGGGTCGCAATGTTTCTCTATCGATTAAAAAAAAATTACGCAAATCGGTTCAGAAATCTCGGAGATATCGGTCTACATAGGTAGAAAAACACAACTCCTCCTTTTTTTAAAGTCGGTTAAAAAAGTAGCCTATGTTACTCCCTGGTTAATTCTCTACTTGTATGTGAAAGTCTCGTCAAAATCGGTTCAGCCGTTCCGAAGATTAGCCCGTTCAAACAGAATGACAGACAGACAGACAGACAGACAGACAGACAAAAATTTTAAAAACGTATGATTCGGTTATGGTAGTGTTCAAATAACCATATGAGCTTAATATGAGGTAGTTATTTCGATATTACAGACAGACACTTCAATTTTATTTATTAGTATAGATATGTATAGAAGATGAATCGGACACCAAATTCAGTACTATCATGTAGCTTGATTAAAAAAGAAAAGTAGAAGTTGCAAATGATTTACAAGTTTGCACTATAGGTACAGGTCACAAAATCGATGAGGCACGTTATCTTTCATTTTCATTATTTCACTCTTGTGAAAATTTGTCTTATTTGCTTAAAATCCCTTTAAAAACGTTATCGAACACTTAGCGATAAAAGCTCCGGACAAATGAAATAACTCCACCATTGATAGCTTTTCCTTTGGGAAATTCCAAAATGATACACATTATACACAGTGGAATGGTTTTAAATAAATATGCCTCAAGACACATTGTGTGGAAGCAAAGTACCATATCTTTTCTTAAATAATATAAAATGAAATTTTCTTCATTAATGAAGAAAGGGGCGGTTTGATTTTTGTTTGCTGTAATTATTCATTACTTAATGACTTATGGGCAACATCCTATGAAGATACTCGTACAGTTTTAAAAACATTTCAAAAAGACGCCTCGCAACGCTTCGACTTATCCATAATATATCTTGAGCCTAATTTGTAAGAAATTGAGACTTATAATTTTTAATAGCTCTTTCTCATCACTAAAGTTTTCCCAAAGAAAGTCCCATCAAAATCGGTTCAGCATTTTGGAGACAGACAAACACAAATTTTAATGTACCCCAGATGATAATCCAGACATTCAAAGGTGCCTGTAGAGTCTGGGTTCCAAGTTATATGGAATACCTTAAAACAACATTACAGAAAATACAACTTGCAATATTCCGGAAAAAACGATTTGTTCGAAATGATTCCATGTCGCGCAAATTGTAAGGCCCCAAATACACTAAGTGACTTTACAATGCCCACGATTCTTGAATTTTATGTAACCGTGTCAGTAAGTACTACACTTTTTTATGAGATATTCTTTAAACGTGTATCGTCTTTGGATGCAAATTACTTCATGTTACACACTGGGTAAGTATATTACAAACTGGGTAACGCCACTCTCGGGAATACAGATGTATGTTCTTGCGGAGTTTCATAAATTGTGAAACTTCATAAAAATGTACATTTAAACAGTCTAAGTTTTTGTTATAAATCATAACTCGAACTTAGGCTGTTCATATATAAATTATTACAAGTTGAGATAACATAGGTAATTTATTTGTTTAAATATTGTTTTTAAAGTAGTACGTTCAATGCGCTATGCTTATAATAGGCTGCCTGCCTATCATAAGTAGTTGAACTAATAAGCCCATAGTATTAGGAGATATATATATATATATATTGTACAGTAAATCTGAAGAAGAATTCCATAGAAATAATCGAACGTGACTTACACTATTATACACATACAAAACTTGAAATTAACTAACATAATTATTATAACAAATCTTTTATGTAAAGATAAATTTTATGTAAAGATAAACAAATATAGGCATTAATAACAAATAATAATAAGCGAACCGGTGGTAGAGTATTGGCTTATCGTAAGATTCAGAAGCTGGAAGTAAATAATTTTAATTTCATCTTATGAAAATGCACCAAAGAAAATAACCATAATATATGAGTTAAGATAAGCAATCGGGCCTACTTTACATTTACAATAGACTGAGCGCTCTTTGTCCCTAAATAGCTTACACGTCAACTTAATATCTCGGAAACGTATGCGAGACATTGCCAATTTTCTACAGGAAATGGGTTTATTTGAAGGAAATATTATTATAGTAAAGGTCCCTTCGTTGAAAAAGGTTTCGGAATTGAACTCCAAAGACAAAGCCTCCAAGTTCCTCTATCAAAAGAACATTATGTCAGAGTCAGCTTAAAAATAGCTCACAAATATTATAGATAAGGTCAGTTCAATACTTCTTTACAATACACACACATACGCGTGCGATGACGATGTCAGCCAAATGCCGGCTGAACTGAATAAGCTGAGCTAGAAGAAGAGATATACTTAATATTAGGCTGAGCTAGCCATCGCACGCGTTTATGTGTGAATAACCGACATAGCTCAATAGGTTGTGAAACTGAAGTGGCAATAGGCTTGGCACATAGTTTGAACAACCGATAGACGTTGAGTTCCCAACGTGCCATAGTGGCGACCTCGCACCGGAAAGCGCAATGTTGACAGATCCCTCACTAGGTAGACCCACGACATCGAGTCGCCGGGAGCTTATGCCGCGTGTGCAAATAGTCTACCATACACAGAAGGCTTTAAATCGTGTTTAGAAATATATCTTCATAAGTAGCAATTACATTTCTTCAGTTGAGACTGTTACATTCCATAACATCAGATTAAAGTAATTTAGGTTACGATTTGGCTGGCATGTCCATGTTGGATAAAAGCCCCAAAAAAAATAAGATAATAAAAAAAACTTATGCCACTTGTACCGCTTGTGTCTTGTGTCGCGGCACAAGTCCGCGTCCTGTGGACGTCCCTACAAGAGACCTATGTCCAGCAGTGGACTTTAATCGGTTGATGAGGACTACGTTATCGCACGTAGTATTGAGTGAACATTCCATTTAAGGGACATTCTATTATCTCTCAAATTTTGTGGTAATTGTCTCAATTTGCAAATGAAGTGAACAGTGAACCCAGTAAAATACACAGATGTAATGTGATTCGCTGGCCAAACATTTCCCTGGTGTAATATATTCAGGACCAGAACAAACTCCCGGCGTCATTTGTAACTAAATATTAAACAAAACATTACTGTGGTACGCGGACAACTAAAATATGTACCAATTCAGAATACTGATGTCAGTACTTGTGAAGATTTATTTGAGAGACTAGATGATGCCCACGGCTTCGCTCGTGTGGATTTAGGTTTTTAAAAATCCCGTGGGAACTTTTGATTTTCCAGAACAAAAAGTAGCCTATCTGTAGTAACCCGTCCCCAAAACGGAAAAATCCCGCGGGATCCCTACGATTTCGGAATGCAATTTCTTACAGCATCAGGGTTGAGGAGTTGGATATGTACCTACATATCCAACTCCTCAACCCTCGAGTTCATTCAACGAAGTCTTGGTATCCCCAATATCAATTTAAATAACCGAAAGTGTCTAAATCCCATTAGTATTGGGGATCAGGTCCCCTACAGCATCAGGATTGAGGAGTTGGAATCCAGATTTTTTATGGAACAGGGTCACAATGTTTCTCTATCGATTAAAGAAAAAATTACGCAAATCGGTTCAGAAATCTCGGAGATATCGGTGTACATAGGTAGAAAAACACAACTCCTTTTTTGAAAGTCGGTTAACAAAGTAGCCTATGTTACTCCCTGGTTAATTCTCTAATTGTATGTGAAAGTCCCATCAAAATCGGTTCAGCCGCTCCGAAGATTAGCCCGTTCAAACAGACAGACAGACAGACAGACAGACAGACAGACAGACAGACAAAAATTTTAAAAACGTGTGATTCGGTTATGGTACCGTTCAAATAACCATATGAGCTTAATATGAGGTAGTTATTTCGATATTACAGACAGACACTTCAATTTTATTTATTACTAGCTGACCCCCGCGACTTCGTCCGCATGGATATACGTTTTTATATAGGATCGGATTGGATCCCTTAAAAATCCCTTTTTTGTACCAAAACTAAATGTAGCCTAAGTTACTCCATATAACATCACTTATCTGCCATTGAAAGTTCCGTCAAAATCGATCCAGCCGTTTCGGAAATTAGCTGGAACAAATAGACAGATCGACAAACATAAATTTAATCGCACGCCAGTTTAAAATAAACAGTACGTTCAAAGATCCGGGTCCCAAGTTATTTGAACCCAATAAATGTCTGTCATTTCTGAACTAAAAAAACCTATGACCTTGAAATATTTACGGGACAATACTTAAAGTACTACCTTTCTAACAAAAAAAGAATCAGTTAAATCGAACTACGCGTTAATGAATTACAGCTAAATACACGTTTTAACTTTCTTCCCCTCTCCCAAGGGAACCGTGCTGAATTTCGGGATAAAAAGTATCCTATGTCCTACCTCGGAGTATAAACTCATATCGTACCAAGTTTCATTCGGATCCATTTAGTAGTTTCGGCGTGATGCGCGGCCAAGATACAGACAGACAGACAGACAGACAGACAGACAGACAGACAGACAAAAATGAAAAAAATTACAGTTTTGGCTTCAGTATCGATTATAGAGTGCCCTCCAAAAGAAATTTTCAAAATATCTTCAATGTACAGAATTGGATCTGTTACAGTTTTATTATATTATAGATTAGTATAGATTTACACGAACAAATTGAAGAAATACCATCAAAATTTGATTTGGGATTCGCGTAGGTATTTCTTCTTTCTTTGATTTCTGTTTATACAGACGGCAGATTTAAACTGATCAATTTAACCAATCAAGCTTCAGGAGATCAAAATATAATAAAAAACCGTTCTTAATGGTGCTGCCACACCGCAGTTAACAAATTGTATAAAATGTTAAATTCAAATTCAAAATCGTTTATTTCACGTAGGCCAACGTGTGGCTCTTATGACATGTCAAGAATCTACCACCGGTTCGGAATGCTGGTTCTGCTGAAAAGAGCCGGCAAGAAACTCAGCAGTTGCTCTTTTCAAAACAAAATGTTACAAGAAGTAGTTTAACTATCTTGTGGACAGCTGAAGCAAAGCCGAATAGAATAGACATATTTTTTTATTCAGATAAACTTTAACAAGTGCTTTCGAATCGACAAATGTATCTACCACTGATTCGGAATGGTGCTTGGTTAGTAAATATTTTTGTTAGTTAACATTTTTTAACCCCCGACGCAAAAACGACGGGGTGTTATAAGTTTGACGTGTCTGTGTGTGTGTGTGTGTGTGTGTGTGTGTGTCTGTCTGTTCCCCTGTGGCGCTCAAACGCGTGGACCGATTTGAATGCGGTTTTTTTTTGTTTGAAAGGTGAATTAGTCGAGAGTGTTGTTAGCTATGTTTGATGAAAATCAGTCCAAGATGGCCGCCGCTACAAAATGGCGGATTACATATTTTATCACAACGCCCTCAATATGGGTATCAAATGAAAGGGCTTGACTAGTAGAATAGCACTATGCAAATCCAAGATGGCCGCCACCACAAAATGGCGAATGTCGGGGGTTTTTTAAATTTTCAATTTATACTTGTTCACAATTATGTTAGCAAAAGTTTTCAAATGTTTTCATGTCTATGCAACATTATTTAAGAAATGTTTATTAAACATTTTGCAACAAGTAACAAATTATAGCATTTGTTAAACAACATTAACCTGGGCAACGCTTTTAGTGCTTGACGTATCCGATGAATGCGCTTTTTCTTTATTTTTTTAAACAAAAAATGAACAAATCTTTTTCCATTGCGACTAGTCTCCTCGGAAAGATGGTTCAAACTGATGTTATAAAATAGGTATTATGCAACAATGTTACAACATATTTTACCAGTGTGTGAGCATTGAAAACATCTAAGACATGATCACAAAATATCACAAATGGTAGTTTTAAATGTTATCAATGTTAATTAATGTTATACAACATTTCTTAATACCAGTGTAGCAGCACCATATCTTACAGATTTCGGCTGAGATCTAGAGCGTATACTCAGACACAATTCAAGACTTGAGACAATGTTAAGACGGGACATAAATAATCTCCCTGACATAATCTGTCTCGTTGTAACTTTGTCTCAAGTCTGAGTACAGTCAGAGTTACGCTCTATAGATCTCTGCCTAACAGACTCATTTTTATTGGTCAATACACATGTTACTGGAACTCCCCGTAGGCGGGATAACTAGTGAATTAGTCGAAACCCCTCTCGATACGCAGCATGCGGGAATACCCCGTAGGGTTGCGTAGCATCTAATAATAAATAAATAAATAAATAAGCTTTATTTCATTTTTACATAATATTTTCCACTTACATGCAAAATTATTATTAACTTAAACTTAATTAATCCGATCCTAATCCTATTTTTAAATCTAAAAGTACTAAAATCGTATTCTTATTTAGTAATTACATATATTTTTTATTTTTATTTAGCTGATTCTATTAATGTGTAAGGACCGCCTGTAGCGGTGAAAGCCTCCTCCAATGATCTCCAATGGCACCTGTCTCTTGCTAGAGTGCGCCATGTTTTACCTGCAACTTTAGCGATATCATCGTTCCACCGTTTTAATGGACGGCCAGGTCTTCGCTTCCAATTTAAAGGATACCATGAGGATACCAATTCGTGACTCTTTCTGCCCACCTTCCATCACGGCACCTTTGGATGTGACCCGCTCATTTCCATATTTGTTTTACGGCGTCCCTTGCTTTAGTCTCTCGCCTTATGTCAGAGCACTTTACACGGTCCCTAAGTTTTATTCCTACCATGCTTCTGCATCTAATAATCATCATCATCATCATCATGATCAACCCATTACCGACTCACTACAGAGCACGGGTCTCCTCTCAGAGTGAGAAGGGTTTTGGCCATAGTCTACCACGCTGGCCAAGCGGATTGGCAGACTTCACACACCTTTGAGAACGTTATGGAGAACTCTCAGGCATGCAGGTTTCCTCACGATGTTTTCCTTCACCGTTAAAGCAAGTGATATTTAAATACTTAAATCTAATAATACCAGTAGTAAATTGTAACGAGAGTTTGAGAAATCTCCCGCAGTTCGAATTTCGAATGCCTTATCTATCTATCAATGGAAATGAGGCACTCGCAATAGAGACCGCCCGCTGTGTGATTTGCGACGGAGGGGCTATGATTCATTAAGGCAGTGAAAACATTTTCGAGTTTCGACTTTTCCTCATAATTAGAGTAATGCGGAATCGAACTAGGTCGAGAGATGTGTTTTCTAACATGTAAGCTTAAAATCAATACCTACCTACTAAATTATTAAATTTTGGTAGAATTTTAATACGGCTCCGACAAGCAGTTATTTTAAGGTTGAATAAACCATATTTACTTATACCTACATAAGTACTGATTTCTTGTGTCCACGATAGACAATTTTCCAGACAATTAAGAACACTAATAATATTATGTACCTACTTAATTTTGAAAAATGTTTGAAATCAGTATGTTTGCATTATTTTATCAAATTAGTGCATTCTTGGCATCAATCTGTTCATCCTTAGATCTAATAGATTTGCTTAGCTGGCATATTAGTTGATTCCATGAACTATGCTTAGCTAAGTCATCTGAGCCTGACATTCGGAAACCGGCCAATCTCAACGGAGACTAACTTATACACAGGAGATATGATGGGATAATAAAGACTCCAGCCGTTATTGCGTCACACAGATGTGTGACGCAATAACGGCTGGAGTCTTTATTCCCTTAGTCCGATACTAATCCGACACAACCGGTGAGGTATCAGGCGCAGGACCGATGGCTTTACGTGAATGAATAAATGAATGAATGAATGAATTAATTAATTAATGAATTAATTTATTAATTAATTAATCAATTAATTAATTAATGCATGATACTTTAATTGTACACCACAACACAGAAAACATTAAAGTAATAAGGGGAAGGTAAAATTTAACGGCTCTCTGATGCACTGAGAATTTCTTGATTAAATATTGAGATTGGAAGCCGGGCGTTCATTATTTGGTTTTAAACTAAGCAGAGCCTGATAAAAACGCTTTTTTTTATTCAAGTACAAGTTAGTCCTTGACTGCAATATCACCTGATGGTAAGTGATGATGCAGTCTAAGATGAAAGCGGGCTAATTTGAAAGATACATATATGCATACCCCTGATCGGTTCTACACGGCATCGTACCGGAACGCTAAATCGCTTGGCGGCACGGCTTTGCCAGTAGGGTGGTAACCAGCCACGGCTGAAGCCTCCCACCAGACCAGACCAGAGACTATTTAGAAATTATAAAATTCCAAATTGCCCACAACGTGATCCACAGTCGAACATGCTGACCGCTAGGCCAACGAGGCAGTTAAAAAAAATGAGCACGTATTACAAAAGGTTAAACGGTTTCCACGTGAAGTAGGTACTAGGTACGTTATGAGAGCTTCAACAGAACTGAGTTCTTGACCCTCCAGAGCAATGAACGGACATGGACATTGAACACATAAATCGTCCATTCACCGACAAACACACTCGTGTTATTGTCAATACACTTAGCTTTAAAATCAATACTCACAAATCCATATAGTAGGTAGCAACTTAACAATGGGTGTTTATACCTACTCCTGATAGTCTGTTTGCGATAGTATACATTAGCAATCCATATTCCATTATTCCTGACTAGAGAATGCCCGCGGCTTCGCCCGCGTGAATTTCGCTTTTAAACAAATCCCGAAGGAATCGTGGATTTCCGGTTCCCGTTCCCTCTCCCTTTTCCAACCTTTATACCTACTATCAAGGAAGTTCGCTATACTAATCTACCTATAGCTGTAGCTATAGATTTCGAATTTTTCGAAATCCCGTGGGAACTGTTCATTTTTCCAGGATAAAAAGTATGTTTTAAGTCAGGGCATAATCTATCTCTATTCAAAATTTCAGCCAAATCGGTTCAGCAGTTGCGGCGTGATTGAGTAACAAACATCCAAACATCCACACTTTCACATTTATAATATTAGTAGGATTTCCATATTTTTTTAAGTGAATCTTCTTTAGGATCATTGTGCATTTGAAAATTCGGTGAAACGAAAAAGCGATACCATTTTAGCCTGCAAAGTCAAAGCCGAAGTTAACGTTAAAGGTTAGGGTTAAAGTTAAGGCTACTTTTCTGAAGTTTCACTCCTGCCGTGTGTGAGTTGCACACACATACTTTTTTTAAGTATATTGCATGACTGCGACGATCTCTGAACTCAAACATGCTAACCGCTAACGAGGCATCTGATGCTTAAGAGGAAACGCGGATGCTCTTTTCTCCATACAAATGCTCTCGCGTGTTTTCTCCCTGGTTTATGATCCTAAAGCAATGATTTTTTAAAATAAAATAAATATCAACCTCATCTATGTCCCTATGTTTTCCTTTTTGAAAATACATTATTTTTATAAGCACTAGAACCGTTACAAAATGCTCAAAATTGCCTATTTTAGATCGCTTTCAACAGAGGCCTAATGTACCAATTTGACAATTAATAATGGAAAAAGCAAAACATCGGGACACAGTATATATCCTTTATATTCAGTTTACGAATTATCTTTTAAATTGGTCCAATATTGGAGGAGGAAACGATAGTTTTTTCAAATACCTAATTTTCAAAAGTCTCTTCGACCACATTTTCTCTTAACATAAATAAGAATACCAATTCAATTTATCTATACTCTAGAAAATATTGGTAGCTGGAACTTCTAAATAAATATGTTGAAATACTTTATCTCTTTTGTATATAAGTTCATTAAGAGCTCAAAGAGTTATCAAAAGCACAGAATACTATTAATCTATACTAATAAATAAAATTGAAGTGTCTGTCTGTAATATCGAAATAACTACCTCATATTAAGCTCATATGGTTATTTGAACGATACTATAACCGAATCACACGTTTTTAAAATTTTTGTCTGTCTGTCTGTCTGTCTGTCTGTCTGTTTGAACGGGCTAATCTTTGGAACGGCTGAACCGATTTTGACGGGACTTTCACATACAAGTAGAGAATCAACCAGGGAGTAACATAGGCTACTTTTTTAACCGACTTTCAAAAAAGGAGGAGTTGTGTTTTTCTACCTATGTACACCGATATCTCCGAGATTTCTGAACCGATTTGCATAATTTTTTTTTTAATCGCTAGAGAAACATTGCGACACTGTCCTACAAAAAATTTGGATTCCAACTCCTCAATCCTGATGCTGTAGGGGATCTGATCCCCAAAACTAATGGGATTTAGGCACTGTCGGTTATTTAAATTGATATTGGGGATACCAATTAAATACTTTATTGTTGAATGACCTCGAGTAGGTACATGTCCAACTCCTCAACCCTGATGCTGTAAGGAATTGCATTCCGAAATCGTAAGGATCCCACGGAATTTTTCCGTTTTGTGGACGGGTTACTACTTACTACAGATAGGCTACTTTTTGTTCTGGAAAATCAAAGTTCCCACGAGATTTTTACAAACCTAAATACACACGGGCGAAGCCGTGGGCATCATCTAGTTAAAGTATAATTTTCTATTGTACTATTATAATAATAAGATTGGCAAATTCAAACCTGTTATTCGAACTAATTTTAGTTCTAAAATTTTAATTCCGTTGTGTCTGTTTGTACTGCTTCATTGGCCTAGTTGTTAGTATGTTTGACTGCGGATCACGATGTCCCGCGTTCGATTCCCGGGTCGGGCCAATATTATTAATATATATATAGCTGCTCGTGCTGATTGGGTGACTCACTCACTCATTGATCACCTCTCCTGAACAATTTTGTATGAAATTTTTTTTTTTCAATAATGGTGTCGTATAGAGGACAAAAATTCATTAAGAGGAAAAATATGGAGAGAGCTGATGATTGAGGATTTCAGAGACGAGCGACGGGCACGCTTAGGGTATTGAAGATAGGTGGAGGGTGCTCGAGCAAATGTCACTCGAAACATCATCCAATTGGCAGTCAGCTGAAAAAAAATTCAAAATGGCGAAAAAAAGATGGCCGCCATACAAATTTCGTCGATCTCCATCTCGGAGGGTATAAAAGATGGAAGAGTGGTTTCTTCGCAAAAGATGATGAGGATCCGAAGGTCTACTTGATGAATAGAAAAAAAAATTCAAAATGGCGGAATTTATTTTTCCATAGAAAATGTATGGCGAATATTGAAGAGACTACAAGTTGTGAACTATCATGCAAGGCTTTGATGCGGTTTTTTGGAGAACTGTCAAAGAAAAATATGGGAAGACATGATGATTGAGGGTTTGGAAGTTGGTTGAGGAGCCCGGGCAGGGTATTGAAGATAGGTAGGAGGTGCTCAAACAAAAATTACTCGAAACATCATCCAGTTGGCAGTGAGCTGAAAAAAAGTCCAAAATGGCGGATTTAAGATGGCGGCTATACAAATTTCGTCGGTGTCTATCTCACCAAGTATAAAAGATGGAAGAGTGGTTTCTTGGCAAAAGATGATCAAGAACTGAAGATCTACAATTTGATGAACAGAAAAAAATCAAGATGGCAAAATTTATTTTTTTCACACAAAATATATGGCGAATATTGAAGAGACTATAAGTTGGGAAACTATACAAGACTTTGATACGGTTCCTTTTCAAAATTTGTTTTTATGGCAGAACTCTCCTTCTGGCAAATGATTCGGAGAAAAAAATTTGGAGAGTGATGATGATCGAGGGTTTGGAAGATGGATGAGGAGCACGGCCAGGGTTAAAGATGCTGAAAATGATAGAAGAAGGTGGAGGCTGCTAAAACAAAAATAATACTGAAATCCCCGCGGTCCGCTTTAGCGGGCCGCGCAGCCAAGCGCCCTACTAGTTAATATATATATAGCTGCTCGTGCTGATTCACTGACTGATTGATCACCTCTCCTGAACAATTTTGTATGAAAATTTTTTTTTTCAATAATGGTGTCGTAGAGAGGACAAAAATTCATTCGGAACAAAAATATGGAGAGAGCTGATGATTGAGGATTTCAGAGACGAGCGACGGGCACGCTTAAGGTACTGAAGATAGGTGGGGGGTGCTCGAGCAAATGTCACTCGAAACGTCATCCAATTGGCAGTGAGCTGAAAAAAAATTCAAAATGGCGAAAAAAAGATGGCTGCCATACAAATTTCGTCGGTCTCCATCTCGGAGGGTATAAAAGATGGAAGAGTGGTTTCTTTGCAAAAGATGATGAGAATCCAAAGGTCTACTTGATGAATTGAAAAAAAATTCAAAATGGCGGAATTTATTTTTCCATAGAAAATGTATGGCGAATATTGAAGAGACTACAAGTTGTGAACTATGCAAGGCTTTAATGCGGTTTTTTGGAGAACTCTCAAAGAAAAATATCGGAAGACATGATGATTGAGGGTTTGGAAGTTGGTTGAGGAGCCCGGGCAGGGTATTGAAGATAGGTAGGAGGTGCTCAAACAAAAATTATTCGAAACATCATCCAATTGGCAGTGAGCTGAAAAAAAGTTCAAAATGGCGGATTCAAGATGGCGGCCATACAAACATCGGTGTCTATCTCACCAAGTATAAAAGATGGAAGAGTAGTTTTGGCCAAAAGATGATTAAGACCTTAAGTTCTACTTGATGAGCAGAATGATTCGAAGAAAAAATATGGAGAGTGATAATGATCGAGGATTAGGAATAGGGGAGAGATAAAGGATATGGAGGCTGCTCAAACCAAAATACCCGAAAGCGAAACCTCGCGGTCCGCTTGCGGGCCGCGCACCCACGCGCCCTACTAGTTAGGTATATTACTATTGGGTTTTTCTGTCAAGTAATTCTCAGTGCCAGCCTGGAGTTGGTAGTTGGCAGTGTTTTACCCCCGTGTCTCAGAGAGCACTTTAAGCCGTCGATCCTGGTTATTATCACTCAAACCTGCATTGGAGCAGTATGGTGGGTTCAAGCTCTAAATCCCTCTCTTCTATTAGAGAGGAGACCTTTGCCTACCAGTGGGACATTAAAGGGCTGTCGTGGTAGTGGTGGTCTGTTTTCTGTTTGTATGTTCGTTTTCACGCCTCAAGTATTCAATCGATTTCAACATTTAGAGATAGATATAACAGATAGGTCATATATTTATTATTCATTTAAAATAAAAGAATGCCGAAGGATTTCTAAAAACCTAAATAAACGCGGATAAAGTCACGAGTAAAAGCTAGTAAGTAAATAAATAAGCAAGAAATATAATACTCTCAGCACTAATTAAATGGATTGTGAAATGTTTCCAATATTATATTTTATAGAGAAGAAAATAACGTTGAGTGATCTCTATCGCTGACTCGTATTTTTATCTCAATTAACAAACATAAAAACTGCCTGATACAAGCAGTTGCACCCGAGTTAGTCTGCGTTAAATGTGTGTTTATATGCAAAATAAACCATCCTCGATAAAAAGTGGTTAGAACTCTTTGCCATAAAAAAAATTTGCTTTGGTGCCAATTAAAAACAAAGGTTATTTGTTTTTAATTTAAAGCAGCAGAAAGAAAGTTTTATTTTTAAAACTTTCTTTCTGCTTTACAACTAAAATCAGTTAACTGAACTGAACTTTTTCGAACGCGGCAGGGAAATTTTTAAAGATAAGACAATTTTTCGTAGAAATTCAGTTGAATTTTACTTTTGACCTTTTTAACCCCCGACGCAAAAACAACGTGGTGTTATAAGTTTGACATGTCTGTGTGTGTGTGTGTGTGTGTGTGTCTGTTCCCCTGGAGCGCCCAAACGGGTGAACTGATTTGAATGCGGTTTTTTGTTTGAAAGGTGAATTAGTCGAGAGTGTTGTTAGCTATGTTTGATGAAAATCGATCCAAGATGGCCGCCGCTACAAAATGGCGGATTACATATTTTTTCACAACTCCGTTAATATGGGTATCAAATGAAAGGGCTTGATTAGTAGAATAGCACTATGCAAATTCAAGATGGTCGCCGCCACGAAATGGCGAAAGTCGGGGGTTTTTTAAATTTTCAATTTATACTTGTTTCATTCATGAAAATCCGCAGCATAAGTTGCGTAACCAACAAACACATCCACGGCGATTTATCGCTTGCCAACCATTTGTACCACACTGTTCAACTGTCCGTTTCGTTTTCCGATGCCTCTTTCTGCGTCGTCTCTTGTGCCAACTACTTCAAGTGTGAATAACAAATGCCCGAGAACATTCATATAGAGAAGATTTTCCATTATGTATGGTGAAAAGTGACTCATTTGTCTAGTAGCTAGGTTTTTCAGCTTCGGATCACGAGGTACGAGGAATCTAGTCCCGGGTCGAGCCAAGATAAGAAAAAGATATTGGGTTTCTGTCTAGAAATACTTAGTAGTTGGCAGTGTTAGATGCGCTTCGGTGAACACGTAAGGCCGTCGGTTCTGCACCTGATTTCTCTCCGATCGTGTCACATTGGCGTCCCATCGGACTATGAGAGTGTAGGAATAGAGAGTGCGCCATGTTTGCTCATGCTCGTTTATTATAACATCTCCTGGCTAGCCTCCGTAGGGATTGACCACCGTGGCCGAATTTTAGCTGGAAGTAGTACATTATTACAATATTTTGGCACCGTAAAAAGTACTCTTATAGCTACCACTTATCTAGCTAGCCACCACTTAGCTTAGATCTTACATCGCTCTTGCCCGGATGCCCGGATACGATTTGACAAATTGTAGTAACCTATACATTACAGTAGGTATACCAATATCGGACATAATTCATGCATTTGAGACTTTAATACAATTTTGGTTAAGCTGTAATTTTTTTAAACTATATTATGGACCTAGTAGCGCCTACATTACTGGGCCGATTTCGTTGAATGAGGTTGAATGAATTGATTCATTTTTATGGTCCGGGTGACATAGGCTACATTTTATATGTGAAAAAAAAAAAACGAGAAGTGAGGTTCACGTGGCTAAACTGGAATATTAAGTTAGTTTCAGATAGACATAACAGATGGCGCCACTAGCTGCTTTCTCCGCGCTTTCTTCCATTAGTACCTACGCAGTTGAATACACGTTTGTCTGCACACTAAATTATTATTTTATACTATTATTATTATGAGTAGTTTAAACGGGTTTTAGTTTACGAACTTTATCTCTTGTTCGTTACACAAAATCTATCCTTCTCACATTTATTTATAGAAATGGAAATTCACTGTATAATTCAGTGGAGCAAGGGAATGGAGTCATGATCACCACAGTTACATTTCCTCAAGATGTAAAAAAACCTAATTTACGCATCCACCAAACATTCGTATCCTAATGAAGTTATTTGTCTCCTAATGTGTTGCTTATGTCACCATTAATCGTGAGTTCTTGTTGTCATTCCCTCAAGTCTACATTAAGACTAGCAAGCAAGAAAAAAAATTATTTCACGCGGCTCAGCTTTTAATTTTTAGCCGCGTTTCATGAAAATTACGACTTTTGGCCTGTTTCACCACTATCCGCCACTTATCAGTGTGCTAAGTCTAAATCGGAGATTTGAGTTCGCCAATACATTCAGCATTGTTCGAATGCTGAATGTATTGGCGAACTCAAACCTTAATACAAGCCATTTTAGGTCTATTTTACTCTGAAATCGATCAATAGTTTTCGAGTTCGTTTTCGAGTGCTCCGATTTAGACTAAGCACACTGATAAGTGGCGGATAGCCTAAACGTAAGTTTGTGTCACTTTCTTACTATATGTCAAGTTATTAAGACAAAAGTTTTAGATAGCTATCCTATACTTATCAGGAGGTGTTGAAACAGGCCAAGGTATAAACCTTCTTATTTACCGTGGCCAATTTCACCACACCCCACCCCAAAATCTCACCTGAACAGATTATTTTACAACACGTACAAAGTACAAACTAACAAAAAAATTTGCCTTCCATTTTAAACATTTTCTATCACCGCCAGTGTAATCATGTAGCCGGATCGCATACGGTTTTATACTAGTCCTATTTACGAGGTCTGGCTTTATAGGCGAGTTCGCGTCGCAGCCAAATAGGACAAAACGTCTTTGACCCATATTCCTTAGAGTTTCATTGTGACATTGAACATTTTTAAGGAAGTCCGTTGCAGATTCTTTGTACTTACAACACTTTAAATATTGGATTTCTGAGCTATAACTGTATTCAATAAAGTGTCTGTTGCAGATTTTTTGTACTTACAGCATTTTAAATATGTATTGGATTTCTGAGCTATAACTGTATTCAATAAAGTAGTTGGATTAAATTGTATACTGCTTTATTTCTATCATGAAAATAGTGAGTAGATTACAATTAAATTTCTTCAAGTAACACGGCTTTGGGTCAAGATTGTTTTCAGTAGATCTTCAGAATAATCTTCAGAACGGCTGAACCGATTGTGACGTAATTTTCACAGGCAGATAGAAGATAACACAGGGTGTGATCTGAGCTACTTATCTCCGATAGCCAAAGAGTTCCACGGGCTTTATTAAAATCCCATATTCACGCGGGCGAAGTGGCGGGCATCAGCTAGTAAAATGTAAAAATTAAAGTAACATGAGTAGAAGACCTTTTTTCCTTGTCAATCAAAAAAAAACCGTGCAATAAGACTCCCGAACGTAAGCGGATATTTTTTTTAATCATCTGTGGAATCTAAATAAATATAAAAGGAAAAGGTGACCGATTGACTGACTGACTGCCTGACTGCCGGACTGGATGAACGACAGCTTAAACCACTGAATCGATCGGGTTGTTTGGCATTCGATATCTATTATGACGTAGGCTAGGCACAAAAAGGTTTTTGAAAATTAAACTCCTAAATAAAATAAAGTAAAAGTAAAATAGAACTTAACGTGAGTCATCATCATCATCATCATCATGATCAACCCATTACCGGCTCACTACAGAGCACGGGTCTCCTCTCAGCGTGAGAAGGGTTTTGGCCATAGTCTACCACGCTGGCCAAGCGGATTGGCAGACTTCACACACCTTTGAGAACGTTATGGAGAACTCTCAGGCATGCAGATTTCCTCACGATGTTTTCCTTCACCGTTAAAGCAAGTGATATTTAAATACTTAAAACGCACATAACTCCGAAAAGTTAGAGATGCGTGCCCCGGGATCGAACCCACGACCTCCGATTAGAAGTCGGTCGTCCTAACCACTAGGCTATCACAGCTTTTTACGTGAGTGAAGCCACGGATTAAAGCTAGTTATTAATAACTCTCCCTGGATGCCCGCTACTTCGCTCATGTAGATTTAGCTTTTGTAAAAATCCCGTGGGAACTCTTTGATTTCCCAGGATTAGAATTGATAGTCTTTGTTCGCCTTCGGGATGTTTCTATTTTTGTGCCAAAAAAATTCGTCGAAAAAATGAAAATGCCTAGTATTAAAAAAAATCCCTAAAATAAAACTTTTTATTTTTTGTTGTGTGTTTTGTTTAAGCTTTCGTTCAAATAATAATATGATAAGCTCACATAGTTATAGCAAAATATTATACACACACAGATACACAGAGAGATAGATACTTCAATTTGATTTATTTGTATAGAAAGTCAGCCATTTAAATCACTGCCACACAAGTACATAAATTAATTAAAGAAACAAAAACCATGCTGCATCGAAGAGTATTTTTACAAGTAAAGTAATTAAACAAGAAACACGAGATCCCTACGTACACAACTTTCAGATCGTGTAATTCTTAGACGGGGCTTTGTGGCTGTAAAATAGTCTAAGAAACATCATCTTGATTTATTTATTACGAGCGGATACCCGCGACTTCGTTCGCGTGGATATTGATTTTAATAATCCCGTGGGAATCATTTTGTTTTTCCTAAGCTCCTTTGAGCTTATACTTTGCTAAAAACTGTAAAAAGTTCACTGGCGGATGTTTAGGTACATCAAAATGTAAACATCCGACAGTAAAAGTCCCATCAAAATCGGTCCAGCCTTTCAGAGATTAGCCAGTAGTCTTTAAAGTATCTACTTTCTAACAAAAAAAGAATGAATGAAATCGGACCACCCGTTAACGAATTACAGCTAAGTACGCATTTTGCCTTTCATCCCCTCTCCCAAGGGAACCGTGCTGAATTTCGGGATAAAAGGTATCCTATATGTTACTCCATAGTATGAACTTAAATCATGCCGAGTTTCATTTCAATCCATTCAGTAGTTTTTACGTGATGCGCGCACAAACATACAGACAAACAGATAAACAGACAAACAGACAAAAATTTCAAAAATAGCTTTTTTACGTTCCATTACTTATTCCATAACATCCCCCAGTTATTATTTTGCAAAAATCTTCAATGTACAGACACGGCAATTCTACGATTTTATTATATGTATAGATAGATAGAAGAAGATAGAAGAAGAAGATATAGATCAGTCAACTATGGTACGCAATTATTTTTCACCACTATCGCCATTTAGTATTTTAAGGCCGCCATTTTGTTTTAATGAACACAAAACCTAGCCTTCGCACGGTATAGACCAATCGTTAATACCTCATTGATTAAAATCCATCCAGTCGAGTTGATAATATGCTTTGAGAATATAAAACATCCCATATATACTTATACGAACTTATCCATTATCTAAATACGCGTAATAAAAATATAACCCGGTCTTTGCTGTCCCGTAGTCGGATCACTATATAGAACAAAGTCCACCGCCGCGTCTGTTTATCTGTCTGTCTGTTCGCAATAAACTCAAAACTACTGAACGGATTTTCATGCGGTTTTTACCAATAGACAGAGTAATTCATGAGAAAGGTTTAAATGCATAATTTGTTAAGGTTTTGTGCAAATTGGTTGAAACATGACGACAATTGTTAAAAATGTCGGAAAAAGTCAAGCCGCTTGGAACTTTCATCGAAAAAGCTGCCTGATCCGTTTGAGATATAACAAAAGTGTATGGTGGGATAGTAGCAGTAATTACTATCCGGGCGAAGCCGGGACGGCTCGAGTAACAAGTATAAATTAAAAATTTAAAAAACCCCCGACATTCGCCATCTTTTGGCGGCGGCCATCTTGAATTTGCAGTAGTGATATTCTACTAGTCAAGCCCTTTCATTTGATACCCATATTAAGGAGTCGGGATAAAATATGTAATCCGCCATTTTGTAGCATTTTCATCAAACATAGCTAAAACAACACTCGACTAATTCACCTTTCAAACAAAAAAACCGCCTTCAAATCGGTTCACCCGTTTGAGCGCTACAGGGGAATAGTCACAGACACACACACACACACACACACACACACACACAGACAGACACGTGAAACTTATAACACCCCGTCATTTTTGCGTCGGGGGTTAAAAACTAAAACAATTCAGTCGCCGACCCAAATAAAATGTCTTGCAAGTCGCAACATAAAAGATTTTCATTGCCCTAATGTCTCGCCGCGGGAGGATAATTTTTTAGAGGCGGCTCGAAAAAGCCAAAAGCCAGAAAGTCAAAACGATTCTTCCGGACTGGCGCCCGATAGTCGCCACGGAAGGCTATAATTATCTTGAGCCGCATCATCTGCCACAATGCGGACCGCCCGCGGCGCCTCCGCTACAATGCGGGGGCCCTCCTAAAAATGTTATTTTCCTGGCTGCAACATTTATTTTCACGCTTAAGTTTGTTTGCTCTGTGGTGAATTTTTCAAATAATAGATGTATTTTCCACCAGTCGAGAAGGGTTTCTCTCAAGCACGCCTTATATAAACGAAGCGTTATTTTTTTTTGTTAAACGGGCTCGAAGACTACTGATCGTTCTGGCAATTTTTATGAGTAAATTATTTAAAATTTATTTTAAAAATAAAATGTTATAAAGTTGTGTTAAGTAATTTGTTTTTTGTTCACTCGCATGTCTCTTATAATTATGTGAATAATCCTTACTAGTAATATTATAAATGCGAAAGTAACTCTGTCTGTCTGTCTGTCACGCTTTCACGCCAAAACTATTGAACCGATTTAAATTAATTTAGGTACACAGATACACTAGAGACTAAGAAAGAACATAGGCTACTTTTTAATGCGTAAAAAGGGTTGTAAGGGGTTGAAAAGGGGGTTGAAATTTTGTATGGAAGTATCGTCATTTTTAAAGCTAAAAGCTTGGAATTTATTTTTTAGCCCTAGCCGCGCGGCTAGCCTCTTCATAGAATTTCGTCGCGGTTTAGTGCGTACAAAATGAGCGGTTGCATATAAAAATATAAAAGCGGCTAGCCGCGCGGTCAGCCGCGTACGCGGTTGACCGTTCTATGGTAGTACGTTCTATGGTAGCGCCACTGGTGGTTGATTAAGGGAGACGCGCTATTAGTGGTTGCGCCACCAAAGGATGATCCTGATCGCAGCAACCAAATTGGTTGCGCAACCTAGCGGACACGATCAGGATCACCGCTACCATAGAACTTACTACGTCGTATGTACAAAAGCAGTCATAACTCATAACTTTTTGACGTTAATTTTGAAACTGATGATTAACTATGAACTAGTTTGGTAGCTCAAGACGGTGGTGACACTGGTAGCGCCGCCATGGTGTCCTGGTGAGATAAAATCGATTTTTTTTTCAGTGATTTTCAGTGATTCTCATTTGTCAAATTCTAATGAGTAGTTTGTCAATTAAGAGTGGACTGGTAAATCTACAAATAAACATCCCGCCTAGTTGGGTGAAAATTGTAAGAAATAGTGTGAAGTGTCTGTTATCTTGTATTCCGTATACCTTGGTCGACGTCTATATCACAGTTGCAGATATCTAATTGAATAACTTAGTCGTGACAAGTTAAATCTGCAAGTTCAAATGTACACAAACCGTAGGCGATAAGGCGACGACACACTCTGTCGATGAAACGAGAAATGCAATCGTGGGAGTGAAGAAGTTTGTATCGTATTGACTATTCCTCTTACTTAACTTACTCGTTTACTTTAAGTAGGTACATGTATTTACTTACATATAGATATACTATTATTAAATATTGTGAGATGGTAATAATAAAAAAAAAACTCGGCTGAGTTTGTTGTGGGCTCTTCTCAGACCAGGGCGCGTTTGGAACCCTCGTAGTTTTAGTTTTAAGTTTTCGTAGTAATTATCACCGTTAACTCACTCTCATGTACTTTTTATATTGACGTTCAAAAAGTGTACAGTGTAACTACTTTGAATAAATTAATTTTGAATTTTGAGAAGATGAGAAAGATTAACGCACATTTTATTATTTATCCTGAGGACTTTATAGATACAGAATATATTATTCATACCCTAGTAATACCTATACAAATGATTTTGAAAATATCGTATATTACTTCAGATTTTTATTTCTCGATAATCGATCGATTAAACGATAAAGTAGGTACTTTCATTCGGTAGTATACACTCTACCTACCTACAGTATTGTGAACGGTAAAGTGCAAACGCAGCGTTACAGCCATGAACACTGCCGTCATGATGAGCGTGCGTAAGAATGCAAACGGTAAAACGCACTTGTCCTTATTTTACGCCCGTTCACCGCGAAAGTTGAATAGACGCGTGAGCATCTCCATAGAGAACACCAGTTTTGTATGGACAAAAGCTGAATCGAACTGAACAAGTGTAATTAGTCCCCAAGGAAAGCGTTCGTAGGCCTTGTTTGTCCATTTTTACCCGACTACGGCAAAGCCAAAAGTAAGGCATTTTAGCAGTCTGTATAATGTATGTATGTATGTTTGTGTCCGATTTTTGTATGAGATTCTGTGTGTACCACCATAGCTCTTAAACTATTGGACCGATTTTGATTAATGAGGTGTCAATTGATTCGTTGTTATTGTCCGGATGACACAGGGTACATTTTATTTACGGAAAAAATAGAAAAGTAACCTTCGCGCGGCTTTCTAGATTATTAAATTAGTTTCAGATAGACATAACAGATGGCGCCACTAGCTGCTTGCCCCGTGCTTTCTCATTAAATTATTATTTTATATTAAATTAAAATATTAAGCGTAGTCGGGTTTTAGTTTACGAACTTTTTCTTGTTTTCTTTTAGGTACAAATGTTGGCACAAATACACACGGCAGAGAATGAAAAGCGGAAAGTTGCCCCGAGAGTTATGTATGCTAGCAAGTGTTGGCGAACGAAAAGTGTGTCATGTCACTCAGGGTTGATACAACTAAGCCGTGGTAATAAAAATAACACCGGTCCAGTGCGAGTCAGAGGGTTCCGTACCTTTAAATAAGGAAACCGTCTGAGCAAGACGACAGATAGGTAGGGGAGAGTCCGGCAGTACCGCCACCCTAAGGTTTATTTGGTATAAAATTAAAATCTCCAAAGTAATATGTTATATATTTGCTGATTTATGTAAAATAACTCATAATGTATAAATAAAAATAATGTAACATCAATATATTTGGAAAGAATCAAATTTATTAATAAAATCTAAAGACACTAAAAATTAATAGTAAAAAAATTGTCCTCCAGTACGGGCCAGAAACAAATACCATTTATACTAGGCAATAATCACATATTTTATTGGTTTAATAGTTCCAAAATGTTTGCGTAAGCCTTTTGCACCCAAATCTTGCAGTTTCTACACTGAATCCAATCCTCTTTATGAGATTCGAGGCACAGAGGGCATATTGTTTCTTCCTAAATCTTTCTTTGAAAAAGGAGCTAGTTTTCATTCTTTTTCCTGTCTTTTTTGTCGGTATCGTTGCCTGATAGCAAAACATCCTTGCCTTTTTTGTTAACTTCTTTATCTTTAACCGTGAAAAGTTTACTAAAAGTTTGCTTATGGGCATTAGCCTATTGTCTAAATCCTTAATATGTTCTGCCAACACTTTTTCGTGTTCAGGCGAGAATGTGTCGTGGAAACGACCCATAGCAGGCTTAAAGCTTTATTATTTTTCTCTTTATAATTTTCAATAGCTTTAATTCTACATTTAAAGTCATTCTTGGTACTTTGAATCTCAGCCTGACGCGCATTCATTTCTGTGCCTACTTAAAACTTTTCCACGGCTCTATGCATTATGGCAGGTTCCCAGGTGCGCTTCTTTGTCTTCCTTTCACGTCCACTGTCATCATCTAACATATTTATGTACCTATAAAGAAATTAAACCATTTAAAATAAACTCAACCAGTGGCCAATACTGACGGACAATTTCGTGGCCCGTACTGGAGGAAGCGAAATAAAATTTCGAGATCGCTCAATTATAAAATGTTACGTATAAAGCATCAATTAAAACATTATTATTGTAGCTATATAAATAATAAATACATACCACGATTAACTATTGTCGATATATTCCAATAATATTCAATTATCACCCCCGGTACAATACTTGTGTAACGAATGTCACCGCGCGCAACGCAATTCTTTGCACTGACAGTTAGTCGGTAGCTGACAGGTCGCCCCCGTTTTGGGCATAGACTTGTCAAAGTGAACTACTTAAATGGAGCTAATGGTGTCAGCGTTAGCTGTTATATAATTTTAGAAATAGCAACTGGCCGGTACTGGATGCCGGCCCGTACTGCCGGACTCTCCCTTATACAAAATGACGGTTTAATATACCTACTTAAACTAATCTTATCTTGATAATATTAAGGTAAAGTCTCCTTATTCCGAGGTATTCTAAAATTGGCACCCAATTCCGAGGTAGGTATATAGAAAAACAGCGTTTTCAACCGATCCCCAAGCTATTTTTTACTGCAACATATCTTAATCAATTGATAGTTTATCATTCCATAGATAATTGTTGGTTTTTAACCCCCGACGCAAAAACGACGGGGTGTTATAAGTTTGACGTGTCTGTGTGTGTGTGTGTGTGTGTGTGTGTGTCTGTCTGTTCCCCTGTGGCGCTCAAACGGGTGGACCGATTTGAATGCGGTTTTTTTTGTTTGAAAGGTGAATTAGTCGAGAGTGTTCTTAGCTATGTTTGATGAAAATCGGTCCAAGATGGCCGCCGCTACACAATGGCGGATGATATATTTTTTCACAACTCCCTTGATATGGGTATCAAATGAAAGGGCTTGACTAGTAGAATAGCACTATTGCAAATTCAAGATGGCCGCCGCCACTAAATGGCGAATGTCGGGGGTTTTTTAAATTTTCAATTTAGACTTGTATAATATGTATGTTTTAAAATAACCGGCAAGTTTTACACTAGCAGCCGGCCCGAACGCATTTTTCATACATTTTGGACCTTGTGCACGAAATACCTACATTTTTTTAAATAGTGTTTATCCGTTAATTTTGAGCTTTATTTGTTTTTATTTAGATTTGAATTTTTGAAGGACTATATTTTCAATCGTAAACAATTAATTTTTGTGAATATTTGTAAAGAAATTATGATGAAAATAGGTTTTGAAAATACCTCGGCGATAGGTGCCAAATATTTTAGCCGGTTCCTAACGCCGTGGTATACCGCGGAATTGCGATTTCATAGACTTCATAATTTTTTCAATTTTTAGAGTCGTTTTATGTTAAATACTTCTTGTTTCGGTTTTGAATATATAAATAGGCAATAAGGTTACAGAGTCCTAAGGTAAAGTCCCCTTATTCCGTGGTATTTTCATAAAAACTCGAAAGAACGTCAAAAATTAAGCATTTACTACACCTTTCTGAAGAATTGGGTATTTTTATCAGAAGCGTTATTTATTTAACTCTTGAAATATCCTAAAAGGACAACAATTACAACTTGATTTAAATGTAAAATTAAATTAAATATGAAGAAAGTCCGAATGCTCCAATTCCGAGGTAAAAATCCTAATTCCGAGGCAAATGGCTCCTAATTCCGAGGGTACAAAATTCAAAGGGAAACGAGTAGAATGAATTCTACATGGTGTTCAAAAATGAACTGTATTTATTAATAGATTTCAAAATCAATTCGATACGTATGTAATTGTTTAATTATGTTTGTATGTAAAATATTAATATATGTATATTATTAATATATATATAGCTGTTCGTTCTGATTCACTGACTCATTCATCGCCTCTCCTGTAAAATTTTGTATGAAAAATTTTTTTTTCACAAATGGTTTCGTATAGAGGACAAAAATTCATTAAGAGGAAAAATATGGAGAGAGCTGATGATTGAGGATTTCAGAGACGAGCGACGGGCACGCTTAAGGTATTGAAGATAGGTGGGGGGTGCTCGAGCAAATGTCACTTGAAACGTCATCCAATTGGCAGTCAGCTGAAAAAAAATTCAAAATGGCGAAAAAAAGATGGCCGCCATACAAATTTCGTCGGTCTCCATCTCGGAGGGTATAAAAGATGGAAGAGTGGTTTCTTCGCAAAAGATGATGAGGATCCAAAGGTCTACTTGATGAATTGAAAAAAAATTCAAAATGGCGGAATTTATTTTTCCATAGAAAATGTATGGCGAATATTGAAGAGACTACAAGTTGTGAACTATGCAAGGCTTTAATGCGGTTTTTTTGAGAACTCTCAAAGAACAATATGGGAAGACATGATGATTGAGGGTTTGGAAGTTGGTTGAGGAGCCCGGGCAGGGTATTGAAGATAGGTAGGAGGTGCTCAAACAAAAAATACTCGAAACATCATCCAATTGGCAGTGAGCTGAAAAAAAGTCCAAATGGTGGCCATACAAACATCGGTGTCTATCTCACCAAGTATAAAAGATGGAAGAGTGGTTTTTGCCAAAAGATGATTAAGACCTTAAGTTCTACTTGATGAGCAGAATGATTCGAAGAAAAAATATGGAGAGTGATAATGATCGAGGATTAGGAATAGGGGAGAGATAGATGGAGGCTGCTCAAACCAAAATACCCGAAAGCGAAACCTCGCGGTCCGCTTGCGGGCCGCGCACCCACGCGCCCTACTAGTTAATATATATATAGCTGCTCGTGCTGATTGGGTCACTGACTCACTGATTGATCACCCCTCCTGTAAAATTTTGTATGAAAAATTTTTCTTTCACTAACAGTTTCGTATAGAGGACAAAAATTCATTCGGAGGAAAAATACGGAGAGAATCTGATGATTGAGGATTTCAGAGACGAGCGAATGGCACGCTTAAGGTATTGAAGATAGGTGGGGGGTGCTCGAGCAAATGTCACTCGAAACGTCATCCAATTGGCAGGGAGCTGAAAAAAAAATTCAAAATGGCGCAAAAAAGATGGCCGTCATACAAATTTCGTCGGTGTCTATCTCGGAGGGTATAAAAGATGGAAGAGTGGTTTCTTCGCAAAAGATGATCAAAATCGGAAGGTCTACTTGATGAATAGAAAAAAAATTCAAAATGGCGGAATTTATTTTTTCATAGAAAATGTATGGCGAATATTGAAGAGACTGCAAGTTTTAAACTATGCACGGCTTTGATGCGGTTCTTTGGAGAACTTTCAATCAAAGAAAAATATGGGAAGACATGATGATTGAGGGTTTGGAAGATCGTTGAGGAGCCCGGGCAGGGTATTGTAGATAGGTGGGAGGTGCTCAAACAAAAATTACTCAAAAACTCATCCAATTGGCACTGAGCTAAAAAAAACCCAAAATGGCGGATTCAAGATGGCGGCTATACAAATTTCGTCGGTGTCTATCTCGTCAAGTATAAAAGACGGAAGAGTGGTTTCTTAGCAAAAGATTATCAAGACCTGAAGGTATACTTGACGAACAGAAAAAAAATCAAGATGGCGGAATTTATTTTTTCACACAAAATATATAATGGCGAATATTGAAGAGACTATAAGTTGGGAAACTATACAAGACTTTAATACGGTTCCTTTTCAAAATTTGTTTTTATGGAAGAACTCTCCTTCTGGCAAATGATTCGGAGAAAAAAATTTGGAGAGTGATGATGATCGAGGGATTGGAAGATGGATGAGGAGCACGGCCAGGGTTAAAGATGCTGAAAATGATAGAAGAAGGTGGAGGCTGCTAAAACAAAAATAATACTGAAATCCCCGCGGTCCGCTTTAGCGGGCCGCGCAGCCAAGCGCCCTACTAGTTAATATATATATAGCTGCTCGTGCTGATTCATTCGCTCACTGACTGACTGACTGATTGATCACCTCTCCTGTAAAATTTTGTATGAAAATTATTTTTTTCACAAATGGTTTCGTATAGATGATAAAAATTCATTCAGAACAAAAATATGGAGAGAGCTGATGATTGAGGATTTCAGAGACGAGCGATGGGCACGCTTAAGGTATTGAAGATAGGTGGGTGCTCGAGCAAATGTCACTCGAAACGTCATCCAATTGGCAGTGAGCTGAAAAAAAAGTCAAAATGGCGAAAATAAGATGGCCGCCATACAAATTTCGTCGGTCTCCATCTCGGAAGGTATAAAAGATAGAAGAGTGGTTTCTTGGCAAAAGATGATCAGGATCCGATGGTTTATTCGATAAATAGAAAAAAAAAATCAAAGTGGCAGAATTTATTTTTCCATAGAAAATGTATGGCGAATATTGAGAGAGAGAAGTTGTGAACAATGCAGGCCTTTGATGCGGTTCTTTGGAGAACTCTCAAAGAAAAATATGGGAAGACATGATGATTGAGGGTTTGGAAGACGGTTGAGCAGCCCGGGCAGGATATTGTAGATAGGTGGGAGGTGCTCAAACAAAAATTACTCAAAACCTCATCCCATTGGCACTGAGCTGAAGAAAAACCCAAAATGGTGGATACAAGATGGCGGCCATACAAATTTCGTCGGTGATTATCTCACTAAGTATAAAAGATGGAAGAGTAGTTTTTTTTAGCAAAAGATGATCAAAACTTAATAGGAGTCAAATAGTGGTCTTGAAGTCGCGTGGCCTTTACTTCCTTTGACAGTACCGCGAGCCTCAATAAATTCAAGGCGGTGCGTACGAATGTAAGTTAACGACCTGTATGGTTAGTTCGAGCTTGCACACTTCGAAAACGGTACTAGATTTGAATATCGAAAAACTATAATATCAGAGCAAAATTAACCCTAATACTCTTACAATCAAATAAGATTATAAAGTCATAATGTAGTAGGGTACTTCGAATATTTATTTTAAAAATTTCTGCTTGGAGCGTAGACGAATGGCTGAATATATTGGCGGACTCAAACCTTAAAACCAGCCAGTTTAGTTGCATTTCACTCTCAAGTTATGTTAGTCAATGTGTTTCGATACTCGAATTTCTATCATCGTTTCCCCAATGTACAAAGTCGGCATAAGGCCTCTGTACTCACTAGGTTAGCAATCAGCTGTTCGACAAAAATCTTAGATTTGATAACATGACAGGTTTAGGTATTACGGTGTGACTCTTCTTCCATGGAAGCAAAGGAGGTAGCTTGGATGGGATGCCACGTGTGTGGATACACTGGCATTGTCTCACATACAGGTGACCTCCGTGGCAGCCGGAGCAGCAGCCACTAAGGCGTAAAGGGCCAAGAGGCGCAAATATGAAAATATAGAAAATAATTTCATATTTGTGCCTTTTGGGGAGGAGACCATGGGTTCGTAGGGCGAGGATGCTAGGTCCTTTTTTAAGGGCCTGTCATCCCGTCTCGTGGAGTCCACGGGTGACCGGAGGGCAGGCAGTATAATATTGTACTCTGTATTACTACTGTATAATATTGTACTACTGTATATATATACATATATACTCCTACCTATCTAGAATGTGCCCCTGGCTGTGCCCCTCACCCATCTTTCAAACCTTCGATCATCATCACTCTCCGTATTTTTGCTCCGAATAATTTGTAAGGATGAGATTTCTTAAAAAAAAACTAATTTTACATTTGTACAATCGTTTTTTTAGCTCACTGCCAATCGGATGATGTTACGAGTGATATTTGTTTGAGCACCACCCACCAATCTTCAATAGGTGCACTGGCCGTGCTCCTCATCCATTTCCTAAATCCTCAATCATCAGCTGTCTCAATATTTTTCCTTTGCATGATTTTTTGTCTTCTATACGAAACCATCAATGAAAAAAACAATTTGTACGGAAAAATAAATTCTGACATCTTGATTTATTTTCTATCCATTTAGTAGATCTTTAGGTCTTGATCATATTTTGCCCAGAAAATACTCTTCCATCTTTTATACTTAGTGAGACATCGACGAAATTAGTATAGCCGCCATTTTGAATCTGCCATTTTGGGGTTTTTTTCAGTTCAGTGCCAAATGGATGAGGTTTCGAGTAATTTTTGCTTGAGCACCTCCCACCTATCTACAATACCCTGCCCGGGCTCCTCAACCATTTTCAGAACCCTCAATCATCATATCTTCCCATATTTTTATTTGAGATTTTTCCAAAAAACCACATCAAAGCCTTGCATAGTTTACAACTTGTAGTCTCTTCAATATTCGCCATACATTTTCTATGGAAAAATAAATTCCACCATTTTGGTTTTTTTCTATTCATCGAATAGACCTTTGGATCCTGATCATCTGTTGCTAGGATACCACTCTTCCATTTTTTACCCTCCGAGGTGGACACCGACGAAATTTGTATAGCGGCCATCTTTTTTTCGCCATTTTGAATTTTTTTCAGCTCACTGCCAATTGGATGACGTTTTGAATGACATTTGCTCAAGCACTCCCCTCCTATCTTCAATACCTTAAGCGTGCTCTTCACCCGTCTCCGAAATCCTCAATCATCAGCTCTCTCCATATTTTTGTTCCGAATGAATTTTTGTCTTCTATACGGAATCATTAGTGAAAAAAAAATTTTTATACAAAATTTTACAGGAGGGGTGATCAATGAGTGAGTCAGTGAATGAATCAGCACGAGCAATAATAAGATAAACGATTTAGAATATGAATGTTTGCGTGACTGAACGCGAATGATACTTGGTGTAACTGAAACCATACTGAAATATTGTGAGCATCCTGTATTTTATTTCTATACATACCACGTAATTAGAGGCTCATAGAACCTTATTCCGAGGTAGTATTTCTATCCATACCACATAATTAGGGGCTCATAGAACCTTATTCCGAGGTAATACCACGGAATTGAGTTTTGTAACAAAAAACACGTTTCCTAATTCCGAGTGTTAAAAAAGAAAAGATTTTTCCATAATAAACAAATAATTTAAAGCTTAATTAGATTATCTTCGTAAATATGTACAATACTCTCTCAAAATTGCATCGAAATATGTATAAATTTAATTTTCTTTTAAATTAATTTTCTTTAGCTTTCCCATACAATCTATCAATAAATTACCTAAATAGGTAAACTTTGACATGGTATAGTTAGTGATTGAGACGCCAAAGTGTACCTCGTAATTAGGACTCTGTAACCTTATTGCCTATTTAAATATTCAAAACCGAAACAAGAAGTATTTAACATAAAACGACTCTAAAAATTGAAAAAGTTATGAAGTCTATGAAATCGCAATTCCGCGGTATACCACGGCGTTAGGAACCGGCTAAAATATTTGGCACCTAACGCCGAGGTATTTTCAAAACCTATTTTCACCTTAATTTCTTTACAAATATTCACAAAAGTTGATTGTTTTCGATTGAAAATATAGTCCTTCAAATATTCAAATCTAAATAAAAACAAATAAAGCTCAAAATTAACGGATAAACACTATTTAAAAAAATGTAGGTATTTCGTGCACGAGGTCCAAAATGTATGAAACATGCGTTCGGGCCGGCTGCTAGTGTAAAACTTGCCGGTTATTTTAAAACATATACATATAAAACTAACAATTTCGTCATTTATCTATGGAATGATAAACTATCAATTGATTAAGATATGTTGCAGTAAAAAATAGCTTGGGGATCGGTTGAAAACGCTGTTTTTCTATATACCTCGGAATTGGGTGCCAATTTTAGAATACCACGGAATAAGGAGACTTTACCTTAATTACGAGGTACACTTTGGCCTCTCAATCGCTAACTATACCGTGTCAAAGTTTACCTATTTAGGTAATTTATTGATAGATTGTATTGGAAAGCTAAATAAAATTAATTTAAAAGAAAATTAAATTTATACATATTTCGATGCAATTTTGAGAGAGTATTGTACATATTTACGACTAGATGATGCCCACGGCTTCGCCCGTGTGGTTTGTAAAAATCTCGTGGGAACTTTGATTTTCCAGAACAAAAAGTAGCCTATCTGTAGTAAGTAGTAACCCGTCCACAAAACGGAAAAATTCCGTGGGATCTTTACGATTTCCGAATGCAATTCCTTACAGCATCAGGGTTGAGGAGTTGGACATGTACCTACTCGAGGTCATTCAACAATAAAGTCTTTAATTGGTATCCCCAATATCAATTTAAATAACCGACAGTGCCTAAATCCCATTAGTGTTGGGGATCAGATCCCCTACAGCATCAGGATTGAGGAGTTGGAATCCAAATTTTTTGTAGGACAGTGTCGCAATGTTTCTCTATCGATTAAAAAAAAATTACGCAAATCGGGTCAGAAATCTCGGAGATATCGGTGTACATAGGTAGAAAAACACAACTCCTCCTTTTTTGAAAGTCGGTTAAAAAAGTAGCCTATGTTACTCCCTGGTTAATTCTCTACTTGTATGTGAAAGTCCCGTCAAAATCGGTTCAGCCGTTCCAAAGATTAGCCCGTTCAAACAGACAGACAGACAGACAGACAAAAATTTTAAAAACGTGTGATTCGGTTATAGTATCGTTCAAATAACCATATGAGCTTAATATGAGGTAGTTATTTCGATATTACAGACAGACACTTCAATTTTATTTATTAGTATAGAAGATAATCTAATTAAGCTTTAAATTATTTGTTTATTATGGAAAAATCTTTTCTTTTTTAACACTCGGAATTAGGAAACGTGTTTTTTGTTACAAAACTCAATGCCGAGGTATTACCTCGGAATAAGGTTCTATGAGCCTCTAAACCGAAGCTAAAATGACAGGGCTAAATATATTCTTATCTCTTTCACAACGATACCTGCGGAAAAGGATAGCACTATTTTTAAACCTGTCAATTTAGTTTATTTAGAGATTGTGTACAACAGAATTAGCCACAATGTCTCATTTAAAATTCTTAGCTAATAGCTACTGTAATAAATGACATTATATTCATTATCATGTCTCTATTAACACTGTTATAAGTAGATTAGGTTATGTCAAAGTTATTATACCCAGTGAACATCGCAGCCTTTGGATCGCGGCCAACACTCGAGAGCTATAGTGACTTTAACGCTCTACGACCTAAGTATACTTACTACATGATAACGACTAATGAAAATGGTATTCTTTATAAACATAGATTATTATATTTATATATATTACAAGCGGACACCCGCGACTTCGTTCGCGTGGATATTATATTGGTTTTTAAAAATCCCGTAGGAATCATTTTGTCTTTCCTAAGCACCTTTGAGCTCATACCTTGCTAAAAACTGTTAAAAGTTCACTGGCGGATGTTTAGGTAGATCAAAATGTAAACATCCGCCAGTGAAAGTACCATCAAAATCAATCCAGCCTTTTAGAGATTAGTCGGTAATCTTTAAACTATCTACTTTCTAACAAAAAAAGAATGAATGAAATCGGACCACGCGTTATGAATCACAGCTAAATACACGTTTTGACTTTCATCCCCTCTCCCTGGGGAACCGTACTGAATTTCGGGATAAAAAGTATCCTATCTAGACACGCGGCCGCGTGTCCAGACAACCCGCGCCGGGCCAACCCGCGCCGGGCGACGCAAAGCTGCTGTGTGTTAGGTATATTACACGAACCATTTGGAGCCAGTTTGGACCCCTTAATAACTCAAATTCTATTTAATGTAAAGACATGAAATTTGGCTTGTTTATTGAAACCGTGTAGATTAATTAGAAACTCAAATTTCATATATACAGCTCAAATGGTTATTGAGATATTAAGGTCTAAAAATCGTCATTTTTATCACTGACTGACTGACATATAGATCAAAATTCTAACCTACTTCCAGATGACCTAGAAAGTTGAAATTTGGCATCTAGCTGGGTAATTGTGTATATACAAAGGAAAAAGTCTGAAAACAGAAAATTTTTACGATTTGAAGTATTTTCTAAGTAATCATCAGTATTACGCAAGCAACCATGTGGGTGGAAGCGGGAAAACAATACATATAACGTGCGGTCCTTTTCGCACTCGTTGGGACAAAGCCACTGCACCCGGCATGGCGGGGCCTCGTTCAGGTAGCAATCGGGGGCCTATTTAATAAACGTTACAAATTGTAAAATACAATTACAGGTAACAGGCTACAATTCTACAAGTTTCTGTTTAATAAAAATAATGCGTTACAAATTTGTCATGGTGGAAAATTTACAAATTTGTAAAATTTATCTACAATTTTGTAGATTTCTGTTTAATAAACATTTTCACTTGACAGGTGAATATTTACATATTTGTAGGAAAAAGTGCTTTATTGAACACACAATTGTAATTACAAGTTTACATATTTTGTAAATTGTAACACAATTCTGACAGGCAGTCTCACCCTGTGTCGAAATGTCTTACAATTTGTAAAAATTAAGAAACGTTTTGAATTTTAATTTGAATTAATAAAAAATGGTTCTAACATCGAGCAGTGCAAGTAGTGATGATGAATATAGGATTGTACAGCAACGGCCCCGCAGAGTTTTTCGTAAAAGATTAAATTTTAGTCTTAATGTGACCGACTTTTCAATGAAAAATTTCGGCTAAGCAAGACTACCGTCGAATATTTGATAAATAGAATAGGTTACGTTATCTTGATTACGATACGGTCAGAAATGCAGCCTTACGCCCACTGAACAAATTTAGTGTGCATTACATTGGATAGGCTGTGGCTCACAAGTCACAATACCATGTAGTAGCAGATGCATACGGTATTAGTAAAGGAACGGTAGGTACATAACTGCATAAAACGTGTTTCTGGATTTGTGGTTAGTAAATTATTCGTCAATTTTATTTACGCCAATAGTAAGCTACCACTACATATTTGTAATTTATAATATTGTAATTTACCACTACATATTTGTAAATTACAATATTGTCATAAAACTCTACAGGCGTTTTTTACATATGTAAACTTTTATTAAACAGCCTTTAGAAGTATGACAATAGTAAGTTATTTAATTGTAACTTTCTTACATATTTGTAACTTTTATTAAACAGTAATTGTCCTACAATTTAACAATTATGTAGCTTTTTTACAAATTTGTAGGATTGTAACGTTTATTAAATAGGGCCCGGATCTCAGCATGGATCATAAATGGACAAAGGACATGGCCGGAATTTGTATGGAGCTGTGTCCTCGGACATGGCCGGAATTTGCTCGATTAATCGAAAAAAAAACTTACTTAAATAAACATAAATGGAGGTTAATTATTCATATGTGAAAATTGCTTTTAAAATAAACTAAAACATATCGCGGTAATTACATTTCTCCACCGCAGGCGTGGAAAAAAACACAAAAAATAAGAATGTTTACTTTTATTTGTTTTTATTTTACTGTCATATTGCATTTGCGTTCGGATACACGTATAATAAATAATAACGATATATTTTGTATTAATTAGCACTTATGGTCGTGTGCGTGTATAATATCGTGATAATATCCGAACGTCTTTAATTTTTAATCTATTCAGTAGGTACCTAATTTTGACGTAGGGATGTCGAAAAAATTGAGAACAGTTCAGCGCCATCTAGATTGATCCTCCAACAACTCTTTGACGGGAGATTCAAATGTGGACTAAATAATATTTTTAGATAAGGCATTTTGACTCGAGAGAGAACTGGTTGATAAAATACACCAAGTTCTCTTTCGAGTCAAAATGCCTTATGAATAAAGTTTTAGTTCAAAATAAAACAACAGGTTTTTGTTCTAACAATGCATATTTATTTACTAGCGGTCCGCCCCGGCTTCGCCCGTGGTACATATTATATAGCCTATAGCACTCAGGGATCACGTACATATCCAACGGTGCAAGAATTTTTGAAATCGGTCTAGTAGTTCCTGAGATTAGCGCGTTCAAACAAACAAACTCTTCCGCTTTATTATATTATTACTAGCGGTCCGCCCCGGCTTCGCCCGTGGTACATAATATAATATAGCCTATAGCACTCAAGGATCACATACATATCCAACGGTGAAAGAATTTTTGAAATCGGTCCAGTAGTTTCTGAGATTAGCGCGTTCAAACAAACAAATTCTTCCCCTTTATTATATTAGTATAGATTAGTATAGATGTGTAAGGATTTTTTTTGAGTGTGGCGGCTGATGCTTCTTCTGAAAATGATCTATTTTTCAAAATACAAAATCTTTTTAAACATAATATGTATGAGACGCTATTTACAATGCTGTTAATATTTTCATATTCAATTACATCACATGGAATAGCCACCACCACCACCACCACCACTACAGCCTTTTTAATGACCCACTGCTGGGCACAGGCCTCCTCTCTCATAGGAGAGAGGATTTAGAGCTTAGACCCACCACGCTGCTCCAATGTGGGTTGGCGGGCATGGAACAACAGTTCTTTGTAACTTCTGTTTAGTACAATCAGCAAAACTTGTCTGTTTAAATTCATCTTCACATCTGAATATCACATAGTTCACATCTGAAAAGAAATAGTTTTGTTGATTAATTGGTACTTGGTAGGACTAATTATTACAAATAATATATACCATAACATATCGTTTCAACCAATGGACGTCCACTGCTGGACATAGGTCTCTTGCAAGGATCTCCACAGCACACCATAACATATAAGAAAGTATTTTTACTACCCTATAGGTAATAAATAGTAAACACTAAGGGTGGGCTACCAATAATTTTTTTCATAACTAGGAAAATGGTTGACAGTAACACATCAGTATGTTCAGCAGAAAACTATAGACTTATGCACACCTGTTGATATCACTATAAAATATATGAAAAGGTGTGCTTGTATCTGTTTATGGATAAAATATAGAGAAATAATTTTAGTATAAATCTACATAAGTTAGGTTAGGTTATACCTACGTACCGCGCAAAATTCCTTATAGCAGGTTTAGGAAATCGAATCAACTTAATGTTGTTTTATACCGGCGAGCCACATTTAAAACATTTCTCCTTGTTTTCTGTCAGGTCAGATATTTTAAAAAACAAAACATACGAGTCTTGTTTCAATGAAACAAGAAAGAGTCAACGTCTCAAATATAAATAGCACTTAATTATAAAACTGTATAAAACACAACTAGAGGAACAGAAGCTCGCAAGAAATCAATAATTATTTTTAATTGTTACGAAACAACCACACAACAACGAAAACGCCATTTTGAAAAAAAAAAAACAATAACTTACCACAGAAGTCAGAACACTTTACTGATATGACCAGAATCACGGAACCTATGGATTTTGAGCTGAAAATGTTGAAGCAAAGAAATGTAGCCTTGAACATGCTTTGTCTCGTTCTCAACTACTAAATAAAGTGTGTGAGGTATAGAAAAACTAGAGAGAAAAAATATCCTAGCTGAATGACTAATTTGTCTTAACTACAATGTTTCAGGTGCAGTCTCCAGTGTCTACATAGATATATATAACCTTCTTGGATATGACCTTAGAAAAGTTAGAAAAACAAATAACAGTTAACATTCTTATTTTTTGTGTTTTTTCCACGCCTGCGCTGGAGAAATGTAATTGCCACGATATATTTTAGTTTATTTTAAAAGCAATTTTCACATATGAATAATTAATCTCCATTTATGTTTATTTAAGTAAGTTTTTTTTCGACTAATCAGGGCAAATTCCGGCCATGTCTTTTAGGAACAACTGCCTTATCCAATTAATAGAAAACATGTAAAAATAATGATTTTATAATAACATAAGTAGGTACTTAATGAATAGGCCACCACTACATCCTTTTAACGTCCCACAGCTGGGCACAGGCCTCCTCTCTCATAGGAGAGAGGGATTTAGAGCTTAAACCCGCCACGCTGCTCCAATGCGGGTTGACGGGCTTTGACGACTATTGTCACATGATAGTGATGATAGTAACCGGGACCAATTGCTTAACGTATTCTCCAAGAAACGGGGGTGAAACACCGCCAACTACCAACTCCGGGCATGCACTAAGAATTTCTTGACAGGAAAATCCAAAACTTACCAATTATTTGCCCGACCCGGCATTCCAACTCGGGACCTCATGATCTGTAGGTGAATATGCTAACCACTAGACCGACAAGGCAGTTAATGAATAGATAATGCATCTTAATGTTTCTACCGTTTAAGAAAATGTAAAAATAGCACAAAAAGGAAAACTATTCAGCAAACGCAAGAAAAAAGTTTCATTTTACAGATCATTTCTGAGTGATGAATAATAATAATTTATTTACAAAAAGTAAGGATATCCCATCAAAAACATATATATATATATATATATATATGTGAAAGTAGCAGACAACCCGTATATATATTGGTGTTTGTTGACTTCGCTAAAAAAAGAATTGATATCTAAATGGGTGCCAACTTCTTTAAATTATAATCCTGTAATTTATTTATAAGAATGTTTCGAATATTATTGATAAATTTAAGACACAATGTTTTGTTTTATGCTGTTACAACAATGGTAACTATTTAAAAATATAACTTCTTAAATTTGAACAGTCGAATTATTTAAATAAAGAAGATAACGTATGATAACTTGAAGCTTAAGATTTGAGTTGGCTAGTTTTTACCAGCAAACTAAATTAGAATGTTGACCTTACCATATAAAAAAATTACTTGCGTATAACAAAAAGAAATAAGTTGATTAACGAAATATAAGATAACTTCTATGTGAAAACTAGTCAAGTCAAATCTTGAGCTTCAAGTTACCATACGTTATCTTCTTTATTTAAATAATTCGACTGTTCAAATTTAAGAAGTTATTTTTTTAAATAGTTACCATTGTTGTAACAGCATAAAACAAGACATTGTGTCTTAAATTTATCAATAATATTCGAAACATTCTTATAAATAAATTACAGGATTATAATTTAAAGAAGTTGGCACCCATTTAGATATCAATTCTTTTTTTAGCGAAGTCAACAAACACCAATATATATACGGGTTGTCTGCTACTTTCACATATATATATATATATAGCATGTTTTTGATGGGATATGCTACTCCGTAGTATGAACTTAAATCGTACCAAGTTTCGTTTCAATCCGTTCAGTAGTTTTTGCGTGATGCGCGCACAAACATACAGACAAACAGATAAACAGACAAACAGATAAACAGACAAACAGATAAACAGACAATAATTTCAGCTTTTTTACGTTTTATTACTTATCCCTAACATCCCCCAGTTATTATTTTGCAAAAATCTTCAATGTACACATACGGCAAGTGTACGATTTTATTATATTATGTAAGTATAGAAAAATATTATTAATACGTACCTTTTTATAGCATTATGAACTTTTTATTCTTAATTAACCTTTAATAAAATCACAATCCACGCTTGTCTGTGATTTTAAAGCCGCGCGTGCCGTTTCGCGAGAAAGATTCAGGTACCTTTACTTAGCTTAGAGCTTTAGCACTATTATATATTCTGTGCTTTAGCTTATAATATCTCTACAAAAAGCAGTCATAGAAATTCCTTTACTAAATAAGATCCAAACGATAATTGAATCAAATCTTTACTCGTGGTATAAGCTACATTATCAAACTGTCCTATAAGCATAGAATTCAATTTTTATCGAAGTAGGTACCTACTTATTAAACACAGCCATACAATTTGGATCTATTTAATTATTGTAGCATAGGCTAAGTTTTATAGGTCAAACCCTTTTTGTAACTTTTTGTTGGTAAATAAATGATTTATTATTTATTATTATATAAAATCTCCATTAACACACCTTTAAGCTTGTTATTTATTAACAAATACCTAATACTTATGTTCTCAAATTAGGTACATGGAATTACATTTAATACAAATAACTATATCCGACAGCCATTTCTTTCGCCATTACAATTTCTAAATCCTCCCCTGGGCACGTTTACTCACATAACAAGGCTATAAAGGAAAACTTTGAGATTTACTGCGGGATATTGTCAGCGTATTTCGGATTCGTACAAGTTACCACATCCCGTAGACCGTGGGTGACTTATCCGGAATACGTGTAGGAGGCAGACGTGCCAGCAAATCGCCGAATCAGATGCGATCGGGTAAAAGACGATTTTTATCACAAACGAACTGTTGCCCACGACTTCGTCCGCGGGAGTCATATTTATTTATTTAACTAGAGAATGCCCGCGGCTTCGCCCGCGTGAATTTCGGTTTTGCGCAAATCCCGAGGGATTCGTGGATTTCCGGTTCCCGTTCCCGCTCCCTTTTCCAACCTTTATACCTACTATCAAGGAAGTTCGCTATAGTAATCTACCTATAGAGCTATAGATTTCGGGTTTTTCAAAATCCCGTGGGAACTGTGCATTTTTCAGGATAAAAAGTAGCCTATGTTTTAAGTCAGGGCATAATCTACCTCCATTCAAAATTTCAGCCAAATCGGTTTAGTAGTTGCGGCGTGATTGAGTAACAAACATCCATCCACACTTTCACATTTATAATAATATTAATAAAGTAAGATTTTAATTTAATTAGAACGGATAAATATCCAGTAACACTAATTAAATAAGTAATAACACTATGTGACTACAAATTAAAAGTAGCACGATCAACACTGGGGGACGTACTATGTCGTATATACCTATAGCAAAAGCAGTGTTAACTCTGTAACATATAAATCTCATACAAATTTTCAACCCCTATTTAACGCCCTTAGGGATTGAATTTTCAGAAATCTTTTCTTAGCGGATGTCTATGTCATAGATAGCTGCATGCTTTTCAGCCCAATCCGTCCAGTGCTTTGAGCTGTGCGTTGATAGATCAGTTAGTGAGCCAGTCGTCTTATATATAAGTGTCTTATATATATAGTCTGTATCTGTGTGTCTGTGTCTGTGTCTGTATATGTAGTAGTAGTGTCTTATATCTTATATATATAGTCTTATATATAAGTGTAAATTGTGAGGTAGGTACCTATTTGGGAAAATTCAGAATATTTTTTTGCCAAATAGAAATCTAAACATACAAAAGGAAAAACTGACTGACTGACTGATTGATCTATCAATGCACAGCTCAAACCACTGGACCTATCGGGCTGAATTTTGGCATGCAGATAGCTATTATAACGCAGGCATCCGTTAAAAACGAATATTTGAAAATTTGAAAATTCAACATAAGGGGGTTAAATAGGGGTTGAAAGTTTGTATGAGATTTATATGAATCTACGCGGATAAAGTCCCGGGCATCAGTTAGTAAGTATGACTATAAATTAACCCACATCGATTTAGGGATGATTTATATTTGGATGCAGAATTACATAAGTAGGTATTATATTATACAGTATACTGTATACTACACAGTATAAAATTAAGTAAATCTGTTCCATCGCTTTGTTTAGGAATGTAGAGGAAGACACCTAAGTGCTAAGGTAAGTAGTATTAAAGGGTTTATTCAAGGTTTCATCTGTCATGTTGTCTTCCATGCAAATAATACAGGGCGAGACGGCCATTTATTAAAATAGAAATACATACTCGTAATATAGAAAAATATGAGACGAGAATACTTTCTTCATTTTTTTTTTTATCTAAACTTGATATTTCGTATTCAGTATTCGTAACACAATATGTGGGATCTGACAAATTCGATATTCGATATTCAATTACAGTTATTGGGTGCAGAAATTTCTTTTAAACAAGTTTCTTCCTGGTCCCATGGCAATTTATGTCAAAAGTTTCAAAAAAAAAGATTAGCAAGTTATCGCTCTGTGGAAAGAAAAACTTTTTAACAAGTATCACCTAGGTACATCTTGTTTGTAATGAAAAATATACCTACTTGATAATATTGGATGGAGCTTCTTCGATATTCTTACAATCAATCAATTAATTACATTTAAATATGTAATTATAAGAATTATTTTTTATTTTATTTATTTACTAGCTGAACCCCGCAACTTCGTTCGCGTAGATATAGGTATTTATTTAGGATCGGATCGGATCCCATAATCCTTTTATGTACCTAAACTAAATGTAGCCTAAGTTACTCCTTATAACATTGAAAATTCCATTAAAATCGATCCAGCCGTTTCGGAGATTAGTTGGAATAAATAGACAGACCGTCAAACATAAATTTAAACGCACACCAGTTTAAAATAAGCCGTACGTTCAAAGATCCGGGTCCCAAGTTATTTGAACCCAATAAATGTCTGTCATTTCTGAACTAAAAAACCTATGACCTTGAAATATTTACGGGACAATACTTAAAGTACTACCTTTCTAATAAAAAAAGAATGAGTTAAATCGAAGTACCCGTTATTGAATTATAGCTAAATACACGTTTTAACTTTCTTCCCCTCTCCCAAGGAAACCGTGCTGAATTTCGGGATAAAAAGTATCCTATGTCCTACCTCGGAGTATAAACTCATATCGTACCAAGTTTCATTCGAATCCATTCAGTAGTTTCGGCGTGATGCGCGGCCAAGATACAGACAGACAGACAGACAGACAGACAGACAGACAGACAGACAGACAGACAGACAGACAGACAGACAGACAAAAATGAAAAAAATTGCAGTTTTGGCTTCAGTATCGATTATAGAGTGCCCTCCGATAAAAATTTTCAAAATATCTTCAATGTACAGAATTGGATCTGTTACAGTTTTATTATATTATAGATTGCATATGACACAACATAGGCCCCGTCAGGGCATTGCAAATCATTCTTAACTTAGTTATTTTCTTATATTAAACACATAATAATATGAAATATAAATAATATAAATTACAAATAATTCTCCAATAAAATGATTGACAAAGATAATATAATATGATGATTGGATCTAATTGGAATGAGTCTTTCTTCGATTTAAAGCTGGAGTTGTGCTAATATCGTCAGTTGCTAATATTATTTTTCCTGAGGAGTACCTATTAGCAATTTTGAAAAATACAATGACCAGAAATAAACTCAATAAAGTAATATTTTAGTAAATAGTAGAAGTAAAATAATAAAAAGTTTTATTTTAATTTTCGCTTTTCAGTTTTTTTTTCTCTATCACATCAGTTATAAATAACTCGTGATGAAAAACAACTGTGTGTAAAAGTAAAATAACAAGTATAAATTTAAAATTAAAAAAACCCCCGACATTCGCCATTTTGTGGTGGCGGCCATCTTGGATTTACATAGTGCTATTCTACTAGCCAAGCCCTTTAATTTGATACCCATATTGAGGGCGTTCTGATAAAATATGTAATCCGCCATTTTGTAGCGGCGGCCATCTTGGTCCGATTTTCATCAAATATAGCTAACAACACTCTCGACTAATTCACCTTTCCAACAAAAAAACCGCATTCAAATTGGTCCACCCGTTTGAGCGCTACAGGGGAACAGACAGACACACACACACACACACACACAGACACGTCAAACTTATAACACCCCGTCGTTTTTGCGTCGGGGGTTAAAAAAAACTCGGTTTAGGCTAGGGTAAGGTCAATTATTATACTCTCTACTAGTTCCTATTATAGTTTCTTAGTGCTTCCAGTGTCATACTAAAGGACATGCACGAATCGATCTCGATTTATAATAATTGTTATATAGGTACTTTTTATTGTTCATAATGTTTATGGAAGTATGATTTTTTTGCACCAATAATGTTACATTGTCGACGGCATCTTTACAATGTCACGACGCTTGACAAAGGAAGCGTAGTAGTAGCGTAGTAGTAGTAAGTAGCGCACTAATGACACGCTCTTTGCACGAATCGATGTCACTTGCTTTTACAGGAGTAGTGATATCGATTGCCGACATATTACAACAGTCGACGTCGCCGAACCTAATGGTAGGGGAGACTGGGTACGGTTGAAACATTTTAGCGTTAATCGTCCATTTCGTCGGGAATAGTTACGCGAGCGTTGAAAGAAATATATCAAATAAAAGACCACATATCTGTCTACGAATGGGCAATGTTATTTGCGATCACTGTATTGTATTTTATGTGTAAAATCAAATCTTAAAAAAAATGGGAAACTGTTTCAACCGTCCCCATGCCAGGGTCGGTTGAAACAGTGCCTGGGGTCAATTGAAACACATGCAAATAATACAAAATATAATAAATGAACTTTTTTATTCATCGGCTAATAACATTTTACGACTTTCTAGTTATATATCCTTTAGTTTAGCATAGTTTAGTTAGACATCCTTTTTAGTTAGGCAAAAATATATGTCTGCACATCTAATTAAATATTTAGATTGTTCACGCTCTTGTTCCTGGTTAAACACTCGATTGTGAGCTTTATATCGCATTTCTTGATATTCATTGCCTCCAGTCGCACCTCTTTTACGTACATTGTATACCTCAACTGGGAACAGTGGTTCAGTCCATTCTTTACTGCCGCTGTTCTTAACGAAGATCCGGCTTTTACACCTTCTTATGCTTACTTGTACGTCGAGAAGTCAGCTTGACATCTCGTAGTCTCCCTTTGGCATCTTTTAAACAAGAAAATAAAATAATTACATTGTTTCAACCGTACCCACAAAAAATGTTTCAACTGTCCCCAACCCCCCTTCTAGGTATAAAATTGTTCGCAGTAAGAATAATTAAATAAACACTAATCATACAACCATATTCTACAAACTTCAATAAAAACGATACAAAACTCTCAGTACTCTAACTTTAATAAAAACATTATAATTTCAAAAATGTACGGACATAAAATACTTACTTTTACGTCAAAAAACACAATGAGGCCTCTTATCTACAAGTACAGCGCGCGAAGGGCGACACAACACCAAAATTCGTGTTTGGACTTATCGTCCGCTTCGTTCTTCCCTTGTAACCATCAACCTCACCACACACGGTGTCGAGATATTCGCTTTGTTTCAACCGTCCACCGTTTCAACCGTACCCAGTCTACCCTACATATTGCAGATATTAATTTTGTTTCTATAAAAATTAACAATCATTAAAATAAACTTATTAAACTTGAATAGAAGCAGACGTTACTTTGCAGAATTCCATTCCATTGATTTACAATGAAAACAAAATTATTTTGCTATAATTCGCTAATAGTACCTATATGTTAAGTTATAATAATCTATAATCTGCTAACATATACTGTCAGCGGATTAAAGATTATTAAACTTATTAGAATTCCATAAAATGAGGATGGATGGATTTTGAAGGTGGATTTTTTTAGAAAAACTTAGCTAGATGGTACCATACAATTTTCTGCTAACAACATCTCAATTGTGATGCTGTAGGAGATTTGCATAAACTACAGGGATACTTTATCGTTGAAGCTCAAATCCCAACTCCTCAGTTTTAATACCTACTGCATATTACCTACCATTCAAAGCCGTGGAGATTTAGGTATTGTTGATCGTAAATTCATATTGTAGGTTGACCAATAATTCTTTAGTATTAGTATCTTTAATTATTCAATAAAGATTTTACCTAGACAATAAAATATTTGTCTTCATTATAATGAAAATGTAATAGCTGAAACGAAATTAATGAAATTGAGCACAGACGTAGTTTACTTTCAGAAGCTCTAAATAGGTACGCAAATAAACTTTTAGGATACCTAGATATTCAATTAATATTAATAATTTATTACTTTTTATCTATCTTCAGTTTTGTACTAATATGCAGTGCCTCAGTAATTAAGTTAGTAACACTTAAGTGCACTCTAAAACTAAGCTTGAGGACTCTTAAGATAATGTCACGAGTAAGTCAGACCTTGTAACAATTACTTCTGGGTGTACGCCAATCTTGAGCTGCTAAGTAATAGCGGCTCTAACACTTACCCGACGGCGGGTAAGTTGGAACTATTGCCAAAAGACATCAGGGACCAACGTGGTAGCAACTTGGGACATTAGAGAGCCTATTTAAATGGAAATATGAGTACTGGAACTGCGTCTTCACCTTTGTAATAGGTATAACGATACTAAATAGGAGTAAACGAGTTATATTACTTAGTAAAGTAGGTATTTTCACATACATTTTGCTCGCAAAATGAATCTTATTTAACCATTGTTAATATCATTTATTCTTTACCAAAATAGATAAACATCGTAAATCGCACTTTTGCGGAAAATTGATTGTTTTCACAAGTGGTAGCGGGCGCGGCCTTTCGCCTCCCGCTAACTTCCCTCACAAAATATACTGTCTGTACTGTATATTGGTAGCTTATCGATTTTCTGGTGAATCGCAAGCTACCCTCGTCGAAACGAACCTACTCAAGAAGATTTAGCCTGTTATTAATCACTAAATTTGTTCGTCGGCTGCCGGACCATGAATAAAGTAACATTTTCTCGAAGTAGTTTTTATTTAATTTAATGAAAACCTTAGACGTCCGCCACTAGAGGAATTCACCCTACTTTAGTTGTACCACAAATATTAATTTTGATGAATTTGTTGATATTTTTGCACGGTCGCATTCACGAAACAGAAAAATTTATCTGTGGTCGCATTGATCCTGGGGGTTATTCTGTAACTTAGTTAGCAACTGAAAATAGTTGCCAACAAATTAGTTCGATATACATTGCTGCTTTACTGTGTGAAATTATGAAAACACTTTATATTTCCCACAGTAAAGCAGCAATGTATATCAAACTAATTCGTTGGCAACTATTTTCAGTTGCTAACTAAGTTACACAATAACCCAGCTGGTCACGGAGGGATTGCGGCGAGGCAGGACATCAAGTTGTAGCTGTTACGGGCAGAATACATCCAATCTACCCACACCACTGCAGTTTCATCGTGACCACGAACCATGCAATTGGATCAAAGTCTCAACAAATCGCCATAAATAATAGTTGTGGTTACGGACTTTACGGACTAGGTGGCATTACTGGTTCTATACATATTAATTTACTCTAAGGGGACGTTAGGGAGAAGTAAAAAAAGTTACGTAAAAAACCTATTTTTGAAATCTTTGTCTGTTTGTCGGTATGTTTGTGCGCACATCTTGGCATGATTTAAGTTCATACAATGGAGTATATAGTATACTTTTCATCCCGAAATTCAGCACGGCTCTCTTGGGAGAGGGAATGAAAATTAAAATTTGTACTACTTAACTGTAATTTATTAACAAGTAATTCGATTTCATTCATTTTTTCTTTGTTAGAAAGAAAATACTTTAAAGATTGTTTTGTAAATATTTCAAGGTCATCGGTTTTGTAGTTCAGAAATTACAGCCATCACAACCTATATTCCATATAACTTCGAACCCGAGTTGCACAGGAACCTTTTAACATCCGGATTATCATCTGAGATACATTAAAATTTGTGTTTGTCTGTCTCCGAAATGCTGGACTGATTTTGATAGGAAACTTTTATTGGGAAAACTTTATTGAGAAAACTTTATTGAGGGGAAAGAGCTATTCAAAAATTAATACTCATTACTGCAGTTCCATTTTAATACGCGACTTTTAACAGTATGGGCTCAAAGGAGCTTAGGAAAAACAAAAAGGACGAAGTCACGGGTATCTTCTAGTAAGTAATAAAAGAGCCACTCTTTTATAATACGAATCTCTATAAATTAATGAGACGCTACGCATTGTGAGGCACGTCCGAATACAGAGAAAAATAATAATTACAAAGCAAACTTCTACAGCTACAACATTTTTCTCTTTTGTAAGTTTAATGAATAATTATTATCAAACCGAGTTAATGAGAACCGATATATATAATATATATATGATCCGCGCTCTGGGGCCTACCTGGTCCAAAGGTTGTCCATCGCTATTCAGCGTGGTAATGCTGCTAGCTTGATGGGCACCTTTGGCCCAGGGGCAACCAGAGGCGGACTTTTTGAATAGGGGAAAAAAAAAACAATAGCATAATTATTTACATATACTTATATTATATTAAATTCTGTACATACTGTTAATATCTATAATCTATACTAATAAAATATCATAAAATATTTTTATATATATATATATATATATATATATATATATATATTTTAAATATTAATAGCGACCACTATTACGTATCCTCTTTTATTTTACAACAAGTGGACACCCGCGACTTCGTTCGCGTGGATATATATTGGTTTTTAAAAATCCCGTAGGAATCATTTTGTTTTTTCTAAGCTCCTTTGAGCTCATATCATGCTAAAAACTGTTAAAAGTTTACTGGCGGATGTTTAGGTAGATCAAAATGTAAATATCCGCTAGTGAAAGTCCCATCAAAATCGATCCAGCCTTTTAGAGATTAGTTGGTAATCTTTAAAGTATCTACTTTCTAACAAAAAAAGAATGAATGAAATCGGACCACGCGTTATTGAATTACAGCTAAATACACGTTTTGACTTTCATCCCCTCTCCCTAGGGAACCGTGCTGAATTTCGGGATAAAAAGTATCCTATATGTTACTCCGTAGTATGAACTTAAATCGTCCAAGTTTTGTTTCAATCCATTCAGTAGTTTTTGCGTGATGCGCGCACAAACATACAGACAAACAGACAAACAGATAAACAGACAAACAGACAAAAATTTTAAAAAATAGCTTTTTTACGTTCTATTACTTATCCCTCCCATCCCCCAGTTATTATTTTGCAAAAATCTTCAATGTACAGATACGGCAAGTCTACGATTTTATTATATGTATAGATAATAGACTAGTGCCGGGTAATTTTCACCACGAGCTTTAGTTTGAACACACGTGACGTACAACTATAGGCAGCTGCCAAGAAATAGTTTAAGAGGTAGTACGTTCACAAAAAGGACGAAAAATTTGCAAATTCGGGAAGGCGCCCTTGCTGTGTATTACTTTGGTTTGCGACCTCGACGATGCGGAAACATACCTACTTCACGTTGCGAGCGCTTATGTCAGACGCTCGAATTCAGGCGAAAAATATCGAAAATATAGCGGGTAGCTCGTTCAATTTATACCAACATACTAGTGACGAGTGATATTTGTCCAAATGATAAAGAGCTATCGAATACAGACTAAAAATATCTTCTTCTATCTTCTATACCTACATATAATAAAATCGTAAACTTGCCGTATCTGTACATTGAAGATTTTTGCAAAATAATAACTGGGGGATGTTAGGGATAGGTAATAGAACGTAAAAAAGCTATTTTTGAAATTTTTGTCTGTTTGTCTGTTTATCTGTTTGTCTGTTTATCTGTTTGTCTGTTTGTCTGTATGTTTGTGCGCGCATCACGCAAAAACTACCGAATGGATTGAAACGAAACTTGGTACGATTTAAGTTCATACTACGGAGTAACATATAGGATACTTTTTATCCCGAAGTTTAGCTCTGTTTCCTAGGGAGAGGGGATAAAAGTCAAAACGTATATTTAGCTGTAATTCAATAACGCGTGGTCCGATTTCATTCATTCCTTTTTTTGTTAGAAAGTAGATACTTTAAAGATTACCGACTAATCTCTAAAAGGCTGGATCGATTTTGATGGGACTTTCACTGGCGGATGTTTACATTTTGATCTACCTAAACATCCGCCAGTGAACTTTTGACAGTTTTTAGCAAGGTATCAGCTCAAAGGAGCTTAGGAAAGACAAAATGATTCCCACGGGATGTTTAAAAACCAATATCCACGCGAACGAAGTCGCGGGTTTCCGCTTATTTTTAATATATTGTAAGAACATAGTATAATTACTGCTACTACTATTTTATTATTTTAGCTGTTATACTATAGGTGGTTTTCTCCTATGTATTATGTCGTCTGGAATTGTTGTCTTCGGGATGTCACTGTGTTCACAGCATCTAAAAGCAGTATCGACAAGCTGGATGACTGGAAACCGGAATGGGCATGACATGTGAAAACAATAGGAACGCACAATACATATCACTGCCTGCCTTACAAGTAGGAAGGCAGGCATAAGATTGTATTGCATAAGGTTATAGTGGTGCTATGTAATGGTTCGAGTTATTCCTGTCGCTGCTCTAGTATTTGTGGTCGTCATCTAGAGAACCTCGAGTGCTCCCAAGCGTGTCCCATACAAACGAAGTTTAATTTATTAACGAATACAACAAACAGAAATTTTGAAAATACGTTCTAGAATTCTGTGTGTATGATTAAAATATGTAGGTAATATTAAAGTTACACGGGTTTAGTATGTAAATCTATGAGCCCGTTAAATTTTGTAACTTCATATTATGTTTTGTGGCAACGAGCATTGTTGATGTACTCATAAAAGCGGTCGTACTTTACATAATATTAGGTATCTTAAGCACATTGAATCGACACTCTTGGTCCACGACAATTGAATAAACTCGCTCCAATAGTAATGTACCCAATAATTATTAGAAAGGGTCCTTCGCTACGGTACCCCCTCAGACCATTTTCATTCAAATTGATACGTTATTCGGGGGTAAGAGTGCTACCCTAATTGTATGCGGGTTGCTACGTGGTCGAAACTACCATCCCAGGATACCAATCTTAAACCTCCCAATTTATTGTTATCGAGCTTCGACCTTTTTTTTTTTCAATTCGGAAACAATCCCAGCCTACTGAAGTGATTACGCACAATTCTTGTGTTCTCTGTTGCCTAGAAATAATATATGCGGTTTTTTTTTATATAGGAATAGTGGGCAACTGAGCCAGCGGGTCACCTGATGTTAAGTGATTACCGCCGCCCATGAACATTAGCAGCACCTGAGGAACCACTAATACGTTGCTAGCTTTTCAGGAAGGGGATTGGCTCTTCAGCTCGCTGCCGGAACACACGGATGCTTTGCGGCAGATTACGGCTGAAGTGTGGTCGCTAGCCACACTGTGGCGGATTCGGGGTAGGATCCTACCACAAAGCGGTAATACCATCCAGATTACGTTGTGTGGTATCAGGCACAACGACCCGTAGAGGGGACTGAGAGCGTCAGGGCCTCGTTAGCATATTGGCAGGGTGCACCGCGCGCAGGTGAGGTTGACTTTGGCCACATAGGTGGAATTTGGGCCACTTACACCCCAAAACACCCCACACGGTTGAAACAATTTTTTTCGTTTTTCCCTAAATAAACGAAATAGAACTCCTGAACGCCACGATTGATTAACATACTGATCATATTAAGCTATTGGGTTTTAATATATTTTAGAAGATTCGTGGTAATTTTTACGTGCCAGACATTGTGCAGAGACCTACCCACAAAATATTATATGCGAAAGTAGAGTCGCAAACAAAATCTAAATAAAGTAAACTCGTGAGAAAGGAGAAGCATCTAGCATTTTCTATCTCTTGCACCCTGTCTCTATCAATACACTTGACGACAATCATGCCCGATGGGAAGCAATAAATAGGTCTAGTTGGAGCGAGCTTGCCTAGAAAGTCTCTGTTTTCTTTTTGCATTAATTTCACACGTACCTATATATAATTCTTCGAAAATTAGTTTGCACTTCACTGACAAAGCTATTATAGTAGGTACTAAAATATAATAATCAATATTATAATATATTCATTGTATCAATATAACGTTTTGCCAAATTACTATCCTCGAATAGAGATAACAAAGTGAATGTTAATATGCTTATGAATAAATCGGTAAGAACGTATGCGACCCAGATGTAAATTGTCCGCTTATATTTGTATGCATGAAGTGGAACATAGAGCCTGTATTTATGGAACTGGCTAACACCTATAAATATATGAAATATTATTGGCAGCTTTAAGGCAGCTTCCTGCGAATTTGAGGTAGGTAATTCACCGTTTTCTTTCGGGCGAGAATTTAGATTTTCACGCCACATAATTTTTAGCCACCGCATGGAAAAAATTAAACAGAATTGATCTGTTAATTTACCGAGAAATAATTATGTGACTTTAAATTTTCAAAAAAGCACCTGCAGCAATTCTAATTATTTCAATAGATCGTGACAATGACATGAAAAGCGACAGTGAGAGATGATAGCTTTAAAACTTTACCGTACTAATGTTGAATAATGTTATAAATTAATTTTAAAATAGGAGGAATTGTTAAAAATTACAAATAGGAGGATGAACATTCCAAAAAAAAAAAATAATCAAAAATCATTATTTTATTCAAAGTTGGTACACTGTACACTCTATAATATTTAGTCTAAATATTCCTAGATTCGTTTAAGGCACTAAATAATGTATATCCAGAGTAAATCGGTAAGTAATTACACGGTATTACAGAGAATACACAAAGCATGGGAATTTTCTGAACTTCAGGTAAGTGACATCGTACTATCGGAATTATGTCTCAATATCTACGAGTAGGTACAAGTATAATTGAAAACTCAGATCGAATTAATGAGACTTACATCTAACCACGGACGTCTCATATACTTCAAACGAACAAATCGACTGTATTTAAAACTATCTTAACCACTGAATAAGTCACTAATAAATTACCTATATCCTTTGCCTGCCGATATTTCAGATATTGAAAGGACGACCTATTTTAAAAGCTCCATTGGTATTTCGACGTTGAATAGAATTCTTATGCGAAATTCCATTTAAACGGGAGCATTTTTATTGGGTCGTGTCCGAATTTTTCTCTTTTACGGGACAGTCTGTTTGAAGGTCTTTTGGCACGTTGCTGTGTACAGAGGACAAAATCAGACGGCTTTATTGTTGTCAGATTTACAACTGACTTCTATACAACATCCATGCAAATAAAGTTTTGAGATTGAAGGCTTGTTAGTAAGTTAGTTGTTCTTAGTTAATATACTTACCATACTCCATACGTATAGTGTTTTAGAACATATATAAGTGTTATAACATATTTAGTTAATTTTAACGAGCAACTTGAAATTACCCGCTAACCTCTCGATTGTTAGACGTTGCCAATTTCAAAATGTCGTTTTTAACCCCCGACGCAAAAACGACGGGGTGCTATAAGTTTGACGTGTCTGTGTGTGTGAGTGTGTGTGTGTGTGTCTGTGTCTGTCTGTTCCCCTGTAGCGCTCAAACGGGTGGACCAATTTGAATGCGGTTTTTTTATTTGAAAGGTGAATTAGTCGAGAGTGTTGTTAGCTATGATGAAAATCGATCCAAGATGGCCGCCAGCACAAAATGGCGGATAACATATTTTTTCATAACCCCCTCAATATAGGTATCAAATGAAAGGGCTTGACTATTAGAATAACACTATTGCAAATTCAAGATGGCCGCCGCCAAAAAACAGCGAATGTCGGGGGTTTTTTAAATTTTTAATTTACACTTTTATAATGCGCGCGCATTATAAAAATTCACTCTCATCATTTTTTCGTAACGCGCCTAAATAAGTAGGTATACCTAAACTTCAAAAATCTCAAGACGCCCCGGTTAGGCTAAATCCATACAGTTTATTGACATCGGCTCGTTGTACCATAAATTTTGTTTCAGTTTAGCGATTAATCAACGATCCAGTTTCAGGCTCGCTTAAAATAACTTATTTCATGAAAATTGATATTGCTATTTTGTTTCGCTAATAATGGCGTGCCGTGTCTATCATTAATCATTTGGTCGAGTTGACATCTTGAGATATTGTAGTAATTATCTCGTAATATTTCTTTGTCGCGAATCAGGTCGCTTAGGTTGCGTCTACTTTGGATCTTACCGAGCACGAACGGAGCAAGTAACGAACAAAATTCCACCACCACCACTACAGCCTTTTTAACGTCCCACTGCTGGGCACAGGCTCTTATAGGAGAGAGGGATTTGGAGCTTAGACCCACCACGCTGCTCCAATGGTCACATGATAGTGATAATAACCGGGACTGACTGCTTAACGCGCTCTCCGAGTCACGGGGGTGAAACACCGCCAGCTTCCAACTCCGGGCTGGCACTGAGAATTTCTTGACAGAAAACCCTAATGCCTAACGATTATTTGCCCGACCCGAGAATCGAACCCGGGACCTCGTGATCTGCGGTCAGTGCTAACCACTAGACCAACGAGGCAGTTTTTAGTTAGGCGCACAAAATTCGCGTAGTACGAATGTATTCTAAGTGTGTTCGTTTGAGAGTCAGTTTATCTACGCTTTGGTCGGTGGTCAATTTGCCAAGCGTAGGACGTGGCTATAGATTTTGTTCTATTTTGTGTTTGCACCAAAAATAAACCGATCAAGTACGAGTCAGACTCGCGCACCGAAGGTTCCGTACTCCAGAAGTATAAGTTCAATCTGTTTTTCATTAGTTTTTCTTAAAAGGTAAGGTGCTAATTAAGCTAGGCCTCTAAATTGTATGAGCGCTCATACAATTCAGAGGTCTATCTTATTTGGCTCAACAATGTATGTATGGGGACACCCTTTAATTTCCAACTTTTTTTAGTTTTTGAAATTTTTTCTTTATTAGTGCTGTAAGACCTGGCTTTTTGCCAAATTTCGTAATTCTAGGTCAACTGGAACTACCATTTAGGTTTTCGACACAAAACCTATAGGGTACTTTCGGTTGACCTAGATTTGTTAATTTTTCCTTTACTTGATCTGTAAGACCTCGCGTCTTACAGATCAAGTAAAGGAAAAATTCCGAAAAATAAACAAAAGTTGAAAATTAAGATAAATTTTGGTACTTACAAGTTTTCGTGAAAATCTAAATTTACCCATATCTTTTTATCGTGTGAACTCAGGACCTTAATTTTTATACACCTAATAGAGACTATAGACCTTAGTATCTGGTAAAAATTTCAACTTGCTAGGTCCACCCGTTCCTGAGAAATCGGTGGTGACACACGGACAGACGGACAGACAGACGGCCAGACGGACAAAAAAGTGATCTTATAAGGGTTCCTTTTTTACCTTTTGAGGTACGGAACCCTAAAAACACAATAAGTACCTTTTTACACTTTTCTCTCTCCTACACTAAAATGGCGAGGATTTTAAAGGAATCGACTGCCTATGCCTACCAGCTTACGTTAAAACTCTATTGAGCCAACGGATTTTGCTTCAGTATTGGAAATATCGCGCAAGTACAGAGAGAGCTTCATACAGGTGAAATTTCGGAAACTACAGAATTTTCAATGTTCTGTATTAAACCCTGCATTAAAAGTTTGCTTGAGCTTGCTTTCAGAGAGTTAAAATAAAATTTCAGAGATTAATAATATTATATATTTAAACACGTACGTTTTTTGATATTATTTAGCTTAACTTTTTAATTTTCAACTTTATTGTTATACCAGATCATGGATAAGATGTTATTAATTTTTAGGGTTCCGTACCTCAAAAGGTAAAAAAGGAACCCTTATAAGATCACTTTCTTGTCCGTCTGTCCGTCTGTCTGTCCGTGTGTCACCACTGTTTTTCTCAAAAACGGGTGGACCTAGCAATTTGAAATTTATAGCAGATACTAAGGTCTATGGTCCCTATTAGGTGTATAAAAATTAAGGTCCTGAGTCCACACAATAAAAAGATATGGGCAAATTTAGATTTTCACGAAAACTTGTAAGTACCAAAATTTACCTTAATTTTCAACTTTTTTTATTTTTCGGAATTTTTCCTTTACTTGATCTGTAAGACCTTGCTTTTGACCAAAATTGACAAATCTAGGTCAACTGGAAGTACCCTATAGGTTTTGGGTCGAAAACCTAAATGGTAGTTCCAGTTGACCTAGAATTTCGTATTTGGCGAAAAGCCAGGTCTTGCAGCACTAATAAAGAAAAAATTTCAAAAACTAAAAAAAGTTGGAAATCAAAGGGTGTCCCCATACATACATAGTTGAGCCAAATAAGATAGACCTCTGAGTTGTATGAGTGCTCATACAATTTAGAGGCCTAGCTTATTTAGAAGACAAACTAGTGAAAAACAGATTGTGCTTATACTTCTGGAGTACAGAACCCTCGGTGCGCGAGTCTCACACTTGACCAGTTTTATTTTATATAAAACACAATATAAGTATAAATTTTTTATTTATTATTTTCGGTAGACACACTTTAGATATTAATATCTGTGTCTGTGCTTTGTCAGATTTCCTTAAATATAATATTATGTACTTTCAAAGTTGCACTGGTTCAAAAATTCACATGCAAAACAGTCCTTTAACATGCAACATACAACACAACAGGTTGAGTACAAAAGTTTATATTATGAAAGTACAGCACAATAGTTTTTTATCATATAAATAGAAGATAGAAGATACTTTTGCAAACTAGGTATAAACACATTTTCATATGGAAAGAAAAGGAATTTTAGAAAAGCACACTTTTAGAACCTACTCACATTAAAAGGTATAGATTCGTAAAATCCATTAACAGCATTACCATATTTTCACCTTCAAAGGAGTTAACCCTCGCAAAGATCTTAAGTGTATCGGGAACGTCCGTAATTCATTGAGGTCGAACGGACCCTCACACATAAACGGAGAAATGTCACAGTCCATTAGGCGAGGTCCTGCTAATGGGTCGACTTCTGCCCCAAAGATTCGGAAACGCGATGGATTTATGTTCCTTGTAAATATTCAACCCAATCAGATGTTACGTTGTTGTAAGTATTTTCAAGAATTATATCTTGATACTTGTGGTTTATCAAGACTTTGTCCATGTGTAAATTATGTTTTCTCAATTATTGTGGTGCTAATAAAAAATAGCGCATTTTTATTGGCACCACAATTGTTCAGTATCTTCGTGCCTTTCATGAATGAAAGTTTCATCAATATCGGCTCAGCAGTTGAGTCGTGAAAAGATAACATAAAGAAAGAGATATAATATAGATAAATATAATTTTTATCCCGGAGACGAAGATAGTTTTCATCCCGAAAATCAAAGAGTTCCCATGAGATTCTTAAAAAAAACTAAAAGCCACGTGGATAATGTTCGTTAGGGGCGTCAGCAAGTTACTTTTAGAGTGAACTTGCATATGCGGGCACTAAATCCTCATTCTACGTAAATAATTCCCCTACTATAAACATTAAACAATCCGCGAAGTAGCTATATTTTCATCAGCGTAATTACGTCCCCAAAACCTGACTGACTTAATTAAGGGATTTCCTATACATACTCGTAATTTGTATAAATATAACGTAGCTTTAATCTTGAAGACGTATGAAACCGCAAAGGGCGGCGCCGCGCCGTCTGTTCCAACTTTACTGTCACTTACAACCTGCAATAATGACATGATGAAAGCTTTACGCTAGTAAAATACCTTAGCTCATAATAATGGTTTACTCGTAATTTAGTTTTAAGTTATAATATCTCATTATTGCTTTCCATTTGATACAAAGTTTTAAGATACTCGTAAAACAGAGAAATTCACAGACGGCTTTAGAGTTAAATCATAATTTATATATTACCCAGTCAAATTAGACGTAAAAATGTTATCAAATAACAGTAATACCCACAGAGCTGAATTTTGGTAGAAACCTTGGGTATACCAGTAGGAATAAAGTGTCAAAAGTCCCTATTGATCCCATGTCTGCTAAAAAAGTTATTCAAGTTCAAAGTCACGATTTTCGGTTTTTATGGATTTTTCTCGAAAACGGTAAGTTTCATAAAAACACAGTCCAGGCAAAAATTGTAGATCATAAAATTATCTACAAAAATATTCTTTATACTTTTTTTTCTAAGAATCACCATTCCTAAGATATCGTCATTCTAAAAAAGTTCAGGTCTGGTGGTTCAGGAATGAAATTTTGTATGAAAGTCCGTCATTTTTCAAGCTACATTCATGAAAATCGATATTAATTGTACGGTCGGTTAAAAATAAAGAATACTTGTTTAAGGAATTTCGGAAAAATTACCCGCAAGTGGGTAAAATAGGGGATGAAAGTTTGTATGAAAGTCCGTCATTTTATAAGTTATATCCATGAAAATTGGTATTTCGGCTTTTGGTTAAAAATAAAAAATTAGATGTTTCCGAATTTTTGGAAATTCCACCCCCAAGTGGATTAAATAGGGGATGAGATTTGTAAGAATCTATGCAGGCGAGGTCGCGAGTTATATTATATGATGAAGTATTAGTAAACTAATAGCATCACTCGGGGTTTTAATTGAGACCGTACCGAGCGTTAATCGAAGGAACCTTGCTTAAGTTATCACGATAATTAAGTTAGCGGCCCCAACCTTAATTTGAATCAAGTAGGTAGGTCTTAAACGGCTCGCTATTTTTGCATTTTTTTTTAATTTACGACTGATTTTTAAGCTATTGCATAGCTTCTTGAGCGTGGAGACTGAATCCACAAATTCCGTAACGAAAATAACCTAACACTTTCCACTCCGACCGGCACAGCAGTGTAAGTTTTGCCATCTATCGATGAATAGCAGAACTTTTAATGACTTTTTTGAAATATCACGCTTGTCTCTTTAGTTCAGCAACTCGCTTCTAGGTGGCATTGGTTGTATCGGCGAAAAATACTGCATAAATAAAATAAATAAATAATTATAATTGCATAATTTGATAAAAAATGCTATGCAATAGCTTTACCGCGGCAGTCCCCGAGTGCCACACGTCTTTTTTTTTATAGGAATAGCGGGCAACCGAGCAAGTGGGTCCCCTGATGTTAAGTGATTACCGTTGCCCATGAACATTAGCAGCACCTTAGGAACCACTAATGCATTGCCGGCTTTTGAGGAAGGGGACTGGCTATTCAGCTCGCTGCCGGAACACATCTGATGCTTTGCGGCAGATTACGGCTGAAGTGTGATCGCTAGCCAGGCGGATGTCGGGGTAGAATCCTACCACAAAGCGAGTGATTGAAATCGAAAAATAATTTTGACGGCTTTATTCGGCATACAGAAACGTGTGAATGGAACGTAGTGAGGTAAAAAGCTAGTCTTAGTTATACAGCTAACTAATTTAATAAAAGTATACCTTTTGATCATTGAGGTCTAACCAATTTCACTATAATTTTACAGCTAATAGTGTTAATAATTTCAAAGAGCACCGGCACGAAAGCTCTTATTTAATTTGCTGGTGAACCGTTATCCTTTAAGTGACATCGCTTCAAAATACCTAATACTGTAAAGTGAAAGTTGTGGTTTAAGGCTCCCCCACACAGGCGCGTTATTATAGGTCGATAATATCGCATGCGTTATTGCGATATCTGTTTCCAGTACATTTTGTATTAGGATGGTCATGTAGTTACACACTGCTGCGATAATAAGGGACCTTTCAGACAGACCGGCGCGGAGAGCGTCGGAGAGCATTTTTTTTTTCACACAGACCGGCCGTTCAAATTTGCTCTGCTCTCCGCGCCGGTCTGTGTGAACGGACACGCGGATGCGCTCGGAGCCGAGCGTACGCTCTTGGGCCGGACGGCAGAGCATATTCGGCCTACGGTCGGCTGTGCGAGCATGAAAGAGCACGCGAACGGAGCCGGTCGGATGCTCGAGCGCGAAAGGGCACGGGCATGGAGCAGCCGACCGGCTCGACGAGTAGCCGACCGGCTGCTCTCATATATTTCACACAGAGCGTATTGGGAGCATGCTCGAGCATCCTCTTATCATAAAAGAGTTAACATGTAAAAATAAAGCCTATTTCAATGTCTTAAGATTCTATTTTAAATGCGATTAAAATTTGCTCTGCTCTCCGCGCCGGTCTGTCTGAAAGGTCCCTAACGCCGCAATGGAAGTAGGACGTTGCGTTTCTCCGTCCTGCGATGTTCCGATATGAGTTCTAGAATGTTTTGTATCAGAACGCAAACAACCGTACAGACACCTGTAGTACTTGCAGGACGTTTGGTTTTACTTGGGGATTTACTAGGACAGTTTGAGAGTGGTTGACTTTTTTGCATACCTGAGAGAGATGGTATAACGTCGCGGCGCGGCGCTCTCTCGTAAGAAATATCGGACGATAAAAACGCAGCTGTGTGCAAGGAATCGGGACGCATTATCGCAATACCGCATGCGATATTATCGACCTGTAATAACGCGCCTATGTGGGGGAGCCTTTACTCCGTTGAGTTTAGGACGGTAGAACAGCAGACCTTCATACAAGGTTTCAAGGAGTGTTTTATAATCAATAAAATAAATTAGTAAATATATAATCAATAAATAATTATAGTAAAAATAACTAATAAGCTAGTTTAAATAAAAAGGAAATTAGGCATGATGAACATGACCTTTATATTTTGAGAATAAATCTATTTACTGACTAGTAGTCCAGTAACTTTAGGATTTGCTAGTATGGGGTACCTTGCGTTAAATCGGGTAGTTCTGATTTTTTGCAGACTTGTTTATGATGTTTGCTTAATGAATAATCCAAGTTTGTGACCTCGAGCGACGAACGCAACTTTGTCAAAAATCGAAAAAACCGCGAAAATTTGGGATTTTTTTCAGATTTTGGCGATTATAACCCAAAAGGACTAGTTCTTGACACTACCTTTTCAGGGCGTTTTTAAAGTAGAATAAAATTGCTACAATTTAAGACCAGAACCAGCTCTGTAGGTACATTACTTACTGAGATGCTCGCGACTTCACTTGCGTGAATTCTTAATCTCATACAAACTTCCATCTCCCATTGTACCAACTTAAGGGTAGTTTTTCCAAAATTCCTTCAACACGTAATTCTTAATTTTTAACCGAAAATCTAAATCTCAATTTTCATAGATATAACTTGATAAATGACGAAAACGTGACGGGGTCTCATTTAAACTTTCAACCCCTACTTAACCCACTTGCGGATACAAATTTCAATAATCCTGAAATTCATATTTTTTATTTTTTATGGAAAGCCCAAATACCAATTTTCATGGATGTAACTTGAAAAATGACAGACTTTCATACAAACTTTCATCCCCTATTTAACCCCCTCAGTGGTGGAATTTCCAATAATCCTTTCCTAGTGTACGCCTATATCATAAAAGGAAGCTACTGTGAAAATTTCAAGTTTCTAGCTTCAAGAAGCTTGTCCTGACTGACTAATCATCAACGCACAACCTAAACAACTAAAAGCTACGAACTTGAAATTTTCACAGTAGCTTCCTTTTATGATTTAAGCGCACATTAAGAAAGGATATTTGGAAATTCTACCCCTAAAGGGGTTAAATAGGGGACGAAAGTTTGTATGAAAGTCTGTCATTTATCAAGTTACATCCATGAAAATTGTTATTTGGGCTTTTGATAAAAAATAAAAAATATGAATTTCAGGATTTTTGAAAATTCTATCCGCAAGTGGGTTAAGCAGGGGATGAAAGTTTAAATGAGACCCCGTCACGTTTTCGTCATTTATCGAGTTATATCCATGAAAATTGGTATTTAGGTTTTTGGTTAAAAATTAAAAATTATATGTCGAAGGAATTTCGGAAAAACTACCCCTAAGTTGGTACAATGGGAGATGGAAGTTTGTATGAGATTAAGAATTCACGCAAGTGAAGTCGCGAGCATCTCAGTAAGTAATGTGCCTACAGAGCTGGTTCTGGTCTTAAATTGTAGCAATTTTATTCTACTTTAAAAACGCCCTGAAAAGGTAGTGTCAAGAACTAGTCCTTTTGGGTTATAATCGCCAAAATCTGAAAAAAACCCCAAATTTTCGCGGTTTTTTCGATTTTTGACAAAGTTGCGTTCATCGCTCGAGGTCACAAACTTGGATTAATCATTGGGGCAACATCATAAACAAGTCTGCAAAAAATCAGAACTACCCGATTTAACGCAAGGTCAGATTACTAAAGTTACTGGACTATAGTCTAAAAACGTATTATAAATTATAAGGGTAATATATTTTAATCCTGTAAATCCCCTTTCTTGTAACAAAATATTCGAAAGTAGCACCAAAAATACTGGATTTATTTTTACTGGAAATTATTTTTTAAATAGGTACCTTAAATTATAAAATAAAATCCAAATTCTATTTTATAATTTTCCATAATGTTCGACATTTCTGTATAATTATTATTATAAACAAAGAGCGGAGCGGGAAAAAGATGTGCCTTGTTCTGAAGTAATTAAAATCAACTTAAAAATAAAAACTTAAACTTAGTATTATCTGTATTAATATTATTTCAATAAACCGAGTATCTTTATTCTACTCCAACTCTACATTATAGAAAGAAAAAATTGCAAAGAAAAGTCAAGGAACGTACAAACGACAGACTTTTCTTTTGTAGCTCCCGCAAAGCAATCGAGAGATTCTTGCTAAACAAGGGTTTCTAAAAATAAAAAGCGAGTGGACGGAAGGCGTGAAGTATTTTTACGTAAGACCCAGTTATTTCAAGGTCTCATATAAACCAACATCACTTTCTTTCTAATTTCAAAGCGACATCAACTTTGAAAGACTTTGGAATTTCAAATTTTATGTACTAAATAGAAACCATTTTCTAAAGAAGAAAGCCAATATAAGAAATCTTTTTTCGCAATTGCACGACAGCAAAGTCTGTTTTTCAAGAATCCCAACACAGACAGATGGATTTTAATCAATGAGTTCAATAATAAAGAATAAATAACATATCGATTCGTCTGAGCCATGCGATGATTATATGCGAAATTTCAAGTGTCCTAGTAAGTAAATGTACTACTCTTGGTATTGAGATATTTTAAAGATATCATTTTCTTTTATAAGTTATGAAACACAATACACACACACACATGTAATATTTATAATATTATGTGACCCTTTTGAACATCTTATTTAGGTTATACCGTCATTAGGGGCATCATATTTAGTTATTTTATCCTGTTTCGGACAAACTAATTTTGACGGGTTGACCCAAGCATGGAGATTGTTGCGAAGGTCTCCCGAATTCTAAACGATAATAGAATGCCCTTCTCCATGCCCTATTAACACTGATGATGTCAAACTTACTCGTAGATAATTTTCGTAAAGTTTAGTCTTAGGCCACAGTTTTAGGCAAAATGTTGATAAATATATATTTGTGAAATAATTAAAAAAAAATGGTGTGAATTAACATACTTAATAAATAATGTCAATTGAAATGATTCCATAATTTTATTCAAAAACACCCTACGAACCATAAAATTATAAATATTACAATACCTCCAAAGTAATCGCATCAGTTTTTTTAAAGATATTATGCCAATTTTGTTACGCTTGTGAATTAACATGAACGTGAAAATTTACGTTTATCTATGGTTTATTATCCCAAGTAACACATGACAGCCGCATAGTGACTTGATTATAGAATTTGTGACTACTTAAGGCTGTTTTAGTTTCCTGCATAAGGGCTGTGTAGTTAGCTACTCAGACCTTGTAATTCTAATTTGGGCCCCAAATTAACCAGCTCTGAGCATTACAGTGGCTGGGTAACGGCAGTATAATCATTGAAACAGCTGAACAGGGCCTGTACAGTAGCTTATACAGCTATACAACAGCCATTGCAGCATAACATTCAGCTACTTAAATTCTCTTCAACAGCTTTTAGATGTTTTGACGCTTTGTAATAGCTTTTATTAAGATATAAATAACCAAAAAAATATTTTTTTATTTATTTTGTGTATTATGTGACAGCTACATATTTATTGTTTGTTTAGAATGTGTAGGCAGACATATTTAATGTAAGATATAATATTTTTTATAGTTTTCTCGTTGGTTTTCAGTATGATATTGTAAGTAAATTGAGTTGGGAGTACCATTTTACTGTAAATGTGTATATGCAATTACATCAAATATTTCATGCGCCATCAAAATACTATCGCGTTAATGAAAATATTTCACAAGATTAATTTTATAAGTATTAATTTATCACTCAAATGATTGCTTTCTAACTCATTGTATTCTATTTAGGAAATAAGTGGAAAATATATATGTATTTTGAATTAAAAGCTATCAAGTATCCTGAAATCTTTATGATAAATCATTTGGATATTTAATAACAAATCTTTTATGTACTGCTAAAATGGTGTCCATTTGTTATCCAGCACAAATTCTCCATAAATGCATTTGAAAAGCTATTTGATGTGCAGTGGTGTAACCAAAGTCTATTATAACGCTGAAAGCTGTAAAATAGCTGCTAGCTATACTTTATGCATTGTGATTAGAAAGGAGTACAACTACTCCAATTTACAACTGAGGGTGTTTAATGACACTTTTAAACAGCTATTAACAAGCTCGTTGAAGTAGAATTAGAATCGAATTAGTGTACACCAATTTAAAGCCAGTGGATACTTCAATGCAGCCCGCAGCATTACAAGAGAGGTGAATTTTCCGTATTAACCAGTCGTTAACAAGCTTTGGACTTCTAAATCAGCTAGTAGTATCACATGCAGCCAATAGCTGGACAAGATTTTAGTTAAATTCTTTTAGTTTAATTTTTCGCCATTATAAAGACATTAGTCAGCTATGCTGTTTAATAGTGTATAATATTTCTTCAGTACAGCCTAAAGACTCATTCTATCCTTTAGTACATCTGCATAAAAGCAATAGACTGTAATGCAGCTTGTTTATAACGTAATTCATCGCTAATGTGCTACTTGGGATGTCATAAGGCGTATTCACGCATTACGCGTTTGAAAATCACCCACGATATAGTTAGATGTTATAGGAAACAATTTTATTATTTATTTTTATTTTATTTAATTTAAATCACAAAAACAATAAAAACTACAAAATCTATTCAATAAAACAGTGATTTCCACACTGCGATTCCCTGTACCGTTCAAAAACACAATGTGATCCGGAAAGCACGCATGCAAAGCTAACCAGCTTGCGAGACAAAATACGCATATCTCTGATAACTCTTTGAAACTGAGTTGCATTTATCAGGTCTACCAATCAACGATACGAACACAAAATCCATTGCAACCTTCCATAGAATAAAATATGTACCGCAAGTAAAATTAATGTAAAGGTGTGAATTTGTGTACGTATGTGTGGAGGAAAAAGGTTTTTAAGTTGCTTGTTCTCACGATATTTGTTTACTTGAATGGTGTCAAGTCCTCAAAGCATGAAAACCTCAATATACATAAATTCATTATTAAACCGAAAAAATATTTTATGGATATTTACGATAGACGCTCTTAGATTGCTTTTTTATTGTTTTAGTTCAAAACAGATTATGTCTGTACAACTTTTTGGAATCCCAAACGAAATCCCCCAGCTACCTTACTTTCAGCGTTACTTAGAAAATTGTTATTTGTCCAGTCCAGTGTATCTTGTTTGTAAAACGAATAGTTGTAGCACATAATATTTTTTAAGAAACTTCTGGACTCGAAATGTAGGTATATTACATAACGAACACGACGTGTTTGAAAATGACAAGAAGTACTTTTTAAGAGTTACAAAATATGTACGTAAAGGTCATGTAACCTCAAAAAGTTTACCTAGATGCTAAATGAATTGATTAATAAATAAAATAAAAAAGCTTTTTATAATTTATAGGTATAGATTTTTAAATTGGCGTTTTAAAACTTAAAAAGCTCCCTTCCAAAAGTGAATTTCAAAATGACTCATTCCACCACCACCAAAAGACTTGTCAAAGATAAACACCACGCGACACGCTATGCCGCTACAGATAGCAACTTATTTAACGTTAACGGATGCGATATTATAACGTTCTCAACGCTATACAAAATCACGACTTAAAATAAAACGGTAACGATAATAAATCAAAACATTCGTTTGGACACCAAATAATCAGTAGTCTAGCCCAGATGCCTACCTATATTATTACATTAACAGCGGGTTTGACTGTCATTAATCACATGATAATAATAAAATAATTATACACGTGATAGAAATATCATTGTTGGAAACTTAAATCTTGAGCTATACAAAAACCCAAATATCATGGAGACATTTTTATTCACAAAAACGAAACTAAACTAAGTACCTAAGCAAAATCCTTTTCTTGATGTGAAAGTATTATTTTAGAAGAAAAATATTGTTGGAACGCAATCCCACCATATTGATCGTAAATCATACACTACAAAAATATTTAGCTTAGGGGTTCGAGATTCAGTGTATTTTTTATGAAAGTAATTCATAAGACAGGACAATGAGTATTTTATATTAATATAAAAATATAAACTATATCTATCTACTCACAAGAAGAATTTGAGGGCTACAATGAAAAGTATCTAGGTATATCATCAGGAATAATCGGGATATAATTACCTTGGAATGAAGATAAATATTTGCAACTTAATTAACTTTGAATGTACGTAAATATAGTTAGGTAGGTACATATTTTTTTAAGATCATCAAAGGTTGTGATACGAGTACTCCACGAAATACGAAACTTGCTTTTATCGGTTAGAATATTCCTAAACTTACTTCTACTTCAATGATCAAATCACGAATCCCATATCAAATGCATAATTTTTCAGCAACTAACTTTAACAGACGCAGTGTAAACTCTCGATATTTTCAGTTTACGTATGAATACGAAATCAGTTGAATTCCTTCAGTGAAGCTGAGCTGAGCTGTATCGTGGAGAATTTTTCAAGCGTGAAATATGTTTGAATAAAATGTTTTACGTTAGGCATACCGCATACGAGTATTTAAACGTGTTCCGCTTTTTAACCGACTTCAAAAAAGGAAAAGATGACTGACTGACCGATCTATCAACGCACAGCTCAAACCGAGCTAAGAAAGGATTTTTGAAAATTCATCCTGTAACCCATAATCGACCTTATTGCGAGCGAAGCCACGGGCACAAGCTCGTATGTAATATTATTAGAACTGCAATATATTCACCTATTAGGGTTTCCAAACAAATATCTATAGGTACAAAATTTTATAGGTGTATGTATATTTGTAAGTTTGTATGTATAGTATGTTTGTCGACGCATTTCTCCGAAACCACACTAACTTGCTACTGACTGCTCCTGAGACAGTTATATGCCTCTTGTTATTTCAAGCTAACAAAATTTTGTACATGTCCCACACAATTATCCAAAACGAACATAATTGTTTTATGCTTCGTAAATTATTCTCATTTAGCAGCGTTCCATTTCATGAACCGCTTGACTATATTTACTTTTAACAGTCCCAAATGTTAATTTGTTACATTTAAATCATACCACAAATGAACATTTTGCATAATAAGACCTGTGTAATTCATTTATATTCTACTACTTACTGTAAGCGGCGAGAAAATTAATAAATCATATGGACACGATTTTGCTCTCCGGAATAAAAGTTACTACTGTACCCACACTTTGACAAAGTATTGCCTGCATAATGATGGAAATATTGTCGAGGAAAAAATGTTCGAGAAATATGAATCGGGCATTTAATTAATTTTTAAAGTTATAGATTACCGTTAAAGTTTGACAACCAAAATTTGTCTGTGGGGTGTAGAGTCAACGAAATCTAACTATGAGAACCCGTTTTTCTTTTGTTTCGATAGTATAACTTTGACCGTAGCGTAACTTTAACGGCCTATGGTAGCAACTTGAATACGAACTTATATTTTCGTGATCCATTGATATCCTACTAATATTATAAATGTGAAAGTGTGGATGTTTGGATGTTTGGATGTTTAGATGTTTGGATGTTTGTTACTCTATAACGGCGCAACTACTGAACCGATTTGGCTGAAATTTTGAATGGAGATAGATTATGCCCTGACTTAAAACATAGGTTACTTTTTATCCTGGAAAAGTCCATAGTTCCCGCGGGATTTTAAAAATACCCGAAATGTATATCTACAGCTATAGATAGATTACTATTGCAAACTTCCTTGAAAGTAGGTATAAAGGTTAGAAAAGGGAGCGGAAACGGAAACCAGATATCTACGATTCCCTCAGGATTTGTGAAAAATCGAAATTCACGCGGGCGAAGCCGCGGGAAAAAGCTAGTCTTTTATACTACCTAATGCCGGCGACTTCATCCGCGTCTATTTTTAACCCCCGACGTAAAAACGCCGGACGAAATACGATGTGTGTGTGTGTGTGTGTACGTGTCTATCTGTTCCCCTGTAGCGCTCAAACGGGTGGACCGATTTGAATACGGTTTCTTTTGTTTGAAAGGTGAATTAGTCGAAAGTGTTGTTAGCTATGTTTGAGGAAATAGCGGATTACATATTTTTTCACAACTCCCTTAATATGGGTATCAAATGAAAGGGCTTGGCTAGTAGAATAACACTATGCAAATTCAAGATGGCCACCACAAAATGGCGAATGTCGGGGATTTTTAAATTTTTAATTTATACTTGTAGTCTTTTTAAATACCATGAATAACCATAACATGATATCTTATTAAATCTTTTTGTGAAATGAAAAGATATAAATTTTTCTTTTACTCTCAAATGTAATAAAAAAAACCGTACGAATTGCGAAGGTGAAAAGTTTTTGTGGAATAAATACTACCTGCACAAAATTTTACAAGAAATTGCTTTTATATTGATCCTCTTCAAGACAGATTAAGGGCGTGAAGTTTACTGGTATGCCGAATAAAATTCCCTAGCGATTATCTCGACCGTTGCGAGGCACATTTTATTTGCCAAGTTAATATTTCTTGTAAAATAATGGCAGCTAGCATTTTCTGTGCGCAGATAATGGTTCACGCGATGTATAGGTTGTACATTTGTATGGGTTGTAATATAATCACACTAATATTATAAAGGGGAAAGCTTGTGTGTGTGTGTGTGTGTGTGTGTGTGTTACTCTTTAACGCCGCAACTACTGAACTGATTTGGCTGAATTTTGAATAGAGATAGATTATGCCCTGACTTAACACATAGGCTACTTTTTATCCCGGAAAAGTATTCCTGTGGGACTAAAATAGATATAAACTTACAAAAACGCCATAGAGGGCGCTGACTATTCTTAGGTGAATCACGCGCACATAACACATTATTGCAATAGTTTGCTATGTTGCATGCATTGGCAACACATATGCTACTTTTTATCCTGGAAAAATCCACAGTTTCCACTGGATTTTGAAAAAACCGAAATCTATAGCTACACCTAGATTACTTTAGCAAACTTCCTTGAAAGTAGGCATAAAGGTTGGAAAAAGGAGCGGTAACGGGAACCGTAAATCCACGATTCCCTCGGGATTTGTGAAAAACAGAAATTCACGCGGGCGGAGCCGCGAGCATATGCTAGTTCTAGATATAATATTCTTTAGCGTGTTATGCGAGAAGCAATGCAATGTAAACCATTTATCATTGCTTGCGTTTGACTACAATCTCCTGTTAAGGCTTTAAGAGATGATAGACTCAAGAGTCGGATGGAGAGTCTTGTCATTTTCAATTGAATATACATATAGGTGTTAAACATTTATCTATTTTTGATGGAATAATCTTTGAAGCCACCGCACTGTTATCCCCTACCATTAATCTCTGAATATTACCCTGAACTCTATATACTCTGAACACCCCTACCATTAATCTCTGAATATTAATGGAAAGGGATCCTTGAGGAATACGGCGCAGAAAGAGAAAACTTGTAAAGAAAACACCCGCACTCTTTAATTAAAGAAGAAAATCGTAATGGTTTTATCAGATACTAGGCCGCTTAAAGGTTTATCAGATCATTTAAAGTAATAAATAACGGAGTCCTTAACGGAAGAAAAAACAAATGTATATACAAGAAAAACTGTCATTAGTACATTTCACAGGTGAGCCAAATATTTTTAAGCAATACCAGATATTTCCTTGAAAGCCTATGATATTTTCGTCATTATCACGGATATAAATCACTTTACCGAACCTTTCAACTAAAGTGCCACGAGCCAAAGAAAAGTTAAACCAATTATACGCCAAGAGGAGAAATATAACACGGAATTGTGGAAGTAACGAAGCTGAAAATTGGCCGATATTACCAGTATTTTATTTCGTTAAAGATATTGAATTGTGTCAAGGAATAGTGAAGTCGCTATGTCACACAAAATCTTATCGTCCTATCTTCTTCTATCCCTTCACCCTACCTACATCTTGACCTAGTTTTTAGAAGTACCCAAAGGGTACAACGGGACCCTATTACTAAGACTCCGCTGTCCGTCTGTCCGTCTGTCACCAGGCTGTATCTCATGAACCGTGATAGTAAGATAGTTGAAATTTTCACAGTTGAAGTATTTCTGTTGCCGCTATGAAAATAGAATAAAATTAATATTTAAGGGGGCTCCCATACAACAAACGCGATTTTTTTTGCTGTTTTTATAGATAATAATGATACGGAACCCTTCATGCGCGAGTCCGACTCGCACTTGGCCGGTTTAATTAAGAATACTTAAGTGTTTGCATCCAAAGCATTTTGGATTTCAGTCTGATCATTAAACCATTTAGATAAACTTAAATAAATAAAAAGTATAACTAACTAAACTTTTTAATTTAAGTTTCAAATAATACGTTTTCATTTAGCATAAAATTTATAATGAAGACGTATTATTTAAAACTTAAAAAAACGTTTTTCATGATACGAGTACTTAACATAATTATAACTTAAGCGGAAAGCCCGTAAAGCTTCACTGAAATTGTAACACCAAACGGGAAACTTTTATAAAAGAAGACTTAAAAACAAGGTGACCCTTTTCACGCCTTTTTTGTACAAAAATTGTGTAATTTTAATGTAAACAGAACTGAAATGCTGTAACAAGGGCCCGGCTTTCAAACCTTTAGTGAAAATTCCGCATTCATTTTACAAAATGAATAGCAGACTTGAGAGTTTATTTAAGTATACTCCTATAGAATTTTTTCTATTTAATTATTATCTTATTGCAGTGAATTAAATACGATTTTTTACAAGCTTTTATTTAACTTGCAATGTTTGGATGTATGTAACTATGTTAAGTAGTTCGGGTCAAATCTTGTAACTGAATTTTAATGCAGTAAGCCTCAGTATCAACCGCAATACGAGTTGCTCGGTACACGTCAATTGCAAAATACATTAGGTACAGGTTGTCACGTCATACAAATTAAGACGGATCATTTGAAAAATACAAACTTTACAAGAGATAAAGTTTGTAAACTAAAACCCGACTACGCTTAGTAATTTAATTTAATTTAAAATAATAATTTAGTGTCAGAACGTAGGGCAAGCAGCTAGTGGCGCCATCTATTATGTCTATCCGAAACTAAATAATATTTTACTTTTGCGGCTCGGACGATTCAATCTCGATTTTTTTCGTATATATACATAAAATGAAGCCTATGTCACCCGGACCATAACAAAGAATTAATTGACACCTCATTCATCAAAATCGGCCACATACAATACATACATACATACATACATACATACATACATACATACATACATACATACATACATACATACATACATACATACATACATACATACATACATACATACATACATACATACATACATACATACATACATACATACATACATACATAGACTGCTAAAATCATAAGCCTTCCTTTTGGCTTTGTCGTAGTCGGGTAAAAATAAAATAAAATCTATAAAATATAGTCAGATAACAGTTAATAGATAACCATAAAATAAGAACACTAGATTTACCTACCTACTAACCACAGGCATTGTACCAGAACGCTAAATCGCTTGGCGGCTTTGCCGGTAGGGCGGTAGCCACGGCCTAAGCCTTCCACCAGAACAGTGATAATTTAGAAATTATCCCTTGTGGATGCAAGTTATTGATTGTACTGAAGGATAATGTTCTTGTACACATCTCACAGTTTACATAAATTCTCTCATGAAGAGTCGGACGCGAGCTGCCTAGCCCGGCTCTAGGCTTTGTCCCGTGAGAGTACACAGATAATAAAATCTTTGTTTATGGAAATATAATATGGAAAGCTGTGATAGCCTAGTAGTTAGGACGACCGACTTCTAATCGGAAGGTCGTGGGTTCGATCCCGGGCACGCACCTCTAACTTTTCGGAGTTATGTGCGTTTTAAGTATTTAAATATCACTCGCTTTACCGGTGAAGGAAAACATCGTGAGGAAACCTGCAAGCCTGAGAGTTCTCCATAACGTTCTCAAAGGTGTGTGAAGTCTGCCAATCCGCTTGGCCAGCGTGGTAGACTATGGCCAAAACCCTTCTCACTCTGAGAGGAGACCCGTGCTCTGTAGTGAGCCGGTAATGGGTTGATCATGATGGAAATATAAATACGAGCAAAATTCAATTTATATACACGAACCTATTGGTTTGTCTTATCACTAGGTACACTCGTTTTTTTTTTAAAGAATATAAGCCATGATGAATAAGACTAATATTCGGCTTTCCCCTCCAATTAAGTGAAAACTTGTGCTAGGAGTGCGTACGACAATAGTGTAACGGGTGGGGTTTGAACCCTCGACCCTGCGGTTCCAGATCCGCACCCGACGACCGTTGCGCTATTGAGGCTTTGATTTCTTATTAAATGTATCAAATGCTTGAACGTGGAATGCTTGAACGTTGATCAAAATTCTCTTATCTGTGATCAAATTAGTCTCTTGTGAAAAGTACTCTAGCTAACTCATCTCTTGTTTTTCCGTGAGCTTTTTGCGAGCTTTTTGCGATTTAGTAATAATTACTCACGACAACGGAATTTCACTAATCAAAATTATCACCACAACGTCTGAGCCTGCAGTGAGTTATGGACTAAACCAATCTACTTAATTTTGCAAATCAGATTGATTTTATGATTCTGAAAAATGCGGATTTTTGTCGACTACATCGACGCTGGGTACATAAATTCTCGTAATATAGAATCGTAGGATTACTATCCCGCGAACCCGAGTTATGAGGGGGGTCAAAACAGCTCGAAATGGATCGTGTAAATAACACACTCATGCGACAAGGCCGGAGGAACTTGGCCTGGCGCACTTCGTGCGCCTAGATCAACCTGCCGAGCGTCTAATTTTCAAAGCTCCAATATTAAGAAGCGCTCTACTTTTATTCCTGGTTTTTTTTTAGTTTTCTATACTTACACATACTAATAGCCACCCGTGCGAAGCCATGTCTCTAGTGAAAACTTAGAAGAATCCCAATATTAACCTTAACTGATATTACAATCCTGTTTTTACCTCCAGTAACCACGCAATCAATTAGGATTTCCCAATAGGTCCATTACTAAGCGAAACTTTGACCAAAAAATCGCCGACATTTTTCAAACAAAAATTCAATTTAAATAAGCACCCTACACTCACCCTTATCCGTCAACTCTGTCAACATTCATGGTGATATTGGTGTAGAAATATGGCACAGTTCACTCGGAAATCCTGTCAGAAAAATAATATCATCAGCACAGGAAGTATCGAACCCGAAAAATTTACTTCGGGTCCAGTCTACACAAAAACAACTGTAAAGTTTAAAGCTGGATGACTTATATTTGAAGAAAATTGTTCACGGTATTTTCGTACTGTGACGAGTGAGTTCAATTTTCAACACCGAGTACGTCTATCCACGACGGACGTTGGAACACGACTGAAGTCTGGGAGTTGATAAAATGTTTCACGCTTCCCAGGAATGAAAATGCTGAAATTCATGATGAAAGCTCTAAGTCCAATTTATTACAGACGTTATACGTATAAGTGAACTCACGTGACAAGTGCTTTACCATTAATCTGTTAATTATATGGACGGGCAAACGGCGTTAATTTAATAAATCCATTTAATGCATCACTGATACTAATAATTGTTATCACATAAGTATGCCCTCAAGTTCTCAAACTGTCGCAGTTTGTTGATTTTGAAATCAATATTACGAGTAAATCTTCGGTTTCCAAGACGACGCTGCAAAGTTTATTCAGAATACTGAATAATTACTTTTAAGTTTTATTAAGTTTTTATCTACTATCAGAGAAACCTAAAGAGAAACATAGATGCTATGCTATAGTTTGCTACATAATATACACACTATGCTATAGTAGTGTTAAAACTATGTTGCGTTTAATTGTGTTGTAACACTATTTATGAACTTCTTAGTGGATTTCAATAAAATTCTCACATCATTGAACATTTCACGAGTAGTTTTTACCCGACTACGGCAAAGCCAAACGGATGGATTATGATTTTAGCAGTCTATGTATGTATGTATGTATGTATGTATGTATGTATGTATGTATGTATGTATGTATGTATGTATGTATGTATGTATGTATGTTATGTACGTATGTATGTACGTATGTATGTACGTATGTATGTACGTATGTATGTTTGTGTCCGATTTTCGTACGAGATTCTGTGTGTTCCACCATATGACGATTTTGATGAATGAGGTGTCAATTAATTATTTGTTATGGTCCGGTTGTCATTTATCATATACGAAAAAAATCGAAAAGTAACCTTCGCGAGGCATAAGTTGAATGATAAATTAGTTTCGGTTAGACATAATAGATGGTGCCACTAGCTGCTTGCCCTGCGCTTTCTGCACACTAAATTAGTATTTTATATAAAATTAAATTATTAAGCTTAGTCGGGTTTTAGTTTACGAACTGTATCTCATCATCATTCCCCTGGCACACTCCCTATTTGGGGTCGGCCCTCCTGATCTTGAGTCATCCCTGGCGTTAGGCCATCGTCATGTCCTTGGAGATGGTTCTAGTCCATGTAGTCGGTGGGCGACCTCTGCTTCTCTTCATCATCATCATCATGATCAACCCATTACCGGCTCACCACAGAGCACGGGTCTCCTCTCAGAGTGAGAAGGGTTTTGGCCATAGTCTACCACGCTGGCCAAGCGGATTGGCAGACTTCACACACCTTTGAGAACGTTATGGAGAACTCTCAGGCATGCAGGTTTCCTCACGATGTTTTCCTTCACCGTTAAAGCAAGTGATATTTAAATACTTAAAACGCACTAAGTAACTCCAAAAAGTTAGATGTGCGTGCCCCGGATCGAACCCACGACCTCCGATTAGAAGTCGGTCGTCCTAACCACTAGGCTATCACAGCTTCAAACTGCTCCTCTTGCCCTCATCTATATCCATCACACCACAGTATACGAACTTTATCTCTTGTATAATATGTTATATGGATAACAAATTCACATTTGACGCGGACAAAGGCGTAGACAAGTGCTAGTATATTCACGAGTGCTATGTCTGAAATTCGCAAAATATTGGGTAGGCACCAACCTATTTTTGTCGTTCAAAGTGTTCTTGTACCAAGGCCGGGTCTTCGCTCGAGAAAGTTTCTCTTAAAACAATTCTATTAAATTTTGCACTTTTTAACGCAAAGATCAAGGGGAAGATTCCCCTTGATGTCGAACACTTACGTCAAATAATGGAACATCAAGAAGGCGACAAAAAGACGCCCGTTTTAAATAATAAATTTCACTACAAAAGCTTTTTATTCCTACAATTGTTGAATTTTTTTGGCGAGTTTCCTATTCGATTAAAAATTATGCCTACTAAAAATGTATAAAGAAGAAAAGTGTCATAGTTAATTGTTCAATTAATTTTTGAATTAGTTAATTATTGTACTGTCTCGTTGGTCTAGTGGTTAGCATATAAGACAACAGAACAAGAGGTATCGGGTTCGATTCCCGGCGCGGGCAAATTATTGTTAGGTATTGGGTTTTTCTGTCAAAAATTTCTCAGTACCAGCCCGGCGTTGGTAGTTGGTTGTGTTTTACCCCCGTGCCGCGGAGGGCACTTTAAGCAGTTGATCCCGGTTATTTTATTATCACTATATCATATTTGTGACAATAATCGTGAAACCCTCTTTGGAGCAACGAGGCAGGTCTAAGCTCTAAACCTCTCTCTCCTATGAGAGAGGAGGCCTGTGTCCAGCAGTGAAACGTGAAAAAGGCTGTAGTGGTGGCTTTACCAGTTTTGTAAAAATGTTCTACAAAACTGGTAAAGCAAATAAATTAAAAAAAATACTGAAACTTTCTGAAAAAAAAAATACTGAAACTGAAATTCACCTTGACATTCACGTTTAAGCACGTCTGTCAAATTATAATGTGGCCAATTCTGTTGTACACAATCTCTAAACCTAAACTAAAATGACAGGTCTAAATTTATTCCTATCTCTTTCATAGTGCTCACTGCAGAAAAGGATAGCAATAGATTTAGGCCTGTCATTTTAGTTTAGGTTTAGAGATTGTGTACAACAGAATTAGCCACATTGTGGTACCTACCCCCTTGAATAATGGGAAAAGTTGAAAGAGTAGAAAATTAAACTGTCCGAATTTTGTGCGTAAATTAATTATGCGGGATAAATACCCGATCTGAGGTTATATTTCATAATTTAATTGGATCAACCCAAAAAGTTGTTAAGCTTTTTATTTATTGTACAAGCGGAAACCCGCGACTTCGTTCGCGTGAATATTGGTTTTTAAACATCCCATGGGAATCATTTTGTCTTTCCTAAGCTCCTTTAAGCTCATACCTTGCTAAAAACTGTTAAAAGTTCACTGGCGGATGTTTAGGTAGATCAAAATGTAAACACCCGCCAGTGAAAGTCTCATCAAAATTGATTCAGCCTTTTGAGAGATTAGCCAGTAATGTTTAAAGTATTTCCTTTCTAACAAAAAAAGAATGAATGAAATCGGACCACGCGTTAATGAATTACAGCTAAGTACACATTTTGACTTTCATCCCCTCTCCCAAGGGAACCGTGCTGAATTTCGGGATAAAAAGTATCCTATATGTTACTCCGTAGTATGAACTTAAATCATACCCAGTTTCATTTCAATCCAATTTCATTTCAAGTTTCATTCAATTCATTTCAATCTATTCAGTAGTTTTTGCGTGATGCGCGCACAAACATACAGACAAACAGACAAACAGACAAAAATTTCAAAAATAGCTTTTTTTACTTTCTATTACTTATCCCTAACATCCCCCAGTTATTATTTTGCAAAAATCTTTAATGTACAGATACGGCAAGTCTACGATTTTATTGTATGTATAGATATAGATATAGAATAAAAGATAACGGACAACCTTTGCGTGTTTATTGATTGAATACAGTTCTTCTTAAATTACTTATCCATCAAGAGTACCTATTTAATTCTTCATAGCCGAGACAATACGATCAGGGTTAAAATTGAATAGAATAAAATAAAAATTTTTAAATAAACTTTTACAAAGTGCATATTTTATAAATCAACTAGCTGATGCTCGCTTCGACTTCGCCCGCGTGGATTCTTACAAATCTCATACAAACTTCCATGACCCATTTGGGAGTAGAATTTTTGAAAATCCTGAAACACGTAATTCTTTATTTTTAACCAAAAGCCGAAATACAGATTTTCATGTACTTATATAACTTATAAAATGACTGACTTTCATACTAATTTCATGCCCTATTTAACCCACTTGGTAATAGTTTTTCCGAAATTCCTTGAATGGGCTCAATCTGTGACCTTGCATTAATGAGATTGATGCCGAAAATCAATAGAAATATTTAATCATCTGATTATATTATTATCAGTCAATTTAGTCACACGATCAATCTTAGGTATATACATTCTAAGGTCACGGATTGATTACGTTTAAGGCTTCATAATAATTAATTACTTAATTCCTAATACGATATCGTAAAGTATGCTGTAGAGTTTAAAGACGAAACGTGTCGAGTTCTAAATTAAACATACGAGCCCAGTCACGCCCTCATAAGTCATAATTAATAATTATTTTATGCAAATCAGTCCCTGTTAAGATAAGAGCACCTAAGGGTGCCGAGGGAAACCCAAGGGCGCGGTCTCACTATTGGTAAAACCGCGGCTGACTGCTGTAACACACAAAGAGGCTGCTGTATACGATGTATCGCCTTTTGACTATAGTTGACATCGTATAAATAATTAGGTACATGTTTTTCTTTCATCAAAAATCAGCCGCTGCCATAACAGCACAGAAGAATAAGATTACAAGTATAAATTAGAAATTTAAAAAACCCCCGACATACGCCATTTTGTGGTGGCGGCCATCTTGGATTTGCATAGTGCTATTCTACTAGTCAAGCCCTTTCATTTGATACCCATATTGACAGTGTTGTGATAAAATATGTAATCCGCCATTTTGTAGCGGCGGCCATCTTGGACCGATTTTTATCAAACATAGCTAACAACACTCTCGACTAATTCACCTTTTAAACAAAAAAACCGCATTCAAATTGGTCCACCCGTTTGAGCGCCACAGGGGAACAGACAGACACACACACACACACACACACACACACACACACACACACACAGACACGCACACACACAGACACGTCAAACTTATAACACCCCGTCGTTTTTGCGTCGGGGGTTAAAAACAGATATTTCTTAATTTCAGGTATCTTTGTTAAGCTGCTTTATCACACTTATATTATAAAGGCGAAAGTTTGTGTGTGTGTGTGTGTGTGTGTGTGTATGTTTGTTCCTCTTCTCCGCCGCAACTACTGAACCGATTTGGCTGAAATTTTGAATGGAGATAGACTATGCCCTGACTTAACACATAGGCTTTTTATCCCGGAAAAGTATTCCTGTGGGACTAAAATAGATATAAATTTCCAAAAACGCCATAGAGGGCGCTGACTGTTTTTAGGTAAATCACGCTCACATAACACTTTATTGCAATAGTTTACTGTGTTGCATGCATTGGCAACACATAGGCTACTTTTATCCTGGAAAAATACACTTTTCCCACGGGATTTTGAAAATCCCGAAATCTATAGCTACAGCTATAGATAGATTACTATAGCGAACTTCCTTGATAGTAGGTATAAAGGTTGGAAATGGGAGCGGGAACAGGAACCGGAAATCAACAATTCCCTCGGGATTTGTTTAAAACCGAAACTCACGCGGGCGAAGCCGCGGGCAAATGCTAGTTTTCTATATTTTTATTCTGCACAGCAGAAATAGGTTATTTGTCATAAAAACTACTAAGGGCTGGTCCCCGCGGTTATGATTGCATTAAATATTATGCTGACTCTTAGAATATTTTAAAACATGTTTGACACTTGGACAAACAATAACCACAGATATTGGCAATCAAAAAACATTTCTACTGTGAGCACTCTGTTAAAAATAGAGGCAAACTGTCAGTCGCATAGCAGCACGCCTATTGTGTCCGCGCCCTTATTGAGATTATAATACGTTAATATTAAAAATAATCTCTCCTCGTTAATGACAGTGAAGTTTACTAACTTGTAAGCTTTGTTTATTTTCGTCTTCCACACGTCACATCCGGGCGAATTCTATGTCTTCAGAGCCTGAGTTTTATTATTCAGTTAGACACTCATCACAAATCAGAAGTAGTGTCGGCCTCCTGACTAGGATGTCGGCCTTTTTGTCGGGAGGCCAGGGGTTCGATCCCGGACACCTCTAACTTTTCGAGTCGCATTTTAAGCAATTAAATATCACTTGCTTTAACGGTGAAGGAAAACATCGTGAGGAAGCCTGCACGCCTGAGAGTTCTCCATAATGTTCTCAAAGATATGTGAAGTCTGCCAATCCGCACTGGGCCAGCATGGCACGGCCTATAAACCCTTCTCATTCTGAGAAGAGACCTATTCTTAGTAGTGGGCCGGCAATGGGTTTATCATGATTATGATGATGATGAGACAATCATCATCACACCGATACTACTCTTTAACGACCCACTGCTGAGCACAGACGTCCTCTTTAGAAGACAGGAATTTAGAGCTTAACCCGCCACGCTGCTCCAATTCTAATTGGCGGGCTTTAACGACTCATTTCATGTCATGATCATGATAATAATCGAAATCGACGGCTTTACATGGTATCCGAGGCACAGGGAGGACATAAATTTCCAATTCTTGGCTGCGACTGACATAAAATCTGAATAAGTTTTTGTTCCGACCCAAGACTCGAATCCGGAACCTCATGATCTGCAGCGGAATACGCTAGCTGGTAGACCAATCAGGCAGTTATAGCAATAAAAGGAACAAGACAGAAAAAATACCAAAAGTACCCGGTTGAAATTTTAATTTATTTTCATAATTTTGGGTAGATGCCGTTTAATTATGAAATCTTAAAGAAGAATAACTTTTAAAGATCAACAATTTAAAGGAACTCGTTAATGGAATTCATGAATTTATTATCGCCATTTCCTTCGGTTAGTTCGGTTATAAATTTTCATTGTTGCAATTTCGATTCACCATAATCGAATTTTGCCATCGTTGTCGTTATTTGTTATTCGTTTGTTTACCGAGTTATGAGTTTTGAAACATTCTTCATCGAATTATATTTTGTGTAAATAAAGTCAGGGGTCGTGTCCTTTGACTTACGTCAAGCTAACATAAATAAACCCTTATAAACATACTATTTTTTTTACTCAGCAGGGGTTTCGTCTTAAGTGGGAAACAACTGGGAACTTGCTGCATCTTATGACGCAATTGGTACTAGCAGTGGATGCTATAGTACAGGTAGAGTAGCTTATTTCGATTTCAGTAAAGCGTTCGACACAGTTGACAACGATGTACTACTCGCAAAGCTTATTCGTGTTGGCTGTACTCCGGAGATGATGGATTTCTTCGCCAGCTACCTGCAGGATAGATATCAATACGTCGACTGCGTTGGACACTGGTCACAGCTACTACCTACTAATAAGCTCAGGCGTTAGTCAGGGTAGCATCTTAGTACCCCTCCAATTTATCTTGATGGTAAAGGACTTACTGGAGGTAGTCACTGAATCGACGTATGGTGATAATAAAAAACTCCGGCAAGTTTGTTGCAGGTTCTTCTCAGACTAGGGCGCATTTGGTACCCTTGTAGTTATAGTTCTAAGTTTTCGTAAGTAATTATCACCAGTACCTTACTTCTATACACATGTAAAGTGACGTTTGCTGACGATCTGAAATTAGTTATGGAGGTGCGAGAGATCTCGCATCATGAAGGACTACAGAGGGACATAGATGCAGTCAGCAAATGGAACCAGCAAAATAAACTTTATAGTAATGTCTCCAAATGTTCCGTCTTGACGTTCAGCCACGCGCGTTCTCCGCGTCGCCATCAGTACCAACTGAAGGAACGAAGGGAACGTCGAGGAAGTTGAGGATCTCAGTGTCCACTTCAACGCCGACTTGAATTTCTGACACCGTGTAATCGAGGTTTGTAAGTAAGCGTATTGGAATCTGGACTTTATATTATGTGAAGCGAAAGAGTTCACGAACATCAAGGCATTACATAATATGAAGCCTTTGTGATAAGCCACTTGGAATGCAATGCAATTATGAATGAAGGTCACCGAATGAAGCCAGATATAAAATAATGGTGGAACAGATACAAAATAAACTAAGGTTTTTGTAACTTAAATTGTACGGTGTATATCCTGGATATCTGTTGCTGTATCCCACTTTGTTTGCCATGGGCATGGTGGGATATGGACAACTAGAGGTGAGGAAGTAATTATTGTCTCTGGCAATACATTTATTTAAGGTGCTAAGAGATAAGTTGCAAGGAGTTACGGTTTTGCGCATTGAACGAGAGCGTGTCGCGCAAAAGCGACCCGCACGCTCTGCCTCAGGGTTTCTTAACCCGTGGTCCATGAACTCCTGAGGGATTCGGGCAGTTTACGCTGGGACTCCATGGCAAGCCTACCTAACAATAAAGCGTTATAATATAAAAATGTAAGAACAATATGTGAGTAAATACTTCGTCGATGCAATTTGACGTTCTAATCCAGCATAAACAGAAGCAAATTTCATTCATCATCATCATCAACATTAAATAAATAAATAAAATAAAATCATTTTATTTCAGGTCGGTGACCCATATAAAATAATAATAAAATTAACACGATACCTACTATAATATAAAGATTAAAGCAATTAAAGGTTAGCTTTTTTTTGGGGCCATGGGATTTTTTAAATTTTGAGAGAGGTCCATGATTAGAAAAAAGTTAAGGAACCCTTGCTCTACGTAATTGCTGAACAAATTGATCCGTTCACTTGCTCTATGGACGAGTTCACAAGGGTCGGTATGTATATTGTATGTAAATATTAGTTAATAAGTTGTATGTACTGAATGTAATATGTTAATATAATTTAGGAAGACTGACAGTTCAAACTGTATTTAGATTTATAAAAAAAAAGGTCGACTTATCTATCGCATTAAGTATGACCTGTAAAGATAATATATATTTAAGTTTTGTTTGAATAAATAAATAATTATTTATTTATATTTATATTAATTACAAGCGGAAACCCGCGACTTCGTTCGCGTGGATATTGGTTTTAAAAATCCCGCGAGAATCATTTTGTTTTTCCTAAGCTCATTTGACCTCATACCTTGCTAAAAACTGTTAAAAGTTCACTGGCGGATGTTTAGGTAGATCAAAATGAAAAAATCTGCCAGTGAAAGTCCCATCAAAATCGGTTTAGCCTTTCAGAGATTAGCCAGTAATCTTTAAAGTATTTCCTTTCTAACAAAAAAAGAATGAATGAAATCGGACCACCCGTTAACGAATTACAGCTAAGTACACATTTTGAATTTCATCCCCTCTCCCAAGGGAACCGTGCTGAATTTCGGGATAAAAAGTATCCTATATGTTACTCCGTAGTACGAACTTAAATCATGCCGAGTTTCATTTCAATCCGTTCAGTAGTTTTTACGTGATGCGCGCACAAACATACAGACAAACAGACAAACAGATAAACAGACAAACAGACAAAAATTTCAAAAATAGCTTTTTTACGTTCTATTACTTATTCTTAACATCCCCCAGTTATTATTTTGCAAAAATCTTTAATGTACAGATACGGCAATTCTACGATTTTATTATATCACTAGCTGATCCCCGCAACTTCGTTCGCGTAGAAATAAGGTTTTTATATAGGATCGGATCGGATCCCATGATTCTTTTATGTATGTACCTAAACTAAATGTAGTCTAAGTTACTCCTTATAACATTGAAAGTTCCATTAAAATCGATCCAGCCGTTTCGGAGATTAGCTGGAACAAATAGACAGACCGACAAACATAAATTTAAACGCACACCAGTTTAAAATAAGCCATACGTACAAAGATCCGGGTCCTAAGTTATTGGAACCCAATAAATGCCTGTCATTTCTAAACTAAAAAACCTATGACCTTGAAATATTTACGGGACAATAATTAAAGTACTACCTTTCTAACAAAAAAATAATGAGTGAAATCGAATAACGCGTTAATGAATTACAGCTAAATACACGTTTTAACTTTCATCCCCTCTCCCAAGGGAACCGTGCTGAATTTCAGGATAAAAAGTATCCTATAACCTACCTCGGAGTATAAACTCAAATCGTACCAAGTTTCATTCGAATCCATTCAGTAGTTTCGGCGTGATGCGCGGCCAAGATACAGACAGACAGACAGACAGACAGACAGACAGACAGACAGACAGACAGACAGACAAAAATGAAAAAAATTGCAGTTTTGGCTTCAGTATCGATTATAGAGTGCCCTCCGATAAAAATTTTCAAAATATTTTCAATGTACAGAATTGGATCTGTTACAGTTTTATTATATTATAGATAGATGTACCTATAGATAAATCTGCTAATATTACAATATCTGCTAATTCTCATCATCTCTGTACATATTAATTTGTTGTAATTATATTCTCTTTGATTACGGTTTGAAATCTCTTTGATAATGGCTGGTGGCACCTGATATTTGAGGAGGGTGAGGAATTAATCAACGTCCATTTTCCACGAGAGGTTAGCAGGTCATCGGGGTTATTAATGTCAGATTAAGTAAAGTAGGGTCTTACTAAAGCTTACGTGAGTCTTAAGCCTGTACGGTGTGAAGATCAAGGTTCGAGTGTAATATATTTACATTGGTCGATCAAACAGCATGCGGGTTCTACATATTGCGCTGGCAGCGTAACTAACGACTAAGTTATAAGTCTGACGTGTGTGTATGTGTGTGTGTTTTTTTGAAAAGAAATAATAATTAATATAAGCGACAAAAAATGTACTATATAATTAGTAATAAAATATATTGTTTGATCTCTCATTTTGTGCACTGTTTTGGGCATATGTATACGCTGTCCATTTTATTTGTTGATATTTGGCAGCTCACGCCTATGAATTACCGTATTTTTTTCCCGGAATAATGTACTACAGTAATGTCGTACTTCATAGACGTGTAGTGAAGTGCCATGTGCATAACAAACAACCACAGACTATAAAACAGTTCTTGAAATACGATAAATCGATCTTATGATAAAAATAATTTTATTTCATGTAAATATTGTTTCCGTAAATTTAATAAATAAAAGGAAATAGAAATAGTATTTATGAGATTAATTATTATTTGCAAGGAATTAAGTCGAAATCTTGGAATTTAAGTTCATACCAAGGGTAAAGAATAATAACTCTGTTCATTCCATAGAATTATTGGTTTCCGCTGCGCTCCGACCTAGAAGGAGCAGCGTGTACAAGTAAAGTGCGGTAACAAAATGTACGCCATATTACATATTATGTGGCGTACACGGGTCAGTCTCGTTGCAACCAATGATTGACGTTGACGTGCTGCGTATTGTCTTATATTTTGCTCATAATCAACTTAAAATGCCGGTTTGCGTAGTGAAACTATGTAACAACAATACTGCAAGTACTTAATATAAAATATACTGGTATCACATACCATCAGTAATAATTACTTAAGTTATTATTATCGTTTAAGTTTTTAATTTCAACGTGAAATTACACAAATCATAAAGGAGTCACAAAATATAAGGTCTCTTGTTAACACACGTTTTTTCCACGGTACGGCGAAACGTGGAACCTTGTTAACGACATGGCGCGTCCACGGTTCCATACAAGACTGCAACCGTAAAATGTAAAACGTAGCCTTGTGAATCAAGGCCAAGTGCTACGTTTTACCACATGAGTAGATATACGTACAGAGAGGAAGCTTCATACAAACGGCCCGCTGTAGGTACACTCACACATGAGCTTTAATCAACGGTTCACGGACACCCGCGTCTGACCTCCTACTGGCTCAGTTGGATGACAAACGTGCGCTATGTGTGAGTGTAACTACAGCGGGCCGCTTGTATAAAGCTTCCTCTCTGTACGTATGTATATCTACTCATGTGGTTACACGGTTGCAGTTTTGTATGGAACCATAGTCGCGCCGTATCGTTAACAAGGTTCAATGTTAATACATTTATTTATCTATACTAATCTATACTAATAAATAAAATTGAAGTGTCTGTCTGTAATATCGAAATAACTACCTCATATTAAGCTCATATGATTATTTGAACGATACTATAACCGAATCACACGTTTTTAAAATTTTTGTCTGTCTGTCTGTCTGTCTGTCTGTCTGTTTGAACGGGCTAATCTTTGGAACGGCTGAACCGATTTTGACGGGACTTTCACATACAAGTAGAGAATTAACCAGGGAGTAACATAGGCTACTTTTTTAACCGACTTTCAAAAAAGGAGGAGTTGTGTTTTTCTACCTATGTATACCGATATCTCCGAGATTTCTGAACCAATTTGCGTAATTTTTTTTTAATCGATAGAGAAACATTGCGACCCTGTTGTATAAAAAATTTGGATTCCAACTCCTCAATCCTGATGCTGTAGCGGACCTAATCCCCAAAACTAATGGGTTTTAGAAACTTCCGGTTATTTAAATTGATATTGGGGGTACCAATTAAAGACTTTATCGTTGAATGAACTCGAGTAGGTACATATCCAACTCCTCAACCCTGATGCTGTAAGGAATTGTATTCCGAAATCGTGGGGATCCCACGGGATTTTTCCGTTTTGGGGACGCGTTTCTACAGATAAGCTACTTTTTGTTCTGGAAAATCAAAAGTTCCCACGGGATTTTTAAAAACCTAAATCCACACGGGCGAAGCCGTGGGCATTATCTAGTTAAATATATAATTTAAAAAAAAAACTAATAAACGAATAGTAATTAATATTTTAATGAAATATGCACAGGTGTAAATTAAAATTTTAAAAAATCCCCGACATTCGCCATTTTGAGGTGGCGGCCATCTTGGATTTACATAGTGCTATTTTACTAGTCCAGCCCTTTCATTTGATACCCATATTGAGGAATTTGGGAAAAAATATGTAATCCGCCATTTTGTGGCGGCGGCCATCTTGGACCGATTTTCATCAAACATATCTGACAACACTCCCGCGTCCCGACTAATTTACCTTTCAAACAAAAAAAATTGCATTCAAATCGGTTCACCCGTTTGAGCGCTACGGTGGAACAGACGGACACACACAGACACATCAAACTTATTTATGCGTCATTGGTGGTTAAAAATAAAAATATTTAATTAAATCGATTGAAAGTTCTTTTTAAATAAAATCGATTATTATTTCAAATCGAATCGTTAACCTGTGAGAGCGTCACTAAATTCGTTTTTTTGACATCTGTCAAAAAGCAATTAATAATTTGGACAAAGTATAAGTTAAATTGACGTTTATGTTCACTTCAGTTAGGCCTAGGCCACATTGCGAATTCGCGCGAATTTTTTCGCAAAATTCTATGACTTTTCCCCTCTCTCCTAGATTGGTTGCACCCGCGATAATTTGATGTTGTACCCGCGATTCAGTCAAAAGTGAATAATTAATTGTACTTATATTTTTGTTTACTTTAGACCATCCTAGACCGATTTTCATCACACATAGCTCAGAACACTCCTGACTAATTCACATTTCAAACAAAAAAAAACCGCATTCAAATCAGTTCAGACGTTTGAACGCTGCGATGGAACCAGACACACACACACACAAACACACACACACACACAAACGTTTGCCTTTATAATATTAGTGTGATTTATTAGTAGGTAGTAAAAAGGTAGTAGTAGTAGGTAGTAAAACAAAACATTTAGGTAGGTACCTACTAATAAAACTAATAAAAGTATTCAATTTAACTTACCTAATAAAATCTGTAAGTTAAATGATTATTTTTATAAATATAGATACTGTTAACAATAATATAAAAATTAAAATAAGAATTCTTTATTTGCATAAATGATGACAATTTTTACATTAATAATAATCCAAATACAAAGTTCTGTCTCAATCTCCATTTTATTTTGTACTTGAAATTTTTGAAGTTTTTTTTGCAATGCCACGTAAAGTATGGCTTAGGAACACGTAGAGGACAAACATACAGACATTCATTTTTATACCAATGTCCAACCATTCCCCAAAGTTTCATCGCAATCGGATGAACGGTGTAGGAGAGCTTAAGAAACATACAGATTTAAACATTCGTTTTTATTTAGGTACACGTGGAAACCCGTCACTTCGTTCGCGTGGATATTGGTTTTTGAAAATCCCGTGGGAATCAGTTTGTCTTTTCTAAGCTCGTTTGAGCTCATACCTTGCTAAAAACTGTTTAAAGTTCACTGGCAGATTTTTAGGTAGATCAAAATGTAAACATCCGCCAGTGAAAGTCCCATCAAAATCGATCCAGCCTTTCAGAAATTAGCCCGTAATCTATAAAGTATCTCCTTTCTAACAAAAAAAGAATGAATGAAATCGGACCAGGCGTTAATGAATTACAGCTAAGTACACATTTTGACTTTCATCCCCTCTCCCAAGGGAACCGTGCTGAATTTCGGGACAAAAAGTATCCTATATGTTACTCCGTAATATGAACTTAAATCGTGCCAAGTTTTATTTCAATCCATTCAGTAGTTTTTGCGTGATGCGCGCATAAACATACAGACAAACAGACAAACAGACAAAAATTTCAAAAATAGCTTTTATACGTTCTATTACTTATCCCCAACATCCCCCAGTTATTATTTAGCAAAAATCTTTAATGTACAGATACGGCAAGTCTACGATTTTATTATATGTATAGATAGATAGATAGAATAGATATAGATGTGGTGTTATGGTCCCTTGCCCTAAAATATAAGTACATTAATATTAGACAATCTGTGATAATTTATTGATACGAAAGTGATATGTCTTCCAGCGGTGATTGAGCCATGAATTTGTTCACATTCTTGAAGGTTTTTTTCGCTACAACGTCCATCAATGGTCTTCCGAATTCGTTAGTCACAGTTTCCCAATTGTCGTTCAAAAATGTCATTACAGCGTCACCTGATATACAAAAAAACATAAAAATTTTGCATGTTTACATAATATCAGGAAACATGGGTTTGTCTGTGGGTATTTTTCTTAGAAATACTTCTAAGAGGATTGATTGGTTTAAACATTACCTACTTATATTAAAATAGATTTTTTTTTGTATAAAATTAAACTTTTATAAGTGCTTTTGAATCATCAAGTGAATCTATCCCTGGTTCGGAATGCCGTTCCTAACGAGATGAATAAGCAAGAAACATAAAATAACAATGTTATGTTATGTACATAATTTAATTGCCGTCTCGCGCATAACGCACTGCCGGAAAAAGTTAAATCCACACTTTATTATTATTTTAATAATCTGCAATAATTTTATACCTACATAATATTAAAGATATTCAAAAACATGATCCTAGTAGTAAGTATTAAATAAAAGTTTATCCAGTTCTTCAAACATTCAAATCGTGTTAAAATTACGAATAATAAAAACAAAATATCAGAAAAAAATATGAACACAATTTTTATTGTTCGCAAGTGAATGGGGAGCAAAAAATTTAAAACTCGATTACTTAGTTACTCGAATAATTATTATATTTTATTCTGTTCTCCAGGCGACAAAAGGTCAATGCCAATTTTAAGTTTTTACAAATCTCTCATAGGTATATATTGCGAAATAATTGCATGCCCACACGTTTTCATCATCACGCATAGGTAAATACATGACCGTGCTACGTTGGGATATTTTATTAACAATTAAAATAAATAAAAATAGCATATATGTACCTACTTAATGTTTCAATTAGGTATTAATTTATCGCGCCTTATCCAAAGCAGAGTTGGTAGAACTGAAAATCTTCTTAGGACTAAGAATTCAGGCACTATACTAGACCGAATATTTGCCAGGCATTCCTGAGAATTGCCGTTATTCTACTGGTTAGCATATTCGACTGCAGATCACTAGGTCCCGAGTTCGATTTCCGGATCGGGCAAATAATTGTTAGGAATTGGGTTTTCAGGGTTCCGTACCCGAAGGGTAAAAAACGGAGCCCTATTAATGTCACTCGGCTGTCTGTCTGTCTGTCTGTCCGTCTGTCCGCCGGTCACAGGTCTCTAGCTCGCAGACGAAATGAGTTACAAACCTGAAATTTTGGTATTTAGTGTAAAACGTTAACCCAAAATCAAATATTGAATTAGAAATTGAATTAAATTATTTTTCAGGGGGGCTCCCATACATGAAAAAGGAGCCGGAAAAAAAAAATTTTTCTTTACCCTAGCTTGTGGGTATCATTGTTTAGAGCTCGTTAAGTAGAGTACAAATATATATTTTTTTAATTTTTATCTCAAAAAATAAGGAAATGGGAGGCCATCAAAGTTGTCAGTTTTAGACCATTTTTGTGACGGGGGCTATCTCAAAAACTAAACTAGTTGGGAATATGATATTTCAGTATATTATGTACTATATGCTCTATTTAAACAACAAATACTGAAAACAACGATTTATTAAATAGTTTATAAGCTGTGACCAAAATAAACGAACATTTTTTTGGGTTTTTCTTTCACGGTTTGTTGCGATGTCTAGCTCGGAAATTAAATATTTCTTAGACCCAAAATATTATATTGTTCATAATTATGTACGGAACCCTGAAAGAGCGAGACCCGACTCGCACTTGGCTGATTTTTTAGGGTTCCGTACCCGAAGGGTAAAAAACGGAGCCCTATTAATGTCACTCGGCTGTCTGTCTGTCTGTCTGTCCGTCTGTCCGCCGGTCACAGGTCTCTAGCTCGCAGACGAAATGAGTTACAAACCTGAAATTTTGGTATTTAGTATAAAACGTTAACCCAAAATCAAATATTCAATTAGAAATTGAATTAAATTATTTTTCAGGGGGGCTCCCATACATGAAAAAGGAGCCCGAAAAAAAAAATTTTTCTTTACCCTAGCTTGTGGGGTATCATTGTTTAGAGCTCATTAAGTAGAGTACAAATATATATTTTTTTTAATTTTTATCTCAAAAAATAAGGGAATGGGAGGCCATCAAAGTTGTCAGTTTTAGACCATTTTTGTGACGGGGGCTATCTCAAAAACTAAACTAGTTGGGAATATGATATTTCAGTATATTATGTACTATATGCTCTATTTAAACAACAAATACTGAAAACAACGATTTATTAAATAGTTTATAAGCTGTGACCAAAATAAACGAACATTTTTTTGGGTTTTTCTTTCACGGTTTGTTGCGATGTCTAGCTCGGAAATTAAATATTTCTTAGACCCAAAATATTATATTGTTCATAATTATGTACGGAACCCTGAAAGAGCGAGGCCCGACTCGCACTTGGCTGATTTTTCTGTCTTCTTTCTGAAGTTGATAGTTGGCGGCGTCTCAACTTCGTGCCTCGGAGAGCACGTTAAGCAGTCGGCCTCGGCTATTATCACTAAAATGTGACCCAATAGTTGTTAAAGCCCGCTAACCCCCATTGGAGCAGCAGCGTGGCGGGTCTAAGCTCCAATCCCACTCTCCCATGCATGCCATGGAGGCAGCAGTGGGACGTTAAAAGGCTGTAGTGGTATCCCTGAGGATTGCTTAGGCCAATCGCGTTCGCCTTTGGCCTACAACATACGGTCTATACTTAAAACATTACATAAATACTTACTCAGTTCTTTATTTCCATTGAATAGATTCGTCAGATTGTATCGAGTATTACCTTCGACCTTGAAATCGTAATCGAGTTTCTTGACAGACAGGTAAGTTTTGTTATTTTTCTTGTACATATCAAACAACACCTTCAGTTTCACATCCATATTTTCTAAAACAGTAAGTGCCTGGTCACCACCTTCTGACAAGTGTCAGATAGCCTAAACGTAAGTTTTGTCACTTTCTTACGTACGTCATGTGACAAAGACATAAGTTGTGAATAAGCTATCCGACACTTATTAGTAAGTATTTTTTGTGGTGAATTTATTTTTCAAGTACATTTATTATTTTGGCTACTCTTGATGTATTGAGATCAATAAATACAATTTTTTAAACTCGATTTTTTTCAAATGTCACTCGTAGGAATATGTTGTACCTATTTCATACATCCATTATACACATTATTATGTCGGTCAGTATGGGTCTCCTATGGATTTCGTAATTCCGGATTTCCCCTGAAAGCGATACACATAGCTCGCTCCATAACATACTGAGCGATTTTTAATTTGAAACAAACAAAATGTTTTTTACCGACTTCAAAAAAGGAGGTTCAGTATTCGATCCGTATACATGTATGTATATATGAAATATGTATGTTCGCGATTATTTCAAAATCTAATAAACCGATTTTGATATTTTTTTCCTTGTCGTAATTTACACACTTTCAGGAAGGTTTTAGTAACACACCTAGTTATTATTCGTAGGTACGAAGTCACACCCATAAATGTACCATTATGTCACTAATATTTTTGTATTCCGAGACCATAGGCCCGACGCGCACTTGAATGATTTTTTTACTGTATGAAATCAAGAATATAACTCGTTTATTGACAAGACAATGCCTGTCGGATCGGCTAGTAATAAATAAATAAAAGAACAAGGCCAACCTATCATAGTACCTACAAATACGTTATTACAAGTAACAAGTATAAATTAAAAATTTAAAAAACCCCCGACATTCGCCATTTTGTGGTGGCGGCCATCTTGGATTTACATAGTGCTATTCTACTAGTCAAGCCCTTTCATTTGATACCCATACTGAGGGAGTTGTGATAAAATATGTATTCCACCATTTTGTAGCGGCGGCCATCTTGGATCGATTTTCATCGAACATAGCTAACAACACTCTCGACTAATTCACCTTTCAAACAAAAAACCCGCATTCAAATCGGTCCACCCGTTTGAGCGTCACAGGGGAACAGACAGACACACACACAGACACACACAGACAGACACGTCAAACTTACAACACCCCGTCGTTTTTGCGTTGGGGGTTAAAAAATGATGATGGTGCGAATTTGGATTTAAGAATACTTACTTATTCTGACCTTCATGTCGCCATGGCCCATAATGGGCAGTAACAAAATTCGCCCGTCGGCCACATACTTTCCCCACATCGAGTAAGTTGGCGCATGGTATTCCAAGTGTAGTATGTTATTTTTTGTGTCCCATCTGAAATACCAATCATGACTAAATTTCTATATATGTAACAGACTTCCATAAAGGTGGAGGTTCTCAAATTGTTTTTACAGATGTGGAACAGAAAACAGTTTTATCGATGTTATGTTATTTATAGATGTGTGTAAAAAAAAAATCTTACATGCGCTAGGACAAAAAACCCATTACTGCGGAGGTGAAATAGGGATTCGAAGGTTACATGAAAGTTTACGAGCTGCAGGAAAATGTATTTGTTCCACGTGAAAAACACAATGACCGATTCAACCCCTAGTCGTTATCAAAACATTAAACGTAACCTCAGAAGTCTTATAACTCGCGTATAAGTCGACCGGTGACCTTCAATGCGCAGAAGTCGAAAATGAGGTATCTCGGGGTGTGAGGGGGTCGCGGGGAGGGCGTGGGGATGGTTCGTGAGCACTGATTAGCTCTCGCGGATCCCTCGTAACCGCTGATTGGTTCTGCAATCGTATTGTGTCTCACTCGCACGACGCTGCGCTCTTGAAGGTCACCGGTCGACTTACGTGACGGGGGTTATACTTACTTGATGTTTTTAATAATAATATTCTTAATTCCCTTCAACCGACCGTCTGTAAAACGCAACGAGAGGCCGGCCATGTCCAGTGCTACAGGATCGTCGAATTCCATTACATCCATGACGTCTATGCCCCATTCTGGCACGCCCTTGCTGAAGGTCGGAATGGCTTTTTGAAAAGCGTTGACCATACATGTGGAGTCCTCTAGGCGACATTTATCAAGATGTAAATCTGGAAAATTATAATAATAAGGGATATTTTTAATTGCACGTCTAAAATACTAAACGTATAATAAATATACTGACCACAACAAATATAACAAATATACTGACGTATAACAAATATACAAGTTATTTGAAAACTATACAAGTTATTTATAAACTGTGGTAAAACTACTCGACATAAAACTTTTGTTAATGCAAAAAAGTCAATTTCACAAAAAATTTCAGTTACTTTGTTTATCGCTAGAGCAGCCGCAGTGTTGCTAACTTTGGAATTTCATTTCCGTATTTTTCATGAGATTCTGGTCGACCTATAATAATGATACTATCGATATAAAATATTTTTAATTAATTAGATAACAATTTATGATCAAGTTGTTGGGTAGGTGCTCCCATAGATAGGTACCTACTGAATAAATTAAACGACTTGGTTTAACATTAAATCTCACAACTTTTTGCGGCAGAACAACTGCGTTGCGAGACTTGCATTTTTTTTACATGTTATGTTTTTATTGGATCTCATTTCTTTTTGTAGGTATTTTCGTTTTCGCGTACTAGCTATTTCTAGTTCGTCAGCTACGGATTTTCTCAAAGCCAAGGAAAGCTCAAAGTCCACTCCCTGTAAGCCAAGGAAAGCTCAAAGTCCACTCCCTGTAAGCCAAGGAAAGCTCAAAGCCCACTCCCTTTAAGCCAAGGAAAGCTCAAAGTCCACTCCCTGTAAGCCAAAGAAAGCTCAAAGTCCCCTTCCTGTAAGCCAAGGAAAGCTCAAAGTCCACTCCCTGTAAGCCAAGGAAAGCTCAAAGCCCACTCCCTGTAAGCCAAGGAAAACTCAAAGTCCACTCCCTGTAAGCCAAGGAAAGCTCAAAGTCCACTCCCTGTAAGCCAAGGAAAGCTCAAAGTCCACTCCCTGTAAGCCAAGGAAAGCTCAAAGCCCACTCCCTGTGTCTGTGGACTTTTCTCAAAGGCGTTGATGTAACAGTTTTTGACAAGTCTGGACGGTAAGTTATAGTTCTAAGTCTACTTATTGTATTCAGAAATTGCGGATTCCTGCACTTTAATGTTAACCGAAGTTGATATTAATTACTTTCGAAACTGCCCCGTACACTTGAACGTATTTGAACACTGAACAACCGATCTCCATCAGTGCACTGTTTAAGTATTAGGTTTTTGTCAAGAAGTTTTCTGTTGAAGTTGACGGTAAGACACCCCTTGTGCCTCGGAAATCACGTAAAGCCATCGCTCGATCCAGTGCGTGATCTCTATCGGGTTTGACTGGCCGGTTTTTACCATCAGAATTTGGATACTTGGTTGAGATTGGCTGCCATGACCGAATTTCGGTCGGGGGGACATTATTGTCTATTTAAGTAATTTAAATGACGAAAAATCGTATCCCATCGAAACTACAAAAGTAACTTTGTAATCACATACATTTATATAGGATTACAAAGTTACTTATGTAAATTACATAAGTCAGTAGGTATATCTAAGAAACTAGACTGTGATCGCGATATGTTTGAATTTTTCCTTGCTTTATAGACTAAACACTAATTGCGTTCAAAATTTGAAGCTTGTGTGTCTGCTAGAAGTACCTTAGAATATTGATGATCGGTAGTGTGTCACTTACAAAACTAAGGAATTTTGACTTGCAATAATAATTCTTTAACTACAGCTTCGAATGAAATGTAATTTGGGTATGTTCACTGTTATGTTCAGTTCTCTTGGACGTTGAAAATTCAGGCTTCTAGCTTTATCTACGACGAAGTCACAGGGGGTCGAAAATGGCCTGAAATGCTTCGAGAAAAGGTAAGTAGTACGGCTGTGCTTTTGTTTTTTGTTGTATGAGCTCAAAGGAACTTAGGAAAAACAAAATGATTCCCACGAGATTTTTAAAAACCAATATCCACGCGAACGAAGTCGCGGGTATCCGCTTGTATCTTAATATCTATACTAATATAATAATCTATACTTAATATAATAAAGCGGAAGAGTTTGTTTGTTTGAACGCGCTAATCTCAGGAACTACTGGACCGATTTCAAAAATTCTTTCACTGTTGGATATGTAAGTGATCCTTGAGTGCTATAGGCTATATATGTACTACGGGCGAAGCCGGGGCAGACCGCTAGTGGTAAAATAATAGCGAAGCCTAAACTATTGTAATAGTATTGAAAAAAATTGTAAAACATTATCCTAGTGAGGATACGTATACCAGTCTAAATCACTACCTACCTCAAATTCAATAAAATTTACTAGTGTGATAAATCTTTAGGATTCTAGTCACACCCTGCAAAATATAAATCTTCATTCAGGTATAGGAAAATTTTGCTGTATGACAAGTTTCATGAATACTGGTTAGTGGTTAGACTATGCAACGTAATCTCCACGCTCTTAGCAATATAAGGCTAAACAACAACAACAATTATTTAACACGGAAATATCGCAGGCAACCACGTCTAGCACCTACACAACCACATGTCTAATAATTAATAATCAATTAATTGTATTCTAATTACAATCGTGCACAATAAGAACAGCACTGGCAACCTATTACGCAGATATTGTATCATGTGACACGTCATATAATTTATAGTCTCTGTTTCTCAATGCTTTTAATTCAATGCAGTAAACTGACGTTTCATGGGTTGCTACTTTTTGACGAAAAAAAAAATAGGTATGGGGTAAAAGTGAATGATGCGAATGATTCACATCATCACAACATCAATTATTTTATTTATCTTTATTCACAACAGTACTATACAGCAGTTTATACGGTACAAGATTTATTTTTAAGAGGATATAGTAGATAATGTTAGATAGATACCTGTAATAAATAACTTACTAATTATGTAATTTTGAAAATTATATCTATCGTATCTATCTAAGTTTCATAAAGTTTGAAAATTTAATTTTCAAACTTTATGGAACTAACTTTATGAAATTGTAACTCTGTAAAACGTTAAATACTGAATGCCTATTAGATAGTAGATTTGTAGATTTACGGCCTGTTTCACCATCTTCTGATAAGTATCGCCTAGCCTAAACGTAAGTTTTGTCACTTTCTTATGTCAAGTGACAAAGACAAAGTTGTACATAGCTATCTGATACTTATCAGAAGGTGGTGAAACAGGCGCTTGGACAAAACTCGGAGTACTTTATATCGATATAGTTTCCTCCAAATACCAACTTTACTCACCTATTGATCCTGCTAATCCAATGAAAAACATGCAAATATGTATTAAATCTTTATAGCGTGACATTTTAAGTATTTTTTACCTTAGCGTTTTTGCGTATAGAGGAGTTAACACTAGCGATAAACAAGAATGACTGTATGAGAATAAACCATGGCACGAGTTCATATATATATATGAACGAGTATAATTGAGTAAATTTGCACTTGTACGTCCGTGTGACAGTCAGTCAAAGCTTCATAACTTCCGAATGAATGAACATAATTACTTCGAATTCACAAATAATATTATGAAAATCGAGGGCTCAGAGCAGAGTTTTAGTAGGTGCACTGAAAGTCACCTAAAATGTGTGGTAGAAAAATATTTTTTGGCTTTAAGTAATTTTTATAATTTAAATTTTAAATTCGAAGTAATAATTGAAGTGAAGTTTACTTATGCTTGCGAGGTAGGTAAGTACCTATCGTGGAAAAAAAACCAAGACCAAAGAGTATTTCTTTATTTTCCTTAATTAATCACGATAAACCTCACTTTTTTACACCTCTTTTGTCTCGGAGTCTATTTCAAAAATGTCTTAACATTAAGACCTATAGCTTTTATGTTATGGCGTTTTTATACTTATGTATAATTTTAATCATATCCCTTAGTTACATTTGCCTTAGTACTTATACAGTGCAATGCTTTACTTTGATAGATTTTGCACTAAGTTTGGATAGTAATTGGTAACTAGGATACATGCGAACTGAGGACAAACCACTAGTAGGTACATAGTACATTTTATAATTAAGTTGGAATTTAATGCTAAAATACAACATACTATGTAAACAAAAACACTTACGTAAAGCCTAAAGGTACCTAAACATAGTACTCGTAATAACTGCAGGAATCACTACATACATGGTAACTTCTTTTTTAACCCCCGCGACGCAAAAACGCAAACGAGTGTTATAACGGGGGTGTTATAAGTTTGACGTGTCTGTGTGTGTGATGTGCGTGCGTGCGTGCGTGCATGCAAGATGGCCACCACCACAAAATGGCAAAGGTCGGATGTTTTTTAAATTTTTAATTTATACTTGTATATAAACCTAAAAATTATATTATTAATTTTATCTACTTAAACATTTATTATTCACATATTCTCGCTTTAAGCTCAGTTCGTTGATGCTCCAACATAAAATCGTTCTAAAGTGGCCAGTTCAACTAAAAGCTATTTCCTTAGGTAAAGAAGACCTAAGTTTATTAAAAAATAATTACTACTTATAATATGTAGGTATGTATAATATGTATAATTTATACTAATATGTATTACTGAGAGTAATACATATTATAAATTATTTTATAAATTATATATTATAAATTACAGGGTGATTTTGACTAAGGCTTAATTTACACCGCGGTGGAATCGAAGCGTCAAATTCGCCTCATGACGCGGAAGTCGCGCGAATTCGCTGGAATGCTCGAGCATTCCCGCGCCTTCCAGCTAATTCACGCTACAGCGCCTAGGGTTGTCAGTCTAGATTTATTACTTGACAAGAATAGTTGCCTTGGATCTTATTTTTATATACATACCTAATAGGGACTATAGACCTTAGTATCTATACTTCTATACTAATATAATAAAGCGGAAGAGTTTGTTTGTTTGAACGCGCTAATCTCAGGAACTACTGGACCGATTTCAAAAATTCTTTCTCCGTTGGATATGTACGTGATCCTTGAGTGCTATAGGCTATACAATATGTACCACGGGCGAAGCCGGGGCGATCCGCTAGTCTGTTATAAATTTCAACTTGCTAGGTCCCCCCGTTCCTGAGAAAATCGATGGTGACACACGGACTGATATACGGACAAGAAAGTGATCTTATAAAGGTTTATTTTTTACCTTTTAAGGTACGGAACCCTAAAAAAGAATGAGGGATTCTGCGCCAAAAAATTAAATTCTAGGATAAAACCCTTAATGATGGGATTTTGATGCGCCATTTTTAACAGTTTAAAAAAATGTATGAGCTCAAAGGAGCTTCGGGAAAGCAAATAATTTCAGCAACCTAAATCCACGCGGACGAATTCACGGACATCTCCTAGTTCTAACTCAAAATATGTTTTGAAGCTGACATAGTCCTACTTACTTTGTTAGGTTTATTGTAATGGAAAATTTAAAAAAAAATGGTACGTACGTATTTTATTTTTATTTTAATGACCTGACGCACTCCATACGTCTCGATTTCTATTGTAAATGCTCCAAAAGTCGCGTATATAGATATTTACTATCTCTCTAGGTGTTGTAACCAAAATTCTGGTGACGGTCTGACTGAATGGGATCTAGAATACCGATTTAAGTTTCATGCGATTCATTTTATTATTGACCTAGACCCCTTTCAGGATGAATTCAATCTCTAATGGTAGATATAGGTTACTTATAAGCTACTTTGGGAATTTTCATTTCGTTTTCATTGTTAAAAATATACAAAATCCAGTTACGTAATTACGTAATTACGTAACTAGAGTATTAAAATGCGTAACCAGTTACGTAATTGAAAAATTCATAATTTTGGAAGCTCTACTACCTATGGCGTTATGTTGGCAGCGATGTTTTCCAGTGTTGTCACATTTTTATAGTCGGTTGCCCAATTTCTACACAAAAGCAGAAAATAAAGTCCGACTTAATTTTATTTTGAAGAATATTTATTAAACCAATGATACTTATCAAAGAATCAAATAAAATATTGATAGTAAGTAATTATAATACTAAGAATATTTTTAGTATTATATAACTGGACATTAAAAACTTAACTAAACTACCAATTTGGTAAAAAAAATTACACATGGGATGCCTTGACTACAGAATATACATCGAATTAATTTATTTAGTACTTAATATACCTACTTTGTGCTAGCACAGTAGCGCATACTTTGACTTTCAGTATTACTTAAATCAATTGTACCAGGCTTTTTGTACTAAGATTGATGACCCTGCACGGCACTGCTGTGACCGACCCAACGGACTCTCCGTTCGCGCCACTTCCCGCGGATTCCACGGACGGCGCCGACAGTAGCTACGGGAATTCTCGAGAATTCCGCGGAAGACGCGCGACCTTTTTTTGGCTCCTATTTAATTTGTATGTTATGCAGTTGACATAAAGTTCATTTAGCTATGTACAATTTCGTTGCAAAAAGTCGCTTCCATTCCATTCCGCCGCGGTCTAAATTGAGCCTTACTTCTGAATTAATGAACGTAATTAGTTACTTCAAATTCACATAATATAGTTAAAATAAATCAAGAAGGCAACCTATCTTGATTAATATGCAAATCATCTCGTCGAAAATGGTGCCAAAAAATGGCTGCATTTTCACGCTGATTTGTTGCACCAACATTGATCGAATGGTGACATAAGAAACAATAACTCACGATGGAAGTAGGAAGTAGTGCCTTCAACTTGCAACATACTAGTGTAATAGTTTGCAATTAATAAAGGTCATAAGTCACCTTAGGTATAATGTTTTTCATTAGGTAACTATTATACTAGAACGTGTTTATGTACCATTTACTTTACTTTACTTTATTTATTTATAGCTTTCATGTGCATGCCTTACTTACTAATACATAATTATAGCTTAAAAATATACTAGTATACATGAACATGAGACCCTATATAAGGGTGTTGCTAATATTAAAAATTAAATATGATTATGTAGTTATATTATACTTTATGATTTAAGAATATTGAATAATTATAAGTACATCAAATTATTAAAAATAAAAAAAAATCATTATACACTATAAAGCTTAAGTCATTATTTTAATTTGTGTCAAACTTCTTACTAAAATATGTGAGTCAATAAAGATAATAATCATTAGTGGAGTAGAAACATTTATCCAGGAGCCACTTAAATAGGCTTTTTTTAAATGGTTTTAGGGATAACTTTTTTAAGTCAGCTGGTAGTTTGTTATAAATTTTTATGCACATTGCATCACTACTTTTGTTATAGTGACAACTCTTAGGATGATGAATCATGACCAGACGATCCGGATTTCTTATATTTCTCTGTTTTAATTCACAAGCCCTCGTGAAAAGTTTTTCATGACCCTTAACAAAGACACAAATTTCGAAGATGTAAAGGCAGGGTAGCGGCAAAATACGCAATTTTTAAATTGTGGTTTACATGAATCCATATAAGATATACCAGTCATTGCACGAATGCATTTTTTTTGAGCAATGAATGCCCTCTTCATGTCGACGGAGTTCCCCCATAGGATCAGTCCATAACGTAGGATGGATGAAATGTAACTGTGGTAGGCTATGAGAACTGTGTTTGGTAGTGCTACTTTTCGTAATCTACGTAGAACATATACATAGCGATTTATTTTTTTACACACCATATCGATATGTTCTTTCCAATTGAGATATTGATCGAGTTGCATGCCTAAAAATCTAATGTGTTGGGATTCCTCGATTTGTGCCCCTTTGTAATTTATCTTTAGTTTAGGTTGTAATTTATGTTTACTAATACTACTAATACAGAATTGCAAATATGACGTTTTATTAATATTTATTTGTAAGTTATTCATTTCCAACCAATTTACTATATTTACAATTTCATTATTAATGTCACTTTCATATTCGTCAATTTTATCATTTTTATTTGATGTCATTATAATTGATATGTCATCAGCAAACAGAAAGCAGTCATTCTGAACCACAGTGGGTAGGTCATTTATGTACACTAAGAATAATAAGGGTCCAAGAATACTACCCTGAGGCACACCGTAACGGTTATATTTATATTCTGATCTGTATCCTACTATAGTTGAAGTGTCATTGACCGCATTTACCTCAACACATTGTTTTCGATCATATAGGTACGATTTTAACCAATCTAATGCAGGCCCTCTAATACCATTTTGTTCAAGTTTATGTAACAGAATATCATGTGACACAAAATCAAAAGCCTTTGTCATGTCGAAGAATATGACAGAAGTGAGTTTTCTTAAGTCTATACTTTTATTTATTTTTCGTAAAAGTTCAAAAGCTGCTAACGTGGTAGATTTATTCTTTTGAAAACCATATTGCTCCTTCCTTATGATATTGTGTTTTGTGAAGAAGTTTATGAGTTGGTCATAGATTGCTTTTTCAAAAATTTTAGATAGTATTGGTACCAATGTTATGGGACGATAATTGTTCAATATTTTCCTGTCACTTTTTTTGTATAGTGGCTTAACTATTGAACATTTTAAATCGTTAGGAAATTCTCCATTTACAAATGATAAGTTTATTAGGTATGTCAAAATTGGTACCAACACATTTCTACAGGATTTTAAGACTTTAGTACAAATTTCATCATATCCTTCTGACTTAGTGTTTTTAGTGAAACTATAATTTTGTGTACTTCTTTTTGCAGGAGAGGTCTGAGAAATAAACTATCTCCGGATTTATTCTGATTTATTTTATTAGTATGACTACACATCTGTACATTATGATTGCTTTTATTTGACATAGAAATCAAAAAGTCATTATATTCATTGGCTATTTTTTTGGGGTCACTTATTTCAAAATTATTTATTAGTATTGCGTCAATAAATTTATTGTTACTGTTACTTTTCGTTTCATTAGTTATTACTTTCCATGAGGCTCGACATATGTTATTACTATTCCTAATATAATTTGTGTTGTTAAGTTTTTGGGCTGTTTTGATACATTTTTTTAAAATCTTTGTAAATTTGTCATACTTATTCTTTGTATCATAATCAATGTTTTTGTTTTTGTACAATCTGTATCTTAATGTTCTTTTAGTTTTACAACTGGTTCTTAGGCCTTTAGTAATCCATTGTGGTCGTTTAGGGTTTTGAGGGAGTTTAATTCTCACTTTTGGGAAACACAGTTTGTATAGTAATATAAGTTGAGAGTGAAATATATAAAATGCTTTATTGAAATTTTCCTCTGCATATACTTCATTGAAAGACAAACTTGATAGATAATTTTTAAACTTATCGACGTTGTCATTGCTGTAATTTCGTTTGTAGATATATTTTGGTAAATTCAATTTTATTTTATTTTCTCTTTGGAAAACGAGTACCTGAGCTGTATTGTGATCCGAAATATCAAAATTATGGACCGAACCCTTAGCTCCGCTAATGTTGCTTATTATATGATCAATACAAGTATGATTTCTTGTGGGTGATTTTATGTGTAGCGTGAGATTATAGTTATGCACGAATTCTATTAGCTGTTGGGAGTATCTGCTACGATTTATAGTATTTATGTTTAGATCACCTGCAATAATGATATTCTTACTTTTGTTCAGAATTTTATGTAAAATTTTTTCTATCTTGTCGAAAAATATATTAATATCTGAATTTGGTGTACGATATATACAAATTACTATTAGGTTTTGGCTAGGTACTTCTATACCACAACATTCAAAATTTTCTATTTCGCTTATGTCATCCAAATAATCAATTTTTTTTTACTGTTAATGCTTTAGATGTTAATATGCAAACGCCACCCCTTTTTTTTTCCCTAGAGTAATGTGAAGCTAGTTGAAATCCGTTCATTTTAATGTTGCTTTCTTGACCCCTTTGTATAAATGTTTCTGTGAAACATAGTATGTCTATTTTTGTTGAATTTCTAAAATCATCGATCATTATTTCTATTAAGTCTTTTTTTGATAACAAACCAGCAACATTTTGATGGAGAAGTACGAGTTCATTATTCGTTGAGTTTTTATTAAGACCGAAAAAACTTGTCGTTTGGTAATAGAAGTGTAGCCGTTTTGTGTGTTTTTCGAATGACTTTAAAGTAGAAAGGAATAGTTCCTTTTTTTGTAGCGTCTCTATCGGAAGTTACAGATTTTTCTATTGAATTTTTCTTTGAAGATTGTATTTTATTGAAATAAAAAGGTATTGTTCCTTTCTTAAAGGTTGGCTGTTTTATTTTACTTACTGTTGAATTCGCATTTTTTACAACGTTATTGCCAGTATGTCGGTCATATTTTTTAAAGTTTAGAAACTTATGGTTGTAATACATTTGGTCAATCAAGGAGTTAATTTTGTTGCATATGTGTAGGGCGTTATCTGGATAAATGTTACTATTCACATCTAAATAGGTACAATTTGGGAATTTTTTACAGATAAGTTGTAGTATTTCGTTAATTTTTTTCTCATTCAAGAACTGGCTGAATTGAATACTTGTTATGATTATTTGAACATTAGGTAGAGATTTTAGCTTAGCATAGACTCCAGCATAAATTTCCATTGGGTCAGTGTCATTTTCTCCTATAGTTATTATTAGCTTATCTTCGCATGAATATTTGAATAGGTCACAGGATTTTAGAACCTCCTCTGTTGATGCTCCTGGCTTAATGAAACCTTCGACTTCGTATTTTTCGTAGGGTGTATCGAGTCTTGTTTTTTTAAGAATTCTGGATATGTTTTTACTCTGTTGACTCCCAACGATGTAAATAGTTCTCTTAGATTTCTTAGGGTGTAAGTCGTCCGCACCATGATGTCCAGTCATTGCCTTAGTCTTTAAACATAGTTTTTCGCTTGACATTGTAGCATTTTCCGTAACTTTTATTTTTGTTGAGCTGTCGATGGAAATACCACTACTAGCGCCATCTAGTATTTGGCCGGTGAGTAAGGACAATTTTTGGTTTGTTTTGTATTTTTTGGCTGATTTTGGTGTCATATTACTCCCTTTGTCAATAAAATTTGGTGTTCCTGCAGATACTGAGGTGATAGACTTTTTCTTTTTCGAGTTTTTGGGTGTAGAATTATTCGAAGTAGGACAATCATATAATAATTTTTTATATAATTTTATTTGTTTCTCATTTTCTTCTATTATTTTTCTCAACTCTGAATTTTCCATATTTAATTTCGTCACCTCTTCATGAGCACTCTCTAATTGAAGAGATAACTCTGCAATATCTTGTTTGAAGTCTGAGAGTTCAGTGTTTTCAATAGTGCTGAGTTCCGGTAGACTATTTCTGCTAATATCAATAATAGATGAATTGTCGCTATCTAATGTTGCGTCGAACGAATGGTGTTTACTGTCCAGAAATTTTTTACGTGTGATATTAAGCTTGTCTAAATTAATTGACGATGAGGAGTCATTCGTAGGTGATTTTGGTGAGCAATCGGTGGTTTGAAGAACGTTCTTTGTACATAAGTTGCATTTCCATTTGGTTTTTAGAGCCTTTGACATAGCATTGAATTTTTTTACTGTAATGCTGGCGCACTTCAAGTCCTGGAAATTCTTACAATTAATGCACTGTAGGTAGTTTTTCGATTTAATTGCAATACAACATCTATTGCAGATTATTTTGTTAACCAATTGTGCTACTTTTGTTGACATTTTTGCTTAAACTCAATAAATCATTATATTATTATAAAATGTTCCTGAAGACAAGTAGTGACATCTATTGGTCGCTTACTGAATTACAGTCTTGATGAATGATCCAGTTCGAAATCGATGTAGTTTTGTGAAATTGATATAGATGGCAGTGTTCACTTTTCTTTTAAATATATAACGACTTTGTAGTAATAATTTTCGAAATTTACGTCCCAAAAGATATGTAAAAGTACGTTTAATTTGCACAATAATCATTTTCTTTTTAAGAACTGTGTATAATCAATTTCGGTTTGTTACATTTTGAATTATATAGCGGGTTTTCACATTGTTTTTCCACTCGTGTTGAACCGCGCAAATTTAAAAGTTTTTTTAACCTTCTAGTATTTCTGGTGTTTGGATAACACTGTCACTTGATATTTATGCACCACTAAACACTTTCACTATGTTTTAATGTAAAAATTTAATACTTGCTAATTTTTAACGATTTTAAGTACGGAGCTCACTGTCATGGGGATGAAACTGTCATACAAATTCGAAGTCGAAAATTTTCATATATACGAGTGACCTCTAGCGTCCGGGGTGGTACAACTTTCAAGAAATTGTTTAAATGTGAAACTAGATGGCAGGATGTTCGCCTGATGCTTATCTAATCCGTCACTTGTCAAAGTTCAATTAAATCAAGTGTCAAAAACTGAAGTTTTACAAACTTTTAGAACGGTTATTTGCAGTGCATTATTTCTTAGTTTTATCATTTTCTTTGTTTTATTAATAGTGGTTTTTGTTTATAACGACGACTTGGACTGTTAATGGACTCTGTGATTTCTTCTCTAAACGATTTTACCCGACTTTGCAAATTGATTTCTGTTTCCTGATGTATACGACATACCTGGCATCTATTTTCGGTTTCTTGACAAAATGCCTAAAAAATCGGAACTTCGGAACTATTGGAACGGAATTTTATTTTGGGTGTACTGTTGATGGTAAGTTTGTTTCTATAAAGTTTATACTATATTTTGTAGGTACTTAAATCCCACGTAAAAATCTAATGATATCCATATCATCCAAGATTGTGACCAATTCTTCATTTTTTCAGGTACATTGCATAGATTTCCTAAATGGGAGTATTCCCACAAGGAAAAGTTTGAAACTTGGAAGAGTGTGTTAAGTTTAACAACTCAAGGATATAACAATATATTGTAATTTTGATATCTTGTCTAAATGTAAAGCGCATTTTTCTAAACTTAAACTATTCATTATATCATTGACTATTAAACTAATACTTACTTCACAGTTGCTGTATAGGGGTAAACAAAATATTAAAAGATAAAATTACAATGTTAAAAAAAATTATTTAATAAAAGAACATGCTTATTAGTAGATTGTTACACAAGGGACGTAAGTAAGCTATTACAGAACAAGATCCAATTTGGCGCCAGTGCGAGCGCAGCTCGCATAGGGCGCTAATGGATCGCGTGCACCCGAGATATTTAGTCACACGAGCGAGGGTGAATATAGTTCGAGGGTGTAATAGCTACTTGCAACCGAGGTAAGCATTCTACTTTATATCATTCTTGCGAGGTAAATAAAACATTGGTAATGCAAAATGAAATTTTAATTAGAATAATTAGCAAATTTAGAGAAAAAATAGAAATTAGCATAGAGTAAAAACACCACAATGACGGTGGTTTGTAGCTTTTTGACAGCATATTGAAATAAGAAAGCAAAACACATTCTGCCAAAGATGTAATTCCTTTCTTTGCACGCCATTTGTTGAATTCTTCGTAAGTTTTCACGTAGCGCTCTTTGGACTTATCCGGCAAAAGGTTTTGCATCATTTGTTCTGCTTCAAGCAAACAAAAATCAGGCTCTCCTCCTTTTTCATCATCTGATGAAGTGCTTGACATTGTTGTAAATAACTTAAATCCCTTTACGAACAAACTTCACAAACTTTCAGATCAAATGAAATGCCGCCATTTCCATTTTTTTTTCGTAAATAGTTTTCCATTTTTTTTTTACGGCTCTGAGTTCCAAGGAGTTTTGCATAGTTTGAAATGTATGAAAATTAAATGCCGCCATGTTCAGTGTTTTTTTTTTTCAGTAAAAAGTTTTCTTACCATTTTATAAGAAAAGAGATTGTTTACCAAGGAGTTTTGCATAGCTTGAACTGTAATGTGAACATTACAATTCAAGCATAGTGCGACGTAATGTTGCCTTGAATTGCAAACACCAACTTACAAGGAGACTTTCCACCATAGTAATCCCTAGTTACTGAGCAAGTATGATATAAATGTATTTATAACATTCATACAAAATATAAAACAAAATAAATACTTTGTGTTTCATTTTTACTATTTTCAATTAAAAAGCAAATAAATAATCCGTTTTAAAATTTAGAGTTAATTTCCAAAATATATTTAAAGGAAAATCGATCTGAATTTTAAAACGGATTATTTATTTACCCTGAATTGTAATTATTTATAAGCCGAGCCCCCAAGGTCGACATGTACGAAAAGCGCCATCTATCGGTCTATTTGGAATCTAAATGTGGTTTCAATACTAACGCCATCTTTAGACGGTGGAGGAAAAACTTTTAAATACATCTCAACGTTTCGCATCTATAGCAGGTAGTAGTGTATTATCTATGCTCACTGTTTATACTATCGGCGCCATCTGGCGGACTTTTCTAAATCCATTCATAAACCATTGAAACTAAGGCTCAATTTAGACCGCGGCGGAATGGAATGGAAGCGACTTTTTGCAACGAAATTGTACATAGCTAAATGAACTTTATGTCAACTGCTTAACATACAAATTAAATAGGAGCCAAAAAAAGGTCGCGCGTCTTCCGCGGAATTCTCGAGAATTCCCGTAGCTACTGTCGGCGCCGTCCGTGGAATCCGCGGGAAGTGGCGCGAACGGAGAGTCCGTTGGGTTGGTCACAGCAGTGCCGTGCAGGGTCATCAATCTTAGTACAAAAAGCCTGGTACAATTGATTTAAGGAATACTGAAAGTCAAAGTATGCGCTACTGTGCTAGCACAAAGTAGGTAGGTATATTAAGTACTAAATAAATTAATTCGATGTATATTCTGTAGTCAAGGCATCCCATGTGTAATTTTTTTTACCAAATTGGTAGTTTAGTTAAGTTTTTAATGTCCAGTTATATAATACTAAAAAATATTCTTAGTATTATAATTACTTACTATCAATATTTTATTTGATTCTTTGATAAGTATCATTGGTTTAATAAATATTCTTCAAAATAAAATTAAGTCGGACTTTATTTTCTGCTTTTGTGTAGAAATTGGGCAACCGACTATAAAAATGTGACAACACTGGAAAACATCGCTGCCAACATAACGCCATAGGTAGTAGAGCTTCTAAAATTATGAATTTTTCAATTACGTAACTGGTTACGCATTTTAATACTCTAGTTACGTAATTACGTAATTACGTAACTGGATTTTGTATATTTTTAACAATGAAAACGAAATGAAAATTCCCAAAGTAGCTTATAAGTAACCTAAATCTACCATTAGAGATTGAATTCATCCTGAAAGGGGTCTAGGTCAATAATAAAATGAATCGCATGAAACGTAAATCGGTATTCTAGATCCCATTCAGTCAGACCGTCACCAGAATTTTGGTTACAACACCTAGAGAGATAGTAAATATCTATATACGCGACTTTTGGAGCATTTACAATAGAAATCGAGACGTATGGAGTGCGTCAGATCATTAAAATAAAAATAAAATACGTACGTACCATTTTTTTTTTAATTTTCCATTACAATAAACCTAACAAAGTAAGTAGGACTATGTCAGCTTCAAAACATATTTTGAGTTAGAACTAGGAGATGTCCGTGAATTCGTCCGCGTGGATTTAGGTTGCTGAAATTATTTGCTTTCCCGAAGCTCCTTTGAGCTCATACATTTTTTTAAACTGTTAAAAATGGCGCATCAAAATCCCATCATTAAGGGTTTTATCCTAGAATTTAATTTTTTGGCGCAGAATCCCTCATTCTTTTTTAGGGTTCCGTACCTTAAAAGGTAAAAAATAAACCTTTATAAGATCACTTTCTTGTCCGTATATCAGTCCGTGTGTCGCCATCGATTTTCTCAGGAACGGGGGGACCTAGCAAGTTGAAATTTATAACAGACTAGCGGACCGCCCCGGCTTCGCCCGTGGTACATATTGTATAGCCTATAGCACTCAAGGATCACGTACATATCCAACGGAGAAAGAATTTTTGAAATCGGTCCAGTAGTTCCTGAGATTAGCGCGTTCAAACAACTCTTCCGCTTTATTATATTAGTATAGAAGTATAGATACTAAGGTCTATAGTCCCTATTAGGTATGTATATAAAAATAAGATCCAAGTCAACCATTCTTGTCAAGTAATAAATCTAAACTGACAACCCTAGGCGCTGTAGCGTGAATTAGCTGGAAGGCGCGGGAATGCTCGAGCATTCCAGCGAATTCGCGCGACTTCCGCGTCATGAGGCGAATTTGACGCTTCGATTCCACCGCGGTGTAAATTAAGCCTAATACTTAATTTTAATCATTGACATATTTTGTGCAGGCAAAGAGCAATATTTTATTGCACATTCTAATTTTTTAATTCTAGTGATGGTAGTGTTTATTTATTACTAGAGGATGCCCGCGACTTCGTCTACGTGAAGTTAGGTTTATAAAAATCCCGCGGGAACTCTTTGTTTTTTCTAAGCTCCTTTGAGCTCATACTGTAAAAAGTCGCGCATTAAAATAGAACTACAGTAATATGTATTAATTTTAATAGCTCTTTCTCATCACTAAAGTTTTCCCAATAAAATTCCCATCAAAATCGGTTCAGCATTTTGGAGACAGAAAAATATAAATTTTAATGCACCCCAGATGATGATCCGGACGTTCAAAGGTTCCTGTATAATCCGGGTTCCAAGTTATATGGAATACTGAGGGTTGTGATGGCTGTTTTCTGAACTACAAAACAATCTTTAAAGTATTTCCTTTCTAACAAAAAAAAAGAATGAATGAAATCCGTTAATGAATTACAAGCTAAGTACACATTTTAAGTTTTATCCCCTCTCCCAAGGAAATCCTATATGTTATTCCGTAGTATGAACTTAAATCATGCCAAGTTTCATTTCAATCAATTCAGTAGTCGGTTTGTGCACAAACGCGCACATCACGCGTTTGTGCGCGCGTGATGCGCGCACAAACATACAGGCAAAAAGACAAACAGGCAAAAATATCAAAAAAATAACTTTTTTTATGCTCTATTAGTTATCCCTAACGTCTCCCAGTTATTATTTAAAAAAAATATATTATTTTTAAATTTTTTAAAAAATCTTTAATTTACAGGTATGGCCAGTCTACTGTCTACGATTTTATTTTATGTATATGTTACAGCCAAAGTAATTAATTAGCTTTATTCATAATGACTGGCAGTTATAAATAATATCTAAATTGTCCAGATATTATTCATAATATCATTTCAAACCAGAAATTATTCATAATAGCAGGTGAACGTTGGTCAAAATGATAAATACGCCCCAACTTGCTCCCCTCCCGCATCTCATTCCTTTGTGGTGTGGCGTGATCACCACGATCTCGTAATCTAAACTACCCTATCCTAACCTAACCTAACCTAGCCTAAAATTTCTGATGTAGACCGTGCCAAAGCTGATGATAGAAACATTATAAGCTAACTGTTGTAATTTCTCCGGAGACACCTCAGGAGATAAGTACCTCACGAAAATAAGTATTATTAATTAACTAGTGGATGCCTGCCACTTCGCCCGCGTGGATTTAGGTTTTTAAAATCCTGCGGGAACTCTTTGTTTTTCCTAAACTCCTTTGAGCTCATACTGTTAAAAGTGGCGCATTAAAATGGAACTATAGTAATGAGTATTAATTTTTTAATAGTTCTTTCCCATCCTAAAGTTTTCCCAACGATGTTTCATCAAAATCGGTCAAGCATTTCGGAGACAGTCAAACACAAATTTAAATATACCCCAGGTGATAATCCAGACGTTTAAAGGCAATCCGGGTTCCAAGTTATATGGAATACTGAGGATTGTGATTCTGAACTACAAAACCGATGACCTTGAAATATTTACGGAATAATAGAATAGAAAAGAATAAAAAAGTTTTTTATTCAAATAAACTTTTACAAGTACTTTTGAATCGTCAATTGAATCTACCACTGGTTCAGAATGCTGTTCCAGCCGAGAAGAACCAGTAAGAAACTCGGCGGTTGCTCTTTTTAAAAATAACAATATAATAATTATTTATGTACATGTTTGAAATGCCGTAATTTTTAAAGTATCTTATTTCTAACAAAAAAAGAATGAATGAAATTGATGAACTACCCGTTAATAAATTACAGCTAAGTACACATTTAAACTTTCTGAACCGTGCTGAATTTCGGGATGAAAAGTATCCTATAAGTTATTCAGTGGTATTAACTTAAATCATGCCAAGTTTCATTTAACAGACCACGTAGTTTTGTCTGCCCTGCCCCTAGAGTATTTTTATAAAGCCGAAGGCGCGAAGGGAGAGCAGCCCCCGCCCGCCGTAGCAAAGTCGCAGGCACCCGTGCGAACCGTAGCGGATGAGGCAGGTCGCCGAAGGCGACCAGCAAGCCGAAGCTGCGGAGGTGAGCGTGGGTGCCTGGGATTTGCTACGGAAGGGCGATGGGGCTACACTTCCCGCAGCGCCGAAGCCGTTGCAGAAGTAACTAAGTATGTTTTTGGGTGGTATAAACTGTTTATTTGACGTTATATTTTGCAATATCTGGTGATCAGTTAAAAATAAGTCCTTGTTTTGTTACTTTATCCAAGTCTTGCAAGATATTATATAAAATAGCTGAATATTATTTATAATAGCTAGATAATTTTAACAATTCTGTGTCAATTATTACTTTATCCAAATTGAGTTGATATTATTTATAATAGCTGGATAGTATACATATATCCTTATTTATTACTTTGGCTGTAACATATAAATTATTGACGCCACTGCGCTTACACCTACCTGCACAAAAGAGTATGATAAATCTTGTATCTTAAAAGATACAAGCTATAATTTAAGTAAAATAAAACCGACTTTAATATACCTACTTACCGAAATAAAAAATTGTGTCCATATTATCTAGAAAACTTCTGAATTGATCTTAATGAAACTTTTATTGTTCGCTAAGTTTAAGTAAATGTAATTCAATAAAAAATAATGTTTACAGTCCGATTATAATCAGATGATAGTTTGGAAGAAATTTGCGGACAAACACACATACATAATTACATACATCCAGTATATTATTTGTTTGGAAACTCTTATAGATTGAAGGGGACCAAATGTGGACATTTTTTTACATAAAGAAATCATCAATTTTCTCGAAAAATTATCTAAAAACACCAGTTTTTTTAGTGTTTCCATGCTCAATAGTAGGTAATTTAATTGGAATAAAATCGGCTCTTACAAATTATAAGAAAAAAAAGATCAGGTCTGAAAGGGTTAAATATGGGAGCCACCTTTGGGGTGCAAATTAAAAAATTAAAAAAAAAATGTTTTGCAAACTATCATGTGGCATAATGTACTTATTACATGTATAAATTAAAATTTTAAAGGAAAATGACCACCCCTGACACAAACATTTACAAAATGTAATTTATTAAAAATTATCTTACGAATATATGACAATTATAAAATTAATAATTATTAATGCTACACTTGCCGATAAAAAACGTAATAAAAAAGGAATTAAACCGTCTTTTCAACTTCCCGTTTCTCTGGTGTAAGTCTGACGGCCATTTGCATTACATTCTACGCATGTACTTAACATGCCCAAATAAAAAGAGGTTTGTTATTTTTTTTAAATCATCATTTAAAATAGGACGATATTAATTATTTAATTACATTATTTTATTTGTTATTTGTTGTAAATCGTACAATATGATTAAAGTAAATAAGTAATAATTAATAATATTATTTTGTTATAATATTGTTTTAACTTCGTTGCGTTTTGTGCAATGGAATATATAACTACAACCTTCCTGATTTTGTGTAGGTAACGAAACTTATTTCAAGACATGCGGAAGCCCGCAACTTCGTTCGCGTGGATATTGGTTTTTGAAAATCCCGTGGGAATTATTTTGTTTTTCCTAAGCTCCTTTGAGCTCTACCTTGCTAAAAACTGTTAAAATTTCACTAGCGGATGTTTAGGTAGATCAAAATGTAAACATCCGCCAGAGAAAGTCCCATCAAAATCGATCCAGCTTTTCAGAGATAAGCCGGTAATCTTTAAAGTATCCCCTTTCTAACAAAAGAATGAATGAAATCGGACCACGCGTTAATGAATTACAGCTAAGTACACATTTTAACTTTCATCCCCTCTCCCAAGGGAACCGTGCTGAATTTCGGGATGAAAAGTATCCTATATGTTATTCCGTAGTATGAACTTAAAGCGTGCCAAGTTTCACTTCAACCCATTCAGTAGTTTTTACGTGATGCGCGCACAAACATATAGATAAACAGACAAACAGACAAAATTTTTAAAAATAGCTTTTTTATGTTCCATTACTTATCCCTGACACCCCCAGTTATTATTTTGCAAAAATCTTTAATGTACAGATACGGCAATTCTACTATTTTATTATAATACTAGCTGATCCCCGCGACTTCGTCCGCGTGAATATAGGTTTTTATATAGGATCGGACTCGATCTCAATCCTTTTTTGTACCTAAACTAAATGTAACCTAAGTTACTCCTTATAACATCACCTATCTGCCATTGAAAGTTCCGTCAAAATCGATCCAGCCGTTTCGAAAATTAGCTGGAAAAATAGACAGATCGACAAACATAAATTTAAATGCACACCGTGTTTATGCAATTCATAAATAGTCTTTTTGTTAAACAAAAAGGAAATACAAATAAAAACACTGATCATCACAGTTTATTTAAGTATTTATTACATACAAAAAGTGCAACATAATTTTTAAGTAGGTACTTACATGATTTATATATCTTCATCACATTAATAATAATAGGTAATATTTATCAAAGGCTTCTTAATCTGAGATTCTCGATATTATTAATTATTTTACCCGGGAATATCCTGGCTTTTTTACTAGTTTATGCTCAGGATGTCGTCTGCGTGGACAGGTTTAAAAAAAATTGAAATACTAACCTTACCAAAACCTTACATAAAAAGGTAAAACCTTTTTTACTTTTAAACTTTTAGAAACTTTAGGACAGAATTTCAAAAATCTCTCTTTAGTGCACCTACTCTAGCGGCACGCTATGATGGCCGGTTTGACGTTTGTCCGCTCATGAAGTTCCGTATTAATTGATAACGACTTTGAAGGAAATAATTGTATTACTTTATTGACGATAGTGATGTGCAGAGATTCATAAATTTTATCGAATGTAGTTTTAGGTTTAGGACTCAAAATTTATTTATTAAATTGATTTCTTAAATGTATACAAGTGTAGAAAAATCAGTTTGCACCATTTAAGGGGTGAATGTACTTGTGAATATGAACAATTTTCACTATGTGGACAAACCTCTGAAATCGCAAAAAAATATCAATAAATTTTTAAAAATGGAATCTAATACGATCGTCACATAGGATCGCTGGCTAGCACAACTACTACCTCCGGCAAACTCGCGTCAATGCTCAATGCAAAACAAAGCAGTTTCGAATTGACGTTGCTTCGAAAAGTATAAACTGTCAGTGCAATGCGATTGTGATATAGTTTTGACCTGGCTTTGGATTTCAAATATTGATACTGCATTACTGTTGACCCTTGCTCGTTAATTTGGACTCTGTTCAAGCCCTTTGTTGTGGATTTCGTCGATATGACCGAACGTACGCAGAGAACTGTTCTAAATAGTCAGACACGTGAGTTCGTAATACGCCTTCGTAACTATTTCGATCGTGAAGCTCAAAATGGAGGGCCAATTTTACCTATAACGTCAGTGGTTGAACGCGTAGCTGATGCGCTTAATATTGGACAACGAACTGTTAGACGGATAACTAAAAAAAAATATGGCGAGACTGGCACAGAAGAAAATAAACTTCACACACCAAAAAAGAGAAAACGAGCAAAACCAGTCGTAGGCATCGATAGCTTTGATGCCGATGCTATCCGAAGACATGTTTACGGCTACTATTTACAGAAGGAGTATCCAACAAGAAAAAAGTTGGTGCATTCACTGAAGGAAGCTGGATTATTCTTCGGTGGGGAAAGTTCTTTAACGAAGATTTTGAAGACCATTGGATTTCGATACAAAAAATGTAACAAACGCAAAATATTGATGGAAAGATTTGATATAGCGATGGCAAGGTATACTTTTTTACGGCAAGTGAAAGAAATCAAAAATTGGCAAAATGTTGTGTTCTTGGATGAAACATGGCTTAATGCTAACCATACTGTAGGCCGTTCTTGGAACGATGACACAGCAGCATCTACTTCCAAAGTTCCTGTAGGAAAAGGATCGCGACTTATAATTTGTCACGCCGGAACCATCAACGGGTTTGTCGAAGGTTCTCTCATGGCTTTTGCGTCAAAAACCACTGGAGACTATCATGAAGACATGAATGGAGAAAAGTTTACTGAATGGTTTACCTCAATGTTGTGTAGCCTCCCTGAACCATCTATTATAATTATGGACAACGCCCCATACCACTCGATGCAAATTGACAAGCCACCTGCCCAATCCCAAAAGAAAGCTGATATCGTCGCATGGCTTCGTAAAAATGGCGTAGATGCAAACATGAATATGTTAAAAGCGGAATTAGTACGTCTTTTAAAAGAAAACAAACCAACCAAGATCCGATACGTCATTGACGAAATAGCATTAGAACATGGGCACAGAGTTATACGGTTACCGCCTTACCATTGTGAGTATAATGCGATTGAGTTGGTGTGGGCTCAAATTAAGGGATATGCTGCAAGACACAATACAGAACCCCCATTTACCACAAAAAAAATGCTAAAATTATTAGAAGAAGCTTGTGAACATGTGACTAAAGGAGACTGGGAAAAGGTTGTGAATAGAACTGTTAAATTAATAAGGGAAGATTATGAAAGAGATGTGAAAATAGATAATATTATAGAAAACGAACATATAATTATTAATGTATGTGATGATAGCAGTGACGACAGTGAAAATAGTAGTATGGACGAATCTGATTAATTATGGCCTTTTGTGGCACCTTTTTTGGTATCTTTTGTATTCATATGTTTCTTGTGTGCATATAAAGTATGTATATTCATTTTCGTTCAAATATTCAGTTCGTTCAAATAAATTAAATAAACATATACATTTTTGTTTTATTAAACCTATTTAATCAGGTACAAAAACAAATTGACATTCCACATCACTATTGTAATGTGTCAAACCGGCCATCATAGCGTGCCGCTAGTGTAGAAGGAAATAAGAATTTCCTCCAAATTTGCTATGCGTTGCCTTTTAATCGTCAGTTAGTCAGTCACGATACTGTTTTACAGACATGGAATACTATGGCTCTGAAATATTGTGTTATCTGTGTCTGTGTGAGATCTCATCTGCAATATCATCAGACAGAGAAATTTTTTACATATAAGAACGGATGCCATCACTTCATCAGTAACAATGACAATAATTATGCCTAATAATATTTGATTTTTAATCAAGTAATGTGTATGTATTAAGTTGGTTGAAATTATTGAACCAAAAACTTGAAAGGCTCCAAGAGGAAATAGCTTTTATGTGTCTTAGCAATGTTCTCAACGGCATTCGCTATGAAATCTTTGGCATATTGCGATGATACATACTTCCAATTATAATTCACCAAGTAGTGCAACATTTCACCTGAAAATAATATAATATACATAGGTATATTTTAATATTATAAACCTAATATTATAAATGCGAAAGTGTGTCTGTCTGTCTGTCTTACTGCTAGCCTTTCACGGCCCAACAGTGTAACCGATGTTGATGAAAATTGGTACAAAGGTAGCTTACATCCCGAGGAAGGACATAGGCTACGGACATACGACGGAAGATGGAAACTTCATAATTCATAATCCGTTCAACCAATTTTAATGAAATTCGGTACAGAGATAGCTTACATCCCGGGAAAGAATATAGGCTTCTTTTTATCCCGGAAAAATAACATGTTCCCGCGGGAAGAAAAATTTAAAATACGTAATCTGTTTAACCGATTTTGACGAAAGGTACAAAGTTAGCTTACAGCCTGGGGTCGGCCATAGTCTACTTTTTATCCCAGAAAATTAAAGAGTTCCCACGGGATTCTTGAAGGTTCATCCGTTTAACCGATTCATACGAAATTTGGTACAGAGGTAGCTTACGTCCCTAGTGGCGCCATCTGTTTTGTCTATCTGAAACTAACTTAATATTCCAGTTTCACTTCTCGATTTTTTCGCATATAAAATGTAGCCTATGTCACCTGGACCATAACAACAAATCAATTGACACCTCATTCATCAAAATCGGCCCAGTAGTTTAGGCGCTACGGTGGAACAAAAAATCGGATACATACATACATATTATGTACATGTATACCTACATACATTACATACATACATACATAGACTGCTAAAATCATAACCCTCCCTTTTGGCTTTGCCATAGTCGGGTAAAAATAGAGTTGAACAGTTCATAAAAAATAAAAAATAGGTACATACAGATAATATACATAGGATAGGATTGTACAGGATTTGTATAGGATCCGAAAAGTGTTAACAGGATAATATAGATACAACATATAGATACATTTTATTTTGTATAAGTATATAAATTGCAAGAATCAATCTACTTACTGAATCCTGAGAATGCGTAATATAAATTGTTTAATCGAAATTCTGCATTGTCTTTAACATCGTAATTGAACTTGTAATCTATTGCCTCTACTAAATCTTGACCAATCGCATTTTTAATGATTCTGTAAGGCGCGAAAACGTCTATTTCTACGTTTTCTGAAAAAAAAATTCACTTAATTAGTAATTTGTTTTAAACCGCCAATTAATTTATCTTATCTACTACTATGACAGCTGTTCCAAAAGATCTAATGTCCAATACAGCTTCCACTGACGTCACTAAAACTTTGTTTATTGAAAATATAAACATGGTGGAGTTTCCTGGAAAGCATTTATTCATACCATAACCACACGAGTAGTAAATCTACAGAGAGGAAGCTTCCACAAGCGGCCCGCTGTAGGTATACCCACACAAACACACTCACCAACGGTTCACGGACGCCCGCTCGTTCCACTAACCGATACAGTTGGTGACAAACGTGCGCATATGTGTGAGTGTACCTACAGCGGGCCGCTTGTAGAAGCTTCCCCTCTGTAGGTACTCTGTGCCGTAACGATGGCACAAACGCTAGTCTCTCTACTGAGGTAACTTAAGTTTTCCAGGTAAGTTAGCTTAACCCATAAACCGTCAGAAAAAGACTTTTTTAAATGAAGAATTTTTTCTACTTATTTAGGCTTGTACTTGACGACAATCATGCCTGGTAGAAAGTACTTTATAATGAACTAGCGGTCCGTCACGGCTTCGGCCGTGGTACATAATATATAGCCTATAGCACTCAGGGATCACGTACATATCCAACAGTGAAAGAATTTTTAAAATCGGTCCAGTAGTTCCTGAGATTAGCGCGTTCAAACAAACAAACTCTTCCGCTTTATTATATTATACTAGATGATGCCCACGGCTTCGCCCGTGTGTATTTAGGTTTGTAAAAATCTCGTGGGAACTTTGATTTTCCAGAACAAAAAGTAGCCTATCTGTAGTAAGTAGTAACCCGTCCACAAAACGGAAAAATTCCGTGGGATCCTTACGATTTCGGAATGCAATTCCTTACAGCATCAGGGTTGAGGAGTTGGACATGTACATACCTACTCGAGGTCATTCAACAATACTTTAATTGGTATCCCCAATATCAATTTAAATAACCGACAGTGCCTAAATCCCATTAGTTTTGGGGATCAGATCCCCTACAGCATCAGAATTGAGGAGTTGGAATCCAAATTTTTTGTAGGACAGTGTCGCAATGTTTCTCTATCGATTAAAAAAAATTACGCAAATCGGTACAGAAATCTCGGAGATATCGGTGTACATAGGTAGAAAAACACAACTCCTCCTTTTTTGAAAGTCGGTTAAAAAGCCTATGTTACTCCCTGGTTAATTCTCTACTTGTATGTGAAAGTCCCGTCAAAATCGGTTCAGCCGTTCCAAAGATTAGCCCGTTCAAACAGACAGACAGACAGACAGACAGACAGACAGACAGACAGACAGAAAGACAGACAGACAAAATTTTTAAAAACGTGTGATTCGGTTATAGTATCGTTTAAATAACCATATGAGCTTAATATGAGGTAGTTATTTCGATATTACAGACAGACACTTCAATTTTATTTATTAGTATAGAAGTACAGATTAGTCTAGGTTGGAACACGCTTCCCTCAAGCTATTCAAGTTGTAATTGCCAGGAAACAAAGACGGCAGACAAGTCTTTTACAACTTAGGAGCTCGTTTCGTAATGAATAATCAAAAACCTTTAGTGAGTTTTTTTATGTCAACCTCATAATGCTCACATCTTTTCGCCGTTCTGTGATAGATGACCGAAGGAAGAACGAGATCGCAAAGATTTTTTGAACTCACTTAACGACGCCGAGTAATCTCCTTCTCCGTTGATTGGCAGGTATAATAAGGACCCGTTGGTTTTATAAAGACCAGTGACCAACAGGTCTGTGCGAAACTTCACGTGGAGCGTGCTTGTATTCGCGTCGGCGCTGTGAAAAGTAAGGGTTCAGTAAGTAAGGTTCAGTAAGTAAGTAAGGCTTAAGTTTACAATACTTTAAAACTGTGTTCTAAAACTATGTAGTTTAACGGAAATCTAACAAACCATAGACACAAACATTAGTTTCTTAAGCGTGTGCACAAAATTTTCGTTGAGTAGGTTTCAATGGTTACTATTTATCTATACCTACTAATATTATAAAGCGGAAGAGTTTGTTTGTTTGAACGCGCTAATCTCAGGAACTACTGGACCGATTTCAAAAATTCTTTCACCGTTGGATATGTACGTGATCCTTGAGTGCTATAGGCTATATATTATGTACCACGGGCGAAGCCGGGGCGGACCGCTAGTATTAAAATAAGAATCAAACTTCGTTTGTATGAGCTACACTTGAGAAAGACAATGTGGCTAATTCTGTTGTACACAATCTCTAAACCTAAACTAAATTGACAGGTTTAAAAATAGTGCTATCCCCTTCAGCAGGGAGGATTGTGAAAGAGACAGGAATATATTTAGACCTGTCATTTTAGTTTAGATTTAGAGATTGTGTACAACAGAATCGGCCAGAATATTGATCACAAATATATAAGTTACTCTGGTTTCATGGGATGGCAGTCTCGCAAGCGAGCATTTGTCGACATTATGGTACGGTAAGTTATCTTCAGTGAAGTAAACACTTTATGACGGTTACCTCTTTTCTAAAAAACGAGAGCTCAATGCATTAAAGGACTTGCGACTTTTTTCAGAGAGGAAGACAATTTCAACAACAGGCAAGAAAAGGATTGATGCTTTTGAAATGTGATATTGGATGCTTCGAATCAATCCTGGAGTACTAAGTAGTTACTAGACTACATCGTCGTGTTGACATACATACGTGACTACATAGTTGACTAAAATACTTCATGATAACATTAGTTACTAGACTACATCGTCGTGTTGACATACATACGTGACTACATAGTTGACTAAAATACTTCATGATAACATTAGTTACTAGACTACATCGTCGTGTTGACATACATACGTGACTACATAGTTGACTAAAATACTTCATGATAACATTAGTTACTAGACTACATCGTCGTGTTGACATACATACGTGACTACATAGTTGACTAAAATACTTCATGATAACATTAGTTACTAGACTACATCGTCGTGTTGACATACATACGTGACTACATAGTTGACTAAAATACTTCATGATAACATTAGTTACTAGACTACATCGTCGTGTTGACATACATACGTGACTACATAGTTGACTAAAATACTTCATGATAACATTAGTTACTAGACTACATCGTCGTGTTGACATACATACGTGACTACATAGTTGACTAAAATACTTCATGATAACATTAGTTACTAGACTACATCGTCGTGTTGACATACATACGTGACTACATAGTTGACTAAAATACTTCATGATAACATTAGTTACTAGACTACATCGTCGTGTTGACATACATACGTGACTACATAGTTGACTAAAATACTTCATGATAACATTAGTTACTAGACTACATCGTCGTGTTGACATACATACGTGACTACATAGTTGACTAAAATACTTCATGATAACATTAGTTACTAGACTACATCGTCGTGTTGACATACATACGTGACTACATAGTTGACTAAAATACTTCATGATAACATTAGTTACTAGACTACATCGTCGTGTTGACATACATACGTGACTACATAGTTGACTAAAATACTTCATGATAACATTAGTTACTAGACTACATCGTCGTGTTGACATACATACGTGACTACATAGTTGACTAAAATACTTCATGATAACATTAGTTACTAGACTACATCGTCGTGTTGACATACATACGTGACTACATAGTTGACTAAAATACTTCATGATAACATTAGTTACTAGACTACATCGTCGAACTAAAAATATTATATTACTTTGCTCACATTGCCAGCATTGAAGACAAGTTACAGGATAAAAGAACACGAGGCCGATCAAATAGCCGCTTGTCTGACCACTTGCGCTAACAGCGACCCACGAGAAAATAATTTTTGCTCATTTTCTCGTCGAAGACAACAGATACGAACGAGAAAATGAGTAAACATAATTGTCGAGGTCAAGTCACTGGCCTTCCATTTACAACCGAAATCAGAAAATGAGAGTGGAAGGCTATAATTGTAAGCACCATTCCGAACCAGTGGTAGATTCATTTGTCGTTTCGGAAGCATTTGTAAAAGTTTATCTGAATAAAAAATATGTCTATTCTATTCGGCTTTGCTTTAGCTGTCCACAAGATAGTTAAGCTACTTGTAACAATTTTGTATTGAAAAGAGCAACTGCTGAGCTTCTTGCCGGCTCTTCTCAGCAGAATCAGCATTCCGAACCGGTGGTAGATTCTTGACATGTCATAAGAGCCACACGTTGGCCTACATGAAATAAATTATTTTGAATTATATACTTGTTGTTTATCACAACTTAGGTGAGAGGAATGAGACCTACAAGAAGAACTTGCAACTATAAGAGGTCTCAAATTATACGAACCTGAATTCATCGATAACCATGTTTCTTAGTCCGTAACCTTTCGTATTCCAGGTTTCAAATACCAATCCATCATGGTCTAGTTTAAAATAGTCTATTTCAAACGGGTCTACTTTCAAATTATCTAGTTCAATAAGCCTTGGGGTGTTGCCATATCCAAAATTTGGAGCCACTGCTGCTAGACACGGTGAATCCAACGTATAACATAGTGGATCTGTCAAAACTGTAAAGAAAAATACATAATTACTATGTATTTGTATATATATGCATGTATTTAAGTTTGCTATATATTTGTATTTATTAAGTGACTGTGTATTATATATTTACTAGCTTCTGCCCGCGGCTTCGCCCGCGTGAATTTCGGTTTTGAACAAATCCCGAGGGAATCGTGGAGTTCCGGTTCCCGTTCCCGCCCTCTGTGGCGTTTTGGAGGTCTATATCTATTTTAGTCCTACAGGAATACTTTTCTGGGATAAAAAGTTACTTTATGTGTTAAGTCAGGGCATAAGCTATCTCCATTTAAAATTTCAGCCAAATCGGTTCAGTAGTTGCGGCGGAGAAGAGGAACAAACATACACACAAACTTAATAACTTAATAACGCCTTTATAATATTAGTGTGATTGTTATTTTCCTCGCTAGAAAGCTCCGATACTCGATAGCATACGCGTCCGATCGCTGCTAAATTCAAAATGCTATAGGAGAACTTTACGCATCGCCGCCCCGGCCGGCTGGAACCGCGCGCCGCGCGCGAAGTCTATGTCCCGCAATTTTTAAATCTGTAATATCTTCGAAAATATTCATTTAAATCATATGCTGTAAAGGGCCATATAGATCTATAATAAATCAACAATGTACTTAAGGTATTTAATTAGATAAGGATTTATGCTGTATTGGTTAAAATCGCTTCTAAAATTAGCCATTATTTGTCGTAAAAAAGTAAATGACAAAAAATGTTATTGTGGGATATCCATAAGAGATAGACATATACCATCGCGGAGTTTTCTATAGACCTTTTCAATGTGTACAATACTTAGTACATTATATTGATAAATCTCGTAGGGTTCAGCCTGCGTTTGCAATGTAAGCGGAAAAATGTGATTATTTACGACATCACATTAGAAACCTCAAAAATAACAGTATTTCTCCACTATTTAATGGATGTAATCATACATATAAACCTTCCTCTTGAATCACTCTATCTATTAAAAAAAACCGCATCAAAATCCGTTGTGTAGTTTTAAAGATTTAAGCGTACAAAGGGATATAGGGACATAGGGACAGAGAAAACGACTTTGTTTTATACTATGTAGTGATTTATCATGATACATAATAAGTATTTAATAGGCAACCTAACGTTTGCATATTCTATGGGCTTCATACTTTCGATTGGTATAGAATTTTTGTCATAATTAAACGGGTGTAATGTTTAAAATTTTTTTTAAATTATTAATTAATCATAATTATCCTGGACTGAAATTTGTTAGGAAACCCATATGCAATAATATATTTATTGACATATTAAATTAAATCTATCTTCTATATCTATATCTATATACATATAATAAAATCGTAGAATTGCCGTATCTGTACATTGAAGATTTTTGCAAAATAATAACTGGGGGATGTTAGGGATAAGTAATAGAACGTAAAGAAGCTATTTTTGAAATTTTTATCTGTTTGTCTGTTTATCTGTTTGTCTGTATGTTTGTGCGCACATCACGTAAAAACTACTGAATGGATTGAAATGAAACTCGGCATGATTTAAGTTCATACTATGGAGTAACATATAGGATACTTTTTATCCCGAAATTCAGCACGGTTCCCTTGAGAGAGGGGATGAAAGTTAAAATGTGTACTTAGCTGTAATTCGTTAACGGGTGGTCCGATTTCATTCATTCTTTTTTTGTTAGAAAGGAAATACTTTAAAGATTACTGGCTTATCTCAAAAAGGCTAGACCGATTTTGATGGGACTTTTACTGGCGGATGTTTACATTTTGATCTACCTAAACATCCGCCAGTGAACTTTTAACAGTTTTTAACAAGGTATGAGGTCAAAGGAGCTTAGGGAAAACAAAATGTTTCTCACGGGATTTTCAAAACCAATATCCACGCGAACGAAGTCGCGGGTGTCCGCTTGTATAAAATACGTTTCATCAAATAAACATCTCAGTGAAGGTCGTTGTATGGCGGAATCTTAGACCATTAGGGTGTACCCTCTAATATTATGTTATTTTATGTTAAGGTGTTCGCTATCGTAATCGCTTCATTGCGATAAGGTCACCTGTTTTACAATAATTAATCCATTCATTCATTCATTTATACATATTATATCAATTTTAACGACCAGAAAATTGCACTCCTTGAACTTTTAAACTTTAAGGGTGTCTTGTGGATGTGGGTGGGCTGGGGGTTGTCACGACACTAAATGTCTGGCGATTTCTAATACTATTATGTCCGTTCAGTAACATAGTGTCGGTACAGGCGCAGGTGCTCTTACTATTCTGCTTTTATTTTTATTTTTTTTTTTTCTGTTTGTAATTTTTTTTCTATTCTAACAGAATCTCCGAATAGTCTGCCAATCCACACATGGCCAGCGTGGTAGATTATGGTTAAAATCCTTCTCATTTTGAGAGAAGACCCATGTTCATGATAATATTATATTTTATGTTTATGGTTATAGAATAGAATAGAATAGAATAAATAGATTTTATTGCATGATTGTAAGTATGTACATGGTAGGTGTTACAAAGTTTTGTGTTGGCATGTTACAATCAGCCATAATTATAATGGCGTGCAATAATTAGATTTTACAGTTGTGAATAACATACAAAATTAGTCTAATTCTTATGCTACAGAAGTTATACAATTTTTATAAGAATTTTAATTTATTCATTAAGGAACTCTTTTACAGAGCTGAAGATGCAGTTTTGTTTTAAATCTTGTAAATGGTAAATCTTTTATTATAGAGGGTAGCTTATTATAAATTTTAATCATCATATAAAAACAACTTTTTGAGCTCAGAGCAGTTTTACATTGTGGATAGTAAATTTTGTTCGGATATCTGGCATTAAATGATACAACATTTTGACGTGTTTGAAAATATTCATTTTTGAATTTCTTTACGAAACACGCCACTTCGTAGATATATATATACCTACATGGTAATGTTAATAATTTCAGCGTTTTAAAAAGTGGCTTACATGATTGCATTGGATCTTTGTTACAAATTGCCTGGATACACTTTTTCTGAATTAAAAAGACTATTCATTTCGGAAGCATTACCCCAAATTAAAACTCCGTACAGAATATTGGAAACAACATAGCCATGATATGCCGAAAGAGCCGTGCTTCGGTCAGCAATTTTAGATATTCTACGTAAAGCAAAGACAAATTTATTGATTTTGTTGCACAAGTTGTCAATATAGTATATTGTAGTAATAAGTATATTGTAATAAAATACGAATATAAAAAAATAGAAAAAGGAAAGAGAATTTTAATAAAAAAATATGAGTAGGTATAAAACGGTATAACCCCTTGTGCCTGTACACCGCGCGCGGCATGCTTTGAAGTCGCGGCGGCGTCTTTGATAAAACACCGCGCGTCGGAGGCGGCTAGACACAAAGAGCGACACTAAGAAAATGAACAGACTATAATTCCGAAGAAAACATAAAAAAATTAGACATTATACTTTGACGTAAGAAAAATCTTATAAATACCTTTATTACCTGTTAACTCCCAAAGTAACCATGAATCATGATCTCAACTTCATAGTCGCTGATCGTTCCTCCCTGTATTGTGGACAATACACAGAGAAACTTTCAGCTTTTATAAAATAACGAAGGCCGTTGTGGGCTTACTCTAGAATGCTTGAGGCCTGTCGCGTCAACGTCTTGTGCTGCCTTATTGCGCTCTATACTCAAAATATATTCGTACTTGTGGGATTTTTTGTATATTAAGTATATTATAATTTTTAAATTACTCACGTGATCCAAAAACTAAATATATCTGCATTGAAACATACAAAAAATACTTTACGCCTTTCATGGCGATTTTTGTCGCAGAGTCGGTTATCAGCAGTATGCTATATATTACACTACTAAGGTCTTAGACAGATTCCTTCTTTTATTTAAGCACTTAGAAACCTGCCCCACAAGGAACCTTTCTCAATAAATTAAAATACATAGAAAGGTTAAGGTCTAAAGTTCTTGTCTAGAAATCAGAGCCTTTACTTATAATTTATTTATATTTATGCATTTGGTTATTCATATCTATTACTTACTTTTTTAGGTCTAATGAATCTAGATTGATTAGACATAGGTTTATATAATAATAATAACTAGCGGGCCCGGTGAACTTCGTTTCACCTACAAGTTATTTACCTTGATGTATAAAAATGAATTGCTGTTCTTCCACTCTATGCTTATTGTTAGTACTAATCCAGTCAATTTAGACTTTCAAGGTTACAATAATTCACACCTGGCTGAAAATTGGTAGGATTGTTCAAAACACACATAAATGAAATGTGAAAAGTCCTCATCGATCCGACACCTGGAAAAAAATTTACTCCTGGACACTCACAGTTTATTCATACTTAGCTGAAAATTGGTAGGATTGTTTGAAACACTATTATAAATGAAATGTAAAAAGTCCTCATCAATCCGACACCTGGAAAAAAAATTACTCGGGGTCAAAGTTTTCACGGGGAGTTTTCAGACAAACGGTAAGTCTTGTCATAAAATTACGATTAACAAAAGTGCATGTAAACAAGTAGAATAGAATTTTGTCTATTTTTCGGTTAAGTAGCCGCGCGCTCCGCACCCCGCGCAACCCCTGACGGTGACTAGAGCACATTTGGACAGGTACAAGCTCTAGTTGATATTTTGCGCGGGAAAGTTTTTTTCATTGAAAATTTCATTGTTAATTTCTTCTGTGACTTCACTGAGCACATATAAAATTACAGAGTTTATTATTTTACACACTTCACTGTTTATCTCGGTATGAACTTGAGAGCTTTACTAAATTACTTGTCTAGATTCGTGAAAACGTATACTTAAAATTGGGTCGCTTAAAATTAAGTTATTTAGATAATTACTTAGATAAATTAGTTTAGATAACTACTTGTCAACTTAATACGTGTAAATCAGGCTTTACATGTCGGGTAGATATATGTATTCTGTAATGTAACTTATATGTGTAAGTTACACACTTACACATATAAAACATTATAAATATCAGAATTTCGGGTAAAAAGAAACCCAGTCCCAAAGAGTTCCCTTAGGAAAAAAAGGATTTTGACATTTTTTATAGATAATTATCTGATCTACAATTTTGTACCAGATAATTTTATGATAAAACTTACCGTTTTGCTGAAAACTTCCCGTGAAAACTTTGACCCCGAGTAATTTTTTTCCAGGTGTCGGATCGATGAGAACTTATTACATTTCATTTATAATAGTGTTTCAAACAATCCTACCAATTTTCAGCTAAGTGTGAATAAACTGTGCGTGTCCAGGAGTAAATTTTTTTCCAGGTGTCCATGTCGGATCGATGAGGACTTTTCAAATTTCATTTATAATAGTGTTTTAAACAATCCTGCCAATTTTCAGCCAGGTGTAAATTATTGTAACCTCACCCCTATTTTTTAGTCTAATTTGACCGGTCTATAAAGATATTTAATAAAAAGCAGCCGCTCTGGCGTAGTTGTGAGCACCTACGTCTAATAAGTGAGGGGTCCTGGGAATTGTCTCTGGCCTGGTCTGGTGGGAGGCTTCCACCCTACAGGTAAAGCCATGCCGCCAAGCGATTAAGCGTAATAAAACTGCCTGATATCTCTCCCAGGTTAGCCCGCTTCTAATTTTCATCTATAATATAATAAAACTGTAACAGATCCAATTCTGTACATTGAAGATAGTTTGAAAATTTTTATTGGAGGGCACTCTATAATCGATACTGAAGCCAAAACTGCAATTTGTTTCATTTTTGTCTGTCTGTCTGTCTGTCTGTCTGTCTGTCTGTCTGTCTGTCTGTCTGTATCTTGGCCGCGCATCACGCCGAAACTACTGAATGGATTCGAATGAAACTTGGTACGATTTGAGTTTATACTCCGAGGTAGGACATAGGATACTTTTTATCCCGAAATTCAGCAAGGTTCCCTTGGGAGAGGGGAAGAAAGTTAAAACGAGTATTTAGCTGTAATTCATTAACGCGTGGTTCGATTTCGCTCATTCTTTTTTTGTTAGAAAGGTAATACTTCAAGTATTGTCCCGTAAATATTTCAAGGTCATAGGTTTTTTAATTCAGAAATGACAGACATTTATTGGGTTCAAATAAATTGGGCCCCGGATCTTTGTATGTACGGCTTATTTTAAACTGGCGTGCGTTTAAATTTATGTTTGTCAACCTATCTATTTGTTCCAGCTAATCTCCGAAACAACTGAATCGATTTTGATGGAACTTTCAATGGCAGATAGGTGATGTTATAAGGAGTAACTTAGGCTACATTTAGTTTAGGTACAAAAAAGGATTATGGGATCCAATCCGATCCTATTTAAAAACCTATATCAACGCAGACGAAGTCGCGGGGATCAGCTAGTTAATAATATAATTAATGATAATTTTCAACCTACTGCGCTTAAATAAATCGTTTAAAATAATAACAAACCTCCATATAAAAAATATATTTTACTATACAACCATACAATACAATATTTAACCATAACCATACAATATTTAATTTTACAAATATTTGAACAACAATTATTAATGTGTGTTACAATATAATTAAAATAAAACTAAGTAATTACAGTTTAATGTGAATAGTAGTCACAATTTTTTTTTGTTTTCAATTTTTAGTATTCCACCAAAGACTTTAAAGGTGCCAAACGAAAATAGTTCTTATACACCTTTGCGACGCTATCGATGAGTTTTAAAACGAAAGGTCTGCCATATTCCCTAACTATAAATTTCCAATTTGAATTGAGAAGATAATGCATCAATTCACCTGAAATTATACGAAAGGCTGTTATTTGATATTCTTATACAGTACCTACTTAGACAGTAATTAAATAACACATATCTTAGTAAAAATAAGACTCATTTTACACCTTCCTACCTTCAAGCACCTACTAGCACCATACATTAATAGACAACTTAAGTCACACATATCGTAAAGACTACTAGGTATATTATTGGTAGAACAAGTATAAATTGAAAATTTATACTTGTACACATACACACACACACACACACACACACACGCACACACACACACACAGACACGTCAAACTTATAACACCCTGTCGTTTTTGCGTCGGGGGTTAAAAATGTACCCAAATGGAAAATGATGGAGGAGGCCTTTACCAGCAGGGCAACATGTATGTTGCCCCGCTGGTAAAGACAAGACAAGACAAGACAAACAAAACAATAAGTGTACCAAACCTGGTTGATTAAACTTGGAAATCTGATACATTATACTTATATTTTTCAGATATTCCTGTCTTAATAATGACTTAGAATAAAGGAAATCTAAAATTTCAAAAGAAAACGAGTGTTATAGACTAGATACAATTATCTACTTACTACGTTCTGTGTTTCCATAATAAAGGTTGTCAAAGTGAAATTGTGCACTTTCGATAACATCGTAACGGAAATTATAATTTGAAGCTTCAATAAAATCTACACCATTTGCATTTTTAACGATGTTGTATGGAATAAACAGCTCGATTTCTACGTTCTCTGAAATAAACATAAAACAATAAATATAGGTAGGTACGAGTATAATATGTATATTTACTAACAATACAAAAATACTGGATAGGAATAGTTACTAGGTCATATGACATAGACATCGGACTAGGGGAAATTTTTATTATATTTTAGCATCCTAGGTAGAAGTGTGTTTAATGGTTCATCGGTTTAAACTTTCCACATAATTGCCAAACTATTCATTAAAAGATAAATGACCATTAATTAAGTAGTGCTTTTGGCTTCATGAAACATTCCGAGTGTTATTATTAGATGTTATAAAAAATTTATACGTATAGAAAAATCTAATTACTTAAATACCTCATTTATCTAATGTAAAATTTTCACTGTCTAGATTTCGAAAATATATGAAAAATATATTCTTAACATGTATATAAAAATATAAATTATATTAATATATTGTTTTATAAAAATATTAACCATCCGTTCGTATTTTTAATAGTAGGTACCTACCTACATAACCTAATAGTCGGTTACAAGTAATGTTTGTCAATATAATTATCTATTAAATAAATAAAATGGCTAGCTGATGAATAACAAATTATATGATAGAAGACAGACTTACTTAATGACGCTCTGAAATCGCCCTCTCCATTTATCGGATTAAATAACACGGACCCATTCATTTTATAAAAAGCAGTGTAAAACAGATCTGTATGAAATACTAGACGGCCCATGCTTAAATTAGTGAAAGAGCTGCAAAAAAGATTAGTAATTAATGATTAGATATTATAAATAAATTTATTTCAATCTATATCTTTCTCTAACTTTCTATACATATAATAAAATCGTAGACTTGCTGTATCTATACGTTAAAGATTTTTGCAAAATAATAACTGGGGGATGTTAGAGATAAGTAATAGAACGTAAAAAAGCTATTTTTGAAATTGTATGTTTGTCTGTTTATCTGTTTGTTTGTATGTTTGTGCGCGCATCACGCAAAAATTACTGAATAGATTGAAATGAAACTTGGTATGATTTAAGTTCATACTACGGAGGCTGAATTTCGGGGTAAAAAGTATCCTTATGTTAATAAGGGTACTTTTTACCCCGAAATTTAGCACGGTTCCCTTGGGAGAGGAGATGAAAGTCAAAATGTGTACTTAGCTGTAATTCAATCACGCGTGGTCCGATTTTATACATTCTTTTTTTAATCTACCAAAACATTCGCCACTGAACTTTTAACAGTTTTTAGCAAGGTATGAGCACAAAGGAGCTTGAGCTTACGAAAAACAAAATGATTCCCACGCATTGACTTATATATTGTATGTTCCCACGGGATTTTTAAAATCAATATCCACGCGAATGAAGTCGCAGGTATCTATAGTAGGTATATATAGTACTTAAATAAAATTAATTTAAACGATAATACTACCTCAACTCATTGACAATCAAGTTAGTTAGTCCGTACATCTTTAAATCTTTCACTTCGCATAACAAGTCGTCTTTTTCCACTCGAAGGTTGTCTATTGGCAACGGATCTAGTTTCACAGTGCCCAGTTCAGGAATATTTTGAATATATCCAGGGCCAATGTTTTGAGCCAAGGTTGTCAGGCATGCAGTGTCCCAAATAAAACATCTAAACGGCTCTGTCAAAACTGTTGAAAGACAAATAAATATACGTGTTAGTTAGCTGATTACCGGCCGGCAACCGCAAAAATACCGTTCTACGTATGTAAAATACGGTATTACATACTGTTAACATTGGAGTACATGCACATATAACTCCTTTATGGCTACAAACAAAATATTTACTATATACTATTATTTAGGTAAGCTGTACCTATATCTGCAATACACACTTAAGCTTGATTTACACGCATTAAGTTGTCAAGTAGTTAACTAAATTTTAACTTAATTTTAAGTGATATAATGCGTGTAAACATTGAATCTATATCTATACTAATAAATAAAATTGAAGTGTCTGTCTGTAATATCGAAATAACTACCTCATATTAAGCTCATATGGTTATTTGAACGATACTATAACCGAATCACACGTTTTTAAAATTTTTGTCTGTCTGTCTGTCTGTCTGTCTGTCTGTCTGTCTGTCTGTCTGTCTGTCTGTCTGTCTGTTTGAACGGGCTAATCTTTGGAACGGCTGAACCGATTTTGACGGGACTTTCACATACAAGTAGAGAATTAACCAGGGAGTAACATAGGCTACTTTTTTAACCGACTTTCAAAAAAGGAGGAGTTGTGTTTTTCTACCTATGTACACCGATATCTCCGAGATTTCTGAACCGATTTGCGTAAATTTTTTTTTAATCGATAGAGAAACATTGCGACACTGTCCTACAAAAAAAATTGGATTCCAACTCCTCAATCCTGATGCTGTAGGGGATCTGATCCCCAAAACTAATGGGATTTAGGCACTGTCGGTTATTTAAATTGATATTGGGGATACCAATTAAAGACTTTATTGTTGAATGACCTCGAGGTACATGTCCAACTCCTCAACCCTGATGCTGTAAGGAATTACATTCCGAAATCGTAAGGATCCCACGGAATTTTTCCCTTTTGTGGACGGGTTTTTTTTTTTTTTTTTTTTATAATGACCCCGACATGTCGAAGTCGCCCGTTTTCCCCCCCGACATGATGATCGGAGACCTTGTTTTCATGACTATGTTGTATATCTTATTTATTCGATATTTATCGTTAGATTTTAAGTTGTATTTTATTTACGTTATTGCCTATATTCTACTAATATAAGGTAACTGTAAATCTCTAATACATTTATGTTTTATTTTCTTCTAATGTCACTTTACCTATTGCAATTGCATATTTTATAAAACTGTGCCTAATATGTTGGTTTTCTAAAATTTCAGATAAATATTCCTTTTTAATAATAATGTCAAATTTACTTTCTATGTTGTAACGTTGTCTTCCGAATCTTGGACATTCTGTCAGCAGATGAATAGGTTCTTCATCCTTGTCTGAGTTACATACACATGCGGGGGTATCTTTAAGCTTGAATCTATGCAGGTATTTTGAGAATCCTCCGTGTCCACTAATTATTTGGGTGAATACCGGGTGTGTGTCTATATTTCTGACTATTTTATAGGCTGCTTGGACATCTGGGAAGAATACTTTAGTGACACTTGCAGTATCTTCCTCTTCATATCGTTTTTGCCATTGCAATTGTGTGTCAATTCTTATTAGCTTCTTTGCGTGGGATATTGGGCAGGCTCTGTATGCTGCAGTTTGCTTTTTATTTAACGCCGCTTGTTTTGCTAAGCTGTCAGCTCGCTCGTTTCCCGCGTTTCCGACGTGGGTTTTAACCCAGCACAATCGAATCGAGAACCCTTGGTCTCGCACTGCACTGATTCGTCGCCGTATGCTATGCGCTAGTGGATGGGAGATTTTACCACTTTTAATCAAATCTAAAGCGGATCTGGAGTCACTTAGGATCCAGAATTCCCTTTCTCCGTTCTTTTCTGCCCATTCCACAGCCTTTTCTATGGCAAATAGCTCTGCCTGGAACACCGTGCAGTACGATTCCAATTTTAACTTGATCGCTTTGACCTCAGCGCCACCTTTCCACACCGATACAGCCGCTCCTACTCCGTTCTCAAACTTACTACCATCCGTATAGATGAGTGTCCTTCCTATATCGTGACACTCATTGGATTCAGTTTGAGAGTTTTCGAAGAGGGAGTACTCAATCGTGGTACTAAGCGCAGGGTGTTTTATATGCTGTTCCACATACCCTAATCTTTCTTCAATCTGTCGATCGTCCGGCAGATGTCGGAATATTCCCTTCTTGGCCTCATAAAGGGTGGCTGCCTCTTGAACCCTAAGGTCAAGAGGCAGTATTCCTGCCAATATCAAAGCTGAATTTAGGGATACGGTGCGGTAAGCCTTACTGATTTTTTGGGCAAATCCACGCTGAATACAATTCAACTGTTTTCGAACGCCGAGCTTTTTAGTCGCTGGTGCCCAGGCGCAGGCTGCGTACAGGACAATGGGCTCGACGACAGCTGTATAAATTGTCTTTAAGACCTGTGGGTGGAGGCCCCAGCTAACTTTAGCGGCTCTACACAGCTGCTTATATATGCCCTGTACCTTGCTGCAATTGTTTGTAGCATGCGCGTTGAAGGTGAGACCCTTGTCTATCGTTAGGCCTAATATTTTTATCTCATTCGACATTTCAACGCTGATCCCACCCATGTGCAAGATCGGAGAGTCGTATTTTAACTTTTTGGTAATGACCATAGCCTTGGTCTTGTGTGGCGCAAATTTCAGTTTGTTCCGGACTCCCCAATCCTGCACATAGGCGAGAGCTGCGTTGGCCTGTCGTGAGATGTCCAGTCCTGTATGTGCATCGAAAACTAGGATCACATCATCTGCGAATGCTTGGCAGTAGTCTCCCCGTGACTGTAGTCCTTTAAGCAGAGGATCTAGTAGCAGATTCCAAAGAATCGGGCCTCCGATTGATCCCTGCACGCATCCTTTTGAGGTGCTTCTGATGTGTTCAGCACCGGCATATCTCACCCTCACCTTGCGATCCTGGAAATAGCTATCGATGACTTTTCTAATATTCCCGGGACACCTTTCCTCAGCCAGTCTAAGCTTTATGGCGGGCCACCATGCACTATCAAATGCACCCTCTATATCCAGAGAAATCACAGTTATTACTTTTTTCTCTTTTAACTTTTTGTTTATATGTTTCATCAAGACATAGAGGGCGTCTTCGGTGCTCTTTTGGGGCATAAAGCCGTACTGGCGAGTACTGATCCCGGGTAAAATATGCCATTTTATTCGATTTATTAGCATTTTTTCCAGGATTTTGCCAAGAACTGGAAGGAGCCCGATGGGTCGATAAGCCTTAGCGATGGTGTAATCTACTCTTCCGGGTTTTCTGAGGACTACAACGGTGGCTTCTTTCCAGGCAGTTGGAAACGCTCCCAGCTCCAAGCATTTGTTGGCGAGGGTGAGATATATATCGGGATCAAGCATAATTGCGTGCTGACAGATGTCTGGTGTAAGGCCGTCTAGACCCGGGGCCTTCTTAGGGTTGAAGCTTGTGGCGGCGCTCTGAAGTTCTGAAGGGGTAAATGGTGGATCCAAAGTTTCATTTTGGTTCCACTCATTTATTTTTTCAGCTGCTTCTCTCATCTGCCCGTGTTCTGCATTATCATCCCTAGTAGTGTCCTCCGGGTAAAACGTTTCTGCCAGCATTTTGGCCGACTCGTGTGGATCAAGAGTCCTACCGTTTTTTATTAGAAGTAGGTCTTCCTGCCTTTTTGTGGTCCTAATTAACACCCTATAAATTCTATCCCAGAGTCCTTCCCTATCCTGCCTCTCACAGAACTCCTTCCAGCTTGTGACTTGAGCCTTTTTTACTAATGTTTCATATGTGTTTTTTATTTCCAGGTACTCTTCGATCACTTTAGGTCTCCGGATGGGTGCAGCGCATCCGATTCTCCGCTTCCTGGTGAGGACCTGCCGCTTGAGCGTGGCGAGTTCTTCACTCCACCAAGGTAAGTTTAATTTTTCTTTATTTTTCTTTTTAGGAATAGTTTCATAGCATGTTTTTATTATTATGTTTGTATAGTTTTCTACTAATTTGTTTAATTCTATTTTATTTTTAATTTTTTCTATTTCTATTTTATTAATGTTATCAAGAGCCATAAATTGAGCGAGTTTCAAATGAAATTCGTTCCAATTTACCTTTTTCGTATTAAATATTCTCGTAGTCCTGCTTATTGTTATGCCTTTAGCTTTAGTTAACCGAATTTTAAACTTAAGGGTATTGTGATCCGAACTCGTCACGGTCTCATCCACTTCCCAGTCTTCAACCAATGTGAGCATTTCAGAAGAACAAGTCGTTATGTCGATACAGCTAGTGAACATTTTATTACCCCTAGCCGTATCGTAAGTTGGAGTACGACCCTGGTTGAGCACGTGTAGGTCCATTTCATCGAGTGCGCCTGCCATCGCTTCTCCTCTACTGTCAGTGCATTGGCTTCCCCACCAGGTGTTTTTGGCGTTCGAGTCGCCTCCTACAAGTACATAGCGTGGCCCAATCTCCTGCACTACTTTTTTCAGGTGATCCAGGTATGGCGCAATCGGTTGTGAGGGTTCTAGGTAGAATGAAACTACTCCTATTTCCCACGCGCTGGTTGTTATTTTAACAGCGACTATGTTGTTCGTTGTTAATTTTGGGTCCATTGTTACGACCATGTCGCTGTTAAAGACTACCACTGCCGCTTTTACAGGACCGCCTTCAGTGCATTGGAAGATCCGCACTCCTGTGTAGTTTTTCATTCTACCTATTCCCCCCACATAGGGCTCCTGGATCAGTGCGAAGGCTACTTTCTTATTGTAGGCCTCGATCATCAGTTCTTGCGTTGCTAGCTTTTTCCTCTGCAAGTTCGCTTGATAAACAAGGTAGGGGATGGAGTCTTTTGTTGTTCCTGTGACACCTGGGACAACTTTAGCAATACGCTATGGTCGCCCTGGCCAAGGCCTCCCACTTCTTCCTGACTACACATTCCTGGCTAAACGCATTGTGGTCTACTGCTTCCAGCTTGGCCAATGTACAATTACAGCACGAGGGTTTTGTACCCTCCATCCAGCTTGCACATTCTGATTTCATATGGGGTCCCCCACAGTGGCTACATTTTCCCACTGTCTCTTTACAGAATCGTTTTCCGTGACCATAGCCCAGGCATGTAGAGCATTGAGTAAGAGGTGACTGGTCTGCCACTCTTACTCTCTGCAAATCTATATGTACTGTCTCCGCTTCCGTCAATTTTTGCCAAATTTTTGGGGACACTCTCAACACCATGTGACACGTGAGGGGATTTCTGGTTTTCCGTCTGTATCTCATCTCAATTCTATCTTCACCCTTCCCTAGGTTTTGAAAGATGCTTTTGTTTTGCTGTCTCAGTGCCTGGAGCACCTCTTCGTCACTGTTGTATTGCAAGACATCTTTCAATACCACTAGCGGATCTTTGTTCTGAATTTCTTCTACCAATAGATGTTCGCCGGCCTTCTTTAGTCTCTCGGTAACTTTTGCCCTCTCTTCTGTCGTGCTGCAACCCACTATTATTTTTCTATCTTTTGCTTTTCTGACTCTGTCTACTTTTATCCATCCGTCTTTGGCGTTTATTGCCGTTCGAACTCTATTCAGAACTTCCTCTCCTGTTTCTGTCTCATCCTTGGAAGAAATCACTACTGAGTGCAGCGTGGCTTGTTCTGGCCCGCGTTTCTTGGTGCTGCCAGCAGCTACACTCGCGTAAGTGGTCCTCTCCACGGTTTCTTTTTGTTCTTCTATCGCTCTTGCTAGCACCTTCATCGTTTCATTGTTCTCCTTTATTAATTTTCCATGTTCTTCTATCTTTTTCATTAAGTCCATTCTAGAGTCATTTTCCTTTTTTCCGGTCGTCACATCAGGCTCCATTCTTGCTTCCTGATGTTCCTTTTTCTGTTTCAACTTTTGTCCACCTTCTGCCTCCTTTACCAGCTCGTACAGTCTTTCTATGGCATGAGTGACCTCGGTTTTTATATCGGTTCTAAGATTCCGAGAGTTTCCGAGATGCAATTTGGCTTTATTGAGGCAGGATCTTGCTTCTGCTACTCTCGTAGGGAACTTTGGTTGCTCCAGTTTATCTCCCAAGATCTCCACAGATACTCTACGTGTAGTTACACTGCTGGTAGTCGATGTCGTTGGTTGCTGCGAGAATGTCATCATCGGTTTTTCCTTTTTGGTGGCAGCAGGGACGAGCTTCGGCGATTTGGATGTTTGACTGATGATGTCTATTTCCGGAGATGAAGCAATACCGGTTCCTAGCAGTACCGGAGAACCTAAGACGACTGTCTTATTCCCCTTCGGGGAGACGTCCTGACTTGGTTCTGACTCTGGTGCTGTTTGTGCTGTTTTAGCGGGCCTCCCACTTGTCATTCGGCGTCAATAGACAAAATAGTAAAGTAATCAACTAGTCCAGCAATAATATTATATGACAATTTTTGGTCAAACTTTAAATATTTATTAGTTCTTTTTGGGCAGTGTATAGTCTGCTCAAGTGTCCTATAAAGTCAACTGACGTATATTATACAAAAACAATCTAATTAAGATGTGGTCGATAGATTAAGAGCCTAAATAATTGATTTTTGAGCAGTATATATGCTGTTCAAAGTCAACGCTAATTTTGGGGGGTGTAAAGGCCCCCCCTTGTCAGGCTATGCACCGAAATGGTTGCTTGGAGGGTGTATACAGCCCTCCAAACAGTTACGGAGGTGCCTACAGTCACCGTTTGCCGGAAAAGTGCCTTTGAAACTTCGCGGCTCTCCCTACGGTATAGCCGCTGCCCACTTCAGTGCAGACTAGTGGGTGGGTGGCCGGTTGGGCGAAAAATCGCGCGTTTTAGCGGCCGGTCGCTCGCGCGAGCGATCGCACGCGTGCAGGCACGCTACGAGGGAGCCAGGCGAGCCGGAAAAGCGGAAAATTTGGAAGAAATTTGGACAAAGTTTGTAAAATTGCGGTGATTTTCGATGTTTTGCCAAAAATTTCAATGTAGGTAGTTATTAATTTTTCTTTTTTGTGTTGCAGGACGATGGAGCCAGTGGAGGACGACGCCCTGTGAAAATTATTCCCGGAAAACTGACACCTTCGAGCGACGGCACACGATTTCTGCGTTTTCGAAGACAGAATCTATCGAATTTGTATGGGGAATTGTACTCCCCAAGTAACCTCGGTATGGAGTTCAAAGTCGCCCGAACGGGCAAAAATCGCGCGTTTTAGCGGCCGGTCGCTCGCGCGAGCGATCGCACGCGTGCAGGCACGCTACGAGGGAGCCAGGCGAGCCGGAAAAGCGGAAAATTTGGAAGAAATTTGGACAAAGTTTGTAAAATTGCGGTGATTTTCGATGTTTTGCCAAAAATTTCAATGTAGGTAGTTATTAATTTTTCTTTTTTGTGTTGCAGGACGATGGAGCCAGTGGAGGACGACGCCCTGTGAAAATTATTCCCGGAAAACTGACACCTTCGAGCGACGGCACACGATTTCTGCGTTTTCGAAGACAGAATCTATCCTTGTGGACGGGTTACTACTTACTACAGATAGGCTACTTTTTGTTCTGGAAAATCAAAGTTCCCACGAGATTTTTACAAACCTATATACACACGGGCGAAGCCGTGGGCATCATCTAGTTTAGTAATAAGTTGCAAGTTAAAATTTAGTGTGCAAGTAAACAAGTAGAATAGAATTTTGTCTATTTTTCGGTTAAGTAGTATGTAGGTATTACATACGAGTACGTGCACATACAACTGCATATACAAACAAAATATTCACATATATGCATTTATAATACACTCTTACCTGTCGGGTAGATATATGTAGTTTGTAGACAAACTAACAATGGCAACAATATACCTATGCCTCATGACTGTGTCTTATAATACTGGATACTTTTATGCACGGATATTTGTAGAATGTTAAGTTCTACTACTTTGCGTTCTATATATAGTATTTACCGAGATTTTAAAAGCACGATAAAAATAACATTTAAAATAAAACAAAAACACTACTTACTTAATGACTTAGGTAAAGTGAAGTAAAGTTTACTATTATGATAATATGAATAAAGCTAATTAATTGACAGCCGTGGCGTAGTGATGAGCGCCTTGGTCTAATAAGTGGGAGGTCCTGGGTTCAATTCCCGGCAGCAGCAATTTTAGAATTTATGATTTCTAAACTGTCACTGGTCTGGTCTGGTGCGAGGCTTCGGCCGTGGTTAGTTACCACCCTACCGGAAATGGCATGCCGCCAAGCGATTTAACGTTCACGTAGAAACCGATCAGGAGTAGGTATGGTTGTAATAAAAACTGCTGACAGAAAATACCCAACTATCTTTGGCCCGACCCTGGACATCGAAACCAGAACCTCGCGATCTGCAGTTGAGCATTTTAACCGTTAACCCATCATCACTCACACACACACATACATGATAGTGATCATAACAGTACCCACGACGACTTTACGTGCTCTCCAAAGCACGGGAGTGAAACACCGCTAACTACCAACTCCAGGCTAGCACTGATAATTTCTTGACAGAAAATCCTAACCTAACCTAACAGTTGGTGGTATTTAAATAAAAAACTTAGCCCCATGCAGTACGGCTTTATGCCACAAAAGAGTACCGAAGACGCCCTATATGACCTGATTTCGCATTTAAAGGAAAAAAGAGCGGAGAAGACATCAACATTGCTCATATCATTGGATATAGAGGGCGCCTTCGATAACGCATGGTGGCCAGCTATAAAAATCGGACTGACGAACGCTAGCTGTCCTAAAAATATTTACCAAGTGATATGCTCATATTTAAGCGACAGAAACATAACAATTTCATATGCTGGGGAGAACTACTCAAAAAATACAAATTGAGGCTGTATTCAAGGTTCAATTGCTGGGCCAACTTTATGGAACATATGCATAAACTCTCTTCTCATCGAAATAGCAACATCAGGAATTCACTGTCAGGCATTTGCAGATGATGTAGTTCTGGCAGTCTCGGGAAACACATCTAAAGAAATTGAAGACAAAGCCAATAACGCCTTAAATATGGTAACTCGATGGGGGTTGAGAAACAAATTAAAATTTGGCCCACAAAAGACCCACGCTATGCTTATTACTAGGAAAAGAGCTTTTGATCCTATAAATTTAGAACTGAACGGGCAGAAAATCAATTTAACGAACCAAATTAAGATGCTAGGAGTCATTATTGATGATAAATTAAAATTTGGATCTCATGTCGAAACAATGTGCATCAAGCTTACAGAGTTATATAAAAAAATGGAACGCGCAGCGCGATGTTCTTGGGGACTCAGTCCAGATATAATAAAAATTATATATATCTCAGTCATCGAACCGATAGCACTTTACGCTGCAAGTGTGTGGGCTCCAGCATTAAAAGTTAAAACCATCCGTAGACGACTCTTAGCAGTTCAACGAGGGTTTGTTCAAAAAATAGCTAAAGCCTACAGAACTGTGTCACTTACATCTGCCCTTGCAATAGCTGGGGTGCTACCAATCGACATTCGCGTAACTGAGGCAGCACATCTGTATGAAATTAAAAAAGGCAAACGAACTCTTGATATTTATCCGGACAGAGATGTTGAAAAATCAATTTCTTATGACAACCTGCCTCATCCAGCTAAACAATATCCAAAAGAGTATGCCATGGTTGGAGAAGCGGACTTAGAAAAAATTACGGGGATGCACATATACACTGATGGAAGCAAGATTGACGGGAAGGTGGGAGCAGCCCTATCTATCTGGAAAGGAAAGAAGGAAATAAAATATCGTACTCTCAGGCTTGATTCCTACTGTTCCGTCTTTCAAGCAGAGTTACTTGCTATATGGAAGGCTACTGAGCTGGCAGAGAGTTTGAAAACTAAAGAAATAAATATATTCTCAGACAGCAGAGCAGCTTTAGATGTCATTAGAAATCTGACCTCTCTTCATCCGATAGCTTTTCAGATTAGAGAGCAAATTGACAACTTAAAAGCAAAAGAAATCGATGTGCATATCCACTGGCTTCGAGCACATGTTGGCACTCAGGGCAACGAACGAGCAGATGAACTAGCCAAACGCGCTGCCAAATTCAAAAAAACTGCATCTGATTATGACCTGTATCCAATATCATATGCAAAAAGGGTCATCAGGGAGCAATCTATAAACAGATGGAACATAATTTACACAGAAGAAATAAAAACTAAACCACTAGAACTATTTCTCCCTGATGTCTCAGTCGCATATGGATTCTTCAGGAACGTGCGACCAGGCGATCTTTTGACTCAAGTCCTTACAGGCCGGGGGTTATGGTCAATATTTACACCGCTTCAAATTGCGAGATAATCCCTGGTGCATATGCGAACCTGGTGTGATCGAAGACGTGGTCCATGTCATTACGACCTGCCCACGTTTTGGATCACAAAGACAGGACATAACGGCTGAAACGGGTCTAGATATTACATGTAGTAATTTAAAAACTCTGCTGACAGATAAGAAGTATAGAAAAAAATTTATAAGATATTGCGAGAAAATCACTAAAGCTGCTGGTCAATCAAATGGCAGCACCGCAAAATGGCTGCCTACGCTTATATATGACTAAATAAAAATAACAAAATATGTATACTAACAAAGCATAAATATTGTAGTGCTGCTATTTGGTTATTCCAGTTATTGGCACGGAATTAAATTATATAAAAAAAAAAACTAACAAAATTCTAACCCATAAATAATTATTATTACTTAACTAATTAATACTACTACTGTTTATTACTACTTTTTATATTACTTTAAAATTAGTTATTACTAATCAATAATTTAACTGACGGAGCACTCAATTGGCTGCTGGAGACAGGGACACTCACACATAGACACGCACACACACACACACACACACACACACAAAAAAAAAGACAGAAAGAAAAGAAAAAAAAAGCAAAAAAAAAAAATCAACTTATCGACCATCGTGAGTAACACCTTTTTTCAGAGCAAAATTCGCTACAAAAAGGTCTCTGACGCATTGTCAGAGGATAATTTGAGTGCGAAACAAAAAAATAAAAATAAAAAAAAATAAAAACCTAACAGTTATTTTCCTGACCCAAGAATCGAATCCAGGATCTGCAGTCGAATATGCTAACCACTAGACTCCTAAAACATTATATATTTATTATTATTATTATAATTTCAGTAAGTACCTACATATATCAGCTAGTACCTACCTATATATAATATTAAAATTCGACCCTTAGCTAGCGATGCAAACTATACATCGATACTATAATGTTAAAACAGTAAGTATTATCCCTATGGTAGGAGCGCCTATGGGGCTAAATGTGGATTTACTCGAGCATCGTCGGGACCTATTAGATTTTGTAGATAGGAAGAATAAAAGTTTATATACCTAATGTTTCCCCTTTCAGTGGTTGGGAAAGCATCTAGCTGCACGCTCTCTTCTTCATAGATGATTTTTATTACTTCGGCTTGTGGAAATCGGCAGATTATATTTTTAATTGTTATTTTTGCATCATTTCCTTCTAAAAAGAAAAAAAATCAACCGCGCTCGAGATTCGAGAATGTCAAGATCACGTTGTTTTTTTTTTTTGTACTTTTCTAACCCTCCCATTCTCGTACGTTACGTTCAAATAGTCTGATTTTCTAAATATAATTTGTTTAGCTCGTAATTAACCTTAATCTGACGTTTAAAATATTTCTGACCATCGGTATTTTTTTTACGTGCGGCCCTATAAGTATAAAGTATGGTAGAGGTTACTCAGCTGGATGCAAGATACCTCTGATTAATTAATCAGTTAATCTGACGCGCTCTTTAAGGCGCATTTTCACTAGGCGACATGTCGCAGATACTTGTCGCTCGACATTCACGTAATTGTCTCTGCAAAAGTTGTGGGACAATGTCCCGCGACATATGACTTGTTCACATTGGCTAGTCGCGATTAGTATGTCGCCCGAGGAAGTAGTGTTGTTCAGTGCAGCTTACATAATTATTCGGAAGACATTAGCAAAACTTAAATGCACGATGGTTCTTTCGAAATTTTTACTAGAATGTCTAGAACCGATTTCGGGATACTTTTAAATATGGTTGGGCCGGCCGTAGTCAAGCAAGATACAAAGTTTCGGAAATCTATCGACCCTCACATCAGACTCGCTATAAGATTGAGATACTTGTTAACTGGAGATAGTTATGGTTCATTGTCCTATACTTTTAGTAGACTGTAGTTAAAGTAGACTACTACCTTAGAAGTCTTTTTAAATATTACCGCACGGTTAGCAATCGGTGTAGTTAATAATCATAATATTAAAAAACCCCTTATTCAATGCAGGATAAAACAGGCAAGGTTTGACACCTCTCGCTAACTTATCTCACTTTAATAATGTTGCTAACTACTCGGCACTATTCGAATTCATATTTTGAAAATCCTCGTTAGCGGCTAGGATGTAATTTTCAACTTACTGCGCTTAAATAAATCGTTTAAAATATAAACATACATTTATATAGAATATACTTTATTTTACAGTACAATACTTGACCATTACCATACAATATTTAATTTTTCAGATATTTGAACAAGAAACGTGCATACAATATGATTAAAATAAAATTAAATACAGTTCCATTTGAACAGTAGGTTATACAACTTTTTCAAGTTTTAGTATTCCACCAAAGACTTTAAAGGCGCCAAACGAAAATAGTTCTTATACACCTGTGCGATGCTATCGACGAGTTTCGAAACGAAAGGTCTGCCATATTCCGTAGTTATAAATTTCCAATTTGAATTGAGAAGATAATGCATCAGTTCACCTGCAATAAAACAAAAGGTCTTTTATAGTTGATATTATTATAGCAATATGCGTTCTTAAACTGGACTTAAATAACGCATACGCAACGGACTCATTTTACACTTTCCTGAGTTCAAGTATAATTGCATTTTAAATCAGTCAATAAAGAACAATGGCAGCTTTCCTAACATGCTGGGACTTGGAAAATCGAATAAAATGTAATTGGATGAAACATATGTTGATTCATTTGCCTTTAATAAATACACGGCAATACCGCAGTTAATATATTTTTAAAAGCACGGCGAACCATTGCGTATTTATATACATGCGTTCAAAACCTATATCTTAGTTCTATACACGTTTAAATGAAAAAGTAAAGACCTTCCGTCATATTTTTTGAAGAAGGTATATTATGTTAATTTAATTTAATGCAGAAACCAAGAAGGTTAAACTATATTATTTATAAGCTTTTTGGCAGAAACAAATTGGTAGTTACTTACTTACCAATTATTTCCATTTGGGTACAAGTGTACCCAAAAGGATGGAGGAGGCCTTTACCCTTAGAGGACTATTAGGTATACATCATATAAAAAATACAAAAAAACACATAAAAAAGTGTATGGAAAATAAAGCAATAATAAACCACACCTGGTTGAGTAAACTTGGAAATCTGATACATATTATATTGTAAATATGTCTTTCTTAACTAAAAAAGGAAACTGAAACTTAAAAAAGGAAACAGTAAATATTAGATACAATTATCTACTTACTACGTTCTGTGTTTCCATAATAAAGGTTGTCCATCTGAAATACTGCACTATCTTTAAAATTGTAACGGAAATTATAATCGGAAACTTCTACAAAATCTTCACCGTTTGCATTTTTAACAATGTTGTATGGAATAAACAGCTCAATTTCTAAGTTTCCTGAAATAAACATAAAAATAAATATAGATAGATATTGTGGTCGATTCTGTTGTACACAATCTCTAAATCTAAACTAAAATGACAGGTCTAAATATATTCCTGTCTCTTTCACAATCCTCCCTTTTCCGCAGTGAGCACTGTGAAAGAGATAGGAATTTTAGACCTGTCATTTTAGTTTAATTTAGAGAATTGTGTAGAACAGAATTGGCCACATTATATTTACTAACAGTACAAAAATATTGGATATATAACGATAGTATGACGTAAAACATTGGACTACGGAAGATTTTTATACTTTAAAGAAGTGTATTTGATGGTTCATCGGTTTCCAGTTTCCACATATACGTAATTGCCAAGCTACTCATTAAAAGATAAATAGAGTCCATGAATTAATACTGTTGGTTTTTTAGGCTTAGGAAAGGTCTCACTGCTTAGATTTTGGAAACGTATACTTACTTGTTTATAAAAAAATATACAAAATATTATGTTTTATAAAATTGTGAACCGATTTGTAGTAATATTTTACCTACCTACATGGTCGTCGGTTTTACGTTTTAAACTTTATTAAGTTTGTCAATATAGTTTTCTACAGAATAAATAGACTGGATAGCTGACATACAAAGAAGACAAACTTACTGAATGACGCCCTGAATTCACCCTCGCCATTTATCGGAATATAGAACATGGACCCGCTAGCTTTATAAAAACCGGTGAATAACAGATCTGTATGACATAGTAAACGGCTCACGGTTACATTCGGATAAGAGCTGCAAAAGAAATATTATTTAATTATTAATGATATTAAAATACATTTTTTCAATAAATAACATTCATTTATATAATAATACTAACCTCAACTCATCTACAATCAAGTTGTTTAGTCCGTAGACCTTCGAAGCTTTCAAATCAAATAAAGCACCATATTTTTCCACCCGAAGGTTTTCTATTGGCAATGGATCCAGCTTCACAGAACCCAATTCAGGAATACTCTGAATATATCCAATACCAATGTTTTGTGCCAAGGCTGTCAGGCATGCAGTGTCCCAAATAAAACATCTTAACGGTGGTGTCACAACTGTTGAAAGAACAAGCTATTTTTAAGAAAAATTAAACCGACATCGGCCTAGCAATCTCAGAGAAATCCGAATACCAATCAAAAATATTAGTCACATATGGGTTACATTTATGCGTGTAACGTCATACATAAGAATGATAACTAGGTGTGTTATATACTAGAGCCTTTCCTTTTAAAGTATGTAGATGACAATAGTGAAAAAATCATCAAAATCGGTTGATTGGTTTTTGAAATAATCACGAAGATACATAAATGCATATGGGTCGAAGACAGAGCCTCTTTAAGTCACTAAAAATATACAATCACAGAATAGGGAGTCTTTCTCTAAGGTACTACGTACGTTCTACGTACTATTATAACATTGGAGCAACGATATACCTCCTTCATGGTTAAAGACAAAAGATCTACATCTAGGTTTTTATCATACATAGGTACATTTATCATACACACTTACTTGTCGGGTAGATATATGTAGTCTGCAGACAAACTATCAATGGCAGTAATAAATGTCTCATGATCGTTTTTCTTATCCTGGATATTTGTGCACTGATATTTGTAGAATGTTAAGTTTTGCTATTTTGCGTGCGTTTATATAGTATTCAACAAGATTTTAAAAGCACGATAAAAATAAGAAATAAAACAAAACAATAACATTTAACAACAATTTTAACAACATTTAATGACATAGAGTTACTATTACCTATATGATATAAATAAAACCGATTAATTGATTATTATTGTCAAACTCGCTGGCGCAGCGGTGAGTACTGTGGTGTAATAAATCGGAGGTCCTGGGTTCCATTCCAGGCAACAGCACTTTTGAAATTTATAATCTTCTAAATTGTCGCTAGTGGGAGGTTTCGGCCGTGGCTAATTATCACCCTACCGGCAAAGCCATGCCAAGCGATTTAGCATTCTGGCAGGTACGATGCCGCATAGAAACCGATCAAAAGTATGGGTTTATTAAACTCATACTCAGTTGGCAGTTTTATTAAAGCCATATATATCTTCCAGTTTAGTCCGCTTTCATTTTAGAATGCATTGTCATCATCATCAAAGTTCTACAGCCCTGGATGGGGTTTGGCTTGGTCCATCAAACTCCTCCAGTGAAGGCGGGCAGAAGAAGCTCCTTCCAGCTCCGAACTCCCAAAACCCTCACATCCGTCAATCCACCAGCCTCTAAGTCTTCCTCAGTCTCGACGATCATGCGGTTTACTGTTCAGCAACTTTTTAGGGCTCTTGTACCGTCCATGCGTTGCACATTTCCCGCCCATCGCATTCTTGATAGTTTAAAGGTTTTGATAACATTCGGCTCGTCAAAAAAATTCATTTAGCTTGTAATAGTAATGAATGCGCCTAAAACCATTATCCTGAAGAACACCGAAAGTGCATCTCTACACCGTTACGTTCGAAAACTTGGAGAATTCATCGTCACTTATATATATGTATTTCATTTATTTATTTTGTAGGTAGGTACGCGTAGACATCATCATTGAACTCTGGGCCCCAGCACCTCAATCCTGATACTGTGGGGTGATATGGCCACCTAAACTATAGGGATTGAGAAAGTGTCCATTTTTAATTCATATTGTAAGTACCATCATCATCATCATGATCAACCCATTACCGGCTCACTACAGAGCACGGGTCTCCTCTCAAGAGTGAGAAGGGTTTTGGCCATAGTCTACCACGCTGGCCAAGCGGATTGGCAGACTTCACACACCTTTGAGAACGTTATGGAGAACTCTCAGGCATGCAGGTTTCCTCACGATGTTTTCCTTCACCGTTAAAGCAAGTGATATTTAAATACTTAAAACGCACATAACTCCGAAAAGTTAGAGGTGCGTGCCCCAAGATCGAACCCACGATATCCGATTAGAAGTCGGTCGTCCTAACCACTAGGCTATCACAGCTTCTGTAAGTACCAAGCATAGACTAATTATTATCATTAAACGCCGGATTCCTGCAACTCCTCAGTCCTGACGCTGTAGAGTACTTGCACACCTAAGCTGTGGGGACTTAGGTTTCAATTATGAATTCATAGTATAGGTACCTACCAAGCATAAACCACAATCTACATCATTAATACTCTGGGTCCCAGCTTTTCAATTCAGATGCTCCAGGGTATTTATTACACTCTAAGCCGTAGGGATTTAGGAAATGTCGTCTGAATTACTATGATAGGAACCAATCATTATATTAAATTTTTAGTGGAAAATGTTTGTGACACATGCGTCCCACTGTCCAGCCTATGTTATTACTCTAGCGGCACGCTATGATGGCCGGTTTGACGTTTGTCCGCTCATGAAGTTCCGTATTAATTGATAACGACTTTGAAGGAAATAATTGTATTACTTTATTGACGATAGTGATGTGCAGAGATTCATAAATTTTATCGAATGTAGTTTTAGGTTTAGGACTCAAAATTTATTTATTAAATTGATTTCTTAAATGTATACAAGTGTAGAAAAATCAGTTTGCACCATTTAAGGGGTGAATGTACTTGTGAATATGAACAATTTTCACTATGTGGACAAACCTCTGAAATCGCAAAAAAATATCAATAAATTTTTAAAAATGGAATCTAATACGATCGTCACATAGGATCGCTGGCTAGCACAACTACTACCTCCGGCAAACTCGCGTCAATGCTCAATGCGAAACAAAGCAGTTTCGAATTGACGTTGCTTCGAAAAGTATAAACTGTCAGTGCAATGCGATTGTGATATAGTTTTGACCTGGCTTTGGATTTCAAATATTGATACTGCATTACTGTTGACCCTTGCTCGTTAATTTAGACTCTGTTCAAGCCCTTTGTTGTGGATTTCGTCGATATGACCGAACGTACGCAGAGAACTGTTCTAAATAGTCAGACACGTGAGTTCGTAATACGCCTTCGTAACTATTTCGATCGTGAAGCTCAAAATGGAGGGCCAATTTTACCTATAACGTCAGTGGTTGAACGCGTAGCTGATGCGCTTAATATTGGACAACGAACTGTTAGACGGATAACTAAAAAAAAATATGGCGAGACTGGCACAGAAGAAAATAAACTTCACACACCAAAAAAGAGAAAACGAGCAAAACCAGTCGTAGGCATCGATAGCTTTGATGCCGATGCTATCCGAAGACATGTTTACGGCTACTATTTACAGAAGGAGTATCCAACAAGAAAAAAGTTGGTGCATTCACTGAAGGAAGCTGGATTATTCTTCGGTGGGGAAAGTTCTTTAACGAAGATTTTGAAGACCATTGGATTTCGATACAAAAAATGTAACAAACGCAAAATATTGATGGAAAGATTTGATATAGCGATGGCAAGGTATACTTTTTTACGGCAAGTGAAAGAAATCAAAAATTGGCAAAATGTTGTGTTCTTGGATTAAACATGGCTTAATGCTAACCATACTGTAGGCCGTTCTTGGAACGATGACACAGCAGCATCTACTTCCAAAGTTCCTGTAGGAAAAGGATCGCGACTTATAATTTGTCACGCCGGAACCATCAACGGGTTTGTCGAAGGTTCTCTCATGGCTTTTGCGTCAAAAACCACTGGAGACTATCATGAAGACATGATTGGAGAAAAGTTTACTGAATGGTTTACCTCAATGTTGTGTAGCCTCCCTGAACCATCTATTATAATTATGGACAACGCCCCATACCACTCGATGCAAATTGACAAGCCACCTGCCCAATCCCAAAAGAAAGCTGATATCGTCGCATGGCTTCGTAAAAATGGCGTAGATGCAAACATGAATATGTTAAAAGCGGAATTAGTACGTCTTTTAAAAGAAAACAAACCAACCAAGATCCGATACGTCATTGACGAAATAGCATTAGAACATGGGCACAGAGTTATACGGTTACCGCCTTACCATTGTGAGTATAATGCGATTGAGTTGGTGTGGGCTCAAATTAAGGGATATGCTGCAAGACACAATACAGAACCCCCATTTACCACAAAAAAAAATGCTAAAATTATTAGAAGAAGCTTGTGAACATGTGACTAAAGGAGACTGGGAAAAGGTTGTGAATAGAACTGTTAAATTAATAAGGGAAGATTATGAAAGAGATGTGAAAATAGATAATATTATAGAAAACGAACATATAATTATTAATGTATGTGATGATAGCAGTGACGACAGTGAAAATAGTAGTATGGACGAATCTGATTAATTATGGCCTTTTGTGGCACCTTTTTTGGTATCTTTTGTATTCATATGTTTCTTGTGTGCATATAAAGTATGTATATTCATTTTCGTTCAAATATTCAGTTCGTTCAAATAAATTAAATAAACATATACATTTTTGTTTTATTAAACCTATTTAATCAGGTACAAAAACAAAACTTAATTGTTTTTTGTTCGAGAATAAATTGACATTCCACATCACTATTGTAATGTGTCAAACCGGCCATCATAGCGTGCCGCTAGTGTAGTTATTTTTTTTCTCTCACATTAATTGTCCGATGTTAATATTTTATGAGGTATGGCACTTAAAATGATAATAGTGCCGTATTAATTAACAATTCAATATTAACTTTCCCTTCATTAATTTAATCCTTCGAAGCCACAGTTTTTTTTTTATTTTAGTTGGATTTGATTTATGTGGAACAACAAGTTTTTTAATGAATTGAATTCTCAATTTAGTTTATCTTTAAGATTATAGAAAAAAGGTTGTTTAAAAATTACCGCACAGTAATTTGCAATCTACAAAAGCTGTGTAGGTAGTAAAAAATCATAAAGCGCACAAAAAAGTGAACGATGCGATCCGATAAAGTAACGCTATCCAATTTAACTCACTTTAATAATGTTACTAAGTAGGTACATAACGAAGTATTGAGCGAAGTTAAAACCTGTATTGAAGTTACTAAAATATGGTATTTAAAAAATCAAGCTAATACCATAGTACCTTACTACTGTTAATAAAAGTCGTCGTCTCAACCAATTTATAGACGTCCACTGTTGCACATAGATCTTATGCAATGATCACCACAGAACGCGATCTTGCACAACATGTTTCCAGCGACTGCCAGCCTGAGATTGTCCGTCCATCTAGTGGTGGGTCTTCCCACGCTTAGCTGGTGCGAGGTCGCCATTCAAGCACCTTGGAATCCCAACGTCCATCGGTTCTTCGAGCAATGCGCCTCGACCATTGCCATTTCAGTATTGCGACCCGATGCTATGTCGGTAACTGTGTTTCTCCTACGGATCTCCTCATTCCTGATTTGATCCCGCAGGGATACTCCGAGCATAACACTCTTCATCGGCCGCTGAGTGACAGTGAGCCTTTTTAGGAGGCCCATTGTTAGCGACCATTTGTCTCAGATCCATACAATCCATCTGGCAACACGCCAACAAGTCTTCGAACAGTGCGTGTTACCGGTAATAAGAGTGCCCTAAATATTTTATTATTATCACATTTTCACTTATAAATGTATTGTAAACGTTATACGCACAATATGCGCATTGAAATTAAATTCTCGTCACTATTTTAAACTTAAATATTAAAATTCACGCCTCGTCTATAATTTTCAATTTACTACGTTTATTATTATAGGTAGGTATTACATATGAAAAAAAATATAAGTAAAAAATTATTTATTATACGATACAATATTTTAACCATTACCATACAATATTTAATTTTACAGAGGTACAATTTTTAGTATTCCACCAAAGACTTTAGCCAAACGAAAATAGTTCTTATAAACCTTTGCGATGCTATCGACGAGTTTCGAAACAAAAGCTCTGCCATATTCCGAAACTATAAATTTCCAATTTGAATTGAGAAGATAATGCATCAATTCACCTGAAATAATACAAAAGGCTGACATTTGAAATTTTTATAGCACTATGTGTTTTCAAACCGCACTTAGATAATAAAGCATATCACCTTCTTGCGTTCAAGCGCCAACTAGTGCATTAATAATAAACAGACAGACAAACAAAAATTTTAACGCACGTCAACTTAAGGTGAGCCATACGTTAAAGGTTCCTGTAGAATCTATATACCAAGTTATTTGAACATAATAATGAGTTTTGTAACATCTATAATTTCTGAACTATAAAAACGAGATAATCTCCTATCTTACAAAAAAAATATGAAATCGGACTACGCGTTTAAAAAATTACAACTAAGTACACATTTTGACTTTCATCGCCTTTTTTAAGGGGACCGTGCTGAATTTCGGGATATAAAGTATCCTATGTACTACCTCGTAGTATAAACTCAAAATATAATGATTCCTCAACCCCAAGATTCATTTGAATGCATTCAGTAGTTTTGGCATGACGTGCGGTCAAAATACAGACAGACAAAAATGAAAAAAAAAATGCAGGTTTGCCTTCAGTATCGAAAAAAAATTTCAATATGTACATATCTTCAATGTACAGAATTAATTGGACCTATTACAGTTTTATTATTATATATATAGATTATATACAATTATCTACTTACTACGTTCTGTGTTTCCATCATAAAGGTTGTCAAGGTGAAATTGTGCACTTTCTTTAAAATCGTAATGGAATTTATAATTTGAAGCTTCTATATAATCTGCACCATTTGCATTTTTAACGATGTCGTATGGAATAAACAGCTCAATTTCTAAGTTCTCTGAAATAAACACAAAACAATAAATATAGATAGGTACGAGTATATTTTTTGTATTTAGCAGTCTATATTGTGGCCTCCAAAACTACCAGTCATACAGACATGGTCCCAAACAAATGTTATTAAAGACCTTGGGCCATTGGGTGAACCGGTAAAAAAAAGATGGCCGCCAAAAAAAAAATTCTCTCCATACAAATTTTTTGGGTTCTTTTCAAGAGGCTCTCAAGAACAATTTTGTATGGAACTTTTTCCCTTCACTATTTATGTGCGTAGAACTTATGGGTCTTCCTTCAGGAAAATTATGAAACGTCATGAATGTGGAAAATTTACCAGAGTACCTCATGGGTCCTCCAAAACTACCAGTCATACAGGCATGGTCCCAAACAAATGTTGTTAAAGACCTTGGGCCATTGGGTGAACGGGTACAAAAAAGATGGCCGCCGAACAAAAAAAAAACTCTCCATACAAATTTTTTGGGTTCTTTTTAAGAGGCTCTCTTAGACATTTTTGTATGAAACTTTTCCCCCCAATACACGTATAAGTAAATAGAACTTAAAGATTTTTTTTTCACAAAAAATACAAAACGTAGTGAATGTGGAAAAATTACCAGAGTACCCTAACGGCCCTCAAAAACTATCAATCATAGAGGCATGGTCCTGAAACTAAAAATGTTCAAGACCTTAGGCCCTTTAGTGAGCCAATAAAAAAGATAGCTACGAAACAAAAAAAAATTCGTGTCCATACAAAATTTCTTTTTAATTTTCAAGTGGCTCTACAGAACATTTTTGTATAGATCTTTTTTTCCACTAAACGCATGCATAGAACTCATTAGTGTCCTTTCAGAAAAGATACGAAACGTGATACCAATATTTATTTCTATCTATCAAGAGACTCTCCAGAATATTCTGGAATTTCTTTATTTCATGAATATTGAAGAAACTACAAGGCCCGCGAGCAGCTTGCAGCTCGCGCACCGAGCGCAACACTAGTTATTCTATGTAGACACTGGAGACTGCGCCTAAAATCTAGCCTAAATCATTGTAGTAAAGACAAGACCATTCACCTGGGCTATTTTTTCTCTTTTAATTTTTCTGTACCTCAAATACTTTACACTCTATTAAAGTAGGTGAGAACGAGACAAAGCAACTCCAGACGCGTTCAAGACCTTTCCTTGCTTCAACGTTTTGCTTAGGGCTTAGAATCCATAGGTTCTATAATTCTAGTTCGTATCCAAGTATAATAGATTAAAATAGATAGATACTTTAACTTAACCTCAAAATACCTACCTGATATATTAAAAGTGGGATTTACTGCAAATTCTCATAGAATATCGCAATATTTTTTTAAATATATAATCCAGAGTATATTTCCTATGTTTTACCGATAATTCTGTAAAGACGCAAGAATAGCCTAACTTTCATACAAAATTCGGCATTCTCCATATAAATGTATTTGACCATTAATTAGTGCTTTTGACTTCATGAAAAATTTCATGTTATTGGATGTTGTAAAAATTGATAGGTGGAGAAAAATCTAATTACTTAAATGGTACCTCATTTATCTAATGAAAAGTCTCACTGATGTAAATTATATCTACCTAATATGTTTTATATTTATTTATTTATTTATTTATTTATTTATTTACTGTAAGAAATACACAGAGAGACACTGGGCCATTACACACACTACAAATATTACAAATTCATAACTAAAACTAAAACATAAAATAAAAGAACAAACATATGAACCGTCCGTAGGTGGTTGTATATTAAATAGTACATAAACTAGTAGTCAGATTTCAATTTTAAACTTTAGGAATACAGTTTTTTTTTAAATAAATAGAATGGATAGCAGACAAATAACAAAAAATGTTAGAAAACAAACTTACTGAATGACACCCTGAAATCACCCTCTCCATTGATCGGATTAAAGAACAGGGACCCGTTAATTTTATAAAAACCAGTGAAAAACAGATCTGTATGAAATAGTAGATGACCTATGTTTATATTACTGTAAAAGCTGCAAAAAATTTAGTTAATGATATTAAAAATGCGTCAATAAATAAAATTCATTTATATAATTATATCCACTAACCTCAACTCATCTATAGTCAAGTTGTTTAGTCCGTAGACCTTTAAATCTTTCAATTCACAAAACAAATCATCGTTATCCACCCGGAGGTAGTCTATTGGCAATGGATCTAGATTCGCGGAGCCCAAATCAGGAATCTTCTGAATATATCCAGGACTAATGTTTCGAGCCAAGGCTGTCACGCATGTCGTGTTCCACATGAAACATCTAGGCGGTTCCGTCACAACTGTTGAAAAAAAATGTAAATATCCGTGTTAGCTGCTTAACGTGTTACAAAAATATATATATACGTATGTATAATCTACATTTATCATACACACTTACTTGTCAGGTAGATACATGTAGTCTGTAGACAAACTAACAACGGCAACAATAAATGCCTCATGACTGATTTTCTTATCCTGTATATTTCTATGCACGGAATATGTTCATAGAATGTCTAATTGCACCGTTTTTGCGTTCTATATATAGTATTCAACAAGAATTTAAGCATGAAAAAATCTATACATATTGTAAAATTCTAGACTAGCCGTGTCTGTATATTAAATTTTTTTGCAAAAAATAACTGGAAAAATAGAACTGAAATATAACTGAATGAATTGTAATGAAACTTGGCATAATGTGAGTTCTTACTACGAGGTAGGACATATTATAATAGTTTTTGTCCCAAAATTCAATACAGTTCCCTTGGGAGAGACGAATAAAGTCACATTACTGCTGATTGAAGAGCTGCTGTTATAAGATTCAACTGAGGCTACTTTTATTTTAGAAAAAAGAAATAGGGGTTTTGCACTTCAAAATTAAAATCCACCATGACAACCTTAATGACGGGAAAGGGATATTAAAAAATTAATACTCATTATTGTAGTTGTTTCCTTTTAATGCGCCACTTTTAACAGTTTTTAACAAAGTACGAAAGGAGTGTAGGAGAAACAAAGAGTTCCCGCGAGATTTTTAGAACCCTAAATTTACGCAACGACGAAGTCGCGGGCATCCGCTTGTTAATGTGGGCGTGTGTGTGTATGTTTGTTACTTTTTAACGCTGCAACTACTGAACCGATTTGGCTGAAATTTTTAATGGAGATAGATTAAGCTCTGACTTAACACACACGCTACTCTTTATCCTAGAAAATCCACAGTTCCCACGGGATTTTGAAAAACCGAAATCTATATCTACAGCTATAGGTAAATTATTATAGCAAACTTCCTTGAAAGCAGGTATAAAGGTTGAAAAGTAGGTATAAAGGTTGGTAGGGAGCGGGAATGAATACCGGAAATCCACGATTCCCTTGGGATTTGTGAAATACCGAAATCCACGCGGGCGAAGCCCCGGGCAGAAGCTAGTAACAAATAAAATAAAACAACCACATTATTTAATGACATAATGTTTTAGTATTATGATGTGAATGAAACTAATTTTTTTTTTTTTGATTTTTTTATTTATTGAGGAAAACCAACAGCTTGTTCTACATAGTCTTAAAATTAGAACCTAACATAAAGCTAATAACAGGTTTTCGCAGTTAAACATTAAATGAACAGGGGTGCCTGTAGATATTACACAGTAAAGTTGTTGAGGTAGGTACTATACCAGATATAAATGTAAGTTGCACTTTAACAATATATTTATTCGACGTAAACTATGGGTAGTTTTTGCCACAAAATAAGTCTGTATTAGGTTCATCATAAATAGAGTTCAGAAGATGAGCAGCGCGAATAATAAATGAGTTGTATCTGTAATTTGTTTTGGTTAATGGAATATATAATAGGTACTAGAGAATGCCCGCGGCTTCGCCCGCGTGAGTTTCGGTTTTTCACAAATCCCGAGGGAATCGTGGATTTCCGGTTCCCGTTCCCGCTCCCTTTTCCAACCTTTATACCTACTTTCAAGAAAGTTTACTATAGTAATCTACCTATAGCTGTAGCTATAGATTTCGGTTTTTTCAAAATCCCGTGTGAACTGTGGGTTTTTCCAGGATAAAAGCAGCCTATGTTTTAAGTCAGAGCATAATCTATCTCCATTCAAAATTTCAGCCAAATCGGTTCAGTAGTTGCGGCGTGATTGAGTAACAAACATCCAAACATCTAAACATCCAAACATTTAAACATCCAAACATCCACACTTTCACATTTATAATATTAGTAGGACTAGCGATCCCCGCGACTTCGTACACGTGGATACTATGTTTTTATATAGAATCGGATCGGATCCCATATTTGTTTTATGTACCTAAACTAAATGTAGCCTATGTTACTCCTTATAACATCACCTATCTGCCATTGAAAGTTCCGTAAAAAACGATTCAGCCGTTTCGGAGATTAGCTGGAACAAATAGACAGACCGACAAACATAAATCTAAACGCACACCAGTTTAAAATAATCAGTATGTTCAAAGATCCGGGTCCCAAGTAATTTTTTTATACTACATCCTCCAACATGATTGGAGCCTGTGCTAGCTACTGCCCTTTCATACTATTTCTCGCATTTATGCCTCTCGTACTTTTATTCCTCATACAATTCTTTCTATCATTCGTCTTCTTTCGTATCACTGTGGGTGGGTTTCCCACCTAACTAATCTCTAACGAATACTCTATGTTACCTATTTCTAAGACAGGGTAAATAAAATAACAATATTTAAATAAGGGATGGAGACAGGGAGGCATTTTCTTTTTTTACCTTTTTTTTTAAATGTGTACATTATTGTTGTTTTGTTTTCTTTATTATACTTATTTACTAATTACATTTTATTTGTATGATTACACTCATATACTATACTATATGTCGCTATCATACTTTTCTTAATCTATTTATTTCTATTATATACTCTAATAACTACTTATTTTCCTACAGAATTCTAAGAATAATTATGTTTCGATCTCTACTTTCAATTATCGTCGGTGTCTCAAGTTATTTAAACCAAATCAAATCAAATAAACTTTATTCAAAATTGGTAGGTACACTGTACACTTTTTGAAAGTCAATTTAGGAACAGGCAATGGTAATAATTACTTACGGAAACTAAAACTACTAGGGTTCCAAAGGCGCCCTGGTCTGAGAAGAGCCCACAACAAACTCAGCCGGGGTTTTTTTTTATTATCACCATCTTACAATATGGTATAAACATAAAAATGATTTGAACTGTTGGCTTTTGGAGCAATCTATGTCCATGGATTTTTGTCATTAAAAAATCTTTTAAGCTATAGTAAAAATTTTCAATTAATTTCCGTTTTATAAAAACCTTGAACTTATTGAGAGACATATCCAAATTATCCTGTGGCAACATGTTATAAAAAAGTACAGAATTGCCAACAAAAATGATTTTCCAACTTTCCGCAGCCTAGTAGTGGGCAACACAAGTTTATCTTTATTTCTAAGATTAATGTTATGACAGCCACTATTTATGGATATTTTTGTGCACATATATTAAATTTTCAAAAATATATTGGGTTATTAAACCAAATACTGAGGGTTGTAATGTCTGTCATCTCTGAACTAAAAAACCTATGACCTTGAAATATCTATAATATAATAAGACTGTAACAGATCCAATTCTGTACATTGAAGATATTTTGAAAATTTTTATTGGAGGGCACTCTATAATCGATACTGAAACCAAAACTGCAATTTTTTCCATTTTTGTCTGTCTGTCTGTCTGTCTGTCTGTCTGTCTGTCTGTCTGTCCGTCTGTCTGTATATTGGCCGCGCATCACGCCGAAACTACTGAATGGATTCGAATGAAACTTGGTACGATTTGAGTTTATACTCCGAGGTAGGACATAGGATACTTTTTATCCCGAAATTCAGCACGATTCCCTTGGGAGAGAGGATGAAAGTTAAAACGTGTATTTAGCTGTAATTCATTAACGCGTTGTTCGATTTCACTCATTCTTTCTTTGTTAGAAAGGTAATACTTTATATATTGTCCCGTAAATATTTCAAGGTCATAGGTGTTTTAGTTCAGAAATTACAGACATTTATTGGGTTCAAATAACTTGGGACGCGGATGTTTGTACGTACGGCTTATTTTAAACTGGCGTGCGTTTAAATTTATGTTTGTCGGCCTATCTATTTGTTCCAGCTAATCTCCGAAACGGCTGGATCGATTTTGATGGAACTTTCAATGGCAGATAGGTGATGTTAAGGAGTAACTTAGGATACATTTAGTTTAGGTACAAAAAAGAATGATGGGGTCCGATCCGATTCTATATAAAAACCTATATCCATGCGAACGAAGTCGCGGGGGTCGGCTAGTTTATATATAAAGTACTACTTTTCTAACAAAAAAAGAATGAGTGAAATCGAACAACGCGTTAATGAATTACAGCTAAATACACGTTTTAACTTTCATCCCCTCTCCCGTGCTGAATTTCGGGATAAAAAGTATCCTATGTCCTACCTCGGAGTATAAACTCAAATTGCACCAAGTTTCATTTGAATCTATTCAGTAGTTTTGGCAAACATGAAAAAATGCAGTTTTGACTTCAGTATCGATTATAGAGTGCCCTCCAAAAAATTTTTCAAAATATCTTCAATGTACAGAATTGGATCTGTTACAGTTTTATTATAAATTATAGATTTTTTTACTTCTAGGCGCACGGAGTGATACACGTTTTTTTTGTTTTTTTGACGCTGGGAAATGCATTTACGCACCCCTTCCGGAAGCCTTACAGCGGACTGCAATGCTTCCGGACGGGAGTGTGGGACTCAAGCAGGCCAATGGGCAGAATACCCACTAAAACCCAGCGATGTTCCTCCGTGTCGCCTGGAGGCTGGGTTACGGGAACACTTTCGCAATCATCCGCGACCGAGCCGGCGCTGTCCGCCGACGCAGACCCTCCACCGGGGGACCTAAAGGTCCCCTAACTCCGTCTGAGGCGCAACAGAAACATAATTGTGCGCCTCCCGACCGAGTGGAGGCGTCTCAACGGGCGACGGATACGCCATTCCATCACCCGAAGTTCCTCGCTAGAGGCAACCCTCAAGAGGATCACACCCGCAGGCGACCCACAAGAGGTTCACCCCTCGTGTAATTTTTTATAGAGGTTTTCTTCCTCGCGGCCCCTCGCTCAGTGCGTGGGGCCCCCGGTTCCGCTCAGTGCGGATTACGGGTTGCCCAACGGTGGCCGAAGCCAGCGCCCACCGGCCATAAAGACCGGCGGACCCGCCGCGCAGGGCGTTGCCACCGCCACTGGTAATTTTTTAACGAGGTTTTCTTCCTCACGGCCCGAAAGCCTCCCCCCCCCAATTGTCGCCGCCCGGAGTCTCCACAGTCCACTCTGATGAACAGAGAAGTACCAGGATCCTCCAAGCGGCAACCGGCTGGTTTTGGTTCGCGCCGGGTTTCCCCGGTACCTCCCATATCTGGGAGGCGTTCCCCTATCCACCACCCGGGGACGCGCCCGATGGGGGACCAGCAACCCCACACGGGGAGTGATACACGTAGGGATACTATTATAACTAGGTGTTAACCTCAAAAGCTATTCACGACAATGTAATGGCCTCTTAATTTTGAGTAAAAAATAAATGTCTAACACCATAATATTAATACATATATCATTTTTTAAATTTTGTATATAGGTACATATATACTATCGCCTTTATTATTTCTAAGAATGAATCTGATTTATTTTTATATACCCTAAATTTTAGAGGCCTGTATAAATTCTAAATTACATATGAAAAAAATTAAAGAAAAATATACTTTATCATACAATATAATATTTTAACAATTACCATAAATGTTTAATTTTACAGAGGTACAATTTTCAGTATTCCACCAAAGACTTTAGCGAAACGAAAATAGTTTTTATACACCTTTCCGATGCTATCGACGAGTTTCGAAACAAACGATCTGCCATATTCCGAAACTATAAATTTCCAATTTGAATTGAGAAGATAATGCATCGGTTCACCTGCAATATAACACAAAAAGCTGTTATTTGATATTCTCATAGCACTATGTTCTTAAACCGCACTTAGATACAGCATATATTTGTAAAATGGACTCATTATTTACACCTTCCTGCGTTCAAGGGCCAACTAGTGCATTAATAATAAACAGACAGACAAACAAAAATTTTAATTGCCAGCTTAAGGTGAGCCATACGTTCAAAGGTTCCTCTGCAATCTGGATACCAAATTATTTGAACCCAATAATGAGGGTTGTAATATCTAATAATTTCTGAACTACAAAATCGATAACCTTGAAATATTTACGAGATAATCTTAAGAGTATCTCCTTTCAAACAAAAAAACTTATGAAATCGGTCTGTGCGTTAAAAATTTTTACAATTAAATGCACAAGTTGACTTTCATCGCCTTTGTTAAGGGAACTGTGCTGAATTTTGGGATATAAAGTGTCCTATGTTCGACCTCGTAGTATGAACCCAAATAATGCCAAGTTTTATTTGAATGAATCCATTCAGTATTTAGGCGTGATGCGCGGTCAAGAAAAAAAATACAGTATTTTTTTTCTTGACCGCGCCTTTCGATGCCTTCAGTATCGAAAAAAAAAAAAAAAAAAAAAAATCAAAATATCTTCATTAATGTACAGAATTAATTGGACCTGTAACAGATTTAATGTAACGTATATAGATATACTAGCTGATGCTCGCGATTCCGCCCGCGTGGATTCATACAAATCTCATTCCCTATTTAACCCACTTGGGAGTGGAATTTCCAATATTCCTGAAATACGTAATTCTTTATTTTTAACCGACAATACAAATACCGATTTTCATTGATATAACTTCAAAAATGACGGACTTTCATACAAACTTTCATCCCCCATTGAACCCACTTGGGGGTAGTTTTTCCAAAATTCTTTAATTACGTTACTCTTCATTTTTAACTGAAAACCTAAATACCAATTTTCATGGATATAACTTGAAAAATGACGGACTTTCATACAAATTTAAATCCCCTATTTAACCCGCTCAAGGGTGAAATTTCCTTATAGTGTGCGCCTGCCTACGTTACAAAAAGAAGCTGCTACTGTGAAAATTTCAAGTTTCTAGCTTCAGTGGTTTTGGCTGTGCGTTGATTGTCAGTCAGGACAAGCTACTTTATATTATTAACTAGCTGATTCCCGCGACTTCGTCTGCGGTATAGGTTTTATATTTGATCGGATTGGATCCCATAATCCTTTTTTGTACCTAAACTAAATGTAGCATAAGTTACTCCTTATAATATCACCTATCTGCCATTCAAAGTTCCATCAAAATCGATTCAGCCATTTCAGAAATTAGCTGGAACAAATAGACAGATCGACAAACATAAATTTAAACGCACACCAGTTTAAAATAAACCGTACGTTCAAAGATCCGGGTCCCAAGTTATTTGAACCCAATAAATGTCTGTCATTTCTGAACTAAAAAACCAAAAACCTATGACCTTGAAATATTTACGGAACAATACTTAAAGTACTACCTTTCTAACAAAAAAAGAATGAGTTAAATCGCACTACGCATTAATGAATTACAGCTAAATACACGTTTTAACTTTTTCCCCTCTCCCAAGGGAACCGTGCTGAATTTCGGGATAAAAAGTATCCTATATCCTACCTCGGAGTATAAACTAATATCGTACCAAGTTTCATTCGAATCTATTCAGTAGTTTCGGCGTGATGCGTGGCCAAGATACAGACAGACAGACAGACAAAAATGAAAAAAAGTGCAGTTTTGGCTTCAGTATAGATTATAGAGTGCCCTCCAATAAAATTTTTTAAAATATCTTCAATGTACAGAATTGGATCTGTTACAGTTTTATTATATTATAGAAGAAGATTATAGATAGAAGAAGAAGATAGATAGAAATAGATAGATAGAAGATATAGATAAATTAGATACAATTATCTACTTACTAAGTTCTGTGTTTCCATTATAAAGGTTGTTAAGATGAAATTGTGCACTTTCTTTAAAATCGTAACGGAATTTATAATTGGAAGCTTCCATAAAATCTTCACCAGATGCATTTTTAACGGTATCGTATGGAATAAATAGCTCAATTTCTAAGTTCTCTGAAATAAACATAAAACAATAAATACAGATAAGCACGAGTATATAATATATTTACTAACGATACAAACATATTGGATAGGTTTAGTTACTAGGTATACGAGTATAACGTAAGACATCGGGAGATTTTTTATATTAAGCAGTCTACATATTATTGTATGAGTATGTTAAATAAATAATAATTCATATTATCATTATGAATTATTATTTATTTAACATATTATTCATATATATAAGTAGAAACCAATGATCCATAGATCATTGGTTTCTACTTTCCACATGAGAATGCCGAATGCCATGCCATTGTTATGTCACGCCACTCATGCGTCTTAATAATTTTATATTAAAAATTCTAAAAATACTAAAAATATCTATTAATTTACGTCAAACATGAATGAGTTTTTAAAAGTTATTAAAAAGTACTTTATTATTTCTAAATAAGATGAATATTTATGGCAATATTATTTCATGTCCTATATGTTCCTGTAATTATTATTATCCTGGAAACATTTCTAACAAAAAAAAAACTAAACAATCCTCCGTTGACTACAAACGAGTGTCAGAATACTTCGTGTCCAAGTAGGTATAATAGATTAAAATAGGTTTATTTCAAAACTTAACCTCAGTAGGTATACCTGATATATTAAAAGCCGGATTATTACAAACTCTCATAGAATATCGTAATAATTTTTTTATTATATAATCCTGAGATTTATATTATATTATATCCAATGATTTACCGATAATTTTGTAAAGATGCATGAATAGCCTAACTTTCATACAAAATTCGGCATTATGCAGTTACATAATATATTTGACCATTAATTAGTTAGTGCTTTTGGCTTCAAGAAACACTTCATGATATGTTATTGGATGTTATAAAAATTTATACGTGAAGAAAAATCTAATTACATAAATGGTACCTTCATTACTTATATTATGGTATGAGACTTTTCATTATATCTCGTTTATATCTAATGAAAAGTCTCTCTGATGTAAATTATATCCAATATGTTTTATAACAAGCTATATTTTAGAAAAAATTAAACCGACTTCGGTCCAGCAATCTCAGACAAATCGGTGTACCACTCAAACATATTTACTGGCATAGTATGGGTACATTTATGCATGTAACTTCGTAAATTAGAATGATAACTAGATGCTTATACTAAAACCTTCCCGAAAGTACGTAGATTACGATAGTGTAAAAATCATCAAAATCGATTAATTTGTTTGAAATAATCGCGAATATACATGTTAGTCATAGTAGTCATAGTAGTCCTAGTAGCTTAAAGTTTTAAACTTTGTTAACGTTTGTCAATATAGTTTTCTATAAATTAAATAGAATGAATAGCTGACAAACAACAACAAATAAGAGAAAACAAACTTACTGAATGATACCCTCAAATCACCCTCTCCATATACCGGATTAAAGAACAGGGACCCGTTTATTTTATAAAAACCAGTGAAAAACAGATCTGTATGAAATAGTAGATGACCCACGCTTATATTACTGTAAAAGCTGCAAAAAATATTAATTAATGATATTAAAAATGAATCGATCTCAATAAATAAAATTCATTTATATAATAACTAGCGGTCCGCCTCAGCTTTGCCCATGGTACATATACATATAGCCTATAGCACTCAAGGATCACGTACATATCCAACGGTGAAAGAATTTTTGAAATCGATCCAGTAGTTCCTGAAATTATCGCGTTCAAACAAACAAACTCTTCAGCTTTATAATATTAGTATAGAAGATAGATAATATAGAAGTATAGATAGATATATCTACTAACCTCAACTCATCTACAGTGAGGTTTTTTAATCCGTAGACCTTTAAATCTTTCAATTCCCCAAAAAAATCCTCTTTATCCACCCGGAGGTAGTCTATTGGCAATGGATCTAGATTCGCGCAGCTCAAATCAGGAATCTTCTGAATATATCCAGGGCTAATGTTTTGAGCCAAGGCTGTCACGCATGTCGTGTTCCACATGAAACATCTGGACGGTTCTGCCACAACTGTTGAAAAAAAATGTTCGTGTTAGCTGCTTAACGTGTTACAAACAAGAAATTATACACATATATAATCTACATTTATCATACACACTTACTTGTCGGGTAGATATATGTAGTCTGTAGACAAACTAACAACGGCAACAATAAATGCCTCATGACTGATTTTCTTATCCTGGATATTTCTATGCACGGATGTTCATCAAATGTCTAGTTTCACTATTTTGCGTTCTATATATAGTATTCAACAAGAATGTAAGCATAATAAAAATCTATACATATAGTGAAATTGTAGACTTACCATGTCTGTGCATTAAAAATTTTTGCAAAAAAATAACTGCCTTGGACAAGTAATAGAACGTCGAAAAGAATTTTTTGAAATTTTTGTCTGTTACAATAACATACAAGTTTGTCTGTATGACTGTGCAGTGTGCGTGCATCACGTAAAAACCACTGATTGGACCCAAAATCCAGGCACTTAGTAATATTAAGCTTTATCCCGAATAACATTTAGCGTTTATTTCATCAGAATCTACCCACTAAATAAAAAGTGACGTGTCTGTGTGTGTGTGTGTGTGTGTGTGTGTGTATATGTGTGTGTGTGTGTATGTGTGTGTGTGTGTGTGTATGTATGTATGTATGTGTGTATGTGTGTCTGTTCTACCGTAGCGCTCAAACGGGTGAACCGATTTAAATTTGGTTTTTTGTTTGAAAGTTGAATTAGTCCGGAGTGTTCTTAGCTATGTTTGATGATAATAATCGGTCCAAGATGGCCGCCGCCACAAAATGGCAGATTACATATTTTTTCACAACTCCCTCAATATGGATATCAAATGAAAGGGCTTGACTAGTAGAAGAGCACTATGTAAATCCAAGATGGCCGCCACCACAACATGGCGTATGGCGGGGGTTTTTTAAATGTTTAATTTATACTTGTGTTAGAAACTTCATAGAGCGCCGCGCCGGCCGCAGCCTGGTGCGTGCCTGGCTCGGTGTCGAGGGCACACGAGTAGTAAATCTACAGAGGGGAAGCTTCCACAAGCGGCCCGCTGTAGGTATACTCACACAAACACACTCACCAACGGTTCACGGACGCGCGCTCGTTCCACTAACCGGTACAGTTGGTGACAAACATGTGCATATGTGTGAGTGTACCTACAGCGGGCCGCTTACTAGAAGCACACGAGTAGTAAATCTACAGAGGGGAAGCTTCCACAAGCGGCCCGCTGTAGGTATACTCACACAAACACACTCACCAACGGTTCACGGACGCGCGCTCGTTCCACTAACTGGTACAGTTGGTGACAAACATGCGCATATGTGTGAGTGTACCCACAGCGGGCCGCCTACTAGAAGCTTCCCCTCTGTAGGTACTCTGTGCTAGAAGCTTCCCCTCTGTAGGTACTCTGTGTCGAGGGCATATAAACAAGCCACAGCACGGTAGACGCATGAGGACAGTGCTGGAGGAGTTACAATTTTTGTCTGTCTGTCTATCTGTATCTTGGCCGCTCATAGTTGAATGGATTCACGAAACTGCTCAGCGGGTTGCGAAACTGAAGTGGCAATGGGCGGGGCACATAGTTCGGAGAACCGATGGACGTTGGGGTCCCAAGGTGCTGGAGTGGCGGCCTCGCACCGGGAAGCGCAGTGTTGGTAGACCCCCCACTAGGTGGACCGACGACATCAAACGAGTCGCAGTTAGCCGCTGGATACAAGCGGCACAAGACCGTGGCATGTGGAAATCCCTTCAAGAGACCTATTTCCAGCAGTGGACGCCGATCGGTTGATAACGACGACGATGACGACGAAACTACTGAATGGATTCTAATGAAACCTGTCATGATGTAAGTTCTTACTACGAGGTAGGACATAGAATAGTTTTTGTCCCAAAATTTGAATTTTGGGACAAAAACTATTCTAATGTTCTCCTACTACTATTCTAATTTCTCTATTTAAGTATTCTATGTCTATTCTATGTGTCTATTCTACGTGAATTTCTTCGCCTCTGGACTGGACTCCAATGGAAGAAATTCACGTTAGTGGGAGTTAAATAGTAACACTGTCTATTTGTCTATTTGTTCCAGCTAATTTCCGAAATACTTGGAACCAATTTTGACGGGACTTTCACTGACAGATAGCTGCTGTTATAATAATTAACGGAGGCTACTTTTATTTTTAAAAAAATAATCAGGGGTTCAGCACAACAAAATTAAAATCCACGATCCACCTGAGTGACGGGAGAGGGTTAATAAAAAATTAATACTCATTATTGTAGTTTCATTTTAATGCGCCACTTTTAACAGTTTTTAAAATTGTATGAAAAGTAGCGTAGGAAAAACAAAGAGTTCCCGCTGGATTTTTAAAACCCTAAATCCACGCGAACGAAGTTGCGGGCATCCGCTTGTAACAAATAACATAAAACAAGCACATTCAATTCAAGTTTTAGTAGGTATTATGTTATGAATAGAGCTATTTTTTTATTTTTACTTTATTTATTGAGGAAAACCAATAGCTTGTTCTACATAGTCTTAAAATTAGATAACATTTATGTTACAACAAGTGGATATTAGCAACTTCGTTCGCGTGGATATTGGTTTTAAAAAATTCCGTGGGAACTCTTATCTTTTTTCTAAGCTCCTTTGAGCTCATACCTTAAATTTTAAGGTATGAGCCTTAAATTTTATGGTATGAGCTCAAAGCTCAAAGCACTTTTAATGAATGACTAGCTGAACCCCGCAACTTCGTTCGCGTAGATATAGGTTTTTATATAGGATCGGATCGGATATCATAATTCTTTTATGTATCTAAACTAAATGTAGCCTAAGTTACTCCTTATAACATTGAAAGTTCCATTAAAATCGATCCAGCCGTTTCGGAGATTAGCTGGAATAAATAGACAGACCGACAAACATAAATTTAAACGCACACCAGTTTAAAATAAGCCGTACGTTCAAAGATCTGGGTCCCAAGTTATTTGAACCCAATACTGAGGATTGTAATGTCTATCATTTATAAACTAAAAAACCTATGACCTTGAAATATTTACGGGACAATACATAAAGTAGGGGAGACTGGGTACGGTTGAAACATTTTAGCGTTAATCGTCCATTTCGTCGGAAATACTTAAGCGAGCGTTGAAGGAAATATATCAAATAAAAGAGCACATATCTGTCTACGAATGGGTAATATTATTTGAGATCACTGTGTTGTATTTTATGTGTAAAATTAAATCTAAAAAAAATGGAAACTGTTTGAACCGTCCCCATGCCAGGGTCGGTTGAAACAGTGCCTGGGGTCAATTGAAACACATGCAAATAATACAAAATATAATAAATGAACATATTTTATTCATCGTCTAATAACATTTTACTACTTTCTAGTTATATATGTATCCTTTAGTTTGGGGCCGTTCAAGTATTACGTAAGCACTATGGGGGGTGGGGGGTCTTTGTTTTGCTTATTTTGGATAACATGGGGGGTAGGGGAGTCTAGACTCTAGATGATGATTACGTCATCATTAAGTTTGTTATGTTCGTAAGATTATAATATTTTTGTCCCTTACTCTATATTGAATACTGTATCAACAAAATCTAATATCTATCCTAAATCTATTTTCTTATTTTTAAAATTATAATTATAATATAAAAAAATACATTTTTAATTGAAAAATGTTTACGTAAGCATAGGGGGGGGGGTAAGAGCTTTGCTTACTTTTGCTGACAAGGGGGATGGGGGGGTAAATAATTGTAATAAATCTGCTTACGTAATATTTGAACGGCCCCTTTCGCATAGTTTTGTTAGACATACTTTTTAGGTAGGCAAAAATATATGTCAGCACATCTAATTAAATATTTAGATTGTTCATGCTCTTGTTCCTGGTTAAACACTCGATTGTGAGCCTTATATCCCATTTCTTGATTTTCATTGCCACCAGTCACATCTCGTTTACGTACATTGTATACCTCAACAGGGAACAGTGGTTCAATCCATTCTTTTTTGCCGCTGTTCTTAACCAAGATCCGGCTTTTACATCTTCTTATGCTTATTTGTACGTCAATAAGCCAACTTGACGTCTCGTAGTCTCCCTTTGGCGTACCTTTGGCATCTTAAAAACAAGAAAATTAAATAAATAAAATGTTTCAACCGTACCCACAAAAAATGTTTCAACTGTCCCCAACCCCCTTTCTAGGTATAAAATGGTTCACAATAAGAATAAAAATAAATTTGAATAAACACTAATCATACAACCATATTCTACAAACTTCAGTAAAAACGATACAAAACTCTCAGTACTCTAACTTTAATAAAACCATTATAATTGCAAAAATGTAAGGACAAAAAATACTTACTTTTACGTCAAAAAACACAATGGGGCCTCCTATCTACAAGTACAACGCGCGAAGGGCGACGCAACACCAAAATTCGTGTTTGGACTTGTCGTCCGCTTCGTTCTTCCCTTGTAACCATCAACCTCACCACACACGGTGTCGAGATATTCGCTTTGTTTCAACCGTCCACCGTTTCAACCGTACCCAGTCTACCCTACTACCTTTCTAACAAAAAAAGAATGAGTTAAATCGAACAACGCGTTAATGAATTACAGCTAAATATACGTTTTAACTTTCATCCCCTCTCCTAAGGGAACCGTGCTGAATTTCGGGATAAAAGGTATGCTAGTCCTACCTCGGAGTATAAACTCAAATCGTACCAAGTTTCATTCGAATCCATTCAGTAGTTTCGGCGTGATGTGCGGCCAAGATACAGACAGACAGACAGACAGACAGACAGACAGACAGACAGACAGACAGACAGACAGACAGACAGACAGACAGACAGAAAGACAGACAGACAGACAAAAATGAAAAAAATTGCAGTTTTGGCTTCAGTATCGATTATAGAGTGCCCTCCAATAAAAATTTTCAAAATATCTTCAATGTACAGAATTGGATCTGTTACAGTTTTATTATATTACTAGATGATGCCCACGGCTTCGCTCGTGTGTATTTAGGTTTGTAAAAATTTCGTGGGAACTTTGATTTTCCAGAACAAAAAGTAGCCTAGTAACCCGTCCACAAAACGGAAAAATTCCGTGGGATCCTTACGATTTCGGAATGCAATTCCTTACAGCATCAGGGTTGAGGAGTTGGACATGTACCTACTCGAGGTCATTCAACAATAAAGTCTTTAATTGGTATCCCCAATATCAATTTAAATAACCGACAGTGCCTAAATCCCATTAGTTTTGGGGATCAGATTCCCTACAGCATCAGGATTGAGGAGTTAGAATCCAAATTTTTTTGTAGGACAGTGTCGCAATGTTTTTCTATCGATTAAAAAAAAAATTACGCAAATCGGTTCAGAAATCTCGGAGATATCGGTGTACATACGTAGAAAAACACAACTCCTCCTTTTTTGAAAGTCGGTTAAAAAAGTAGCCTATATGTCACTCCCTGATTAATTCTCTACTTGTATGTGAAAGTCCCGTAAAAATCGGTTCAGCCGTTCCAAAGATTAGCCCGTTCAAACAGACAGACAGACAGACAGACAGACAGACAGACAAAAATTTTAAAAACGTGTGATTCGGTTATAGTATCGTTCAAATAACCATATGAGCTTAATATGAGGTAGTTATTTCGATATTACAGACAGACACTTCAATTTTATTTATTAGTATAGATAGATTTAAGGCTTAAACCATTCGTTAAAAGTGGCGCGTTAAAATGTGAATATCTGCCAGTGAAAGTCCCATCAAAATTTATCCAACCTTTTGGAGATTAGCTGGAACAAATAGTTAAATAGACAAACAACGCACGCCAACATAAGATGATAATAATCCATACGTTCAGAAGTTCCTGTACAATCCGAGTTCCTATTTATATGGAATACTGAGGGTTGTGATGGCTGTAATTTCTGAACTACAAAATCGATGACTGAAATATTTACGAAATAATCTTTAAAGGCAGTGGACATATATGGTCACCATGGCCTTGCATGTGCCAAAAGTGCCAGTCGTTTCCCCCCTAATGCTTCCCTGAACGGAGTCTTACGTAGGTCTCTTGTCACTGCTAAAGTGCCTGCAGTGCTAGAACAAAATGGTTTAGCACGTAGCGATGGCAAGAGACCAGACGGTATGACTCTTGTTCCATGGAAGCAAGGGAGGTCGCTTGTATGGGATGCCACATGTGTGGATACACTGGCGCTGTCTCACATACAGGTGACCTCCGTGGGGGCCGGAGCGGCAGCCACGAAGGCGGAAAGGGCCAAGAGACGCAAATATGAAAATATAGAAAATAATTTCATATTTGTGCCTTTTGGGGTGGAGACCATGGGTTCGTGGGGCGAGGATGCTAAGTTCTTTTTTAAGGACCTGTCATCCCGTCTCGTGGAGTCCACGGGTGACCGGAGGGCTGGCAGTTACCTGCAGCATATTATTAGTCTGGCCATTCAACGAGGTAACGCAGCCAGCGTTCTGGGCACCTCGTCTCGTTACAGTGGTTTGGATATTTTATTTTATTTGTAATTTTTATTTTTAAGTATTTATAGTTTTTGTTAATAATAAATTAGTCTTCTATTCTATCTTTAAAGTGCTTTCTAATAAAAAAAGAATGAATGAAATCGGACTATGCGTTAATGAATTACAGCTAAGTACACATTTTGACTTTCATCCCCTCTCCCAAGGGAACCGTGCTAAACGAGATATAAATTTCCTATATGTTACTCCGTAGTATGAACTTAAACCATGCATTTCTGTCCATTCAGTAGTTTTTACGTGATGCGCGCACAAACATACAGACAAACAGACAAAAATTTCAAAGATTACATTTTTACTTTCTATTAGGTATTTATTCCTAACGTTTCCCAGTTATTTTTTTGCAAAAATCTTTAATGTACAGATACGGCAAATCTACGATTTTATTATATGTACATAGGTAAAATTGATAATAACAGGTTTTCGCATATAGACATTAAATGAACAGGGGTACCTGTAGACATACAATAAATTTGTTGAGGTAGGATTATTAGTCTAAGTTGCTCTTTATCAATATATTCATTTATCGACGTAAACTATGGGTAGTTTTTACGGTGAAGGGCCCACTGATTTGACCTACTGGTGGAACAAACGCTATACTTACTACGCAATTACCCATATTTACCTACTGAAGGGCCTGTGGTCCCACCGGGCTAGGCGCGAATGATAGTATCGATATACTTAGTGTTATCGATGTAGTTATTTTTATTAATGAAATATTTAAAATTACAATATTTTAACCGACTTCAAAAAAGGAGGTTCTATATTCGACCATATGGGTCGAATGGTTGGGTATGGGCCATATGGGTATGTGTTAGTATGTATGTATGTATGTTCGCGATGATTTCAAAAACCAATGTTTTGTTTACTGAAGTAATTTATTTTGGTTACTGAAGTATGTAATAATATTTTATTATTAATTCTAGGTGCACGGTATGACATACGTGAGGGTACTAGAAAAAGGATTGAGGAAAAATATTTGATCAGAATCTTCCAAGAGTAACTGAGCAATGAGAACGGCAGCAAATTCATGCAAACGCATACAAATGCATGCAATGACAGCAAACTATTGCAATAATGTGATAAGTGAGCATGTAGAAACAATCAGGGCAGTTTATCGCGTTTTTGGAAGTCTATATCTATTTAAGTCCCACAGATACACTTTTTCCGGGATAAAAAGTAGCCTATGTGTTATTCCAGGGTACAATCTATCTCCATTCCAAATTTTAGCCAAATCGGTTCAGTAGTCGAGGCGTTAAAGAGTAACAAACAACACACACACACACACACACACACACACACACACACACACACACACACACACACACACACACACACACACACACACACACACACACACACACACACACACACACACACACACACACACACACACACACACACACACACACGCACGCACGTACGCACGTACACACAAACTTTCGCCTTTATAATATTAGCATGACAATGAATGCTATAACGCGCTAAAATTACAATTTATTTCCAACCAACATGGCCTTCTAAAATGCAGATCTACAGTAGGTCACCTTGAAAACGCTTGCTGATTATGGAATCCTGCATATCAAGTTCATATTAATCACACTATCACACTAATAATCTATAATATAATAAGACTGTAACAGATCCAATTCTGTACATTGAAGATATTTTGAAAATTTTTGTTGGAGGGCACTCTATAATCGATACTGAAGCCAAAACTGCAATTTGTTTCATTTTTGTCTGTCTGTCTGTCTGTCTGTCTGTCTGTCTGTCTGTCTGTCTGTCTGTCTGTATCTTGGCCGCGCATCACGCCGAAACTACTGAATGGATTCGAATGAAACTTGGTACGATTTGAGTTTATACTCCGAGGTAGGACATAGGATACTTTTTATCCCGAAATTTCGCACGGTTCCCTTGGGAGAGGGGAAGAAAGTTAAAACGTGTATTTAGCTGTAATTCATTAACGCGTTGTTCGATTTCACTCATTCTTTTTTTGTTAGAAAGATAGTACTTTATATATTGTCCCGTAAATATTTCAAGGTCATGGGTTTTTTAGTTCAGAAATGACAGACATTTATTGGGTTCAAATAACTTGGGACAGGGATCTTTGAACGTACGGCTTATTTTAAACTGGTGTGAGTTTAAATATATGTTTGTCGGTCTGTCTATTTGTTCCAGCTAATCCCCGAAATGGCTGGATCGATTTTAACGGAACTTTCAATGGCAGATAGGCGATGTTATAAGGAGTAACTTAGGCTACATTTAGGTACATAAAAAATTATGGGATTCGATCCGATCCTTTATAAAACCTATATCCAGGCGGACGAAGTCGCGGGGGTCGGCTAGTATTATATAATATTATAAAGGCGAAAGTTTGTGTGTGTGTATTATGTATTTTATATATCCTGGGAAAATCCACAGTTCCCACGGGCTTTTGAAAAAATCGAGATCTATAGCTACAGCTATAGGTAGATTATTATTACTGTAGCAAACGTCCTTAACAGTAGGTATAAAGATTTAGAAAAGGGAGCGGAAACGGGAACTGGAAATCCACTATTCCCTCGGGATTTGCGAAAAACCGAAATTCACGCGGGCGAAGACGCGTGCATAAGCTAGTCTAAATATATATTTAGACTAGCTTATGCCCCCTAGCTTATGAGCTTATGCTCAGTTTTTTCTTTTATATAAAAGAAAAAACTGACTGACTGACTGACTGACTGACTGACTGATCTATCAACGCACAGCTCAAACCACTGGACGGATCGAGCTGGGAATGCAGATAGCTATTGTGACGTAGGCATTTGCTAAGAAAGGATTTTTGCCAATTAAACCCTTAAGGGCGTATAACCAAACTTGATGTGAGCGAAGCCGCGGGCAAAAGCTAATATACTATACGTTCAAAAATCTTTGCAATGGGGCAAAGTTTAGAGATGGGGCAAAGTTTAGAGATGGGGCGATAATTTGGAATAATGTACGCAGATTTCCATAATGAAGGCACATAACCTTCGTGGAAAGGATAGAAATAAAAACAATTAATGATAGTGAACAATTAATGAGAAACCAAGGTGGAATTTCATCAAGACCAGCAGATTTAATGCATTTTAAGGATTTAAGAGCTTTTACAATAATTTTGAGAATAACAACTTCAACTCCTCAATCCTAAGGGTACTGCCTACCTAAACTGAACTGTCCACTATGAATTCATATTGTACGTACCAAGCATAGGAGGAGCTGAGACGCGACGTTAAATGGTAGCCATAGGCTACGATTGAACCATGCAGCATCAGGAGTGAGGAGTTCAGTGATGAAATCTATGCTTGATACCTACAATATGAATTAATAGTAGGCACATTTTTACATAAAAATGTATTAAAAACGTTGTAAGTACCAATACACGTGTGCATTGAAATTTAAATTCTCGGCTCTATTTAACCCCCGACGAAAAAACGACGGGGTGTTATAAGTTTGACGTGTCTGTGTGTGTGTGTGTGTGTCTGTCTGTCTGTTCCCCTGTGGCGCTCAAACGGGTGGACCGATTTGAATGCGGTTTTTTTTGTTTGAAAGTTGAATTAGTCGAGAGATATCTTAGTAGTTTGATGAAAATCGGTCCAAGATGGTTGCCGCTACAAAATGGCGGATTACATATTTTTTCACAACTCCCTTAATATGGGTATCAAGTGAAAGGGCTTGACTAGTAGAATAGCACTATTGCAAATCCAAGATGGCCGCCGTCACAAAATGGCGAATGTCGGGAGTTTTTTAAATTTTTAATTTATACTTGTTTAAACTTAAAATTCACGCCTCGTCTACATTTTTCAGCATTACTACGTATGTATAACTAAGTATTATGGATAACTTAAGAAAAAAATTAAATTAAAATATATACTTTATTATACAGTTCAATTGACCATACAATATTTAACTTTACAGAGGTACAATTTTTAGTACTCCACCAAAGACTTTAGCGTACCGAAAATAGTTCTTATACACTTTTGCGATGCTATCGACGAGTTTCGAAACAAACGATCTGCCATATTCCGAAACTATAAATTTCCAATTTGAATTGAGAAGATAATGCATCGATTCACCTGCAATAATATAACACAAAAGCTGTTATTTGATATTCTCATAGCACTATGTTCTTAAATCGCACTTAGGTAAGGCATATATCTTTGTAAAATGGACTCATTATTTACACCTTCCTACGTTCAAGCGCCAACTAGTGCATTAATTATTATTGATAAACAGACAGACAAACAAAAATAACGCACGCCAACTTAAGGTGAGCCGTACGTTCAAAGGTTCCTGTAAAATCTGGATACCAAGTTATTTGAACCCAGTAATGAAAATTGTAACATCTAATAATTTCTGAACTACAAAACCGATAAGTAACCTTGAAATATTTACGACATAATCTTTAAAGTATCTCCTTTCTAACAAAAAAATAATTATGAAATCAGACTACGCGTTATACTTAAAATTACAACTAAATACACATTTTGACTTTCATTGCCTTTCTTCAGCACAGCTCCCTTCATCATTATCAACCCATTACCGGCTCACTACAGAGCACGGGTCTCCTCTCAGAGTGAGAAGGGTTTTAGCCATAGTCTACCACGCTGGCCAAGCGGATTGGCAGACTTCACACACCTTGGAGAACGTTATGGAGAACTCTCAGGCATGCAGGTTTCCTCACGATGTTTTCCTTCACCGTTAAAGCAAGTGATATTTAAATACTTAAAACGCACATAACTCCGAAAAGTTAGAGGTGCGTGCCCGGGATCGAACCCACGACCTCCGATTAGAAGTCGGTCGTCCTAACCACTAGGCTATCACAGCTTTTTTAGCTGCTCCTTAGCAGCTCCCTTAGCTGTGCTGAATTTTGGGATATAAATAGTGTCCTATTTTTTGCCACGTACTTACTACGACATAGTATGAACTCAAATAATGTCAAGATTCATTTGAATCCATTCATTCATTCATTCAAGTGATGTACGGTCAAAATACAGACAAACAGTCAGACACAAATGAAAAAAATACAAATTTGCTTTCAGTATTGAAAAAAAATTCAAAATATATAAGTATGTACAGAATTAATTGGACCTGTCACAGTATTATTGTAGACTAGCTGATCCCCGCGACTTCGTCCGCGATATAGGCTTGTATATAGGATCGGATTAGATCCCATAATCCTTTTTTGTACCTAAACTAAATGTAGCCTAAGTTACTCCTTATAACATCACCAGAAAGTTCCATCAAAATTGGTCCAGCCGTTTCGGAAATTAGCTGGAACAAATAGACAGATCGACAAACATAAATTTAAACGCACAGACATTTAAAATAAGCCGTACGTTCAAAGATCCGGGTCCCAAGTTATTTGAACCCAATAAATGCCTGTCATTTCTAAACTAAAAAATCTATGACCTTGAAATATTTACGGGACAATACAAAAAGTAATACCTTTCTAACAAAAAAAGAATGAGTGAAATCGAACAACGCGTTAATGAATTACAGCTAAATACACGTTTTACCTTTCATCCCCTCTCCCAAGGGAACCATGCTGAATTTCGGGATAAAAAGTATCCTATGTCCTACCTCGGAGTATAAACTCAAATCATACCAAGTTTCATTTGAATCCATTCAGTAGTTTCGGCGTGATGCGCGGCCAAGATACAGACAGACAGACAGACAGACAGACAAAAATGAAAAAAATTGCAGTTTTGGCTTCAGTATCGATTATAGAGTGCCCTGCAATAAAAAATTTCAAAATATCTTCAATGTACAGAATTGGATCTGTTACAGTTTTATTATATTATATGTAGATAACTAGCTGATCCCCGCAACTTCATTCGCGTAGATTTAGGTTTTTATATAGGATCGGATCGGATCCCATAATTCTTTTATGTACCTAAACTAAATGTAGTCTAAGTTACTCCTTATAACATTGAAAGTTCCATTAAAATCGACCCAGCCGTTTCGGAGATTAGCTGGAATAAATAGACAGACCGACAAACATAAATTTAAACGAACACCAGTTTAAAATAAGCCGTACGTTCAAAGATTCGGGTCCCAAGTTATTTGAACCCGATAATGAGGATTGTAATGTCTGTCATTTCTAAACTAAAAAACCTATGACCTTGAAATATTTACGGGACAATACATAAAGTACTACCTTTCTAACAAAAAAAGAATGAGTGAAATTGAAAAACGCGTTAATGAATTACAGCTAAATACACGTTTTAACTTTCGTCCCCTCTCCCAAGGGAACCGTACTGAATTTCGGGATAAAAAGTATCCTATGTCCTACCTCGGAGTATAAACTCAAATCGTACCAAGTTTCATTCAAATCCATTCAGTAGTTTCGGCGTGATGCGCGGCCAAGATACAGACAGACAGACAGACAGACAGACAGACAGACAGACAGACAGACAGACAGACAGACAGAAAGACAGACAGACAAAAATGAAAAAAATTGCAGTTTTGGCTTCAGTATCGATTATAGAGTGCCCTCCAATAAAAATTTTCAAAATATCTTCAATGTACAGAATTGGATCTGTTACAGTTTTATTATATTATACCTAGATATAGATATAGATAGGATAGGTTACATACAATTATCTACTTACTAAGTTCTGTGTTTCCATCATAAAGGTTGTCAAGGTGAATTTGTGCACTGTCTTTAAAATCGTAACGGAATTTATGATTGGAAGCTTTAGAATCACCATTTGCATTTTTAACGATGTCGTATGGAATAAACAACTCAATTTCTAAGTTATCTGAAATAAACATAGAACAATAAATATAGATAGGTATGAGTAGATATTTACTAACAATTCAAAAATATTGGAGAGATCTAGTTACTATATTATTGTATTTAGCAGTCTATATTGTATGAGCTAGGTATGTTAAATAATTGATGGTTCATCGGTTTCTACTTTCCACATGAGTATGCCGAATACCAGGCCATTATTTTGTTTGTCTTATTTATTTTACTTATATTAAAACTAATTTTGAATTCTAGTTTTGAATTTTAAATCCATTTTCAATGGTACCTCATTTCTCTAATGAAAAGTCTCACTGATGTAAATTATATCTAATATGTTTTATAAAAATATGAACCGTCCATTGGTGGTTGTATTTTTAATAGTAATTTTTAATGGTAGTCATTTCATGACAAAATACCTAGTAGTTAGTCGGATTAAAGTTCTTTTAAACTTTGTTAATGTTTGTCAATGTTTATTTATATATATTTTCTACAAAATAAATAGAATGAATAGCTGACGAACAACAAAAATAATAGAAAACAAACTTACTGAATGACGCCCTCAAATCACCCTCTCCATTTATCGGATTAAAGAACACGGACCCGTTCATTTTATAAAAACCAGTGACAAACAAATTTGTATGAAATAGTAGATGGCCCATGCTTATATTACTGTAAAAGCTGCAAAAATATTAATTAATGATATTAATTAATATAATATATGATCTCAGTTAATAAAATTCATTTGTATAATAATAGTATATCAACTAACCTCAACTCATCTACAGTCAAGTTTTTTAGTCCGTAGACCTTTAAATCTTTCAATTCACAAAACAAATCATCATTATCCACCACCCGGAGGTAGTCTATGGGCAGTGGATCTAGATTCGCAGAGCCCAAATCAGGAAGCCTCTGAACATCTCCGATGCCAATGTTTGGAGCCAAGGCTGTCATGCATGTAGAAAAATATCAATAGATATTCATGTTAGCTGATTAACAACGTATTACAAACAAAATATTTATATACGTATATAAAAATCTACATTTACTATACACACTTACTTGTCGGGTAGATATATGTAGTCTGTAGACAAACTAACAATGGCAATAATAAATGTCTCATGACTGTTTTTCTTATCCTGGATATTTCTATGCACGGATGTTCATAGAATGTCGAGTTTCATTATTTTGCGTCCTATATATACAATTCAACAAGAATTTAAGCACACTAAATATAACAAATAATACAAAACAACAACATTATTTATGGACAAAATTTTACTAGGATGATTATATGAATAAAGCTAATTAATTAATCGATGACCTGCGCTAGGGAGCGCAGTGATGAGTGCTGTGGTTTAATAAGTGGGAGTCTTGGGTTTGATTCCCAGCAACAGCAATTTTGGAATTATGGATCTAAGATCTGATCACTACCGGTAATAAGAGTGATCAAAATATTTTCTTATTATCACATTTTTACTTACAAACAAACGTACATACAAGTAATACAAGTGTACGTGCGATATTATGTAGGTACATTGAAAAAAAATTCGGCATTTTATATTTTACACTTAGGTAAATATTAAAATTCACACCTCGTCTATAATTTTCTATTTACTGCACTTAAAATATAAATAATTAAGTATTACTATGTATAAAAAAATGTAAATAAAATATTTATTATACAAAAAATTATGTTAACCATTACTGTACAATATTTAATTTTACAGATACATAAACATAAACAACAAACGTTATTTTATAATTAAAAAATTGGCCAAGTGCGAGTCGGATCTCGCTCTTTTAGGGTTCCGTACATAATTATGAACAATATAATATTTGAGGTCTAAGAAATAGGTACATACTTAATTTTCGAGCTAGACATCGCAACAAACCGTGAAAGAAAACCCCAAAAAATGTTCGTTTATTTTGGGTCACAGCTTATAAACTATTTTATGAATCGTTGTTTTCAGTATTTGTTGCTTAAATAAAGCATAATATAGTACATGACATACCGAAATATCATATTCGTAACTAGTTTAGTTTTTGAGATAGCCCCCGTCACAAAAATGGTCTAAAACTGACAACTTCGATGTCAGTTTTAGAACATTTCCTTATTTTTTGAGCAAAAAATTAAAAAATATATATTATATTCTTACTCTACTCAATGAGTTCTAAACCCCACAAGCTAGGGTAAAAAAAATCCGGCTCCTTTCTCATGTATGGGAGCCCCCCTGAAAAATAATTTTATTCAATTTCTTATTCAATATTTGATTTTGGGTCAATGTTCTACAAAAAATACCAAAATTTCAGGTTTGTAACTCATATTGTCTGCGAGTTAGAGACCTGTGACCGGCGGACAGACAGACAGACAGCAGAGTGACATTAATAGGGTTCCGTTTTTACCCTTTGGGTACGGAACCCTAAAAAGGAAAGATTCATTCAAACAGTACGTACAATTTTTTTTAATTGTTAGTATTCCACCAAAGACTTTAAAGGTACCAAACGATAATAATTCTTATACACCTTTGCGATGCTATCGACGAGTTTCGAAAAGAAAGGTCTGCTATATTCCGTAACTATAAATTTCCAATTTGAATTGAGAAGTTGATGCATCAATTCACCTGCAATAATACAAAAGGTTGTTATTTGATATTTTGTAGCACAAGTTATTTGAACCCAATACTGAGGCTTGTGATGTCTGTAATTTCTGAACTACAAAACCAATAACCTTGAAATAATTACCTTTAAAGTACAGAATTGGAACTGTTACAGTTTTATTATAATATCGCTAGATTATATACAATTATCTACTTACTACGTTCTGTGTTTCCATAATAAAGATTATCAAGGTAAATTTGTGCATTTTCTTTAACATCGTAACGGAAATTATAATTGGAAGCTTCTATAAAATCTTCACCATTTTCATGTTTAACGATGTTATATTGAATAAACAGCTCAACTTCTAAGTTCTCTGAAATAAACATAAAACAATATAATAAAATATACAGATAGGTACGTGTATATTTACTAACAATACTAAAATACTGGATAGGAATAGTTACAATATGACATAGGCATCGGACTACGGAATATTTTTATTAACAATCTTGAGTCATATATTTATACTAGTATGGCGCTTGGGTGCGCGGCCCGCTAAAGCGGACCGCGAGGTTTCGTTTTGGGGTGTTTTTTTGTTTGAGCAGCCTCCACCTATCTCTCCCATATTCCTAACCCTCGATCATTATCACCCTCCATAATATTTTTTCTCCGAATCATTTGTCAGAATGAGAGTTCTTCCATAAAAAAAAATTTGAAAAGGTACTGTATCATAAGTCTTGCATATAGTTCCCAACTTATATTCTCTTCAATATTCGCCATATATTTTGCATGGAAAATAAATTCCGCCATCTTGTTTTTTTTTCTGTTCATCAAATAATCACGTCTTGACCATCTTTTGCCAAATAACTACTCTTCCATCTTTTATACTCAGTGAAATAGACACCGACGAAATTTGTATGGCCGCCGTCTTAAATCCGCCATTTTGGACTTTTTTTTCAACTCACTGACAATTAGATGAGGTTTCAAGTAATTTTTGTTCGAGCACCTCCCACCTATCTTTAATACTCTGACCGTGCTCCTCATCCGTCTCAAAAATCTTCAATCATCAGCTCTTTCCAGATTTTTCCTCGGCATGAAAACCAAAAAACCACTCTTCTATCTTCTATACTTGGTGAGATAGACACCGACGAAATTTGTATATCCGCCATCTTGAATCCGCCATTTTGGGTTTTTTTTCAGCGCAGTGCCAATTGGATGAGGTTTCGAGTAATTTTTGTTTGAGCACCTCCCACCTATCTACAATATCCTGCCCGGGCTCCTCAAACATCTTCCAAACCCTCAATCATCATGTCTTCCCATATTTTTCTTTGAGAGTTTTCCAAAAAACCGCATCAAAGCCTTGGATAGTTCACAACTTGTAGTCTTGTAGTCTCTTCAATATTCGCCATACATTTTCTATGGAAAAATAAATTCCGCCATTTTGATTTTTTTTCTATTCATCAAGTAGACCTTTGGATCTTGATCATCTTTTGCGAAGAAACCACTCTTCCATCTTTTATACCCTCCGAGATGGAGACCGATGAAATTTGTATGGCAGCCATCTTTTTTTCGCCATTTTGATTTTTTTTTCAGCTCACTGCCAATTGAATGACGTTTCAAGTGACATTTGCTCGAGCACCCCCCACCTATCTTCAATACCTTAAGCGTGCTCTTCACCAGTCTCCGAAAGCCTCAATCATCAGCTCTCTCCATATTTTTGTTCTACTTCAATTTTTGTCCTCTATACGAAACCATTAGTGAAAAAAAAAATTTTCATACAAAATTTTACAGGAGGGGCGATGAATGAGTGAGTCAGTGAATCAGAACGAACAGCTATATATATATTAACTAGTATGGCGCGTGGGTGCGCGGCCCGCTAAAGCGGACCGCGAGGTTTCGGTTTTGGGTATTTTGGTTTGAACAGCCTCCACCTATCTCTCCCATATTCCTAACCCTCGATCATTATCACTCTCCATATTTTTTCTCCGAATCATTTGTCAGAATGAGAGTTCTTCCATAAAAACAGATTTTGAAAAGGAACTGTATCAAAGTCTAGCATAGTTCCCATTTTGTATTCTCTTCAACATTCGCCATATATTTTGTATGGAAAAATAAATTTCGCCATCTTGTTTTTTTAATATATTCTGTTCATCAAGTAAACCACGTCTTGATCATCTTTTGCCAAAAAACCACTCTTCCATCTTTTATACTCAGTGAGATAGACACCGACGAAATTTGTATGGCCACTATCTTGAATCCGCCATTTAGGATTTTTTTCAGCTCACTGCCAATTGGATGAGGTTTCGAGTGACTTTTGTTTGAGCACCTTACACCTATATTCAATACCCTGGCTGTGCTCGTCACCCGCCTCTGAAATCTTCAATCATCAGCTCTCTCCATATTTTTTCTCCACATAAATTTTTGTCTTCTATACGAAACCATCAATGAAAAAAATTATTTGTGTGGAAAAATAAATTCCGCCATATTGATTTTTTTTCTGTTCATCAAGTAGATCTTTAGGTCTTGATCATCTTTTTCCAAGAAACCACTCACATCTTGTATACTTGGTAAGATAGACACCGACGAAATTTGTATAGCCGCCATCTTGAATCCGCCATTTTGGGGTTTTTTCAGCTCAGTGCCAATTGGATGAGGTTTCAAGTAATTTTTGTTTGAGCACCTCCCACCTATCTACAATACCCTGCCCGGGCTGCTCAACCGTCTTCCAAACCCTCAATCATCATGTTTTCCCATATTTTTCTTTGAGAGTTCTCCAAAAAACCGGATCACAGCCTTGCATAGTTCACAACTTGTAGTCTTTTCAATATTCGCCGTATATTTTGTATGGAAAAATAAATTCCGCCATTTTGAATTTTTTTTTCTATTCATTGAGTAGACCTTAAGATCCTGATCATCTTCTGTCAAGAAACCATTCTTCCATCTTTTATATCCTCCGAGATGGAGACCGACGAAATTTGTATGGCGGCCATCTTTTTTTCGCCATTTTGAATTTTTTTTTAGCTGACTGCCAATTGGATGACGTTTCGAGTGACATTTGCTCGAGCACCCCCCACCTATCTTCAATACTTTAAGCGTGCCCGTCGCTCGTCTCTGAAATCCTCAATCATCAGCTCTCTCCATATTTTTTCTCTTAATGAATTTTTGTCCTCTATACGACACCATCATTGAAAAAAAAAATTTTCATACAAAATTGTTCAGGAGAGGTGATCAATCAGTGAGTGAGTGGTGAATCAGCACGAGCAGCTATATATATATTAACTAGTAGGGCGCGTGGGTGCGCGGCCCGCAAGCGGACCGCGAGGTTTCGCTTTCGGGTATTTTGGTTTGAGCAGCCTCCATTTATCTCTCCCCTATTCCTAATCCTCGATCATTAATTATCACTCTCCATATTTTTTCTTCGAATCATTCTGCTCATCAAGTAGAACTTAAGGTCTTAATCATCTTTTGGCAAAAACCACTCTTCCATCTTTTATACTTGGTGAGATAGACACCGATGTTTGTATGGCCGCCATCTTGAATCCGCCATTTTGGACTTTTTTTCAGCTCACTGCCAATTGGATGATGTTTCGAGTAATTTTTGTTTGAGCACCTCCTACCTATCTTCAATACCCTGCCCGGGCTCCTCAACCAACTTCCAAACCCTCAATCATCATGTCTTCCCATATTTTTCTTTGAGAGTTCTCCAAAAAACCGCATTAAAGCCTTGCATAGTTCACAACTTGTAGTCTCTTCAATATTCGCCATACATTTTCTATGGAAAAATTAATTCCGCCATTTTGAATTTTTTTTCAATTCATCAAGTAGACCTTTGGATCCTCATCATCTTTTGCGAAGAAACCACTCTTCCATCTTTTATACCCTCCGAGATGGAGACCGACGAAATTTGTATGGCGGCCATCTTTTTTTCGCCATTTTGATTTTTTTTTCAGCTGACTGCCAATTGGATGACGTTTCGAGTGACATTTGTTCGAGCACCCCCCACCTATCTTCAATACCTTAAGCGTGCCATTCGCTCGTCTCTGAAATCCTCAATCATCAGCTCTCTCCATATTTTTCCTCCGAATGAATTTTTGTCTTCTATACGAAACCATTAGTAAAAAAAAATATTTTCATACAAAATTTTACAGGAGAGGTGATCAATGAGTCAGTCAGTGACCCAATCAGCACGAGCAGCTATATATATATTAACTAGTAGGGCGCTTGGCTGCGCGGCCCGCTAAAGCGGACCGCGGGGATTTCAGTATTATTTTTGTTTTAGCAGCCTCCACCTTCTTCTATTATTTTCAGCATCTTTAACCCTGGCCGTGCTCCTCATCCATCTTCCAAACCCTCGATCATCATTACTCTCCAAATTTTTTTCTCCGAATCATTTGCCAGAAGGAGAGTTCTTCAATAAAAACAAATTTTGAAAAGGAACCGTATCAAAGTCTTGTATAGTTTCCCAACTTATAGTCTCTTCAATATTCGCCATATATTTTGTGTGAAAAAAATAAATTTTGCCATCTTGATTTTTTTCTGTTCATTAAATTGTAGATCTTTAGTTCTTGATCATCTTTTGCCAAGAAACCACTCTTCCATCTTTTATACTTGGTGAGATAGACACCAACGAAATTTGTATAGCCGCCATCTTGAATCCGCCATTTTGTTTTTTTTTCAGCTCAGTGCCAATTGGATGAGGTTTTGAGTAATTTTTGTTTGAGCACCTCCCATCTATCTCCGATACCATGCCCGGGCTCCTCAACCATCTTCCAAACCCTCAATCATCATGTCTTCCCATATTTTTCATTGAGAGTTCTCCAAAGAACCGCATCAAAGCCTTGCATAGTTTACAACTTGTAGTCTCTTCAATATTCGCCATACATTTTCTATGGAAAAATAAATTCCGCCATTTTGAATTTTTTTTCTATTCATCGAGTAGATCTTTGGATTCTAATCATATTTTGCTAAGAAACCACTCTTCCATCTTTTATACCCTCCGAGTTAGCCGAAGCCGAAATTTGTATGGCGGCCATCTTTTTTTCACCATTTTGAATTTTTTTTCAGCTTACTGCCAATTGGATGACGTTTAGAGTGACATTTGCTCGAGCACCCCCCACCTATCTTCAATACCTTAAGCGTGCCCCTCACCCATCTCCGAAACCCTCAATCATCAGCTCTCTCCATATTTTTCCTCTTAATGAATTTTTGTCCTCTATACGACACCATTATTGAAAAAAAATTTTTTCATACAAAATTGTTCAGGAGAGGTGATCAATGAGTCAGTGACCCAATCAGCACGAGCAGCTATATATATATTAATGACTGTGTTTGATGGTTCATTGGTTTATACTTTCCATATAATTGCCAAACTAATCATTAGATTTATATAATGTGACCATATTTTATTAGAGCAGTTGTCTTCATAAAATATTCCGTGTGTTATTGGTTGCCATAAATAATTGATACGTGAAGAAAAATCTAATTATTGTAATGATACCTTATGTAACTAATGAAAAATCTCACTGTGTAGATGTAAATTGTAACAATAGTTAGTAAGTAGATGTTTGTCAATATAGTTTTCTATAGAATAAAACGAATGGATAGCTGACAAATAACAAAAAAATCAAACTTACTTAATGACGCTTGGAAATCACCCTCTCCATTTATCGGATTAGAGAACAGAGATCCGTTGATTTTATAAAAACCAGTCAAAAACAGATCTGTATGAAATAGTAAATGGGCCATGCTTATATTAGTGTTAAAGCTGCAAAAAATATAAATTATTGATAATATTAAAAGTAAATTCATATCAATAAATAATATGTCTTTATATAATAAAAATACTAACCTCAACTCATCTACAATCACGTAGTTTAGCCCGTAGACCTTTATATCTTTGAATTCACTAAAAAAATCATCTTTTTCCACCCGGAAGTAGTCTATTGGCAATGGATCTAGATTCGCAGAGCCCAATTCAGGAATACTCTGAATATATCCAGGGCCAATGTTTCGAGCCAAGGCTGTCACGCATGTCGTGTTCCATATAAAACATATAGATGGTTCTGTCACAACTGTTGAAAGAAAAATATGTAAATATTCGTGTTAGTTGATTAACGTGCTACAAACAAAAAAATATATACGTATATAATCTACATTTATCATACATATGTATTATGTACTTACTTGTCGGGTAAATATATGTAGTTTGTAGACAAACTAATAATGGCAACAATAAATGCCTCATAACTGATTTTCTTATCCTGGTGGATATTTCTATGCACGGATGTTTATAGAATGTCTACTTTCACTATTTTGCGTCATATATATGTGTTCAACAAGAATTTAAGCACGATAAATATAACAAATAACACAAAACAACATTATTTATAGACAAAGTTTTACTAGGATGATAATATTATGAATAAAGCTAATTAATGAATCGACGACGTCCCTGGCGCAGTGGTGAGTGATGTGATCTAATTACTGGAAGGTCCTGGGTTCAATTTCCGGCAACAGCAATTTTGGAATTTATAATTTCTTATGAGGAAATGTGGTCCAAGAGACTTTTGAAAATTAGGTATTTGAAAAAACTATCGTTGTCGCGTTCGACCGTCCCGCGCCTCAAATTCGTGCAATAAGGACAACTGCAAATCCGACTCAATAGCCGTAAGTAAAAAGTCATAATTCGAGGTTTGGCTCTCTAGTGTTTCCTCCTCCAATATTGGACCAATTTATAAGATATTTCGTAAACTGAATATTATGGATATATACTGCGTCCCTATGTTTTGCTTTTTTCATTATTAATTGTCAAATTTGTACATTAGGCCTCTGTTGAAAGCGATCTAAAATAGGCAATTTTGAGCATTTTGTAACGGTTCTAGTGCTTATAAAAATAATGTATCTTCAAAAAGGAAAACATAGGGACATAGAAGAGGTTGATATTTATTTTATTGTAAAAAATCATTGCTTTAGGATCATAAACCAGGGAGAAAACACGCGAGAAAGTTTGTATGGAGAAAAGAGCAACCACGTTTCCTCTTAACTGTCTTTGGTCTGGTCTGATAGGCTTCGGCTGTGGCTAGTTACTACCCTACCGGCACCGGAACTCCGGATCCCCGCTCCTCAATCTTGATGCTCCAGGGTACTGCACAAAAGGCTCGAGGATTTAGGAACTGTCGATTGTGAATTCATACTCTTATTATAGGTACTAAATTTAGACTACATCATTGAACTCTGGGTACCAGCTCCTCCATCTTGAATTATCCTCCTAGTTCAATGATAGTACTGAATGCCTGTATGCCTTTATAATAGTTAGATTTAAGAAAAACCGGCCAAGTGCGCGAGTTAGACTCGCGCACCGAGGGTTCTGTACTTCTGAAGTAAAAGTATTTAACGTAATTATCCTAACACAAATCCCTTTTTAATGAACCGCTAAAACTAACTTTGTTTGTAGAGGTTAATATTAAAAAAAACTGGTTGTTGGAGGTTTTTTGTTAATATCAAAAAAAGTTCGTTTTATTTTTTCTGTAAAATATACATAAATTTCTAATGCCCATAATTATTTCAGATTTTTCGATTGGTAAACTTCGGAGATAAGGGGGGAAACGGAATTTTTTTCGACATTTTGCACGATAAATCAAAAACTATTATGTATAGAAATAAATAAAAATTTGTTTTAGAATGTACAGGTAAAGTCCTTTCATATGATACCCCATTTGGTATAGTTATCTTATTTTGAAAATTGGAAATACTAAGTAATTTTATTTATTTTTTCATGAACCCTTTTTTTGTGATGTTACCAGAATTTCACGGTTCTCAGATTTATTCCTTTACTTGTGCTATAAGACCTACCTATCTGCCAAATTTCATGATTCTAGATCAACGAGAAGTACCTACCTATAGGTTTTCTGACAGACATGACAGAGGACGGACAGACAGACAGACAGACAACAAAGTGATCTTATAAGGGTTCCTATTTTTCTTTTGAGGTACGGAACCCTAAAAATACGAGAGGTATCGTGGACAACTCGGCTGGAGTGAAGTTCCTTTCGCTTTATAAATAACAGGTATAATGAAATCAATTATTAATTAACAACGTTTGAGAGTCATTAAATAAAAATAAAAATACGAGAGGGGTCACGAGACACTCGATTGAAATTGAATTCCTTTCGTTTTATAATATTGTGTTGTAACAGGTATGATAGAATAAAATAATAATATTCGAAAGTAATGAAATGAAAAATAACAAACTAAGTATTGTTTTAGAAAAAATTCAACGGACTTTGGTCCAACAATCTCAGAGAAATCGGTGTACCAATCACAATTATGGGGACATATTTATGTGTGTAACCTTTCACTTGATTGATAACTAAAATATGTGTTATATATTAGTAAAAAATCATCAAAATCGGTTCAATAATTTTTGAAATAATCACACACATACATGCACAAAAACAGGTCTAATACAGAACCTTCTTTTTTGAAGTTGGTTAAAAATAAAGGAATGGAAATAAAATGGTAATTCATAATAATGTGTAATCATATTATCAATCATTATTAGTAAAATACATCATTACATTAGTTAAAACTTAATCAATAAGTACCTACATTCAATCTTAGTAAGGGCTATTATTATTATTGTAAACACAAAAATATATAACGAATACGTATTTATATCTGCAATGCACCAGATAGGTCATAGGTACATGGCTGTAACGTGGCTGTAACGTACCTACTTTAAGCAAAAATGTCGTGACAGTCAAGGTTACTCCTTTTTAACCCCCGACGCAAAAACGACGGGGTGTTATAAGTTTGACGTGTCTGTGTGTGTGTCTGTCTGTTCCCCTGTAGCGCTCAAATGGGTGGACCGATTTGAATGCGGTTTTTTTTGTTTGAAAGGTGAATTAGTCAAGAGTGTTGTTAGCTATGTTTGATGAAAATCCATCCAAAATGGCCGCCGCTACAAAATGGCGGATTACATATTTTTTCACAACTCCCTTAATATGGGTATCAAATGAAAGGGCTTGACTAGTAGAATAGCACTATTGCAAATTCAAGATGGCCGCCGCCAAAATAAAGCGAATGTCGGGGGTTTTTAAATTTTTAATTTACACTTGTTCGTCCTACCTCGTCTAGAGTGTATCGTGCAATTAGGAACTTCGTTCCTGTAAATCTGTTTACACAGATTTTGATCTACATTACTGAACCAGTGAAAAAAAATAACAGTTAAAAAAAAATTGTTCTTTTCCAGTTTTCAACTAACAAGGAGACGGCAAGGGTGTGGGGTCCTCAAATCAAACGGAGGTTCCGCGTGTAGTTAGCACTCAGTGAGTGTATTCATATACTCAAACACTAGAGAGCACTACTTAGTCATTGCCGAGAAAAAAAAATCCTAAAGTTTGAAAAAAAAAAATATCTATTCACATTCCTCTGTCTTTTATAAGTTCTAATTGTTAAAAAGTTAAAAATTATTAAATTCGCGATTCAAAAATGTTCAAAAGAAATGGTTTAGTTATAACGATTCATTAGATTTTAATACAAAAAAATTTTTTTTTTTTAAATTTAGGATTCTAATTTTTGCGCTCTAGTAGGATTTGAGTATATGAATACACTCACTGAGTGCTAACTACACGCGGAACCTCCGTTTGATTTGAGGACCCCACACCCTTGCCGTCTCCTTGTTAGTTGAAAACTGGAAAAGAGCAATATTGTGTTCCATAAAATATTACAAATTGATAAAAATGTACAAACCTAATATTAATGTGACAAGTGCATATGTATACTATACTTGAGACGCTTTGAAGCCCGAATTAGTTATAAGAGTTTAGAGATCATTTTGAGTGCGCCCCATACAAACGAAGTCTGATTTTTGTTACCTACCAAAGTCAGTAAAATTTTGTAGGTAGTTATGCTCTAAAAAGTAATGTGTGGTTTGTAAAATTTCCGTAAAAAATTGTATTTCCAAAGTTAGATAGATGGGTGTCCAAAGTTTCATATACAAATATTTAGCTTTTTGTAATAACTAAGTAACTTTGTAGCCATACTATATTTTCACGGAAATCTGATAAACCAAAGATTTTTTTTATTAATTTCATTTATTTATTTTAATTAGAAACCACTGACTGACCACAGAAATTAGTTTCTATAGCGTGTCTACAAAATTTCATTAACTTTGATCAGTTAATATTCTAACTTCATATTATGTACGGGGCGCACTCGAGAGAAACTGCACTAAACTTATCTTTTATCTTTAGCACTATCACTAAGTACTTAGTAATTGAAACGGATACCCAGCACCATAAAATACATAATATATAGAAACTTATTCTAAGTACATAAAATCACTCGCTATTCATAATATTATTTAAAAAATATATAGGTACTATTCGTATGTTTATCTCTCCAATCTCTTGTAATATTATATCTTATTATTATATATTTAAATACAGTAAATACTTATGTAAACTGTGTTTTATCTAGGTGCCAATCAGTAGAGAGCAACTACATTCAAAGGTTGTGAATGCATATAGTTGCGGATCGCGTTGAAAATTTTATCATTACTCTTATCGAACAAGAATCGGCCATATTTTATTGTAAACAGTTTCCAATTGAGTTGTATCAAACTGTGCATCCTACGACCTGAAACAAGAAAATACATACATATTTACATTATAAAATCATAAAGAAAATCGATATCAACATCCGGTTCGAAGGACCATGTTAAAAATGTACACCAAATTAACGTTCCTTTTCAAGTTAATCCAGATTGGTGTACTGTGTTTCTTTGATTGTGCAAATAATTTAAACTCTTCATTGACTGAACTAAATAGTTAAATGCACAAAATTAACAATGGTTTTTGCCTTTTTCAATTACATTTTTGGACCATAGGAATATTAATAAATTATTAACTGAGTCATCACAGAGCAGGGAATTCAAGACAAATTAATTGCCACAGATTGTCAATGCCACACAGAATACAAAATAAATAACTTTAATGATATAATTCACTGTATTTTTTAATTAATTATTGTCCACTTCTGAACACAATATAATATATATTAAATTAAAAAAAATCATAAATCATATTCTGGTTTATGTGGACATCACTGGACCCCCGTAGTTCTTTCTTTCTTAATATTCAAGTGCACCCCAAATGTCTTCCCTCTTACAGCATTTACTTACATAAAGACCATAGATAATTCTCCTTTAAATATATAATTTACAATTTAATTACAAATATAATTATAATCCGAAATAACTTTAGATTGTAACAATAAACGTGCTACGTGCTAATTCAAAAACAGCATTAAAATTGACCCTGTAGTTTTGTACGTACCTAAATGGTAACATATAAACGTAAATGTGCTAAAAGCATGCATCTATGTCCTTCAGACCAATGCAGGTTCTGCGGATTAAATTATTATAAGTCGTATTAATTAATTAAAAAGCTGTGATAGCCTAGTGGTTAGGACGACCGACTTCTAATCGGAGGTCGTGGGTTCGATCCCGGGGCACGCACCTCTAACTTTTCGGAGTTATGTGCGTTTTAAGTATTTAAATATCACTTGCTTTAACGGTGAAGGAAAACATCGTGAGGAAACCTGCATGCCTGAGAGTTCTCCATCGTTCTCAAAGGTGTGTGAAGTCTGCCAATCCGCTTGGCCAGCGTGGTAGACTATGGCCAAAACCCTTCTCACTCTGAGAAGAGACCCGTGCTCTGTAGTGAGCTGGTAATGGGTTGATCATGATGATGATCATGATGAAGTCGTATTAATTACCAATTTTAGGTAATTTTACTGTCTCATTCTGGTCTCATTAGTTAGTTGAGTGGCTAAATTACGCACTCACTTGTTCACTATAGTAAATATTTATTATCTCCTGCGTAATAAGTTAGTGCTCCGCCAGTGCAGTGTTGAGATTGACCGCCGTGACTGAAGTTCGGTCGGGGAGACCTTTTTTTTTATTTTTTTATTCAACTACAAGTTAGCCCTTGACTGCGATCTCACCTGATGGTAAGTGATGATGCAGTCTAAGATCGAAGCGGGCTAACTTGGACGAGGTATACATACCCCAGATCAGTTTCTACACGGCATCATACCGGAACGCTAAATCTCTTGGCGGCACGGCTTTGCCGGTAGGATGGTAACCAGCCACGGCTAAAGCCTCCCACCAGACCAGACCAGAGACAATTTAGAAATTATAAAATCCCAAATTGCCCCAGCCGGGAATCGAACCCGGGACCTCCTACTTATAAAACTCACACAGCGCTCACCACTGCGCCAGTGAGGTCGTCATAAGAAGAGACATGCCTTAGTTATTTATTTAATAATTTAATTATTATAATTGTTACTAGCGGACCTGGCAGACGTTGTCCGGCCCGGTGACATACCGACATTAGCGCCACTTACTGGGTTCAATTATGTTTTCAAACCATCCAGGAACCCATTTTAAATATACACACAAAATTACATCCAACTCGGTCCAGCTGTTTGGGAGGAGTTGTGACAAAAACACGTAAAGAATAATAATATATTATGTTAAGATATATTTATGAATGAAATGTAAATAACTTACTTAATTCATTGTTTCCATAATAAAGGTTTCCGAAATTCGCATCGACGCCATCTTTCACGTCATACCAATATTGGTAACCCTTAAGATCCATTATGTCCCTGCCATAAACATCTTTAATAATTTCGAAGGGAATAACAAACTCCATGTGGACGTTTTCTGTAAATTGCATTATATCAACGTTAATTTATTTTTAGATTCGTATCGCCTACGTTTCGTATTTCATCTATACAAATAAAATTGAAGTCTTTGTCTGCCGTTTCAAATTAACTGCCTCTTAATAAGGTCATAAAACTAGTACATACTTAGCTTCATAGTCGCTTCACCTTCTCCTGTGACGGGTAAAGAGAGCAAAAATCCCTCTTTCACATAATGAGCTTTCAATGAAAAGTCTGTATGAAACAAGAGTCGTATCACTTTGGAAGTAGTATCGATGCTGAAAAATTATAACAATAGTTATTTAAAATCATCTGGATATAGGATAAGAGTAATTTATATTCGTTCCTTCGTTCGTTTCAACAAATAGACGTCCACTGCTAGACATAGGTCTCTTGCAAGGATCGCCACAGCACACGATCTTGTGCCGCCTGACTCCAGCGGCTGCCAGCGACTCGCTTGAGATCGTCTGTCCAACGAGTGGGGGGTCTACCTGCGCTTCGTTTACTGGTGCGAGGTCGCCATTCAAGCACCTTGGGACCCCAACGTCCTTGGCTCATCCCACGATGAGCTATGTCGGTAACTCTGGTTCTCCTGCGGATCACCTCATTTCTGACTCCCTTGATCTGACTGACTGATGACTCATTTGATCCCGCAGGGATACTCCGAGCATATCTCTCTCCATCGCCCGCTGAGTGACTCTGAGCATTGTTATTGCCCATTGACTGGCTTGGGTTGCTGGTAATCATTCCTAATACAAATTATTATAGCAATAACACGGACAGACGTGTAGTGAGACTGTAGAAAAACAATTATAAATTGAAAATTTAAAATACCCCCGACATTCGCCATTTTGTGGCGGCGGCCATCTTGGATTTGCATAATGCTATTCTACTAGTCAAGCTCTTTCATTTGATACCTATATTAAGGGAGTTGTGAAAAAATAGGTAATCCGCCATTTTGTAGCGGCGGCCATCTAGGATCGATTTTCATCAAACATAGCTAACAACACTCTCGACTAATAAAAAAAACCGCATTCAAATCGGTTCACCCGTTTGAGCGCCACAGGGGAACAGACAGACACACACACACACACACACACACACACACACACACACACACACACACACACACAGACAGACACGTCAAACTTATAACATCCCGTCATTTTTGCGTCGGGGGTTAAAAACAGACCTGAGATTATCGATAATCGTGTTCTTTAGACCCTGCAAGTAGATATTGCTCCAGTCGGCTTTGTATCCATCTTGATCCATATGTAGGCTGTCAATGAACATGGTATCGAGACGTTCGACGCCCAGCTCAGGCACACCAGCGGTGAACGTCGGCACGAACGCCTGCGCGCTCGCTCTCAGGCATGGCGAATCCCACAACAAGCACTTGTATTGTGCTACCAACGCTAAAAGAGAAGTAAAGTGAATTCAGGCAGGGAGATCACTGAATGCTCAATGCAAAAATATCCAAAAAATCGGCCAAGTGCGAGTCGGACTCGCGCACAATTTATAATTTTTTATTGTATTTTTACCTTTAGTTCTCTAGGCAATGTAAGGTATAATATTTAGAGATAAAAATAATATTTGGACAAAATTTCAAATAGGATTAAGCTTATTCATATTTCATTCAAATATTCATGTTTCTACCATTCTAAAATCAACTAAGTACCTAATTGGTTAATATTTAGCCAATTGAATAGTTTTTTATTACTTACGTGATGCAATAATAAAATATGACATCTGCACTAAAACAAACAGTGAATATGTAACGGCTTTCATGACTGTTTTTATGTTGGTATATTATGCAATATGTAAATCGTCAAGTCTTTCTGAACTCCGGCTGTAACTAAATCCTAAACAGACGGGCTTCGTTCTTTATTTAAGCACATTGGAACCTGTCCCACTAGACGCCATCCTTGCAGTACAAATAACATGATGACAAGTGAATAATTAATTAATCTTGTTGTCATAATACCTAAACCGAATTAATCTTGTTGTCATAATAAACCGTAACTAAACAAGGAACTAGGGTTCCTTGTACTTCTTACGCGAGGATTTAAATTTTTAATAATATCCCTTGGCAACATATCCCCGAGATGCAAGCTATCGCTGTGCCAGTTTTTAAAATATATCCCTTGGCAACATATCCCCGAAATGCAAGCTATCGCTGTACCAGTTTTTAAATATCCCTTGACAACATATCCCCGAGATGCAAGCTATCGCTGTGCCAGTTTTTAAAATATATCCCTTGGCAACATATCCCCGAAATGCAAGCTATCGCTGTACCAGTTTTTAAATATCCCTTGGCAACATATCCCCGAGATGCAAGCTATCATTGTGCCAAGTTTGAGTGTAATCAATATTTAGGATCTAAAGGGATGAAAATGTAATAAGGTCAGTTTGTATGAACCAATATCCACGGGAACAAAGTCAGCATCAGCTAGTTGGGTATAATTTGAAAATACTTACTAAGTAGTAAGTTATGTATATAAATGTATAGCAAAATTTAGGTGCTTTCTTCCAATTTCAATACAGGTTCTCATAGGCACTGTGACAGAAATTAATCAAATTAAGTCAATTAAATAACCATCATAATAATCATATAATAACATATTATTATTGTAAGGGTCAATGTCGTGACAGTTTTGAGTAATATATCATTTGTTACCGACAGGACTACCATTAATACACCATGGATTATAATGTAATAAATACTCGTAGCTTTGTGAATGTTTTTTTTCCTAAATAGTGTAGACTCTTGGCTGTAATCAAATTCGCTACTTAGTAAGTGGTAATGCGTCCTAGTAAAGCCTAAAATTAAAATTAGACAGCAGTTAAAAAAGGACTGAGTGTGTAACGGAATACCACAAAAGTGTTTTGTGGTGTGGTAGTGTAGCGTGGTAAGCGCAAGACCAAAAAGTCATGATTCATGAAAGAGATCCCAATCCCTGGAGCAAGCCCTAGAGTTCGATTTTTTTTTAATTGTTTGATAGGCTTACGCTTGACGACAGTCATGCCTGGTGGAAAAAATGAATGGCACGAGACGTAGCGAGGAAAGGAGGCAGGGACGTATTGTGGCAAAAATATACGTCAACCACAACTCATTCTCAAGGTACGCTTCTTCTTTTCCTCGCTACTTCCTATGCCTCTCGACGAGTGTGTGGCAGGGGGGTAAGATTTTTTCTACGTTGTAGGCGACGGCAAACAACTATGGTAGGAGGAGGTGATCTAAGTTTGAACGTGCTTGCCTAGAAAATGCCTATTCACTCTTGCTTTAAAGGTAAGTACTCAAGTCGAACAGAGCAAAGAATAAGGTGATGATCGAAGCAAGCTCGCAACATTCGTAGCATAAGGATTATTTTGTGATCGCTTTACAGATAATTCAACTTTTTGCAGCAGAGCTGAATTTGCCTGCTACTCCTGTCAACAATAATTATAATTTTAAACTCAATCTTAATTAATAATCATTTAAAATACGGAAATGATAATATATTGACTGCGCAGCAGAATAAATGAAACAGACATTTATTCTTAAATCTATCTTATTATTTATTTGTACGTCTTAACCAAAAACACATCATATTAGCAAAACAATAAGTATGATCAGTACGAGTTAACTCGTCTCGACTATGTCAATAGATTTCGAGTCGAAACACAATAATGTCACATTAAAATCTAAATAATGCGTCTAATTCTGTTGTACATACCTAATCCCTTAGCTAAACTAAATTGACGAGTTTAAAAATAGTGCTATCCTTTTCTGCAGAGAGCATTGTGAAAGAGATAAGAATATATTTAGCCCTGTCATTTTAGATTAGGTCTAGACATTGTGTACAACAGAATTAGCCACAATAATAATCTGCCCTGTTCAAGTCCGTCCATGCATCTACAGCGCAGCACCCCAAGCAGAAACTTTGCAAAATACTACTTAATTGGTAGCACTGCACTATACGACTTAAAGGGCCTGTTTCACCCCCTTCTAATAAGTGTCGGATAGCTTATTTACAACTTTTGTCTTTTTCACTTGACATAAAGTAAGAAAGTGAGTAAAATTACTTTTATATGCTATCACACACTTATCAAAAGGTGGTGAAACAGGCCCTAAGAGAAACTATTTTACGTCAATTTTCCGCTAACATTTCGTCTTTCGATTTTCGTAACCTATAAGCGTTATCGAGATACGCAAACTCGTACTAATCGTACAATATTACAAAGACAACAATCTCCCATTTTTATTTTATTTATTTAAACATAATATACCTAGATATTATAATTATTAAGTTACATACAATACCTACAACAGAAATCACAGTCGGTTTTACTGTGCACTGTTTTATATTAGGTAGGTGTAGGTGGGGTGCTAGCCAGGTAACCTCCAAGTGTGCCTGGGTGCTGCTGGTCCTCTTGGATACGTCCGAGGGGAAGAGCAGTATTCGGGCCGGTGCGCCCCGGTAACATGGTTAATAATTTTCCTACGGGGATATTGTTAGCCATGGCCAATGACCTGGCGGAGGGAGGTTTCTCCGCTTGTCCCTCTGATTAGCAGAGGGCACTGCGGATGAAACTGGGGGTGAGACACCCCGGGGCGGGGGGCAGCGATGCCCATCGCGGGAGGAAGAAAACCTCGTTAAAAAATTACGGGAGGGCGCGAGCCTCTGGAGGGACAGCCCAGAGGCGAGCGGGAGCCCCAGCTGGGGCGGCTGCCGGACACCTGGGATGCATACTTTGGGTTCCCCATGGCGTCCAGCACAGACAGCATGAGGGTCATGCCGTGGTGGTTTTAGTGGTTATACCTGGTGGAGTCCCATATAACCTTCGTTCTGCCGCATTCGGCCGCAGAACGGGGGTACCTATAAAAGGTTTCCACCACGTCAAAAAAAAAAAAGGGTAGGTGTAGGTAATTTAATACTGTTGTATAATAATACTACCTTTTCCCAGCGGCTTCGCCCACGTGAATTTCGGTTTTTCAAAAATCCCGAGGGAATCGTCGATTTCCGGTTCCCGTTCCCGTCGTGGGTGTAGATTGCTGTAGCAAATTTCCCGCGAAAGTTGTGAATTTTTCCAGGATAAAAAGTAGCCTATCTGTTATTCCAGGTTATAATCTATCTCCATTCCAAATTTCAGCAAAATCGGTTAAGTAGTTGCGGCGTTAAAGAGTAACAAATACACACATACATAAGCTCATAAAAACTTTCGTCTTTATAATATTATTATGGTTGTATGATGTAGGTAGCATACAATAATTATAACAGTAGGATACAGGTGCTTATGAAAACTAATACTAAATCTAAATGCTATAAGAAAATTGTTTCCTTGAGTTTCAAGTGAAACTTTCACTCATTGATTCTGATAATTATGTCAGTATTTAACCTTATGTCTAGCTTAAAGGGTCTATGTCTAACCTTATGTCTAGCCTCAAAAATGATAAAATCTACCTACCTCGTCTCCTTGCACCTCCTTGCACATTTTTTAAATTATTATCAAGATGATGCACGAATTTCTTAAAAACATACCTAATATTAGCACCTACAGCTCGTAAGTAGTAGGAATTTATAAAAATTTAGAAAAAATAAAACCTCATTACAAAAAGGAACTGGTTGTATTATCTCATACATCTTAAACTTATAAATAATCTTTAGAGTAACATTAACATAAATTAAATAAATAAATTAAAGACGATCTTATCGTTTCACTTCATTATAGCAATGTCCTCCAAAGGGAGCGACGTTAAATAAATTTTAATTGCATTGAAGATTTTATCATTGATTTTATCGAAAAGAAATCTTCCGAAACTGTTCGATGTTGTCCTCCAATTGCTGTTGACCATGTCATGTGCTCTGTCACCTGAAAGAATAAGGATATCAATATTCGTCGTCTCAACCAATAGACGTCCACTGTTGGACATAGGTCTATTGCAAGGATCGCTACAGAACACGATCTAGTGCCGCCTGATTCCAGCGGCTGCTTCTTCTTCGAGCAATGTGTCCCGCCCATTGCCACTTCAGTTTCGCGACTCGATGAGCTATGTCGGTAACTCTGGTTTCTCCTGTGGATCTCCTCATTTCTGATTTGATCCCGCAGGGATACTCCGAGCATAGCTTTCTCCATCGCCCGCTGAGTGACCCTGTGCCTTCTTATTTGGCCCATTGTTAGCAACCATGTGTAATATCCGTAAGTCATCACTGGCAACACGCTCTGTTCGAAGACTTTCTCTTCAGACACTGAGGAATATTGGACGAAAAGGCATCTCGAAGTTTTCCGAAAGCTGCCCAGCCAAGTCAGATCCGGCGGTTGATCTCTTTCTTAAAATCGGACTTACCTAGCTGGACCGTGTGTCCCAGGTATATATATTATATATACTCGTCTACAATTTCGAGTGCCGAGTTCTCAACGATTACCGGGTGGAGCAGAACATGAGCATTAGACATGAACTTTGTCTTACTCATGTTAATTTTTAAGCCCACCATATAAACAAGATTATAATATTATTATCATATTAATTTTTTTTTTGTTTGTACGAACGAAAAACTAAAAGATAATTTCGTCCTTTACGCGTTCACTCATCCATCATCCAATTGCGCTGAAACTTGGCACAGAGATAGTCCCATCCTGGAGACGGGCACAGAATACTTTTCATCTCGGAAAATAGTTCTACCAGATAGAATAGGTACAACTTCTAAGCACCCGGAATGTTATCCTGACCAAACGGCCATTGTTAACAGAGACTAACCAACTATCCCAGAATGTATAGTAAAAGCACACGAGTATATATCCCTACAGAGAAGAAGCTTCATACAAGCGGCTCGCTTTAGTTACATTCACACATATCGCAGCTCACGCACACGTCAGTTCTCACCAACGGTTCACGGACGCTCCGCTGGGGCTCAGTTGGGAGGCAAACGACAAGTCTGGGTCGTGCGCATTAAATTAATACTGAGAATAAAGTGTTTGGTGAGAGTTTAGAGATTGTGTAAAATAGTGTAAATTATATAAGAAAATTAGACTTAAATGGTGTGTTTAGACAAAAATGCCTAACAATTGTACAGTTAACAGTATGTTCACAAGCAACAGGTGACAACCATATGAGAATAAGTAGGTATGAATTTTGGACGTTGTTAAGAAGCTTCCCCTCTGTAAAGATATGTACTCATGTGGTAAAAGTATGTGCGCAAACATCTATAATATAATAAAACTGTAACAGATCCAATTCTGTACATTGAAGATATTTTGAAAATTTTTATTGGAGGGCACTCTATAATCGATACTGAAGCCAAAACTGCAATTTTTTTCATTTTTGTCTGTCTGTCTGTCTGTCTGTCTGTCTGTCTGTCTGTCTGTCTGTATCTTGGCCGCGCATCACGCCGAAACTACTGAATGGATTCGAATGAAACTTGGTACGATTTGAGTTTGTACTCCGAGGTAGGTTATAGGATACTTTTTATCCTGAAATTCAGCACGGTTCCCTTGGGAGAGGGGATGAAAGTTAAAACGTGTACTTCGCTGTAATTCATTAACGCGTTGTACGATTTCACTCATTCTTTTTTTGTTAGAAAGGTAGTACTTTATATATTGTCCCGTAAATATTTCAAGGTCATAGGTTTTTTAGTTTAGAAATGACAGACATTACAACCCTCATTATTGGGTTCAAATAACTTGGGACCCGGATCTTTGAACGTACGGCTTATTTTAAACTGGTGTGCGTTTAAATTTATTTTTGTCGGTCTGTCTATTTGTTCCAGCTAATCTCCGAAACGGCTGGATCGATTTTAATGGAACTTTCAATGTTATAAGGAATGACTTAGGCTACATTTAGTTTAGGTACATAAAACAATTATGGGATCCGATCCGATCCTATATAAAAACCTAAATCTACGCGAACAAAGTTGCGGGGTTCAGCTAGTAGGTAATAAAGTAAAAGTAAAATAAAAATTACTTACTTTTCACCTTATCTCCGTTAAATAAATTTTCAAATCTATATACAGTAGCGTCATGTTGATCAAATCCATATCGATAATCTTTTAAATTGATAATATCCTTCCCATCCTCGTTTTTCTCGATATCGAATAACAATATCATCTCCGTTATAACATGATCTGAAATAAATAAATTAAATATAAAATCATTGAGTTCAATTATAGCACAGCTTACATCAGGAACCTACCTCGAGAATCACTCGGTCTATATTGGTGAAAATGAAAACCGCATGAAAATCCGTTCAGTAGTTTTTGAGTTCGCGTACAGACAGACAGACCCAGCGAGGGACTGTTTTATTAACCCCCGACGCAAAAACGACGGGGTGTTATAAGTTTGACGTATCTGTGTGTGTGTGTGTGTGTCTGTCTGTCTGTTCCCCTGTAGCGCTCAAACGGGCGGACCGATTTGAATGCGGTTTTTTTTTGTTCGATAGGTGAATTAGTCGAGAGTGTTGTTAGCTATGTTTGATGAAAATCGATCCAAGATGGCCGCCGCTACAAAATGGCGGATTACATATTTTTTCACAACTCCCTTAATATGGGTATCAAATGAAAGGGCCTGACTAGTAGAATAGCACTATGCAAATCCAAAATAGCTGCCGCCACAAAATGGCGAATGTCGGGGGTTTTTAATTTTTAATTTATACTTGTAATAATAATTATGTTGTGATGTAGTGATATGTATATCTTGCCATAGAGTAATAATTATAGAAATTTGGAGAGAGAGCGAAGTACCTACTTACTTTTAACTATATGGGCCTGGCCAACTCCTTTCACTGGCAGTGAAAACAAATATCCATCTGTCATATAATCACAGTCCAGATGGTAAGTTGTGTGAAATGTTATATGGATATATTTCACGTACATATCAATCCTGTAAAAAATAAAACAAGTACATAGTTAGTTAATCCTAACAGGTAGATATTATACAATACATTAGTTATGGATCTGCCTAGGTATATAATAATATAATATAATAATATTTAAGGCAGGTATTATAGTTAATAAAAATCGTAACTTTAGACCTTCGATCACACAAAGCTGTAGCACAGAGTACAGAGGGGAAGCTTCTACAAGCGGCCCGCTGTAGGTACACTCACACATATGCGCACGTTTGTCACCCAACTGTACCGGTTGGGGGACCGAGCGGGTCCGTGAACCGTTGGTGAGTGTGTTTGTATGAATGTACCTACAGCGGGCTGCTTGTAGAAGCTTCCTGTAAAAAAAATATCCCCCACTTCCTCTACGCATGCAAAAGTGGGATTTGAAGTCAGTTTTTGAAATATGTAGGTACCAACCGATATAGTTTGACACAGTGCTGTAGGTATAATTTGTCACAGGTGTTTAAGAAAGTCAAAAATTATGCTTACAATAATAATAAAAACTATTTAATCAAGTCAATATTTATATGGCAGCTATATACCTTTTTTTTTTTTTGTTGACGGGGCGGAAATCTTCTGAAGATACTCGACCTCCTGGGAAGAGGTCGAGTTATGTGGGATTTGTACCCACTAAAACCCCCCCGGTGGCCAGCCTCCGCGTATACTGAGAGGCTCCGGGAACTCTAATGAACATGCGCCGGTGCCTCCCTAACGCAAACCCCTTTGAGCACATCCTTAACGAAATCTCCTTGCACCAGTCAGGTGTGGCAGCCACGAAAAAGGTTGCCGTCTTCCCGGGGTCGCATAAACAGTCGGAGCCCCCACTCCAACCACCCGCGACCCCGATGCCCTATCGTCAGGGACTGTCACAGGGACAGACCAGGGCGCGACTCAGAGCGGCCCTGATGCCCTTGCCTCCGAGCAGGATCGTCCCGCTCTCGAGCTCGTTCAGCAGCCTCCTTCTTTACCATTACGGTTTCGCAGAAGGAGACCACAGCCCTCCATCCCTGAACATCCACCAGCATAGCTGCTACAACAGCAGGCGATGAGAGATCCGTCCCCACGTGGCCGACCAAGACGCGACGCTCAGGTTCCCAAGCAGGACACACCTCGAGCGTATGCTGTGTGGAGTCCCGGTCTGCCTCGCAATGGTGACATCGCGGTGTCGTCTCGCGGCCAATCCGATGTAGGTATTCACCAAAACAGCCGTGTCCAGTGAGTACCTGCGTCAGTCGAAAAGTGACGTTCCCATGTTTTCTCCCTAGCCAGGCTTCAAAGTGTGGTAAAATGGCCCTGACAGTGCGTTGGCTCGCACTCCTCTCCTCCAAACGCATACGCCACTTTACAAGTGCTTGTTGGTGCGCTTGTCGTCGCAATGTTCCGGCATCTTCATTATCCTGGCAAACGAAACGTATCTGAGTATATACTGTTGCGTCCATATCGGCCAGGATGTCTAAAGGCGGGAAACGAGCTAGAACAGTGGCCGCCTCAAAAGATATTGTGCGGTACCCACGAGCTACCCTAATGGCAATCTTGCGCTGCACACTATTTAGTTTGGCTCTGAGCCGTTGTACGCTAGACAATCTCTGCGACCATACAGGCGCCCCGTAGAGAGCTATTGATCGGACAACACTCGCGTAAAGTCGCCGAACCCCTTCCTGAGGTCCCCCGAGATTAGGCAGCAAGCCGTGCATTGCACCAGCTACCTTTTGGATTCTGGGGATCAGGCGCTTGAAATGTTCCTCAAATCCCCATCGGCCATCCAAGGTAAGGCCCAGGTATTTGAGGTATCGTCCCACCTGAACATCCACGTTTCCCACGCGAACCGCCAAGCTGGGTGGTTCCAGTCGCCTAGGTAGCCGGTGAAACCATAGCGCCTCAGTTTTGTGAGGTGCAATTGTAAGACCTAACTCGTGGATTTTAGCCACTACACACTCTATGCCGACCTCTGCGAGCCTTAGAGTCTCCTCAAAAGTATCGCCGTCGGCTATCACCAAAGTGTCATCCGCGTAGCAAACTATGTTTACCCCATAGGGGAGACTTACACGAAGAACTGCATCGTATGCCAGGTTCCACAGAAGCGGTCCTAATACGGAACCCTGTGGAACTCCGCAGTTAACTTCCCTTCTGTGCATTAAACCATCGCGCCCTACGTATTGGACAGACCTATCCTGTAGATATGCCCCGACTATGTTGCGCAAGTATGCCGGAACATTGTGGTGAATTAACGCATCCTTTATGGCTGCCCAAGGTAGAGAGTTGAAGGCGTTCACAATGTCTAAACTCACTGCCAATCGATCGACCCTGTCTACAGTCGATCGACCCTGCCGGAAGCCAAACTGGCTTTCAGACAAGTCGGGTCCCACATGTGATAGGTAGTTACTTAAGCGAGTGGCAATAATCCGCTCGAACAATTTGCCTACTTCGTCTAATAGGCATATTGGTCGATAAGCTGAAGGGGAGTCAGCGGGCCTGCCTTCCTTTTTTAGCAGAACTAATCGCGCTTCCTTCCAGCCGGTTGGGAATATGCCTGAGTGAAGGCAACTGTTAAATAAACGCCTCAACCTGTTTCCCAGAACTTCTAAAGCTAATACCCAAGCGCGGCCCGGTATACCGTCTGGGCCAGGGGCAGTATTACGAGCTGCTAGACGCTTTACCGCTCGTTTTAGCTCCTCTTCCGTTACTTCCTGTTGCAGTGCGTAAGCAGTGGCGATCGCCTCGGCCGTTGATCGACGTCTTCTTCTGGCCCTGGTGTACTGGCGTCTGAATCTTAGGCATGTTCTACGCAATTGCGCGATGTCCTCGGACCACCAATAAACCGCACCTTTTTTGGTCTGTCTAACTCGTGGCATTGCTGTATGGCATATTACTGTCATAGTGTCCTGAAACCAGATCGCCTCCCGTTCTGGATGGACCAGGGTCTCTTGAGTCTCTTTCGGCCAGGTGGCGATGTAGGCAGCAGCGACCAGTAAATCACGGTCGAGCTTCTTAAGTGACCAACGTTGCGGTTGACCACTGTTTTGTCGTTCGGTGGTGCCGGATTTTCCCCGTGATACAACAAAAACGATGTGGCGATGGTCTGAAAGTGTGACCACTTCATCTGCAACCCGCCATCCCGACACTATTCGTGTTGCAGAAGGAGTCGCCCAGGTAAGATCTACAATCGACTCCCCCTGCCAACGGACACAAGTGCTTGTGGAACCTTGATTTAAAAGTCGAAGGTCCAGTCCCGCCGCCCACTCTTGGATGATATTTCCTCTTCTATCGTCCCGTTTATCTCCCCAAACCCTTGAGTGAGCATTGAAGTCACCCAGAACTATCAATGGGCGGGGTAAACATCTGCGAATGCAGGCCGCCAAATCATCTAGGTATGCCTCGTAAGCGGCAAGACCAGAGTTGGGAGAAATATAGCAGCCTAACACTGTCAAAGGACCCCATTTTACCGAAACATATCCAGATCCTTTCTCCATGATGGAACAAGAAGGATCACCTTGCCTTCCCCCCCAGTAGATCGCTACAGTGTCCCCAGTACCTCCGAACCAGCGAGGATGGTTAGGAACTTTGTAGGGCTCGGCAATCACAGCTAAGGCAACTGACCACTCCGCTAGGCATTGCATCAATAGATCCTGCGCCGCGCGACAGTGATTCAGATTGCCCTGAAGGACCCTTAGCATGTCGTATTTTGTGCCTTATTGGCCTCCTTTGCTGACTGAGCAATGTTGCTCACTCCTGAGACTCTGGAGGGACCTTGGTCCCATCTTTGGATCTCGAATGTTTGGGTGGATTGCATTTTTTACCGCCCAGTCTATGATCTGCTGGTCGACCAAGATCTGCACATACTGGACATTTTGGCGTCTTTGCTTCTCACTCGCGAGCCTTATGTCCGAGCTCTCCGCAACTATAACAGCACAAACTTCTATCCGCTGTGTTTAAGCACTGTTTCCGGACGTGTCCAAATTCTAGACAACGAAAACACTGCAACTGCCTAGCTATGGCAGCTATATACCTACGTGATTTTTTTCTATCTCTTAAAATAAAGATCACACAAATCAATCAAGGTATCTTTATGGTACGGTACCTACTCACCAAAATTTGTCAATAATCGCATCCTTCAATCCCACCACGGTAACGTTTCTTATTTCATAAATCAAACGATCCTTTCTTATAACCACTGCGTCTAATAACATTTTATCGAGATTTTCTATTCCGAGTTCGGGCATTCCTTCAGAAAATTCCTTCACATACTTTTGAACATGCGTCTTTAAACATTCGGAGTCCTTTATGAAACATTTTTCATGTGGTATTCCAGCTTCAATTATAGAAACAAATAAAAAGTTTAATGAGATACAAAACCAAAGTTTTTATTCATATTTACCTAACTTTGATTTCACATGTCACATTAACAAGTATAAATTAAAAATTTAAAAACCCCCGACATTTGCCATTTTGTGGCGGCGGCCATCTTGGATTTGCAATAGTGCAATTCTACTAGTCAAGCCCTTTCAGTTGAATATGGGTATTAAGGGAGTTGTGAAAAAATATGTAATCCGCCATTTTGTAGCGGCGGCCATCTTTGACCGATTTTCATCAAACATAGCTAACAACACTCTCGACTAATTCACCTTTCAAATAAAAAAAACCGCATTCAAATCGGTCCACCCGTTTGAGCGCCACAGGGGAACAGACCGACACACACACACACACACACACGCACGCACGCACGCACGCACGCACGCACGCAAATCATAGTTAAAAAAGTAAAATCGAAGTTTAATATTAAAGTCTATATACATAGTAATATAGGTCTCTGGTCTACTTTACTATCGAGACAGGTAGGATTAATTGTGTATGGATATTGGATATCCATTAGTCAGCTACCTATTAATAGATAGGTAAGTAATGTTAGTAATAATATAAGTGCTTTTAACAGGCTGAAAACGTATTTAGCTCGATAGTTATACACACTTATAGCTATGCGCATAGTAAAATTGCGTTCGCGTGCTTTAAGCAAGCTTTTTTTACGTGGACGTGGGTAAGTGTCCTTTAAGTGTAAAATCGAGAGCCACCCTTGTACCCTACGCATTTAAAATATAAAAATGAGAAAACTGAAAGAGGAATTTATACGTAGGTAAGTACTTAGTTACTAAGTATGCATCTTCAAACAAATTAGACAATTTCAGTCGACAAAATGCGGATCGATGCTGACTGAATTCAGCTTTAATTTATGTCCACAAAACGATAAATTACATGTTGTTTTATTAATTTTAAACTAGCTTGTATCCGTATCTCCGCATCCTCAAGGTTTTTGATCCTGTTGGAATCCTTTATTTTCATGGAATAAAAAGTATCATAATAATGTTGTTCCTCACGTCCATAGTGTTTGAGCTGCGAGCGCGTTGAAATCGATTTATAAATCAGCGTGAAGAAATAAGAAACAAACACAAGTATATAAATTAAACATTTAAAAAAAACCCCCGACATTCGCCATTTTGTGGTGGAGGCCATCTTTTTGCATAGTGCTTATTACTAGTCAAGCTCTTTCATTTGATACCCATATTGAGGGGGTTGTGAAAAAATATGTTATCCGCCATTTTGTGGTGGCGGCCATCTTGGACCGATTTTCATCAAGCATAGCTAAGAACACTTCCGACAAATTCACCTTTCAAACAAAAAAAACAGCATTCAAATCGGTTCACCCGTTTGAGCGCTACAGGGGAACAGACAGACAGACACACATACACACACAGACACGTCAAACTTATAACACACCGTCGTTTTTGCGTCGGGGGTTAAAAACTAAGATAAAGTAATACCTCCTCTTCTTCCCGTTAAAAATACTTGGATTACAACTTGGATACAAGTTAAGTCGTATCGCTTTCCCATTACACGATTTATTTTAAGGCTCACTATCAGACTAATTTTATAATTTAACATTAAAATAAAATGTTAACAAAATAAAAATTAGGTACTTACTCAAATCAGATTTTGTTAATATTTGCTGACAAATATACGCTGCCGCAGCCAAAATGATGATCAAAATATATTGTTTTGGCATGTTTATAAATTATATTTATCTATTATTATCTCTCTTTTCTATGAACCTAGTAGCAGCGATAGGTACAGTGAACTCAATGTTAGTAGGTATAATATTAATGTAATGTTCGTACAGTTTAATTGCTTTACTACAACAGATAGTTAAAGCTTAACGTCAAGCAAGACTCGTATTAGGCGAGTTCCGTAGCTTTGTATGGCTATTTTTTTATTATACTTCATCGTCCACTGGTGCAAAATAAAAATGGACCTAATTACTTAGTTACCTATTTAAAATCGTCGCTGACAATGGGCCTCATAAGAAGGCTCAGGGTCACTCAGCGGACGATGGAGAGAGCTATGCTCGGAGTATCCCTGCGGGATCAAATCAGAAATGAGGAGATCCGCAGGAGAACCAGAGTTACCGACATAGCTCATCGAGTCGCAAAGCTGAACTGGCAATGGGCGGGGCACATTGCTCGAAGAACCGATGGACGTTGGGGTCCCAAGGTGCTTGAATGGCGACCTCGCACCAGTAAACGAAGCGCAGGTAGACCCCCCACTCGTTGGACAGACGATCTAAAACGAGTCGCTGGCAGCCGCTGGAGTCAGGCGGCACAAGATCGTGTGCTGTGGCGATCCTTGCAAGAGACTTATGTCCAGCAGTGGACGTCTATTGGTTGAAACGAACGAACGAAGAAAAACTTATTGAAAAATTAATATTCATTACTGTAGTTCCTCGCGTAAAATCCACGCGGACGAAGTCGCGGGCATCCTCTAGTACTTAATAAGGTCTAGTGTCATCTATACATCTATACATATTATTATTATAATAAAATCGTAGACTTGCCGTATCTGTACATTAAAGATTTTTGCAAAATAATAACTGGGGAGGGTTAAGGTTACGTAATAGAACGTAAAAAAGCTATTTTTGAAATTTTTGTCTATTTATCTGTTTGTCTGTTTGTCTGTATGTTTGTGTGCGCATCACGCAAAACTACTGAATGGATTGAAATGAAACTTGGCATGTTTTAAGTTCATACTACGGAGTAACATATAGGATACTTTCTATCCCGAAATTCAGCACGGTTCCCCTTGGGAGAGGGGATGAAAGTCAAAATGTGTACTTAGCTGTAATTCATGAACGCGTGGTCCGATTTCATTCATTCTTTTTTTGTTAGAAAGGAAATACTTTAAAGATTACTGGCTAATCTCTCAAAGGCTGGAACGATTTCGATGGGACTTTCACTAGCGGATGATTACATTTTGATCTACCCAAACATCTGCCATAGCAAGGTATGAGTTCAAAGGAGCTCAGGAAAGACAAAATGATTCCCACGGTATGTTTAAAAACCAATATCCACGCGAACGAAGTCGCGGGTTTCCGCTTGTAGTCTAATACTTTGAATTTATTTTTCACCATAGGGATCTTTAAAATAATAATTTACCTAATAAAAGCAAAATACAAGTTAAAGTTCTACATAGTTTATAGCACTTATTTCCTAAATAGAATACATAATGTAATTAAAAGGCAAAAGAGCTCTGCCTCTTTTGCAAAGACCTTTTTAAAAGATATCGGCCGTCGACTTAGGGAGAGAGGCTGTGGCCCACGCTCTGGTGCCTTCCTGGTCCAAAGGCTATCCATCGCCATCCAGCGTGGTAATGCGGCCAGTCTGATGGGTACCTTTGAACCAGGAGCCACCAGGGGTGGACTTTTCGACTAGTTTTTATAATAAATATATTATTATCTTTAAATTATTTATTGTAGTTTATAGTCTACTTATCATATTTAATTTACGATCTGATAAAAAACTATGGGTGGGTACCCTACTTACTGCCCAATTATTAAAAATTTAAAAACCCCCCCGACATCCACCATTTTGTGGCGGCGGCCATCTTGGATTTGCAATAATGCTATTCTACTAGTCAAGCCCTTTCATTTGATACCCATATTAAGGGAGTTGTGAAAAAAAATATGTAATCCGCCATTTTGTAGCGGCGGCCATCTTGGATCGATTTTCATCAAACATAGCTAACAACACTCTAAACTAATTCACCTTTCAAACAAAAAAAAAACGCATTCAAATCAGTCCACCACACACACACACACGCACGCACGCACGCACGCACGCACGCACGCACGCACGCAGACTACGACTTACTAATTTGTACCTCCAAGAATTTTATTTCTAACATTCAAGTAAGGATTATATATTATTAGGTAAGTACCTAGGTAACTATATTCAATAACGTCAAGTTTAGGCCAACTGCGATTGCACTTAGTTGGTGGTAAGACGTGACGATATAATTTGAGATGCAAGCGTGCTAACCTGGAATGGGTATGACAATAATAAAGGTTTGGTTTTTAATCCACTCTTCGAAAAAATAAGTAGGGTAGTCGGACCAATAGTTGACCACTGACCAGCACCCAGCAGATAAACTTTCAGATTTTATTTAATCATAAGAATTAGTTACTAACTACGGCTTTTGTTGTATTTTTCTCGAAGCGGCAACACTATAGCTGTGCTCCTTTTTAAATCAATAAGTAAAAATTTCAAAAGTAGCTTTTTTACGATCCATTACAGCCTTATCCCTAACATCTCTCAGTTATTATTTTGCTAAAATCTTTAATATACAGACACGGCAATTCTACTATTTTATTATGTGTATAGACTAGCTGTGCCCCGCGGTGTTACCCGCGGTGAATAAGTTTGCACACATAAAAATGTTTAAACAGAATCTTCTAAGAGTAACTTAGCAAAGAAAACGACAGCAAATTCATGCAAACGCATACAAATGCATGCAATGACAGCAAACTATTGCAATAATCTGTTATGTGAAGAACAATCCGCGCCATCTATCGCGTTTTGGAATTTTAGCCTAGCTTGCGTTAATTTAGAGAAAAATAAAAATTATTAATTAATTAACTAAGTACCTATCCACCTAATGATGTACAAAAATTCAGTTGGGAGAGTTGGGAAAAATTTTAACACGTTGAATTCCGCTTATTCGTTCATATATGGGTTCGACTACCCCAGATACTTATTAAATCAAAACAAAATCTTTATAGTTACGATTCATATCTAACGGAGCGCGTCGAACCGCATCGGTTTTGTGAATTAAGTAGGTACTTATGATAATGAAGTAAGCTTGGTACTTATGATAATGAAGTAAGCTTTTATCTTTTAAAATCTTTTTCTGAACGTGATTAATCTTTTAGGTACCATCGAAATATGTTACGAATATATGAAATTAGACAGAAATGGCTGCAGCTTACTAATGAAGGTTTTATTATATATTTTGTTTGGACTCCTGCTCATATTGGGGTGAATGGTAATGAAAATGCTGACTTTTTGGGTAGAACAATTGCAAATTATTCAAGTGTAAATAAAGAAACAGATATTATAAATAAAGTTGCCATTCCTTACACTGATGTAGTCAAAAAGTTAAGGGATGCCAGTTACAACGATTGGAAAAAATTCTGGAAGTCTTGCATTAGCATTGAAAAGACGGGACTGTGGTATGCAGGCATACAAGATGATATCGTTACTAAACCTTGGTTTCGAAACCAAAAGTGGTCAAAGACAGAAGATTTTACACCACTATTTTCCGCTTACGCTTTGGTCATTGTCGAATTAACACGCATCTATTTAGAATGAATATGCAAGAATCTGAAATATGTAATTTCTGTCAAACCGAACCGCAAACATTGGAAGACAATATATTCTTCTCTTGTTCGTCCTTCGCTAAGAGAAATTATACCCCACCCCCTCTTCTTGTCCTTCGGCATTCAGCGCCTAGTGCTGATGGATGAATTACTGAAAACTTACAAAAAAATGGAAAATGTACCGCGCTCGATGAAACATTTATTGAAGAACCCTGAAAATTATAAATGTCTGTATAAATATGTGATAAATACTATAAATGAGATTTAAAATTGGATGTGACTACATAGTTAGTGAACTAGCTAAAGTTTGAAGACGTGGACTTGACTCTAAGGGATATATAAGAAAGAAAAAATTTAAGCTATAAAAATATAGATATATTTAATTCAGATGAATCATAACAATGATTAAAATAAAGAAAAACATTTAAAAAATGTTACGATAGACAGGGCCGGATTATCCATAAGGCGGATTAGGCAACTGCCTAGGGGCCCCGCACCGACTAGGCGCCCCGTGAGCGCCTAGTCGATGGGGGCCCTAGTCGATGCGGGCCACGCCACAAGAAAAAAAGCTTCATGTAACAAATTTTTTTTTTGAGAAAATTCTCAATGAAGTATATACAAATGTAAAAAGGAAAGGGGCCCCGAAAATTGCATTGCCTAGGGGCCCCGATAGGGTTAATCCGGCCCTGACGATAGAATAGGCTATGCCTTTAATTTATGTACAACACAGGAAATATTAATTACGACTTACCAGGCTGGTGAAGAAGGGGGGAGCCCCGCGCGCTGAAGTCGACTTTCACCGTACTCCGTAAAAATTAATTTCTAAAAATAGGAAAAAGTGAATATTTTACTACATGAATATTAATTACCAATAACTACAAGTGAAACCTAATAAATTAGTGCAAAACAATGCAAGAAAGTGTCTAAACTAACAAATAATAAACAAAACTATCATAAAAAGTTTCCGTTGGCAGCATAAAATTCAGTGCAAAGTGTACTCAAAAGTGACACAAATATCAATAACTAAGTTAGTAAAAAGCGTCTAAAAAGTGCCTAAACTTAACAAATTACAACAAAACTATCATAAATAATGCCATTATCAAGATATAATTAAGTGCAAAGTGTATAGAAAATCCATTAGCACCGATTGCAATAATTATTTAGTGACCTACCTACACGCAACGTTCAAATAACACGCCTATGACTAACAAGATAGCATAATTCGCACCTGTATACTACGCAAGCGACAGCGCAGCGGTTTGATACGTGAGCTGAAACTGTGACGAACGAGGGTTCGAGACTCGGAATTCAAGACTCAAGATATTTGTTTTTTTTTTTGTTTACTTTTTTTTTTCTTTTCTTTTTACTTTATTTAACATTTTTTCACACTTATAACTTAGAGAAATTTTATTATGGAACCGCATTCGACTAATGTAACTTTAAGAAAGAAGCCAATCTCAAAATCCTATTCTAACTTGTCAGACATTCTACAAAATAATACTTACATGAATTCAACCATGTTGAGTTGTTCTATGAAAAGTCTGCCTAATATATCAGCGGGAGACAACTCATACATACAAGACCTAAAGCAGCAATTACAGCAGTTGACTATACAGCTGGATAGTGCACACGAGGAAATAGAAAAATTAAATTTAGAAAACATTACCCTTAAGAAAACCCTGGAAAGTTACGATAAAAAAATTTCCTTATATAAAAAACTTGGCATTACAGATAACTTAATTACAAATATTTCGTCACCTGCAGTGAGAAAAATAAACAGAATAATGTCATTACAACAAGGAAGTCCAATCACAGAAAATATTTCCGTACATGATACTCCAAACGAAGACTCGATATCTGAAGCTGTAAATAATAAAAAGAGGAATACCAATGATATAATATCTGTTGACGAAATAAAACCTACCAATGATATAATACCAATAAATGAATCAAGATCTACGAACCCCCCTGGAAATAAAACTCCACACCAAGGAAATGTAGGGTTAATTCCAATTGATCCTATCACTAATATACGTAAAACGAGTAAAACTTCAACGGATACAATACCATTTCAAAAAATTGAGCCGAAAAAACGACGTAAAATATTAGTGGTAGGTGACCAACAGGCATGTGGTCTGTCAATAGCCCTAGTTGACTCAAGGAAAAATTCCTGGAACAAGGACTATGATATTTTTGGTTTAGTTAAGCCACACGCGCGGTCTTGTGATATACTGTCCGAATGTAATAACTTAGATATACTCGATAAAAATGATAAGCTGGTAATTGTGGTTGGTGCAAATGACACAAATCCATTTGAAGTAATCGATGCCCTGTCTCTTAAACTGGAAAAGACTTGCCACACCAACGTTCTATTACTGCCGGTTGTTAATAATCACTACCTAAACGTGGACGCATTAAATAATTTCATTGCTTCCACCGCAAAGCTATACACTCATGCCAAATATTTGAAACTGGATAAAGATAAGTATAAACATAAACAAGACTTGGGAAAACTGTATTCTGATTTGGTAAATTTTTCTATAGATTTTGATGATTATAAATCTAAGTATTTAATTGAAAAGAACAGTGTGAAAAAATTCTATTTAAACAATTCAACAAAAACTAGGCCAATTAAGAAAGGTACAATTCCATTCTACTTCAGTAAAAAAAATGTTGTTGAAGATTCCATTACCAATTCATACAATCAAAAAATTTCAAAAGGCACAATACCTTATTATTTTCCGAAAGTAAACAGTCATCAACAAGTTTCCCAATCAAACAAGTTTTTTCGTAACAGCAAAACGAGCACATAGACGTGTAACCATCTTACATCAAAACATAGCTTCAATTTTAACAAAAATTGATACTTTAGAAATTGCGGTGCATGAACTACAAAATAAAAACATAAATATAGATATTATCTGTCTGAGCGAAACTTTTTTAAAACGAGGAACTGAGCATAATATTAAAATGAAAAACTTCACTTTAGCATCGTCATACTCAAGAGTTAAAGAAAAGAGAGGGGGAACATGCATCTTAATAAATAACTCATCAAACCTAGATTTTAGAACAGTTACTTCTATCAATAAATTAGCAAAGAAGTATGCTTGTGAATGCTGTGCGGTTGAGATTCCTAAATGTAATCTCATTATTTGTTGTGTTTACAGAGTCCCGAAGGATCAAAACATTCAGATTTTCTTTATTAAATTAAATGCAATTTTAGACACCTTAACACGCAAAACTAAAAGTAAAGTAGTAATCTGCGGAGACTGGAACATAAATATATTGTTAAAAGACAATAAATTTACTCATGAGCTCAAAGGCATACTTAGTAATCATAATATGAATATTCACATAAATGTCCCTACTAGGCGCAATGCATGCTTAGATTTATTTGCCAGTAATATTAAGTCAGTCGACAGTGGAGTTCACCTCTTAGGATTGTCTGACCACGAAACAGCTCAGACATTATCTTTTGACATACATACACAAAAGACCAGTACATATTGGTACGAATATAAAAGAATTTATAGCAAAGAAAATAGACGTAAATTTAGAGAATGCATAACAGCCCTATCTTTTATTGAAGTACTAGATGATGCCCACGGCTTCGCCCGTGTGTATTTAGGTTTGTAAAAAATCTCGTGGGAACTTTGATTTTCCAGAACAAAAGGTAGCCTATCTGCAGTAGTAAGTAGTATCCCGTCCACAAAACAGAAAAATTCCGTGGGATCCTTACGATTTCGGAATGCAATTCCTTACAGCATCAGGGTTGAGGAGTTGGACATGTACCTACTCGAGGTCATTCAACAAATAAAGTCTTTAATTGGTATCCCCAATATCAATTTAAATAACCGACAGTGCCTAAATCCCATTAGTTTTGGGGATCAGATCCCCTACAGCATCAGGATTGAGGAGTTGGAATCCAAAGTTTTTGTAGGACAGTGTCGCAATGTTTCTCTATCGATTAAAAAAAAATTACGCAAATCGGTTCAGAAATCTCGGAGATATCGGTGTACATAGGTAGAAAAACACAACTCCTCCTTTTTTGAAAGTCGGTTAAAAAAGTAGCCTATGTTACTCCCTGGTTAATTCTCTACTTGTATGTGAAAGTCCCGTCAAAATCGGTTCAGCCGTTCCAAAGATTAGCCCGTTCAAACAGACAGACAGACAGACAGACAGACAGACAGACAGACAGACAGACAAAAATTTTAAAAACGTGTGATTCGGTTATAGTATCGTTCAAATAACCATATGAGCTTAATATGAGGTAGTTATTTCGATATTACAGACAGACACTTCAATTTTATTTATTAGTATAGATATGAAACTTTAAATATAAATGAAGCGTTTGACTATTTTTTGGAAGAAGTTAAATTATTTTACAACCTTTGTTTTCCGCTTGTAAAAATTAGATCTGAATTAAAAAATAACACTGTGAAATGGCTATCGAAGGGTATAAGAAAATCAAGTATAGTAAAGAGAAGACTTTATTTTAATTATATAAATTCAGCATGCAACAAAAACATAAATAAGTATAAATATAAAAGCTATAATAGGTTATTAAGAAAATGTATACATACGTCTCATAAAATTCAAAACACTGCTTATATCGCTAATCATAAAAACAAATGTAAGGCAACATGGTCAATCATTCAGGATACAGTCGGAAATTTGCCTCCCAAAATTAATATAGACATCATAAAAAATGGTAATACGGTCATTACAAATCCTGAACAAATTGCAGAATCTTTTAATAACTTTTTCATACAATTAACCAATAAACCTAAAATGAACGTTCGTCATGCCATAAAAGAGAAAATAAAATTTAATAGTGACAGTTTATTTCTTACACCTACCGACTCACATGAAGTAGTAAAAATCATAAAATCTCTACGACAAAGTTACGCCGTAGGAACTGATGGCATCAGAACAGATATCATTAAAGAAATTGTTCATAAAATTAGTGTCCCCTTAAGTGATCTCATTAATAAGTCATTTGAACTGGGATGTTTTCCAAATAAGTTAAAAGAAACTGTGATTAATCCTCTATTTAAAAAAGGGGAAAAGTCTGAAATGAATAATTATAGACCAATAGCTTTAATTACTATATTTTCTAAAATTTTCGAAAAAGCTATGTACTCAAGATTAACTAACTTCATTACAAATTCAAAAGTTATAAAAAAAGAGCAATTTGGATTCCAAAAAAATAGTTCCACAACTAAGGCATGCTTCAATCTAATTAAATTAATCACTGAAAGTATAAATGATAAAATACCAATAGTTACTATATTTCTGGATATGAGTAAGGCATTCGATTTTGTTAATCACGATATATTGCTTTCTAAACTAGATAGGTATGGGATACGAGGAGTAGCCAATGCTTGGTTTCAAAGCTATCTTAGAAACCGAATACAGTGTACAAAAATTACTAAACTAATAAATGGCGAAAAGTTAACTGGTCAATCTTCTTTTATTGCTAACTGTTCTGGAGTTCCGCAAGGAAGTATTTTAGGACCTATTTTATTTCTTCTTTACATAAATGACCTGCCAAACGTTACCCAGCACCATTGCTTATTGTTTGCCGATGACACTACCTTAATCATTAAATGCAAAGATGAAAAATTATTTGAATCGGATATAAATCAAACTTTTACGGACGTAGTGCACTGGCTTGAAAATAATAACCTACAAATTAATATGGAAAAAACTAAATTTGTTGCGTTCAGAACTACAAAAGCTAGAGAAATACCTTTAACAGTCCAATATAATAATTCAAACATTGAAGAAGTCAACACAATTAAATTCTTAGGCATTACATTAGACCGTCACTGCAACTGGAAACTACACATTAATGACCTATGCAATAGAGTAGAAAAGTTTGTGTATGCATTAAAAAGACTTAGGCAAGTTTCAAGTAAAGAAGCCGTGCTATGTGCATATTATGGATATGTGTCGTCTGTACTCAGTTACGGAATTGTTGTCTGGGGAAACTCAGTAGATGCAGATAGAATTTTTAAAGTCCAAAAAAAGTGCATACGTGCTATATGTAAAGCACATTTTCTGGATAGCTGCAAGCCTATGTTCAAAGAACTTAAGATATTGCCCCTACCTTGTATTTACATTAAGGAAGTTTGTATTTTTGTCAAAAAGAATCCTGAATACTTTGAAACTCATGGCCAGGCTCTACAAAGAGTAACAAGGCATAAAGATAGGCTCCTTGTACCTAGAATCAAACTAGACTTATATAGACGAAATGCATTTTGTATGGCTATTCAAATATTCAATAATTTACCAACAGCAATCAAAGAAATGACCCTACCTGAATTTAAACGTAAGCTACACGAATGGTTATTATTTCATTGTTTTTACTCAGTTAATGACTTTTTAAATTTTAAAGAATGGAAATTTGGCGGATAGAATGTTTATTTACTTAACATAACTTATTTAATTTTAATGTTTGCATGTTGACATACTCTTTTTATTATATTTTTGATGTTTGTTTGCTCATATATTTTAATCATTTTTATAAATTCTTGTACCGATTGTTAACAGTAATAACTAACAAACTATTGTTTTCTACTCCTACATGACATACTTTATTAATTTCAACATTGACATTTTATAACCGTATATTTTGTTTTGTTTTGTGTTTAATATTCTTTCTAGAAATTATTATTATCGATGACTTAGCTCTTTATTGTCCTTAATTATAATAATATTGCACGCCATACTTGGTAATACACTGTGTCCAAAAAAGATTGTAACACCATTTTACGTGTATTTTTGCAATAAATGAATTATGAATTATGAATTATGAATTATGTATGGTCAACGATCTTGGCCTGTCCCGAAAGGGACGAACCGAAAAAGAAGAAGAAGATGTCAATGTCAAAACTCAAATGTCATTTGTCAATTGTCAGTTGTCTTTTTTTTTATTAGTCAAATTCCGAAACACGTGCTGTTTGTGCTTATAGGGTGCTTGTTTCTTGTTTTCTTTTGAATTTAATTAAAATGGGTGTTATACAAAGAATAAAGTAAGTAATCTTCAACATTTGAGCATATTTTTATGTAATTATTTCAGCTTTAATAAATACTTATAAAACTATAATGTTACAGGAAACCGACAACTCGAAAGGGTAAAAAAGTTTTGTTGTCTAGAGAACCGAAAGCAATCGAAGGGCCCAAACAATGCATTTTCCTCCAAGCAAGGAATCCGTCAGAGCGCGCTAGAAGCGTATTAAAGGATATCTACAATTTGAAGAAACCAGATGCTGCATATCTCAGCAGGAAGAACGATTTTGTTCCATTTGAAGACGCGACTGTTATTGAGAAGTAGGTAGAGCTGTTAATAGATATTTCAAGTCAACATGCACTAGTGACTAACCCCAGCTTCACCCCTAAGATTCGAGTCTAGAAACAGATGGACAGCAAAATTGCAGTTTTATTACAGTTGACACAGCTGCTACACTGTATAGTCAGTCGACAGCTGCAGTTGTGTTCTTAACATAAACAAATAGATGTACGTTTTATAATTATCCACCACTACAGCCTTTTTAACGTCCCACTGCTGGGCACAGGCCTCCTCTCATAGGAGAGAGGGATTCAGAGCTTAGATCCACCACGCTGCTCCAATGCAGGTTGGCGGACTTTAACGACTATTGTCACATGAAAGTGATAATAACCGGGACTGACTGCTTAACATGCTCTCCGAACTCTGTGTTAGCACTGAGAATTTCTGGAGAGAAAAATCCAATACATTACAATTATTTGCTCAACCCGGGAATCGAACCCGGGACCTCATGATCTGCAGTCGAATACTATAACCACAAGACCAACGAGGCAGTTTATAGTTCTATTGCTTGTTAAATATTGTGAATTAATCTTTATAACCTAACTGAGTTTTGTGGGTTCTGCTCATACCAGGACATGTTTGGAATCCTCATAGCTTTAGTTTTAAATTGTTATAAGTGATTATCAACGTTATCTCATTTCCATACATTCAAAACATGTACAATGTTTCAACTTTGATTATAAAGAACTTACCTTACCGTCTACCTAAAGTATAACCCTTAACTTTACAGATTATGCTACAAAAAAGAAGCAGCATTGTTTGGTGTCAGTTCGCACAGCAAGAAGAGACCTCACAACATAGTGCTGGGCCGAACGTTCAACTACAACATATTGGATATGATAGAACTTGGTGCCGATAACTTCAAAGCTATGTCGGAGTTCCATAACATAAAAGTGCTGGCTGGTATAAAACCCTGCTTATTGTTCAACGGACCAGCGTGGGACTTGAACCAAGAGTTGAAGAGATTGAAAAATCTGTTTACTGACTTCTTTCATAGAGAAAAGGTATGAATTTCTTATCACAGTACAATGAATAAATGAACTACAAAAACTGTTTACTTGAGTTTTGGGTGCTGCAATCAGCACAAATGTGATTATATAACATTTATAAACATAACCTTATTACTGAGAATATCCAAAAACCTTTAACTATTTAAAAAAATTAAAATTTTATTATAAAGAGCTCCATTTACAGCAATATTAACTATAAAACATCATTAAATGTCATCTGTGAGCATTAAACATCATTAAAACACATGGACATCACTATACTAAGGTTCTGTTTCACCACCTTCTGATAAGTGTCGGATAGCCTAAACGTTTTGTCACTTTCTTACTTTATGTCAAGTGACAAAGATAAAAGTTGTGATTAAACTATCCAACATACTATAGCAGAAGGTGGTGAAACAGGCCCTTAGGCTTGCAATGAAAAATAAATTGGAAAAATGGTGACCCTATTGCAGGTTTTATACTTCAGGCTATAATTTCCACCACATATTCTTGACTTCCACTAAAAATATTGAAATAAAACGTAATTGAACAGTTTTAAATTTGAATATTTTGAATTTCCAGGTTGAAACAATAAGGTTGCAAGGTTTGGAGCATGCCATAAGTTTCTCGGCTACTGATGACGGCACCATTTACTTGCGCTCCTACAGAATACTTCTAAAGAAAAGCGGACAGCGTCCTCCCAGGATTGAATTAGAGGAAATAGGTATGTCTACAACTGTTATTACATACTAGAAATCAGGTTCAACTGCAACCGAAAAAAAGTACAATAATATATAGTCTGATTCTTAATTTGGTGGAATTCTGACAGTTGTCATTTAAAAATAGAATGAGTTATTTATATGAAAAACGGTTACCATTTGAAGTTCATTTTTACCCCAAACTAAAGTATCTGAAGTATCTGTCAGGCATTTGTCTACTAAATAAGGCAATTGATTTTTATTTTTGAATTTATTATCTTTTTTGTGGAAACTGTTTTATCTCTGGTAACATTAAGAAATGTCAGAATTCCACACAATTAAAAATCAGACTATAGTGATTTGTGAATGGATGTTGTTTGTTTGCACATTGCGATGTGACTTGTTCGTTGGTTTATTGTGTAGTCACAGTCCCCACAACCAAACTTGTTCCACCAATCTGGTTTGTTAAGATTGGGTGAAGTGTGGTCATGCGGAGTGTTGGTAGAGACAGTATTACAACACCCAGCAAGCTACTTTATAAAGCAGATGTCACAAAACTTATAAGAAAGTCCATAGTCACTCAACGGGTGATGGAGAGACATGCTCAGTCATTGAAAAAATTTGTAAGCTGAAATGACAATGGGTCGGGCACACAGATAAATTATAACTGATTGTTATTACAGGGACTGCTTTCGAAAACTTAGTGTTATTATAATACTATCTATACACAATCCAATACTAATAACCATTTGTCAATGTGTAGTATAAGTGGTTTAGTATTTAATATTTTTCAAATCGTCGATGTATAACGTTCAAAATTGGGAGCATTGACTTCGCGAGCGGCGGCGGCCGCCCGGTGACAACTTTAAGTATTCAGGAGTCGGCTACTAAGCCGACTCCTGAATACTTAAAGTAATAGCGTTACATTGCTTCTTACGAAAAATACAGGAAATACTTTAATTTTTTTTTCGTGTTTTTTTGTGTCGCGTTAATCATCACGACTATTACCTGTCTTCGTTTCACAGAGCGTCTGTTATAATTAAGTTAGAAAGTTATAAATATCTAAACAAGTCTGGAAACAGGCGGAGCAAGACTGTGATGGGGAGTCTCTACTGCGACTGCATGTCTATCTGTTGACGATAACAACACAAAACTCCAAAATATTGCAATCCAATAATAAAACAATAATTTTTAACCCCCGACGCAAAAACGACGCGGTGTTACAAGTTTGACGTGTCTGTGTGTGTGTCTGTCTGTTTGTCTCTCTGTTCCACCGTAGCGCTAAAACGCATTTTTTTTGTTTGAAAGGTGAATTAGTCGGGAGTGTTCTTAGCTATGTTTGATGAAAATCGGTCCAAGATGGCCGCCGCCACAGAATGGCGGATTACATATTTTTTCACAACAACTCCCTCAATATGGATATCAAATGAGAGGGTTTGACTAGTAGAATAGCAATTATGCAAATCCAAGATGGCCGCTACCACAAAATGGCGAATGCCGGGGGTTTTTAAATATTTAATTTATACTTGTATATAATGATATTAACTTGCTCTCCCCAGCATTGCTTCTATGCACTACATGAATAATAAATCCATAGACTAATTCTATCATTATGAAATGTTGTATGTACATAGACAAATGGGTATTGCAACTTTGTTGTTATATTATAGAGGTGTGATGATATTCTAAAAAAAAATATATTTCCCATTTCCAGGACCATCAATAGACTTCAAACTGCGCAGGACAAAGTTAGCTTCAGAGGATTTGTACAAAGAAGCGTGCCGAGTACCCAAAGAGCTCAAACCGATCACCAAGAAGAATCTATCAACCGACGCGTTCGGCACCAAAATGGGTCGAGTTCACATGGGCAAGCAGGACATCAACCGGTTGCAGACCAGAAAGATGAAGGGCCTCAAGAAGAGCGCAGAAGAGAAGAAGCAAAATTTAATGAAAAAGAAACTCGCCAAGAAGGCAGCGAAGCAAGCGAATATGTTAAATGCGTAACAAATAAAAGTTTTTGTTTTTACTGATGATTTTAGACTTATTTCAATCGTTCCATACAATTCTAATTGAAAAAGTGACTGAAGAGTAACTTTCATCTATGAGAAATGAGCAAAAATGCATTTTCTTTCAAAATTATTTATATCTTACTCACTTGTGTTTGTATTTTTAACCCCCGACGCAAAAACGACGGGGTGTTATAAGTTTGACGTGTCTCTGTGTGTGTATCTGTCTGTTCCCCCGTAGCGCTCAAACGGGTGAACCGATTTGAATGCGGTTTTTTTTGTTTGAAAGGTGAGTTAGTCGGGAGTGTTGTTAGCTATGTTTGATGAAAATCGGTCCAAGATGGCCGCCGCCACAAAATGGCGAATTACATATTTTTCCACAACTCCCTTAGGGCGTTTGTGCACTTACTCGTTTTCGATTCGCTTTCGATTCACATTCGTTTTTTTTAATGAACATCATAAAAACGGATACGAAATTCACGAATGACATTTGTGCACTTAATCGTGATTTCACTATACGTTTTAAGCATTTCGTAGATAAAACCGTGTTCATAATGTGTGCTGCATTTAATCGTCGTCAGCTTTTCACCCTTTTCTTATACATTCGTAGGCGCCGGAGAATGAAAAAATTGTGGATACATCCTATAAACAGAAGTATTCTAGGAGCATTTATCGATCATCACTTATTGAGATATCATGAAAAATCTTTTTTTAATTACAATCGAATGAATGTTGCTACTTTCGATAGGTAACCTATTGTGTCATATAAAAGAACAGATTACTCTGCCATACACACGTTTTAGAGAATGCATAACTGCAGAAGAAATTATATTCAATGTACTCTGTGAAGAAATACTGGCAGTAACACTAAGGTTAGTGATTATGAATATCGCACACACCTTTCCGCACGCGTCCTTATTTTAAAACGATTCGAGGTGAAAAGTTCACGAATTTAAAAACACGAAAACGAATCGAAAACGAGTAAGTGCACAAACGCCCATACAGTTATAAGGAAGGCTATGTCGAATCGTGTTTTCACGAAACACGAAAACGAATAAGTGCACAAACGCCCTTAGTATGGGTATCAAATGAAAGGGCTTGACAAGAAGAATAGCACTGAAAATCCAAGATAGACGCCGCCACAAAATGGCGAATGTCGGGGGTTTTTAAATTTTTAATTTATACTTGTTACAACCGAAAGAGACACCGCAGTATCGTGAAGCGTTGGCTTTCTCACTTTTCTATAAATAAACTAATCGTAAGAACTAATTCACTACCAGTTTTAGATGTTGGGGCAAACTCAGGGCGCGATATCTGAGATACATGGGTTCGAATCCCGCCACCTTCGCAATTTTTACTGGTAGGTACCTATTTAATATTCATACATTCAGATAACAGATTCAATTTCCGTTAAAAAAGTTTTCGAAAAAATTACCAAAAACTTTACGTAGGTAAATTACCTACAACCGCATAAGTACTCGTATTTACGACAAATTACTGGAATTTTTAAGAGGCGTGGGATTGTTGTGACAAAATAATTTCTTAGAACTAGGTTATTCACATTGTTTGAATTTGTAAATTAAAAAAGGCGGAGTGGGTAAGGTTTTGGCACATTTAATGTGATTTTCATTGACGTCATACAGCGGTCAATACAACCTCATGAGGGTGACTCACTAAATATTAACGGATTATCTTTTTAACCCCCGACGCAAAAACGACGGGGTGTTATAAGTTTGACGTGTCTGTGTGTGTGTGTGTCTGCCTGTTCCCCTATAGCGCACAAACGGGTGAACCGATTTGAATGCGGTTTTTTTTTTGTTTGAAAGGTGAATTAGTCGAGAGTGTTGTTAACTATGTTTGATGAAAATTGATCCAAGATGGCCGCCGCTACAAAATGGCGGATTACTTATTTTTTCACAACTCCCTTAATGTGGGTATCAAATGAAAGGGCTTGACTAGTAGAATAGCATTATGCAAATCCAAGATGGCCGCCACCACAAAATTGCGAATGTCGGAAGTTTTTTAAATTTTTAATTTGTACTTGTTAGACGGTATCGATGACTCGAAACATGACCCATGTCGTTTTTGCGTCGGGGGTTAAAAACATGATATCCTTGATCCGAGAAAAGACGCTATTGAAATTAGAGAGTCGGTAGGTAAGTACTGATGCTGTCTTACCTACATACCTACTTATCAAGGCAGGTTTTCTCAATAATTTTTCATACCAGATAATATAGGTACGAGTAGGTACCTATAATAGGTGTTTTCTCTTATTCAAGTCCAACTTAACTAGGCACTAGGGTCTAGGTAAGTAGGTATGGTCCGTTTCAATAGAGTTGAGCTAAAATGTAAACCAACACACCTTTTTGCTAAAAAACTACAGAATGGATTGAAATGAAACTTGGCACGATTTAAATTTATAGTATAAACTTAAATGTAAGTAGTAGGTATTTCTTTAAACTGTGCTTAAATCGTGCCAAGTTTCATTTCAATCATAGGACTAAGTATAGCTAAATTGGCCATTTGAAAAGAAAATATTTACGTTGTAGATACATAGGTAATTATCTACTGTTCCGCCTACTAGGTAGACGGAACTCTTTAATCTGATAGTCATAGGGAAGTCATGAACATGTCAATAGTTATTAATCAATACGTATCAGATAAGTGCATTATATTTTACAAGCGGACACCCGCGACTTCGTTCGCGTGGATATTGGTTTTTAAAAATCCCGTGAGTATTATTTTGTTTTTCCTAAGCTCCTTTGAGCTCAAACCTTGCTAAAAACTGTTAAAAGTTCACTGGCGGATGTTTAGGTAGATCAAAATGCAAACATCCGCCAGTGAAAGTCCCATCAAAATCGGTCCAGCCTTTCAGAGCTTAGCCAGTAATCTTTAAAGTATTTCCTTTCTAACAAAAAAAGAATGAATGAAATCGGACCACCCGTTAACGAATTACAGCTAAGTAAACATTTTGAATTTCATCCCCTCTCCCAAGGGAACCGTGCTGAATTTCGGGATAAAAAGTATCCTATATGTTACTCCATAATATGAACTTAAATCATGCCGAGTTTCATTTCAATCCATTCAGTAGTTTTTACGTGATGCGCGCACAAACATACAGACAAACAGACAAAAATTTCAAAAATAGCTTTTTTACGTTCTATTACTTATCCCTAACATCCCCCAGTTATTATTTTGCAAAAATCTTCAATGTACAGATACGGCAATTCTACGATTTTATTATATGTACTAGATGATGCCCACGGCTTCGCCCGTGTGTATTTAGGTTTGTAAAAATCTCGTGGGAACTTTGATTTTCCAGAACAAAAAGTAGCCTATCTGTAGTAAGTAGTAACCCGTCCACAAAACGGAAAAATTCCGTGGGATCCTTACGATTTCGGAATGCAATTCCTTACAGCATCAGGGTTGAGGAGTTGGACATGTACCTACTCGAGGTCATTCAACAATAAAGTCTTTAATTGGTATCCCCAATATCAATTTAAATAACCGACAGTGCCTAAATCCCATTAATTTTGGGGATCAGATCCCCGACAGCATCAGGATTGAGGAGTTGGAATCCAAATTTTTTGTAGGACAGTGTCGCAATGTTTCTCTATCGATTTAAAAAAAATTACGCAAATCAGTTCAGAAATCTCGGAGATATCGGTGTACATACGTAGAAAAACACAACTCCTCCTTTTTTGAAAGTCGGTTAAAAAAGTAGCCTATGTTACTCCCTGGTTAATTCTCTACTTGTATGTGAAAGTCCCGTCAAAATCGGTTCAGCCGTTCCAAAGATTAGCCCGTTCAAACAGACAGACAGACAGACAGACAAAAATTTTAAAAACGTGTGATTCGGTTATAGTATCGTTCAAATAACCATATGAGCTTAATATGAGGTAGTTATTTCGATATTACAGACAGACACTTCAATTTTATTTATTAGTATAGATAGATAATCACAAGGCCTACACATACTTACTCGTAGTAGTAAAGGTTCCTATAATATGATATTTCGTATTTCCAGATGGATAGACGTCATAACATTTCCGCTGTTTATAGAACGGCAGCTATATACGCCTGCGGCTTTTTGTAAGTTAGCTACGTAGGAACGCACATCAATTATAATAAATAGGCAAGTGTAATTATTAATTAACCACAAAGACATGTCATAGAACGTGAGATAGCGGCAAGGTTCCTAACTTTCTACCCAACTCGGCTTATCTAATAGTGTAACTTGCACCTAATATAAGGAAAGTGTGTGAATGCTGATGGCACCGCTTAGCTAATTAATGAACAGAGTTCGAGTGGTAGTGGTGGTAACAAGCAGGCAAAGACCAGGTGGGCTATTCTCTAACTTAGTTAGCAACTGAAAATAGTTGCCAACGAATTAGTTTGATATACATTGCTGCTTTACAGTGGGAAATATAAAGTGTTTTCATAATTTTACACAGTAAAGCAGCAATGTATATCGAACTAATTCGTTGGCAACTATTTTCAGTTGCTAACTAAGTTACAGAATAACCCCCCAGGTGGGCTATTCTCTAACTTAGTTACCAACTGAAAATTATAGCCACCAAATAAGTTCGATGTACATTGCTGCTTTACTGTGTGAAATATACCTAAACAGTGATTTCATTTCACACATTAAAACAGCAATGTACATATATCGAACTAATTCGTTGGCAACCATTTTCTGTTGGTAACTAAGTTAGAGAATAGCCCCACAGGTGGGTTATTCTGTAACTTAGTTACCAACTTAAAATGGTTGCCAACGAATTAGTTCGATATAAGTACATTGCTGTTTTAATGTGTGAATGAAATCACTGTTTATATGTATTTCACACAGTAAAGCAGCAATGTATATCGAACTAATTCGTTGGCAACCATTTTCAGTTGGTAACTCAGTTACAGAATAGCCCCCATGTTTCGTATCATGCAACGCAACTTTGTAGTTATCTAAGTGCCGTCGTAGGTACCTTAGGATATGTACAATTTTTAGGGTTCCATACCCAAAGGGTAAAACGGGACCCTATTACTAAGACTCGACCGCTGTCCGTCTGTCAGCAGGCTGTATCTCATGAACCGTTATAGCTAGACTTTTTCACAAATGATGTATTTCCGTGATGAAAATGATGTTGCCGCTAACAAATACTAAAAATAGAATAAAATCTATACTCTATACTAATAAATAAAATTGAAGTGTCTGTCTGTAATATCGAAATAACTACCTCATATTAAGCTCATATGGTCATTTGAACGATACTATAACCGAATCACACGTTTTTAAAATTTTTGTCTGTCTGTCTGTCTGTCTGTCTGTCTGTCTGTCTGTCTGTCTGTCTGTCTGTCTGTCTGTCTGTCTGTTTGAACGGGCTAATCTTTGGAACGGCTGAACCGATTTTGACGGGACTTTCACATACAAGTAGAGAATTAACCAGGGAGTAACATAGGCTACTTTTTTAACCGACTTTCAAAAAAGGAGGAGTTGTGTTTTTCTACCTATGTACACCGATATCTCCGAGATTTCTGAACCGATTTGCGTAATTTTTTTTTTAATCGATAGAGAAACATTGCGACACTGTCCTACAAAAAATTTGGATTCCAACTCCTCAATACTGATGCTGTAGGGGATCTGATCCCCAAAACTAATGGGATTTAGGCACTGTCGGTTATTTAAATTGATATTGGGGATACCAATTAAAGACTTTATTGTTGAATGACCTCAAGTAGGTCCATGTCCAACTCCTCAATCCTGATGCTGAAAGGAATTGCATTCCGAAATCGTAAGGATCCCACGGAATTTTTCCGTTTTGTGGACGGGTTACTAACTTACTACCTACTTACTACACTTATTACTTACGGGCTACTTTTTGTTCTGGAAAATCAAAGTTCCCACGAGATTTTTATAAACCTAAATACACACGGGCGAAGCCGTGGGCATCATCTAGTAAATAATATAATTATATATGTATTTAAGGAGGCTCCCATACAACAAACGTGATTTTTTTGCTCGTTTTTGCTCGATATTGATAACGGCAACAGGTAGACGCTTGAAATATTCACAGAATATTTAGTTATATGTATTCACTTTAAAAATAAACAATTAAATTAAAATAAAACATTTTTATAGATAATGGTACGGAACCCTTCGTGCGCGAGTCCGACCCGCACTTGGCCGGTTTTTTTAAGTAATCCTACGTAACGTGGGACAAAAGCAGCTAGGAACAACGTGACAACACGACTATAGGTATCCTACAAAACTAAAAAGAAAGCGTAATAAGCTCAACATAATTATTATAAGACAATGAGCTTTTCGATGTAGGAACCTACATTCAAAAGCTCAATTCAATCAGAATAGATCATCGGCGGCCATCTTGGATTTGCATAGTGCTATTTTACTAGTCAAGCCCTTTCATTTGATACCCATATTGAGGGAGTTGTAAAAATAAATATGTAATCCGCCATTTTGTAGCGGCGGCCATCTTGGATCGATTTTCATCAAACATAGCTAACAACACTCTCGACAAATTCACCTTTCAAACAAAAAAACCGCATTCAAATCGGTCCACCCGTTTGAGCGCTACAGATTTTGGGATTTTTATAATTTCTGAATTGTCTCTGGTCTGGTCTGGTGGGAGGCTTTAGCCGTGGCTGGTTACCACTCTACCGACAAAGCCGTGGCCCGTGCCCGCCAAGCCATTTAGCGTTCCGGTACGATTTCGTGTACAAACCGATCAGGGTAGCCCCCTTGCATCTTAGACTGCATCATCACTTGACACTTAGGTATACCATCAGGTGAGATTGCAGTCAAGGGCTAACTTGTAGTTGAATAAAAAAAAGACCCTCAAGATAAAAGTCTAATAAACTATTCAAAATGTACCTATGTAAAGTAATGGTGATAATTACTTACGAAAACTTAAAACTAAAACTACGAGGGTTCCAAACGCGCCCTGAGAAGAGCAGCATTGGGGAAACCGAAGCGAGGAGGAGGTAGCCTATCTAACTCTAGCTGAACTTGGGAGACAAGTTCTCAAGAACTTATCTGAGAGTTAAATAGACACTTAGCTTAGGTATGGTAAATACAGGAGTTAATACGAAGCTATGATCACTTCCTATATTAGTGATCGTAGATACGAAGGAAGTTATTTATTAATTTGTTGGTAGGTAGATACCTAAGGATGGCTTCTTACATAATTATTTTATTAAGTAGGTATATATTCTTGAATACTTGAGAGTAATAAAATTATCTATAGTCTGTTTCAATATAGAGTTGAGCTAAAATGTAAACCAACTTACCTTTTTTGCTAAAAAACTACAGAATGGATTGAAATGAAACTTGGCAAGATTTAAGTTTGTAGTAGGTATAAACTTAAATCGTGCCAAGTTTCATTTCAATTCAGAAATTATAAATTTTTAAAATGCAAAAAATGCCTCTGCCGAAAATAGAACCCAGGACCTCTCACTTAAACTTTTTTTTTAATTTTTAATTTATACTTGTGTTCTTAAATGCTCGGCTACCTGTACGTGGTTTTACCTCGTACAGGTAGGTATCGTTGGAAAACCACATTTATGCGACATTGTCAGGTAAATAGGTAGATAGGTATGTATTACTATTACTTACAACTGGGAAAATATTATAGCATATTAATAATTATTAGTTAGTATATTAGATAAGGATTTTTCTGTTATGAAATGTAACCTAACTGCGGGTCTTCGAACTGTGCAAATCTTTCATACTAGCCGTAGCGCGCGACTTCTCTCACAGGGACAGTTTTAGGATAAAAATCAGCTAAAGGTGCGTCCAGACTTGAACATTTCACCGAACCGAACAGCGAACATTTCGGCGAACTTGTTACGCTCAATGTGGACGGCGCGCTTGGAGCGCTTGAGATGGGTTACTGCGTAACAGTTCGGCGAAAGTTTCGCCGAACTCAACCCATCTCAAGAGTAACCCATCTCAAGCGCTCCAAGCGCGCCGTCCACATTGAGCGTAACAAGTTCGCCGAAATGTTCGCTGTTCGGTTCGGTGAAATGTTCAAGTCTGGACGCACCTTTATATTAGCACTCCTTGCAACCCCTACTTCACTTCACTCTACATAAATCTACATCTGCGAAAATCACTTCAATAGGTATTTATTAACCCCCGACGCAAAATCGACGGGGTGTTATAAGTTTGACGTGTCTGTGTGTGTCTGTCTGTTCCCTTGTAGCGCTCAAACGGGTGAACCGATTTGAACGCGGTTTTTTTTGTTTGAAAGGTGAATTAGTCGAGAGTGTTGTTAGCTATGTTTGATGAAAATCGATCAAAGATGGCTGCCGCTACAAAATGACGGATTACATATTTTTCACAACTCCCTCAATATGGGTATCAAATGAAAGGGCTTGACTAGTAGAATAGCACTATGCAAATCCAAGATGGCTGCCACCGCAAAATGGCGAATGTCGGGGGTTTTTTAAATTTTTAATTGGACAATTTAATTAACACGGACAAACAGACAAGAATAAAATTGTGAAACAGTACCTACCTATTATAGAATTAGATATTTGATTCAATTTCTCTTGATTTAGAATGAGAAAAGCGAAATTATAGCATTTCCGTATCCCTATAACATAGCACGCAACTTAAAGCTTGCCCAGATAAGGCGTTTTACGCGTGAGTCGATTTGCGCGTTTGGAATTCCAAACGCGCAAAACGCGCCATGTCGAAGATTAATCTTCGACATGGCGCGTTTTGTGCGCGATTTTACGCGAGAGTTTTCTATGACAGTTTTAGTATAAAATACAACTATCAATTAAAAATTTAAAAAACCCCCGACATTCGCTATTTTGTGGTGGCGGCCATCGTGGATTTGCAATAGTGCTATTCTACTAGTCAAGCCCTTTCATTTGATACCCATATTAAGGGAGTTGTGAAAAAATATGTAATCCGCCATTTTGTAGCGGCGGCCATCTTGGACCGATTTTCATCAAACATAGTTAACAACACTATCGAATAATTCACAGGGGAACAGACAGACACACACACACACACACCACATACACACACACACACCACACACACACACACACACACACACACACACACACACACACACACACACACACACACACACACACACACACACACACACACACAGACACGTCAAACTTATAACACCCCGTCGTTTTTGCGTCGGGGGTTAAAAATTAAGTCACACGGGTTACAGTTTTTTTTAGTCACCCAACAACAGCTTTAGAAAATTTTATACTAACTTCACAAACTCTGCGTTTGGCGTAGGCCTCCTCTTTCATAGGAGAGAGGGATTTAGAGCTTAGACCCACCACGCTGCTCCAATGCGAGTTGGCGGACTTTAACGACTATTGCCACATGATAGTGATAATAACCGGGACCGACTGGCACTGAGAATTTCTTGACAGAAAAATCCAATACCCTAGCAATTATTTGCCAGACCCGAGAATCGAACCCGGGACCTTGTGATCTGCAGTCGAATACTACCACTAGACCGACGAGTCAGTTCCACTAGACCAACATTCAGTAATATGTTTGTATTGATACAGTGCATGAGTACCTTTTGTAATGCAATACTTACAAACGCGCTTTTTAACCCCCGACGCAAAAACGACGGGGTGTTATAAGTTTGACGTGTCTGTCATCTGTGTGTGTGTGTATGTGTGAGTGTCTGTATGTTCTCCTGTAGCGCTCAAACGGGTGAACCGATTTGAATGCGGTTTTTTTGTTTGAAAGGTGAATTAGTCGAGAGTGTTGTTAGCTATGTTTGATGAAAATCGATCCAAGATGGCCGCCGCTACAAAATGGCGGATTACATATTTTTTCACAACTCCTATAATATGGGTATCGAATGAAAGGGCTTGACTAGTAGAATAGCACTATGCAAATCCAAGATGGTCGCCACCACAAAATGGCGAATGTCGGGGGTTTTTAAATTTTTAATTTATACTTGTAAACTTATTGATACAAACGCAAGAATCTGCTTTTTTTACTGAAAACGCGCCGTATACGCGCGTTGTCTGCGAGTAAAAAATACTCCGTGCGCGGAGGCTCTTACACCTATTTATTTAAGCCAGTTAAACCTTAAACCAGTTCGTGTTCAGAATGGGTGACAATCGGACTTTTTCTCACGTAACACTATTTTGATTGGCACAAAAAATAGGGCAATGACGGGACCTTGACAATAGAACAATACCAATTACCAAGTCGCTTGTTTCACATGAAGGCTGTATACACTGTCTACGACAGGCGTTCCGTGAGGTGTGAGTCCCCTTGACCGGAGGCAGGGTTGCCAACTTAGGGGTTTTCCCCCCAAGTTTAGGGGGTAAACAATTAATGCGAGGGATTTTTTTAGGCGCTATATATTTTTAGGGGTATTTTAGGGGTTTTTTTTAACCTCTTATATATTTTTGAAATTATGCTAAAAATATTGTTCGTATAAAAAATCATGAAACATTTTTTATAGAAAATAAAATTTCCTACAACTTTTGTCTAAAGACTTTTTTTATAAAACCAACATTTTCACTATAATATCAAGCATTTGAACAATGATTCGATGATTTCGAAATTCGAAATTAAGGCAAAAATCTTGGCCCTATTTATAATTATTCACTTGATTATTTTTAATTTTTTAAACAAAATTATATTACTAGAGAGATTTTAGGGGTTTTTGACCAAAGTTTAGGGGCAAATATTTTCTAGACTTGGCAACACGTCCGGAGGCGTGCGCTCAGTCGCCGCATAGCACTGTGCCTAAAACCTCGCGCTTCATCTGAGACACACTGATATCGTAAAGCACAAAAGTCGGCCGGGCCGTTTTCTAGCCGCAGTACACGACTATGCATCGCGTGAACAGCACCCGATCCCCAGTCGTCCCGCTTTCCTCGGTGTATCCTAAGCGTTAGAAGTTCTAGTTGAACAAGTGACAGGATCCCCAGTCGTCCCGCTATCCTCGGTGTATCCTAAGGGTTAGAAGTTCTAGTTGAACAAGTGACAGGATCCCCAGTCATCCCGCTTTCCTCGGTGTATCCTAAGCGTTAGAAGTTCTAGTTGAACAAGTCACAGGATCCCCAGTCATTCCACTTTCCTCGGTGTATCCTAAGCGTTAGAAGTTCTAGTTGAACAAGTGACAGGACCCCCAGTCGTCCCGCTTTCCTCAGTGTATCCTAAGCGTTAGAAGTTCTAGTTGAACAAGTGACAGGACCCCCAGTCGTCCCGCTTTCCTCGGTATATCCTAAGCGTTAGAAGATCTAGTTGAACAAGTGACAGGATCCCCAGTCGTCCCGCTTTCCTTGGTGTATCCTAAGCGTTAGAAGTTCTAGAAGTGACAGAAGTTTATGTGAGAGAATGGATCAGCCGGAGCTTCAGGAATTGCTGCAGAAACCGAAGTCGGTGCTGCTGGCGGATCAACAGAAGGCCACAAGTATGTTTGTTTATATTATTTTATTTACTTATAGGTAACTTCTTATTGACTCTTCTCTCCCTGCGTCGGTATTGCTCAATGTTGAGGGTCGTTACCTCTTTCCAATACTCACATAATGGACGAGTTGCCGTGGGATAATAATGCGGGAAGATAATGTTTTTTTAAATTCACTTACACTTTACAGCATCTCAAATAGTGTACGATTAGCGGACTTATTATACACTAGCTTCTGCCCGCGGCTTCGCCCGCGTGAATTTCTATTTTTCACAAATTTCACTTTTAGCTTTAAAAATGACAATACTTCCATACAACATTTCAACCCCTTTTTTAACCCTTTACAGCCCTTTTTTCACATCAAAAAGTAGCCTATGTCCTTTCTCAGGCTCTAGAGTATCTGTGTCCCAAATTTCATTCAAATCGGTTCTGTAGTTTTGGCGTGAAAGCGTGACAGACAGACAGACAGATAGACAGACAGATAGACAGACAGAGTTACTTTCGCATTTATAATATTATAGTAAGGATATAGTAAGGATTACTAGAGGATGCCCGCGACTTCGTCGGCGTGGATTTAGGTCTTTAAAATTCCGCGAGAATTCTTTGTTTTTCCTAAACTCCTTTAAGCTCATACTGTTACAAGTATAAATTAGAAATTTAAAAAACCCCCGACATTCACCATTTTGTAGCAGCGGCCATCTTGGATTTGCAATAGTGCTATTCTACTAGTCAAGCCCTTTCATTTGATACCCATATTAAGGGAATTGTGAGAAAATATGTGATCCGCCATTTTGTAGCGGCGGCCATCTTGGACCGATTTTCATCAAACATAGCTAACAACACTCTCGACTAATTCACCTTTCAAACAAAAAAAAACGCATTCAAATCTGTCCACCCGTTTGAGCGCCAGAGGGGAACAGACAGACACACACACACACACACACACACACACACACACACACACACACACACACACACACACAGACACGTCAAACTTATAACACCCCGTCGTTTTTTCGTCGGGGGTTAAAAAGTCACGCATTAAAAAAGGACTAAGTACGGTAGGTAATGAGTATTAATTTTTTAATAGCTCTTTTCCATCACTAAAGTTTTGTCCTCAATGAAAGTCCCATCAAAATCAGTCCAGCATTTCAGAGACAAACAAACACAAATTTTAGTGCACCCCAGATGATAATCTGGACGTTCAAAGGTTCCTATGCAATCCGGGTTTCAAATTATATGGAATACTGAGGGTTATGATGGCTGTAATTTTTGAACTACAAAATCGATAACCTTGAAATATTTACAGAACAATTTCTAAAGCATTTCCTTTCTAACAAAAAAAAGAATAAATGAAATCGAACTACCCGTTAATGAATTACAGCTAAGTACACATTTTAACATTTAGGGGATGAACCCCTCTCCCAAGGGAACCGTGCTGAATTTCGGAATTAAAAGTATCCTATATAATACTATCCTCCGTAGTACGAACTTAAATCATGCCAAGATTCATTTCAATCCATTCAGTAGGTAATTTTTGCGTGATGCGTGCACAAACATACATATAGAAAAACAGACAAAAATTTCAAAAATTGCTTTTTTATGTTCCATTACTTATCCCTAACATCACCCAGTTATTATTTTGCAAAATCTTTAATGTACAGATACGGCAATTCTACGATTTTATTATATGTATAGAATAGATTATTGAATATTGTACACATAAAACTGTCTATTCTTATAACATTAGTATACATAAGATCTACGAATAGAAAAGAAGAATCCTTTACATAATCATAATATTACGATCATAATACATCCTTCTACATCTACATGTATAAAGACGCTCTTTTCCGTTAATGTTTAAATAGGAACGAGTAGATATCTACCTATCTATTTACGTTTAATATTAATACAAAGGTTACCTGAAGCAATAAAATTGACACCTCAACTGTAGCTAAGTATCCGTTCCGTTGATTTTAAGTAAACAAAATTCGTATTGTAATTATTACAATCATGATTATGGCACCTTGACTTAAGTACTAGGTATCCTAAATAGCAAAAAATGCACGAGCGCAAAATCTTAAATCTTAATGTGCGTTTTGCACATAATTTGTTACACCTTATTTTTTTATAGCAATTAAATCATTATTGTTATTCTCGTTAAGATAAGAATAACGGTCTACGGTCTGCCCACGAATTTTCCGCTTTGAGCGTCAGAGGTGAGCGTGACGCGTGTGACGAGTCGAAGAAGCAATTTTCTTCACGAACATAAAACTACAACTTTCTACATACCTACTCGTACAAGCTATATTTTGGGAAAAATTAAACCAACTTTTTTAAAACAACCAACAAAATTGATATTCAATATCCCATAAAATTTGAAGAGTCCCCTCAATTTCTCCAGGATCCCATTATCACATCCTGATTTGATAACCATGGGATTACCTGGAAAGTATACCCTTTCAAACAAAAGAAGAATTTTCCAAATCGGTCCAGGCATCTTTGAGCAATCGGGGAACATACTTACATAAAAAAAGATTCCGACGAATATGAGAACCTTTTTTGAAGTCGGTTAAAAATTGGTTTCTCGTATGCCGATTCGTTCACCGCACCGGTAAAAGTGGGAGTGGGAGTGGGAGTGTGGGAAGGGGATAGAAACGTTCTTTCTTCTAATTTAAATTTAAATTCGTTGGGCTAGCCAAAAAATCACATTTTTTTTCAAAACTTGCGGTATATTTTATCTTTAAACTTTTATTCCAGGAATATTAATTTTTTATGTATACATATTAGGGTGTCCCAAGACATAAGGGGAAAATTTTTTTTCGCGAAATCAAATATGCATACCCTCTATTTTTATTCGAATTGACCTCATTGACTCAAATAATAAATATTATTGCGATTGGACAACGATAACCCGTGCCGACTTGATGCCAAAGTGTTGACATGAAAATGTGTACTGACTTAGTGTAGGAAGAATTAAGAACTTAATTTTTATTACTTAATTAAAACTGCAATACGCCCAAATAGTATATTATTTCCTCATTTACATTAAAAAATATTATTATTGTACAGATTTTCTTTTTAACGTTTGTTTTTAGAGTCAGGATAGTTGTTCCTGTACGCAACATAATAAAAATTGTTTTTGTTCCTCCTCAAAAGTGATTAATCCATGAAAGTCTTGCATTAAGTTAATCGCTCTTTCGGCTACATCGTTTACTACCCTCAGTGCCGAAACTTTTTTTCTGGCTTCTTGAAACGAAGCATTATTTGACCACAAAGACATTAATGTAGAAAACTGTCTTCAATTTTAAGGCGGTTGAATAAGGACTTTCAGTTCAGTAAAACTCTAGCAACGGAGTCTAGCTTCGGAGTCCGTCAGGTGCTGTGTAAGTTTTTCTCTATAGTTCTGTATTTTATCAGCATTAATTACTTTTCCAGTTTTCTCGGAACTTTTTAAAGAGCGGAATATCAAGGCTTGTAGTTACTTGACTGATTTTTGCTTCAAATACCAATTAAGACGAATTAAAACACGTGATGTCGAGCGCTGCTACCAATTTTGGGGTAATAAAACTTCTACGCAGAGGTGTTTTGCTTTATTGCGTGTTCTCGACAAGCTTCGGTACTTCCTCCTTGTAAATCTAAGTTTTCATTAGAAGATGATGAAGACGACTCGTCTTGTAACGGTACATAAGATGATGTTGAAGGAGTCGGCTCACACAAATATTTAGCACGTTGTTTTTCTTCTTCGATAGTTCTGAGGCGTGCTCTGTCCTCTCTATCAGTCAATTTTTTATCCACTCCTGCTAAAGCCCAAATTAGATGGTGCCCCGTCCATCGTTCATTTTTGCGATGAACGATGCACGATATAATATTCGCTGTGGCACAGTGCCTGTGAACGATGAACGGTCGGTGGTTAGTCGGTTCATTATCGATGAAGCTTCGAAAAATGAAAGCAAAAATCCCGAAAAATTAACCGTTTCATTTGGGTTTAAGTGACCAGGTCGGCCTGGTTCTCTTTGACGTTGTAAAAAGATTTTATCCTCATTTATTTTTATTAATTGAAGCGCATCGGCGGCGTATGCAATGGCAGTTCGTAATTTTTAAAGTTATGTCAATGAAAATCGGTATTTGTAGTGTCGGTTAAAAATAAAGAATTAGCAACGATACCGACAAAAAAGACAGGAAAAAGAATGAAAACTGGCTCCTTTTTCAAAGAAAGATTTAGGAAGAAACAATATGCCCTCTGTGCCTCGAATCTCATAAAGAGGATTGGATTCAGTGTGGAAACTGCAAGATTTGGGTGCAAAAGGCTTACGCAAACATTTTGGAACTATTAAACCAATAAAATATGTGATTATTGCCTAGTATAAATGGTATTTGTTTCTGGCCCGTACTGGAGGACAATTTTTTTACTATTAATTTTTAGTGTCTTTAGATTTTATTAATAAATTTGATTCTTTCCAAATATATTGATGTTACATTATTTTTATTTATACATTATGAGTTATTTTACATAAATCAGCAAATATATAACATATTACTTTGGAGATTTTAATTTTATACCAAATAAACCTTAGGGTGGCGGTACTGCCGGACTCTCCCTTACGTGTTTCAGGAATTTTGAAAATTCCACCCTCAAGTCGGTTAAATAGGGAATGAGATTTGTATGACGTCCACGCGAGCGAAGTCACGAGCATCAGCTAGTTAAAAATATACCCCTTTTAGAACTGCGTCATGGCACTAACATGTTGACTGATTGAAATGATGCGAGTTCTTAACTAAATAACGAGTAATCACAAGCACATCGACACGGTAGGTCGCGTAAGCCTTAGAGAGCAAGTACTGGCATCTATTGATGTAAGTCGGCACGGGTTACCGAGGTCCTACCTTCTTAAAATTTTATTTATAATTATTTTAACCTAAAAGTAAAAAATTAAGAGGGTATGCGTAAAAAAAAAACGACTTTGATTTTTTTGGGACACCCTAATACATATATTAGGATACTCATATACCTACCAATAATTCAATTAATTAATTGCCACAAAGACATACGTACTTAATAGCTTATCGTTATCCCGGAGATTTGCCAGATTCATGTATGAAATGAATTGCGTAGATAAAATATAACTATTGACTAATATTTATATAGCTAATGTGTGAAAAATCTATTAGGTTTGAGGGTCTACTAAGTAAACTTATCTACCTACTACAGTATAACATACCCATAGATAAAATGAATAAGACGAGATATGGCAAGGGGGCGTGGTTCCTGAGAACTCTTCTGGCGTTAAATACACCTGAGAACCGTTTTTGTCTTGAGTCGAATGTCGTCCAACGATCGCTTCACCGCTCTCGATTTTTAACAAAATGCCGTGTTGTTCAGTGGTTGTTTGCAAAAAATCAAGCAAAAAAGTGAATCATACAAAATATGGCATCTCATTTCACACTTAAGTACAAGCTATTGTTGTTATTTTCCATAAAAAACAAGAAAACATTATTTTGTATATTTACATTATGCTAAAAATGTGCTAAATTGAGAAGTCTATATCTCATTATGAACAAAATCCATTGCTTGCTTAGTAGAAATCAATCATTGAATCGGTCGGTCTTAGGACGCAATGGACTTGTACTATATAAATATATTCCTTCACTAAGACGTTAGACTCACGGTACGGACGCCGATCGGGTGGTCGTGGTCGTAGAGATGTCATGATGTTAGCTAAGTACATTGTTATCGATATTTTAATGACCAAACGATGATTTTTGATACAGTTATTATTAATTAACCCCCGAAGCAAAAACGACGGGGTGTTATAAGTTTGACGTGTCTGTGTGTGTGTGTGTATGTGTGTGCGTGTGTCTGTCTGTTCCCCTGTGGAGCTCAAACGGGTGGACCGATTTAAATGCGTTTTTTTTTGTTTGAAAGGTGAATTAGTCGAGAGTGTTGTTAGCTATGTTTGAAGAAAATCAGTCCAAGATGGCCGCCGCTACAAAATGGCGGATTACATATTTTTTTACAACCCCCTTAATATGGGTATCAAATGAAAGGGCTTGACTAGTAGAATAGCACTATGCAAATACAAGATTGCACCACCACCACAGAATTTTGGGTAAAAAGAAACCCAGCCCCTCATTTTTATTTCGAAATTAATTTATTTGAATCGTTATATCTCAAAAACGGTGGCTCTTAGGAAAAAAAGTATACAGACATTTTTTATAGATAATTATCTGATCTACAATTTTGTTTAAAATAATTTTATGATAAGACTTACCGTTTTGCTGAAAAATTTCCCGTGAAAACTTTGACACCGAGTAATTTTTTTCCAGGTGTCGGATCGATGAGGACTTTTCACATTTCATTTATAATAGTGTTTTGAACAATCCTACCAATTTTCAGCCAGGTGTGAATATTGTAATCTTGGAAGTCTAAATTGATCGTATTATATAAGTAGGCATTTTTTATATCGTATTATTTTTGATTCATGATAATAATAATATATCGCTTTTCTTAATATATAAGTCATTGTTAAAACCCAAATAGTAAAAAAATTAAGAATCGATAACTTTACATTTTAGTCAATCACTAAAGTTTTAATGGCTTTTACTCAACATTTTTATTTACTCATCAGTGCATACATACCAGCACTTTTATTTAATTTTATAATTACCTTTTTTAATTTTCTTTTTGCGAATAAACAAAATAACGAGTATCTATCGATATCGATAGACTAGACAATTCAATGAGTAGCAATACAGCGCCATCTATGGTCAAGTAGCGGAATTAATTGGACAATCGAATCTAGTGTGACTATAGCTCATAAATACATTCTTCCGTTAAAGCAAAATAAATCTTATTTCTATAAAATCAGGGTTTGTTTCCAAATCTGTGAGTTCTGTGAAGTAGGCTAGTTTTGACTAAACTTAAAACGACAAATCAAACGATTTGTTTCTTTGTAGTGCAATATATGATTAACGGTATATTTGTATGAGTTTGGCGACAGCGGTTCCTATAGTAGTTTTGGTGCATTTCACTTCCCCTGCCTTCTCTCTTCCGTGAACATACCGCATACTTCCACTCCTACCGCATTCGATTTTCTATAATATTTATTTTATTTTATTTACTTTATTTACTTTCTATATTATCTTTCACTAATCTGGACCCGTCCTATTGCATCATATTATTCAACTAGCTGATACCTGAGTTAGTTTAGTTAGAGTTAGGTTCTTTAAAAATCCCGTGGGAACTCTGATTTCCTTCGGTCGGGCGGGTATCCAAATCCCATTGAAATGGGTTCAGCCGTTCCGAAGATTCGCCCGATAGACTGACAACAAGTGTAAATTGAAAATTTAAAAAACCCCCGACATTCGCCATTAAGTGGCGGCGGCCATCTTGAATTTGCAATAGTGCTATTCTACTAGTCAAGCCCTTTCATTTGATACCCATATCAAGGGAGTTGTGAAAAAATATATCATCCGCCATTTTGTAGCGGCGGCCATCTTGGTCCGATTTTCATCAAACATAGCTAAGAACACTCTCGACTAATTCACCTTTCAAACAAAAAAAACCGCATTCAAATCGGTCCACCCGTTTGAGCGCCACAGGGGAACAGACAGACACACACACACACACACACACACACACACACAGACAGACACGTCAAACTTATAACACCCCGTCGTTTTTGCGTCGGGGGTTAAAAATTTTAAAAATGTGTTTGTTTGTGTCATTGTTACGGTAGGTATTTACTAGCAACGTGTCCCGGCTTCGCACGGGTAGTAATCAACCGCTTCTATCCCACTATACATTGTTCTGTTATATCTCAAAGGGATTAGGCAGCGTGTTCTATGAAATCTCATCAGGCGGCTTGACTTTTTCCGATATTTTCAACAATCGTCGTCATATTTCAACCAATTTGCACAAAACCATCAATATCAAATTATATACCTAAACCCAATGATGTATTACCTTAACAAGATCAGCATTCTAAAGCACCGACTCATTGCTACTTCACTGATGTCCGATGACATCTACGACTTCAGTTGCCAGCCCGACGTCCGAGTGAACACGAACGTAACTGTTACTTGCCACACAATTTGTCAAAATGGTGAAATGTGTTGTTAAAATTTGTTTGTCACGGTCAGAAAAAGATAATAAAGCAACTGGTGTTACTTTTCACAAGTAAGTTTGTTTTATTTAATTCCGATTATCCAAAACAACACGTAATAAAAACATAAATTTACCGCGCATTATTTTTACTATAAGTGTTGCCAGTAAAAACTATTTTGATTTTCCCTACATTGTTGGGAAATTAGTGAATGATGAACGTATGTATGTACCTAAAAGGCAAACGTAAGTAAATCAGTAATTTATGTGATCATACTGAGTCATTATAAAATAGTTAGAAGTAGGTATAATGATTTCTTACTAAGCGAGTTCACAAAAGAAGGTTACATATTCGACCCGTATGTTCGTGATTATTTCAAAAACCAATGAACCGATTTTGATAATTTTTTCACTATCGTAATTTACAAACATTCAGAAAGATATTAGTATACATATACATACCTAGTGATCATTCTTATGTATGAAGTTACTAACATAAACGTACCCATATGTAACTAACATTTTTGCTTGGTTCAAAAATTTTCAAAATATCTTTAATGTGCAGAATTGGACCAGTTACAGTTTTATTATTAGTATACTAAATGATGCCCACGGCTTCGCCCGTGTGGATTTAGGTTTTTAAAAATCCCGTGGGAACTTTTGATTTTCCAGAACAAAAAGTAGCCTATCTGTAGTAACCCATCCTGAAAACGGAAAAATTCCGTGGGATCCCTACGATTTCGGAATGCAATTCCTTACAGCATCAGAGTTGAGGAGTTGGATATGTACATACTCAAGTTCATTCAACGATAAAGTCTTTAATTGGTACCCCCAATATCAATATAAATAACCGACAGTACCTAAATCCCATTAGTTTTGGGGATTAGGTCCCCTACAGCATCAGGATTGAGGAGTTGGAATTCAAATGTTGTATAGGACATTGTCGCAATATTCCTCTATCGATTAAAAAAAATATACGCAAATCGGTTCAGAAATCTCGGAGATATCGGTGTACATAGGTAGAAAAACACAACTCCTCCTTTTTTGAAAGTCGGTTAAAAAACCTGCCTATGTTACTCCCTGGTTAATTCTCTACTTGTATGTGAAAGTCCTGTCAAAATCGGTTCAGCCGTTCCGAAGATTAGCCCGTTCAAACAGACAGACAAAAATTTTAAAAACGTATGATTCGGTTATGGTACCGTTCAAATAACCATATGAGCTTAATATGAGGTAGTTATTTCGAAATTACAGACAGACACTTCAATTTTATTTATTAGTATAGTAAGTATAGTAATAGTATAGTATAGATAGATAGATAGATGAGAGATTTAAATAAAGTTATTTAAGTTCACGCATTTAAATATTTTTTTTCCTATTAGTAATCCTTATTTAGTTCTATAATATGGTTTATACTGAAAATTTTATTAAATCTAATATAATTATTAAATCTCATAAACTCAAATAATTTTTTGGGGGAAATCGTTCTTTTGTGGGAAATTATTCCTGATACTGGTAACTCTAATCGTTTGTCTAATTGCAATGTCTTGTCCTATTCTAACGTAATTAGTTTGAGGGCAGAAGAAACGAGACAAATATAGTTTACTCAAAGTTTACTTGGCGTATTTGTCAGTTTCAAAGCTACGTCTTTGAAACTCAAAAGTGGTTACGTTTTTCTGAGAACAGTTTATATGACGCTTCTACTCTATATTTATTACACCTCACTGCCTAAACCTTTCTCATGAATCACTTTATCTGAGAACAAGTACCTATAAAGTTCGTAAACTAAAACCCGACTACGCAAGCGAAACCCGAAATCGCGGGGCAAGCAGCTAGTGGCGTCATCTGTTATGTCTTGCCGAAATTAAATAATAATAAACTTTTGCCGCTCGCACGTCGCTTCTCAATTTTTTTCGTATATAAAATATAGCCTATGTCACCCGAACCATAACAAAGAATTAATTGACACCTCATTCATCAAAATCGGCCCAGTAGTTTAGGCGCTACGATGGTACATACAGAATCTCATACTAAAATCGGCCACATACATACATATACATTATACATAGGTAGATACATACATAGACTGCTAAAATCATAACCCTTCCTTTTGGGTTTGCCGTAGTCGGGTAATAGGTAACGCACGAAAATCCGTTCACTATAAGTTTCTGAGTTTATTGCGAGCAGACAGATAAACGCGACGGGAAACTTTTTTTTTAATAGGTAGGTATATTGTAGTGATGTCGAAGGTCGTGTGACAAACGCGTGGGCGGTGAAAAATACATCGCAATGAGATTTTATTCATGGCCCCCTGACTGGAGATTGATTTTTCCGAACAACAATCTAATGTAAACTCCTAATATTTGCACGTCAAGTGTAAAACGCCATTAAAATAAAATAAACACAACGCGGAATGTGAGAAAACAGGACTGAGCAAAACACCGAGCTCTAAACAAGTTGAAGAGGTACAAGAAAGTATAACCAGTTGCAAAGCATGCATTCGATACCTACTTATTATAAAAAAAAATCAGTAGGGTGTCTATAGCATCAGTACGTCAACTATCATAAAACCATATTACTACTATAAAGTGTGTCTATATGTTATCTTTTCACCGGGCCCAGAAATATCTTGCATATTGGAGACGTACCTATAGTAGAATATTTATTAGTTACAAGCGGATGCTCGCGACTTCGTTCGCGTAGGTATTGATTTTTAAAAATCCCGTGGAAATCATTTTGTTTTTCCTAAGCTCCTTTGAGCTAAGGTATGACCTTGCTAAAAACTGTTAAAAGTTCACTGGCGGATGTTAAGGTAGATCAAAATGTAAACATCCGCCAGTAAAAGTCTTATCAAAATCGATCCAGCCTTCCTGAGATTAGCTGGTAATCTTTAAAGTATCTCCTTTCTAACAAAAAAAGAATGAATGAAATCGGACCACGCGTTAATGAATTACAGCTACTTAAGTACACATTTTAACTTTCATCCCCTCTCCCAAGAGAACCGAGCTAAATTTCGGGATAAAAAGTCCTAAGTCCTATATATAACTCCGTAGTATGAACCGATGATGCCACCGTAGATGCCAAGTTTCACTTCAATCCATTCAGTAGTTTTTGCGCGATGCGCGCACAAACATACAGACAAACAGACAACAATTTCAAAAATAGCTTTTTTACGTTCTATTACTTATCCCTAACATCCCCCAGTTATTATTTTGCAAAAACCTTTAATGTACAGATACGGCAAGTCTATAGATAAAGGCAGGCATTATGTACAGATAGAAAAGGTATTTAAATTACACACGCGACTTCATTTCATAACATTTTAAAGATACTTTTTAATTGTTTTAATTGAAAGACAGCTTGTCCATTGCAATAAAAATACAAAAAAAAAGTTGCCAGAGAGAAATACATAATATAATATATAATTACTAGGTAAGTAGGTTGCCGAAGATGGCTCTTGCGTTAAAATTAAAATGCGGGCGTGCCATCGCCCGGGGAAACCCTCGGACACATTTTATGTTCTGAGAGGCCATCGGAAATTTTGAGCAGGTGCTTTATAGAGTTAAAAAGTTTATAAATGGAGTTTTTTTGCGCCTCTTTTGCTTTGAAATCCTCGACTTAAATATACTTACTTTTATTTCAAAAAAGAGTTAAATAATATAACTTGAAAATATACCCAGAGTAGAGAAAAATGTCAGAAAAAGTGCTTTATGTTTTAAACGTTATATTATGTATGTGTAGCTTTTTCATACCATGTAAAAGTTCTAACAATGAGCCAGTCAAATTAACGAAGTGCCAGACAAAAATAAAATAAAACTTTTATTACGCATATTAACGCAATAGCGCGCCATGGTCCAGTTTACAGATCTAGTTGGCCATAAAAAACCAACGCAAAAGAACCACCATACGACATTTAGTTTTTATCAAACATCACCTCAAAATTAAGTGCGGAGTCTCAGATTATTTCGGTGCTATAATAGGTATTGTTTTGTTCTTTATTCCCGTACCTGGCTACCTGCACAAGTAAAGTCAAAACCCTTCCGATATGTTTAAAATAAGATGGTGTTTATGGTTCTGGTTATCAACATAACATAATATATGTGTCTGTATGTATGTCTGTATTATCAAGATTTTCTATTAATCTCTATACCTTTCTAGTAGCTCTTTGAAATCTTGGTTCCCCAACCAGGCACTTTATATTTTTGTTTTATTCGTTGACAAGTTCTCGAATGCGATCTCGCCTGGTGATAAGGACGCGTGACGATAAAGTGATGTGGTCAGTCAGAGCTATGGCAGATTAATTGAACCCATATATGCCTAATCGGTTTCTACGCGGCATCATATCGGAACAACAAATTTCTTAGCGGCACGCCCATATACACAAATCATAATATACGCTTCATACTCAACATTAAATAACACAACGTAGTTTAGGGTCTAGAATAGTTATGCCAACTCTACTAAAATGATATTTTATGCAGGTAACTTTTTTAAGAAGGTGCATAGATTGAAATTGTCTGTCTTCTAGTCTTTGGAGCTAATCTTTGGAATAGGTAGAGGATTATACAAGGAGTGCCCTTGGCTACATTTTATCCCGAAAATATTTACGGTTCCTGCATAAAAAATAACGATATTAGGTTAACACATTTTCACGGCCTAACCGCTGAATCGATCTTGATATTTGGTACAGAGATAGCTTGCATACCGGAGTTGGATAAAATTGATACTTTTTATCCCGGTAAATTAAAGAGTTCCCACGAGATATTTGAAATCCTAAATCGACGCGGATGAAATCGCAGGTGAAAAATAAGTAATGCAATAAAAAGTGCAAAACAGCCACAATGATTCAGCTGTTTATTGGATAGATAGGAATCCGAATGACCATAGCTTAAAGCCCCAACATTAAACTATAGCAGCACAAAATTGAGGAAAAGGGAAAATGCGTCAAAGAACTTGATTATTTAATTTGTTTCTATAAAAAGAATTTAAATAGGGAGAATAATATTATTTTACCGTGAAACCATTTACACTTACTTAGGTACCCGGTCATCAAGTATAGGTACCTAAATAGTCAATAGTCATATGCAAATCAGTCTCAGATTATTATGTATTCATGTCTAGCATATCAATTAGGTAAATTACAACAAAATTCGTCGTCAGGAATTCCCCATTGACGCCACTAGTTCAGGAAGAAGATTTTATAGATAATTTAATAATAGATTTGATAAAACCTCAGTAGGTATACGAAAAAAGTATACCTAACATACTATTACCCTACTTAACTTACTGCAATAGGAGTATTGCATTGATTGCTATTGATGGGCTTTGGTCCGTTAAAGAGTTCCATGTTCCATCTCCATCAGATCTTCGCCATATTCTACCACCACCATAGTGTTTTTAAGTCCCACTGCTGGGCACAGGCCGCCTCTCTTATAAGAGAGAGGAATTTAGAGCTTAGACCCGCCACGCTACTCCAATGCGAGTTGGCTAGCTTTAACGACTATTGTCACATGATAGTAACCGGGACCGACTGTTAACGTGCCCTCCGAGGTACAGGGGTGAAACACCGCCAACTACCAACTACGGGCTAGCAGTTAGCACTGAGAAGAATTTCTTGACAGAAAAACCCAATACCTAATAATAATTTGCCCGACCCAGGAATTGAACCCTGGACTTCATGATCTGCTAACCACTAGAACAACGAGCCAGTTTAACCATATTCATCTGAATGTAAATCAAAATACTCAGCAGGGATTTTACCTGTAAGTAAATTCTGAGCCTAAGTGCCTTTTTTATTGATTTTTCGGTAGGTAAAAGGAAGTTCGATGGGTAAAAACGATTAAAAGATATTTATTGATTCATACAGGGAAGATCCCTACAAAGTATCGTTTTCGCTTCAATCATATTGTGAGATGTTGATGATAAAAATACTAAAAACCCGGCTGAGTTTTTATTTTATTTTATTCTACTACAAGTTAGCCCTTGACTGCAATCTCAGCTGATGATAAGTGATGATGCAGTCTAAAATGGAAACGGGCTAACTTGGAAGAGGTATGCATACCTACCCCTGATCGGTCTCTACACGAAATCGTACCCGAACACTAAATCGCTAGGCGCCACGGCTTTGCCGATAAGGTGGTTACCAGCCACGGCTAAGGCCTCCCACCAGACCAGACTAGAGACAATTTAGGAATCATAAAATCCCAAATTGCCCCTGCCGAGAATCGATCCCGCGCTTTTTGTGGGCTCTTTTCAGATCAGGACACGATTGGATCCCTCGTGGTTTTAGTTTTAAGTTGTCGTCATCATCATCATCATGATCAACCCTTTACCGGCTCACTACAGAGCACGGGTCTCCTCTCAGAGTGAGAAGGGTTTTGGCCATAGTCTACCACGCTGGCCAAGCGGATTGGCAGACTTCACACACCTTTGAGAACGTTATGGAGAACTCTCAGGCATGCAGGTTTCCTCACGATGTTTTCCTTCACCGTTAAAGCAAGTGATATTTAAATACTTAAAACGCACATAACTCCGAAAAGTTAGAGGTGCGTGCCCGGGATTGAACCCGGGCACGCACCGTACCTAACTATGTTGTACGTAAATATGTTGATTTGATTTGAAACTCTCATCTATGCTCTAGCTGCGTCATGAAAAAGTTTTAAAGTTTCTCAATAACAATCAATAAAATAAAACGTTTCGAATTAATATAATTATGTAAATGCGCTAAATGTATATGCAAATATAACAACTGTAAATGAGTGTGTGAATATTAATGAATTTAAAGTGAATGATTTATATCTTTTCCATGGACGTAGATACCCAAAGAAAAAAAAATTGATCGGTCATATCTATGCTGTTCTACATAATCCTTTTTGAAGTCTTTTTATCGGAAAATGTCTGTCGGGGCATTCCCAACTTCGAATGGATTACGCCACTAGCCAAAAGTGAAGATAATTTTTTTTAATAAGCGAGCAGGCGGGTCACCTGATGTTAAGTGATTACCGCCGCCCATGAACATTTGCAGTACCAAAGAAACCACTTAGGTATGCGTTGCCGGCTTTTGAGGAATTTGTTGATCCTCCCCTTGAATAACCCCATACCTATTGAAGTTAAGTGGAAACACCACCGAAGGAAGTTGGTTCCACAGTTTTAGAGTGCGTGGAAGGAGAGACCTCGCACACCGCTTGGTTGTGGTCCGCCAATGATCCATCAATTGGAACGGAAAATATATCTCGCAAGCTAGATATTAAGTAAGTTAAGTAACTTAAGTCGCGCGCAAAACAGAATAGGTACCCAAACTCCACCTAGGTACCTCTTAAGAACTTTTGTTGCACCAGCATTAAAAATAAACCCGGCCAAGTGCGAGTCGAACTTGATAAACGATAAGACGCAATGGTTCCGTACCTTGAAAGTAATCATAAAAGCTTAGCTTATTTGGTTAAATTATTCCAACTAATGTGAAACCTTTTGTTAGAGAACCGAATGACTAAGTTTATTCATAAAGAATTATTGTCTAATGTCTAATCTATTATAGATATTATTGGATAGGGATTATTGTCTATATTAAGTGTCTTTGTCCTATAATAAGGATTATTGTCTGCGCTATTCAGACACTACGTTTTATTAGACCCCCCCCCACCATTATTTCGGGCCCATAATTGCAAATAAATATGCTGAAATGTGCGTGTGTGTGTGTGTGTGTGTCTGTCTGTTCCCCTGTGGGGCTCAAATGGGTGGACCGATTTGAATGCGATTTTTTTTGTTTGAAAGGTGAATTAGTCGAAAGTGTTGTTAGCTATGTTTGAAGAAAATCGGTCCAAGATGGCCGCCGCTACAAAATGGCGAATTACATATTTTTTCACAACTCCCTTAATATGGGTATCAAATGAAAGGGCTTGACTAGTAGAGTAGCACTATTGCAAAATCCAAGATGGCCGCCCCCAAAAAATCGCGAATGTCGGGGGTTTTTTAAATTTTTAATTTATACTTGTTACCATTTTGGTACGGAACGCTAATATATACCTAGTACCTACGCATTTGGACAAAAAAGAATTCTGAACTTGCGGATAAGAATTAGATAGTATATATGTTACAGCCAAAGTAATAAATAAGGATATTATGTATATATGGGCGCAAGCGTCATCTATCGGCAATAAGTGGAAAATATTGATAAACTATATTTTAGTTTATCGTTTAAATAATTATAAAAAATGTGTGAAATAGATGAGATTGATATTCAAATAATTATTGGTAAATATTAAACCGTTATTTATCAAGGTCTAATATTAAATAGACACAGTTTTGAATCTTTGAATGTTTGATGTCTAATTTATTGTTCAATATCACCATTTACTATTGAAATAATAGTTTGCTGTTTAAATATTTATAATAAAATCTATTAGAGTTATTAACATTAACTTTAATCAAATTTAATCATTGCAAAATTTATAATAACGTTTTGTGTAATCTATGGTAGAATCTCCTTGCAGCGCCATCTGCAGGAATTATGACTGTTGGTTGGTATTATTTAAATAAACATAGTTTGTTTAAAATAAACCATTGAGAGTTACGTAAAATTCATTTAAATATTTATTTTGATTATTAAGCTATGGTTCAAGAATTATTTTACAGTAATTTTATTTGTTCGTTATACAAAAGAAGTTGTATTGCTATATTTCCGTTATAACCTTGAGAGACAAATATAAAAGCAATCGAATCGTGAAAATGGGATGCATTCCTTTGTTAGATATTGCACTGAAATAAAATAAGTGATATTTGGTGTGTAATTTCACCGTGATTAGACCCTTAACGTGAAAGATCTGGCTTGGTCGCCGACATATACTATCCAGCCATTATAAATATTATCAACTCAATTTGGATAAAGTAATAATTGACACAGAATTATTAAAATTATCTAGCTATTATAAATAATATTCAGCTATTTTATATAATATCTTGCAAGACTTGGATAAAGTAACAAAACAAGGACTTATGTTTAACTGATCACCAGATATTGCAAAATATAACGTCAAATAAACAGTTTATACCACCCAAAAACATAGTTACTTCTGCAACAGCTTCGGCGCTGGGGGAAGTGCAGCCCCATCGCCCAGGTTGCGTAGCAAAGCCCAGGCACCCACGCTCACCACCGCAGCTTCGGCTTGCTGGTCGCCTTCGGCGACCTGCCTCATCCGCTACGGCTCGCGCGGGTGCCTGCGATTTTCTACGGCGGGCGGGGGCGCGTATTTACATAATATACATAGCCAGAATGCACCCATAGGATTCTGCTTATGTATACATTGTAATGCAGTTTTCAAATTTTGTACTACAAAGTATACACGAATTTTGTGTACTACTAGTATATATTTTGTAACGTGGATGCGCGTGTGCATCGTTCCAATATATACATACAAGGCCAAAACGCAACCATACGATGTTTTTTTTTTCAAAATTAATTAGGTAACTGTTTGAACTTAACCGACTTATTGCTTTGGGTTGGGGTGCTCAGATTTCGTTTTGGACCACATTCTACCTAGGATCCAATAGAACCTAAGTGCCCGGCCTGCGGCCGGGCACCTCAATATTTATGTTCTAACCTAACCTAGCTTCTGTAAGTGGCACGCATCCACTAGTTCAATAATAATACTTATTTTCGTGAGGTACTTATCTTCTGAGGTGTCTCCGGAGAAATTACAACAGCTATGCATATAATGTTTCTGTCATCAGCTTTGGCACGGTCTACATCAGGATTTTTAGGCTAGGTTAGGTTAGGATAGGGTAGTTTAGATTACGAGATCGTGGTGATCACGCCACACCACAAAGGAATGAGATGCGGGAGGGGAAGCAAGGCGGGCCGTATTTATCATTTTGACCAACGTTCATCTGCTATTATGAATAATGTCTGGTTTGACATGATATTATGAATAATATCTGGACAATTTAGATATTATTAATAATTGCCAGTCATTATGAATAAAAGCTAATTAATTACTTTGGCTGTAACATATATACATAATATACCTGCTTATGCACGGCCTTGGTTCTTTGTTAAATCCATTTTGTCACTAACAACTTTTAAAATTCCGCTTCTAGATACCTCTAACTAACTAATATTAAAATGGCTTACGACAACCAGTAGTGGTTCTTTTTAGATTTGCGGTCGGCAATCGAGAATATATGGACTTTTTTATATCATTTACATAATAGGTTAATAAATAAATAATAAATAATAAATAGGCCAATGATAAATTAATTCCGAGAGATTCTAGGAAAATTTTATAAAAGCATCAATTTTGTAAAAAGTGAAAACGTAAAAATGTTATATAACTGCAATTCATTTAAGTATACTTATAATATATTGCGGGGTCTTCACTAGCTACAAATGTCATGCAAATGTCACAATATTATGCAGCATGCCGCAACATCGCAGTGTGTGGATTTGGCGTAAACAAGGCTATGCCTACACGCTTTCAGCTATTTTCAAGCGCCTCGCTAAATTTTCCAACGGCCTCTCGAGCTATAAATCAGTGACGTTTTATCAAAATCAAAGTTTATTCATCTAAATTAATTTCATTATTTTTATGACTAGGTAGATATAGAAATTCTAAATTAAAGTCAGAATAAAAAGTTGGTATAGTAATGCTTGCTGAGCTTCACCCAGTATTCTTCCGATCAATTCTGCTCGGACATTGATTATATTATCATACAAGCGGAAATCCGCGACTTCGTATGCGTGGATATTGAACAGACAAACAGATAAACAGACAAACAGACAAAAATTTCAAAAATTGGTTTTTACGTTCTATTACTTATCCATATCATCCCCCAGTTATTATTTTGCAAAAATCTTTAATGTACAGAATACAGATACGGCAAGTCTACGATTTTATTATATGTATAGATTATATACGAGATGATGCCTGCGACTTCATTCGCGTGGATTTAGGTTTTTAAAAATCCTGTGGGAACTATTTGATTTTCCGGGATAAAAGTTACCTATGTCAATTTCCGGGACGCAAGCTACCTAACCTCTGTACAAAAATTAGTATAATTCGGTTAAATGTTTTCCGGGATAAAAAGTAGCCTATGTCCGTCCCCGGGATGTAAGCTACCTCTGTATCAAACATCAAAATCGGTTAAACTGTTTGGCCGTAAAAAGCTAGCAAACAGACAGACACACTTTTGCATTTATAATATTAGTAGGTATGAATTGAGTAGATTTTGCTTGTGAGGAAATTATGTTACAAATCGCTTCGATGCATTTAGAATACATAATTTTTTACACGTCAATAGATACTTGTTGTGGTAGCGACGCAAACAGCATGATTCGTACCTACTTATTGCCCACCCAAGTCCTTTAGGGTACCTGTCCACTTAAACGGAGGCGAGGGAGCAGGCAAGGTGCAAGGCGCAACAATATTATTAATTAATCGGTTCACGCGTTAAATCTCTGGAATGCCACGGTGGAATAAAACCAAATAAAAAACTTTGAAGCCTCGAAGATCCCAAAATATGGTTTAAGCCTTTTAAGGATCTTTCCGGTTTTATAAATAATTATATTAGCTTAATAAGAGGCAGTTATTTCGAAACCACAGAAAACACTTCAATTATATTTATTTGCATCGAAAAACCGGAAAAATTTAGCAAGGCTGTTAACTTTGATTGGAATATAAAGTTGAATCAGTAAATCCTTATAAAAGACGAAATAAATTAGCAAAATTTTATAAGACAACATTATATATGTCTGTATGTCTGTGATTTCGAATTAACTGCTTCTTATTAATCTCATAATATGATTATTTGAAAGATAGCATCTGCATAATCCGAATACATTTGTTTTTTTTTATCTATCTGCCAGTAAAACTGTCTGTCTATCAGTCTGTTTGTCCGGGCTTATTCTCTAAATGGCTAAACCGATTGTGATGGACTTTCGGAGACAGGAAGAGGATATAGGAGTAAATATTTCTAGAGGGTTCATGCGTAATAAAAATGACAACTTACATATTAGGGACAACATATTAGGGGCGAAATTATGGTTTTAGCGGCTTACCTGACCGATAATCCAATCTTCGTCATAGCTTACGCTTAGCTCATAATTATAGCTTAAGCTATACGTCATAGCACAGATAGCTTCCATGCCGGCGACGCGCTGATATAGGCTTTAATAATTTCTAAATTAAACTTCTGTGACAGACACACAATTGTGATTTTAATTCTGCTGTACAGAATACTTATCTAAACTAAACTAACAAGTTTAAAAATAGTGTTATCCTTTTCCGCAGGGAGCATTGTGAAAGAGATAGGAATAGATTTAGACCTGTCAATTTAGTTTCGTTTAGAGATTGTGTTAAACAGTTAGCTACAATAACGTCATTCTGTATATAAGTGTTCTATTATTTTGCTATCGAGTAGGTACTGAACACTAAAATCAATGTAATATGTTTTTATACATAGATAGATAACTTAGTACGGCCTACCTACCTACAGAATTAAGTCTCGTGTAGCACTAATTTTTATGTGTTAATGTTTATGTGCCAGATATTTACTATTCCAGTTATAGGTACGTGAAGCAAATAAATTCCTTACGATAGTAATTACAGAGTAGATACCTAAGCAAAAATTTAAATTAATTGATATTTTATAAATTCTAGTTTAATTGAAATAATAATTGGTTATTTATAAGATTTAATAATTTACTAGAACTCTATAATTAGGAAGCTATTAAATAAAAATAACACGATAGGTAAGCAACTTTTGAAATAATTAGTACTTACTAATAAATCTGTTAGTTTATTTCTGAATAGTAGGTACCTACCTACCTACCTACCTACTTCCACTTAATAAATCGGTAATCGGTATTAAAAATTATCTTAGCTCATGAGTTTTGATTCTGATCCCTACCTCTAGTAATAATAAAAAACCGGCCAAGTGCGAGTCGGGCCTCACTCTTTTAGGGTTCCGTATATAATTATGAACAACATAATATTTTGGGTGTAAGAAATATAATATCATTTCCGAGCTAGATATCGGAACAAATCATGAAAGAAAAAGCCAAAAAATGTTCGTGTGTTTTGGTGATAGCTTACAACTTACTATATAAGAATCGTTGTTTTCAGTATTTGTTGTTTGAATAGTATATAATATAGTACGTAATATACCGAAACATATTCCTAACTGGTTTTGTTTTTCAGATATTTTCAGATAATTCAATAAGTAGGTACACCGGTTTCCGGACACGCACCTGTTATCGTCCATCGAGCGGATCACTCTTATGAAACGCTTAAAAATAGAAACATTATAAGACTTACATAAAAATAATGCATCTCTATGCCAACTTGAATGTCTTATCAAGACACAGAGAAAGAAAAAAGTCTATTTCACTTAAGTTTCTTTGAAAACAAAGCGATCGAATTTTGAGTATGCAATTAAGGAATGAAAATGAGCCGTGTGGAGCAAAAAAATTAGTGGCATGCTTCAACTATCACGGGAAGTTATTAATCATTTTACTATAAGATTTAGTTTGATTCTTCTTTGTAGCACTTACTTATGTTTCATAAAATACTGTGAACGTGTTTTTTTACTTTTGATTACATTAGAATACAAATAAAAGGGGTGGACGACAACTAGTTCACTATTTTCTTAAGAAAACCTGTTGTCGTCCGGGCGGTCAAACACAGGTTTAGCGTCTTAATTTTAGGTAGTCTTGTTATCAATCGAAGTGTGCACAAAATTGGAATTAAGTTTATTAATTCGAATCCTATACACATACACTAGTTAGTGACTAGTCTTCGTCCACTTTTTTCTCATTGTATATAAAACTATGGGTCTTCAAAATCACGCGTGGACGATATCTAAATTTGCACTGAATAAATATTCTAAGTTTCGACCACCAAGCTATTATTTGAAAATAAATAGATTTAGTAAAAATATAAATAATTAAACTTGTTTGACAAAAGAATTAAGTACCTTATATTTTATGTGTTTCTCCTTGTAACTTTGATATATTTATAAGTTAAGATAGTATTGTCGATCATTATAATTTGTGGACAAAATTTAAAATAGAGAATCTGAAGTGCACCGGTTACCCGTCCACCTATATTTTAAACTGTATGAAAAACATATATTTTTTAATATTATGTTATTATTTAGGCGAATTTTGATTATTACTCATATCTATAATTTATTTTTTATTAATCTACAAGTTAGTCCTTGACTGCGATCTCATCTGATGTTAAGTGGCAGTCTAAGATGGATGCGGGATAACCTGAAAGAGGTACAGCAGAATCCGTAAATGACGTGGAAGTAAGGCATACTAGACTAGAGACAATTTTGAAATTATTAAATTGAATTTACCAAATTGTTCTGCCGAGAATCAAGTAGAGGACCTTCCACTAATAAGACTTACCCCTGCGCCATGCCAGGGAGGCTGCCAAATTATATGTACCTACTTTTATATAATGTAAGTGCGATGTGGTAAAAGACGACGCAAGATAGATAGGCGCAAAGTTGGTAAAGATATTATGTCATATTGTAGACTCTATAAACCGCGTTAACAAGGCAATAGTTTTTTTATGTTTTATTTAAAACAAGCAGTTGGCCGCTATTGCGTATGCGTAGAAAGACCACATCACTTTGTATAAAGTTCTTTATCACCCTGTGAAAGTTCTGTCAAAATAGGTTCAGCTGTTTTGAAAAGTAAGTACATATTACGAATAGACGAAAAACAGAAAACAATTTTTTTATAAACGGTTATGTGGCTTTTTAATAATAAGTAAACATAAGTTCACTAATAAAAACCCATATATTTCGTAAAGACGGACAGGAAGTTAATTTTAATTGGTATAGATATTATATACATATTAAAGTGGTGTTAATATTACATATTCAATTACTTACTCATTACATGCATACTTTTTTTCATAGTAAATTTCTCATAGAAATCAGTGGACGGATAACAGGTACAAGGGTGGACGATAACTAGATTTAGTGGACGATAACCGGTGAAATCGGCATTTTGAGCTTTTTATTAGGATTAAAAAAAAACTAGTTATCTGACTAAAAAAATACTAACGTGCAATAAAAATAGACTATACTAGAAGTATATTTTAACAAGTTTTTGTTTAATTTTTTTATAGAACATATATTTTCACCCTCTCAAACTCAGTAACTCCACTAAATGGACGATAACCGGTAAGAAAACCCTACTTACCTATTTGGTTTTGGGTCAACATTATACAACAAATACCAAAAGGGTCTAGCGGGTTAACCATATGAAAAGTGCACTCGTGTCTGATGAAGGATTCTTACCTTGTTTTTATTGTTTTTCATCTAAAATACCCATACACTTAATCTCACACCCCTAACCCTTATAGTAACGGAATAATGGGGGTGACAACCCTTAACGAAAAATTTGTTTTTCTCAGTACCTATTCAAGATATTTTTATGAAATTGAAACCATACATGACTATCTCTAAACTAATCATAATATATTTTTTTTATAATTTTTGCAATATTAGAAACTGTAAAAAACCAGAAGTATATTTTTTCGGGGTTTTTTTTTTATACCAACCCCTAAAGTGACCCCTACCAAAAAAATATATCTCATTTGTTACTTATTTAGTTATTACTTGTCAAAGTTACAAAAGGGTCGAATTGGTGGAACATAGCTTAAAAAATAAAAATCTGTTATGGAAACGTACATGCATATATATAAATTTTTATCAAAAACTATATAAACACCTGTGTACTATCTTTATATCTATACTATCATCATAAATACGTTCTTATAACTTTTTAATGTCAAAAAATATGTATACTTACAAATAAACTATGAACAATAAACGTTAAACAATATTCGATTTGATGGCATTCAACTGCACGAATTTTGAACACCGTGTTGTAGACTCGGTACAATGTTATTTATATTGCGTAACAAAGAACATGTAGTGACCTGTTCATTTTCATTTGAGTTTTGTTAAGTTAAAAGAAGTTACCTAGCGAGTCAAAACATAATTAGCAGGTGACGTATACTTTTGCGGGAGTTTCGAATATTAATTGTGTATTAAGTGCGGTTCAGTTTTTCAGTGTAACATTTGTGATCAGAAAAAATGGAGAAAACAAGTGAACGTCATAAAGATGATAAATGTGTTAATTGTAAAATAAATCTCAGAAAAACCAGTGGAAAGTTCTTATAACTTGACGTTTCTTCTTCTTTGTGGTAGGATTTTATCCCAAATCCGCCTGGCTATCGACCACAGTTCAGCCGTAATTTGCCGCAAAGCGTCCACGATGTGTTCCGGCAGCGAGCTGAATAGCCAGTCTCCTTCCTCAAAAGCCGGTAACGCATTAGTGGTTCCTCAGGTGCTGCTAATGTTCATGGGCGGTGGTAATTACTTAACATCAGGTGACCCGCTTGCTCGTTTGCCCGCTATTATTATATAAAAAAAGCTTAAATGAAAATGAACAGCACTACATCTTCTTTGTTACGCAATATAAATAACATTGTACCGAGTCTACAACACGGTGTTCGAAATTCGTGCAGTCGAATGCCCTCAAATCGAATATTGTTTATGGTTGATTATTCATAGTTTATTTGTAAGTATACATATTTGTTGACATTAAAAAGTTATAAGAACGTATTAATGATGATAGTATAGATATAAAGATAGTGCACAGGTGTTTATATAGTTTTTGATAAAAATTGATACAATATATGCATGTACGTATCCACAACAGATTTTTATTTTTTAAGCTATGTTCCACCAATTCGATCCTTCTGTAACTTTAAAGTGTAATAAATAACTAAGTAACAAATGAGATATATTTTTTTGGAAGGGGTCACTTTAGGGGTTGGTATAAAAAACCACCCCGAAAAAATATACTTCTCGTTTTTTACAGTTTCTAATATTGCAAAAATTATAAAAAAAATATATTATGATTATTAGTTTATAGATAGTCATGTACGGTTTCAATTTCATAAAAATATCTTGACTAAGTACTGAGAAAAAAATTTTTTTCGTTAAGGGTTGTCACCCCCATTATTCCGTTACTATAAGGGTTAGGGGCATGAGATTAAGTGTATGGCTATTTTAGATGAAAAACAATAAAAACAAGGTAAGAATCCTTCATTAGACGCGAGTGCACTTTTCATATGGTTAACCCGCTAGACCCTTTCAGGTTTGTACCTGATTCCGTCTATGATCTAGAGACCTGTGACACGCGGACAAACATAGACCGACATACAGCAGAATGACATTAATAGGGCTACGTTTGTACCCTTGCGTACAGAACCCTAAAAATGCGAAAATTTGTTGGTTTGGGCTTCCATCACTATGAATCGACGTGATTTATCTCATGGATATTAGTTAAGGACATGAAGAGATACATACCTACTTAGGGACCTTTCAGATAGACCGGCGCGGAAAGCGTCGGAGAGCATTTTTTTTTCACACAGACCGGCCGTTCAAATTTGCTCTGCTCTCCGCGCCGGTCTGTGTGGACGGACACGCGGACGCGTTCGGAGCCGAGCGTACGCTCTTGAGCTGTGGGTCTACCATCAACTATAATCGCGACTCAATTAAAGACCTAAACTGAACTGAATCGCTATTTCGTACCATGAACTCTTTTATCCGACCAATAGATGTCATGACGTCATGAACGAAACAAAAACCTAGTATAAAAATATAGAAACAAAAAGATACTTCATGGTACGAATTCAATGCGATTTATTTTAAGCGCCGATATTGAATAGCATCGGAATTTGATCGTTAGATTAAAGATTGTAGTAGGCCTCCTGAACGGCAGAGCAATCAGGCATTCCGGCCTACGGTCGGCTGCGCGAGCATGAAAGAACACGCGAACGGAGCCGGTCGGATGCTCGAGCGCGAAAGAGCACGAGCATGGAGCAGCCGACCGGCTCGACGAGCAGCCGAGCGGCTGCTCTTAATGTTTCACACCGAGCGTATTGGGAGCATCCTCGAGCATTCTCTTATCATAAAAGAGATAAAATGTAAAAATAAAGCTTATTTCAATGTTTTAAGATTCTATTTTAAATGCGATTAAAATTTGCTCTGCTCTCCGCGCCGGTCTATCTGAACGGTCCCTAAAGACTACTTTTTATGTTGGGAAAACCAATGGATCCCGTGGGTTTTTTGAATAAGGTACTCCACACGGATGATGTCGCGATTTAAAGCTAGTCGGTAATATTTATGAAAACATTGACTTGTAAGAGTCAAGCCGTAAGTATATAAACATAAACATTAGCAATGACACTGATCAGCACGGACATGGCCACACTAAAATTTATACAACACTTAAGTTTCGCAAGAACTCATCTTAGCGTGTTTTGTCATAGTTTAGTTAGGTGCCTATTATAATTTAGCTTCCAATATTAGCTATACTAGACGATGCGCGCGACTTCGTCCGCGTGTTTTTTTTATTTATTTTTTTAATCCTGTAGCAACTATTTGCTTTACCGGGATTGCCTATGTCAATTTCCGGGACGCAAGCAATTTGTATCTTTCGTGTAAGTCGGTTAAACGGGTGGACCTTAGGAATCCCGTGAGAACTCTTTAATCCGCCCCTAGTAGCCTTTGTACGTCCCCGGGATGTAAGCTACCTCTGTACTTTTCATTAAAATCGGTTAAACTGTTGAGCCGTGAAAAGCTAACAGACAGACAGACAGACACAATTTCGCATTTATAATATTAGTATGGATAAGCATTTTCTTTGAGTAATCCTCAATACTGAAGGTCGGACACCACCCATTATTATGACGGTGATTGTTTTCTTAGGATCATTATCCTATTGATAAATGCGCTAGTTCCCAGGTCCTTTCGTAGTTAATTCGACATTAGAAAAAGGTTTTAATTTAACGCTAGATAGAGCTGCAGGCTGAGGCAGTCCAAATATTAGACAAATTGAATTTATGGATGTGGAGTATGTTATATTTGTCTCTCTCTTGTCTCTTAAGAAACGCAAACTAAAGGAGATATTGAATTTATTCATTAGTCAATAACCAATAACTAATACTGTAGCGGTCCTAAAAGTGTTAAGTAAATAAAAATTATTTTAGAAATAAATATTCGAAACGTCTCGGAACATTCATTTTAGAATATAGGTAATTGAATTGAATATACTTAATATAATAGAATAAAAAAGTTTTATGAAATTGATTGTATTATGAATTAAATAAATTAATGCCATTTTAACTGCATACCTTTTCAATGTAAATAAATAGCGCAGAATGCTGAAATTCATATGCGAGCTACTAAGTAAGTACCTAAGTAGGTAATCCCAGAGAAAAATTGGTAGATACAATAATAATAAATTATATAAGTTACCTTCTAGAAGTTAACAGTGTAAGTGATATATGCTCGGGGTTTATTATTTTCAATGATCTGTATGAAAATGCGGAAGTGAATTCAAATTTTGTTCTAGCGCGGATATCCGCTAGTAGGTAAAGATACGGACGTGGAAAAACCCTCTAAAAGATTTATTACATAAGTTCAGAGTGGATTTGAAAGTTGACAATTAAAGAAACTGACATGGTAGGTAAATTGTACCGAAATTCCTACGTCAAACATTCTTTTCAATGTTAAGTAGGGGGAATGTGGTATGAAAGAGCCAAGTTTTGAAAGAGCCACTATGAATTACGCGATAGGTTTCATACGAATGATTCATGAATTATAATTTTAAGATAGCTATACTGACTAGATGTCACCCACAAACATTTGACACTTCATCGAAAATAAATGGCGTCGCTGCAACGTACTGAAGATTTCGTCGTCATAAAGTAAGTTTTTGAGTACATTTTATTTGTTTTTTGACGTCTACAACTACCAATCTAGCAGTAATATGATTACACTATAACTTTATGGATACTATGGCCTTACAATAGCATATTTATTTTTTCGTGTAAAGTTTTGATTTTGTACTACTTTTTGAGATTACATTTCTTAGGAGAATATGTTTTGAAAGAGCTGGGCTACTGTGCTATGAAAAAGCTGGCTCTTTCATAACTGGCTTTTTCAAAACCTATATTTCATTACAAGTTAAAACCTATATTTATTAATTATATGAATAATTACATTATTTTTTTAACCGACTACCAAAAAAGAAGATATTCTCAATTCGGCGCGTAATTTTTTCTATGTATGCACACCGATTTCTCTGAGTTTTCTGCACTGATTTAGGTACGTAATTTTTTTGTTTATCATTAGAAAAATTTGCTAGATGGTCTTATCTAAAAAAAAATTGACTCCAACTCCTCAATCAGACAGACTGACGGGTATAATAATTATAAGGAAATGAAGAAATTATTGAGCAACGTTCCCTTACTTCAACATGCTTATACAAACACAAGTGTAAATTGAAAATTTAAAAAACCCCCGACATTCGCCATTTAGTGGCGGCGGCCATCTTGAATTTGCAATAGTGCTATTCTACTAGTCTTATTCCTTTATCTATGAGTCAAGCCCTTTCATTTGATACCCATATCAAGGGAGTTGTGAAAAAATATATCATCCGCCATTTTGTAGCGGCGGCCATCTTGGACCGATTTTCATGAAACATAGCTAAGAACACTCTCGACTAATTCACCTTTCAAACAAAAAAAACCGTATTCAAATCGGTCCACCCGTTTGAGCGCCACAGGGGAACAGACAGACACACACACACACACACACACACACACACACACACACACACACACACACACACACACACACACAGACACGTCAAACTTATAACACCCCGTCGTTTTTGCGTCGGGGGTTAAAAAATTATTTTTTATACTTTGAAGTGACGTTTGAAGTAGAGGTTATCAATAGAATTTTTATTATAAAATTTAATCAAAATAAACGTTTTTTTACTTTAGGTACACCTAACAATTTGAAAGGGCTAAAAAGAAGCGTAAAAGACCTGCAGCATCTATGATTGAGGAAGCTGTAAGTGAAGTGATCAAGATATGACAACCTTTAAATAAAATTGCCCTTTTCTTTAATCTTTTACGAGCTTATTTAGCTAAGAATAGATAGTATAGAAAGTGAAAATTATACTAAGTAAAAGCAAACAAGAATGAATGGTATCAGTGCAAAATTTGTAGCGGTTGAGCACATGAATCCTGTGACGTAAAAGGGAGATTGCTTTATTTTTGCTATTTTTTTTTATTCATTTAAATTTGATTTTTGTTTTGAATTCTGTATTCAATTGTTTTTGATTTTGAAATCTTTATTAATTAATATACTTAATATTTTTAATGAACACGACATTAGTCCTTGAAGAGAATGTAGATAGTTGGCAGTTATTGGTCTCAAATAGAGAATTTTGTGATTTTCTTAACAGTTTATCTAAAGATTGCATTCTAAATACATTTATAATAATAATAATAAATATCCTCAATAATATATTCGTTAATTTACATTCTAAGTCTTGTAATAATAACTTGGCTCTTTCAAAACTTTGGTTGGCTCTTTCAATGCCCATAAGTTATGAAAGAGCCGAATTTCATATTTTTTATAAATAGCTAGAAATCCATGAATATTGTTGATTTTGGAAAATGCTCAATGCTATTACGTACATAAAGAAATAGACAATATGATATTATACAAGTTTTATTATTTTCTTATTTCCTTATATCTTTTTTGTCCCCTTTTTTAAAACTGGCTCTTTCATGCCACATTCCCCCTACCTATTTAGGTTTAGGTTTAAAGACGTTTAATTCTCATAAAAGACAAAGTCACTTACATGAGAACTTAATTCTAAGAATAAAATTTTTATAATGCCCTATATTATTATACCTAAACCACAAACCTATACTCTGATTTTTAATTCCGTGGAATTCTGACGTTTCTTAATGTTACCAGAGATATAACAGTTCCCACAAACAAGCTATAATTTAAAAATTAAAAAAACCCGACTGCCATGCTAAAAAACGAACTAAAAAATTAATAAACTATACCACCGTACCACTTACAGTGCAGTTGTTATTTATTTTGTTTTTCATGATTTGTCACTCCAAATTGATTTAAAACATATAGATTGTTTACATTTTCGTACTCGCCTTTTAAATCCCTTTATTTTGATACCCCACTCGAGGGTCTTGAAGAAAAAAATTTTTTTCAGCCCGCACATTAAAGTGCATAACATTCGCCATTTTGATTTTTTATGAATTTTATGTACCCAGTAACATTTCCGCCGTCAAGACAAATCTAATGACGTATAATTTATCAAAATAGGTTGAGCCGTTAAGTAGTTACGAACTGACATAGGAAACGGTCATTTTCTACGATTTATCACTCCAAATTGTTTCCAAATATATAAATTTATACATTTTCGTATTTGCCTTTTGAATACCTTTATTTTGATACCCCACTCGAGGGTCTTGAAGAGAAATTTTTTTTTCAGCTCGCACATTAAAGCGCATAAAGTCCGCCATTTTGATTTTTTTTTAAATTTAGGTACCCTATAACACTCGCGTCATTGAGACAAATCTAATGACGTATCATTTATCAAAATCCGTTGAGCCGTTGATTAGTTACAAGCGGACATAGGAATGGACATACATACACACAGGTGAAACACATATACCCAGTCGGGTAAAAAAAAAGATAATAAATTCAAGACTTAGGTACATATAAATAAAAGTCAATTGTCTCATGTAGATATGACAAATGCCTGACAGATACTTCAGGTACTTTTAGTTTGGGGTAAAATCGATCTTCAGGTGGTAACCCTGTTTTTCATACAAATAACTCATTCTATTTTTAAATGACAACTGTCAGAATTCCACCGATTTAAAAATCAGATTATAAATAGCTTATTAATATTATCATTGCAGAATTATTGATATTATTATCAATAAGGCAATAACTCCACAGTGAGACGAACGGCACACGGTGATAGATAGATGATAATGGATTAATGGGGGGACGGCGCGTACGCAGTCCCCACTACCAAAAATTACGCGTCCGAGTTATCCACATTAGGGATAATCGCAGAGGTCAACCCAGCCGCAGTGCAATGGAAGGGCCTCGCTCTGGGGGAACCGCCTTCTTGATCACGGTGTCCCCTACGCCAGGTAAGTATGAGTTCACTCGCGCCGCCCGGGCTGGTCATTGCGCGGGAAGGAATCTCCGCAGCGCGAGACACAAACACCGTCATGCGGAGCAAGGCCATCTAGCGGTCGGGAGTGTACCTACCAGACGAGTCCGGTAGGCCGTAGGGTTCGTATCCGTCGTACATGACGGGTTTGTGTGCCAGGTTATAATAGAATTTTTAAATTCACATATTATTAGTCCAGTAACTTTAAAGATCCGACTTTGCGTCAAATCGTCTATACCTACTAATTCCGTGGAATTCTGACGTTTCTTAATGTTACCAGAGATAAAACAGTTCCCACAAAAAAGACCTATAACAATTAATTCAAAACTTATATATTATAAATAAAAATCACTTGCCTTATGTAGATAATATGACAAATGCCTGACAGATACTTCAGGTAGGTACTTTAGTTTGGGGTAATATCGAACTTCAGGTGGTAACCCTGTTTTTCATACAAATAACTCATTCTATTTTAAATGACAACTGTCAGAAATACACCTAATTTAAAATTATACTGAATTTAACTCTTTGTTTAAATGCCATTCTCTTTGATACACCACTGTTCATCACTGTTGGTGATTCAAATTCAAATTCAAAATAAAATTCAAAATTGGTAGATACATTGTACACTTTTTGGACGTCAATATAAATTACTAAGTAGCTGTCGCCCGCGACTTCGTCCGCGGTATTAGATTTTCCAAACGTCCCACGGGAACCCCTTGTTTTCACGGGATAAAATAGTAGCCTATCACTCTCCAGATTTCAAGTTGATAGTAATATAATTAAAACTTCCCATTAAAACTTTCATCCCCTGTTTTACCACCCTTAAGGTAAGATTTTTCAAAATAAAATATACAGGTTTTTATTATTTAAAACTAATACCTAATCTAAATGCCGATTTTCAGGTCTGTAATTTTAAAAACATAGGACTTTCATATAAACTTTCTACCTCCATTTTACCCCCTTAGGGGAAGATTTTAGGGATATTAAATAGCCTATAACCTTCCCCAAAAATTGTACTACCAAATGCAAAAAGAATTTTTCAAATTCGACTGGTACTTCCAGAGATTAGCTCGTTCAAACAAACAAACAAACAAACAAACTCTTCCGCTTTATTGTATTACTAGCGGTCCGCCCCGGCTTCGCCCGTGGTACATAATATATAGCCTATAGCACTCAGGGATCACGTAAATATCCAACGGTGAAAGAATTTTTGAAATAGGTCCAATAGTTCCTGAGATAGTTTATATATGTATATTACCTACATATATAGTGTAATTATATTATATAGTATAGGTAAGTATAGAAGTATAGATAGTATAGATTATGTAGAATATTTGTATGGTATATAGGTACCTAAATAATATCCATAGATAAGTATCTAAGTAGGTACTTAGGGATAACGAAATCATGAACTACGAGTACCTAGGTATTAATTGTAGCTACCTATTTGGTCATGTCTAATGCTCATGTTCCGCTCCACCCGGTAATTGTTGAGAACTCAGCACTCGAAATTGTAGACGAGTACATATACCTGGGACACACGGTCCAGCTAGGTAGGTCCAATTTTGAGAAAGAGATCAACCGCCGAATCCAACTCGGCTGGGCAGCGTTCGGGAAACTTCGAGATGTCTTTTCGTCCAATATCCCTCAGTGTCTGAAGACGAAAGTCTTCGAACAGTGCGTGTTGCCAGTGATGACTTACGGATCTGAGACATGGTCGCTAACAATGGGCCTCATAAGAAGGCTCAGGGTCACTCAGCGGGCGATGGAGAGAGCTATGCTCGGAGTATCCCTGCGGGATCAAATCAGAAATGAGGAGATCCGCAGGAGAACCAGAGTCACCGACATAGCTCATCGAGTCGCGAAGCTGAAGTGGCAATGGGCGGGGCACATTGCACGAAGAACCGATGGACGTTGGGGTCCCAAGGTGCTTGAATGGCGACCTCGCACCAGCAAACGAAGCGTAGGTAGACCCCCCACTCGATGGACAGACGATCTCAAGCGAGTCGCTGGTAGCCGCTGGAATCAGGCGGCACAAGATCGTGTGCTGTGGCGATCCTTGCAAGAGACCTATGTCCAGCAGTGGACGTCCATTGGTTGAAACGAACGAACGAACCTATTTGGTATGTTGCAACTGAGCCCTCGCCTTGACTGATTCGGTAAAAGGCCTTTAGCCTAATATAAAAAACATTATATAACGCGTGCATTCAACTTATGAAGCATGTGGATAGATCGGTTAATATTATGCAGTGCGATATTTAAAAAAAAACACGATCTTATTGCCCGGGATAAAAAGTAGCCTTTGTCCGTCACAGATTCAATTTATGGTCTAGGATCCCACCTTAGAAATTTCTACCCTCATCTGTTATTTAAACGAATTATATGTCAAATGAAAGATTATTTTATTCTTAATCGAACCGTATTTGGTTGCCTGGTCAAAAGTGGTGCTAAATCATGGTTGCCTGGATTTTAAGATATAAAATGTTCGGTGCGAGTGTTGAAAGTGACAGAAAAGTGGTGCGCGCGCAATTTCATTCGACAGACAAAGATGCAGTGAGGCAGGCGTGCACTCGGCAGGTGCTTAGTCTATACATAGATTAAAACCATAGACTTTCTGTGCCTGTCCATTAAAGATATTTACAAAAAAATAAGTGAGTGACGTAAGGGATAAGTAATAAAACGTTGAAAGTCATATTGTGACTTTCATCCCCTCTTCCAAGGGAACTGTGCTGAATTTCGGGATAAAAGGTATCCTATATGCTATTATGTAGTATGAACTTAAATCATGCCAAGTTTCATTTCAATCCATTCAGTAGTTTTTGCGTAATACATGCACAAACATACAGACAAACAGACAAAATTTTCAAAAACAGCTTTTTTACGTTTTATTACTTATCCCTTACGTCACTCACTTATTTTTTTGTAAATATCTTTAATGGACAGGCACAGAAAGTCTATGGTTTTAATCTATGTATAGACTAAGCACCTGCCGAGTGCACGCCTGCCTCACTGCATCTTTGTCTGTCGAATGAAATTGCGCGCGCACCACTTTTCTGTCACTTTCAACACTCGCACCGAACATTTTATATCTTAAAATCCAGGCAACCATGATTTAGCACCACTTTTGACCAGGCAACCAAATACGGTTCGATTAAGAATAAAATAATCTTTCATTTGACATATAATTCGTTTAAATAACAGATGAGGGTAGAAATTTCTAAGGTGGGATCTCCTACTATTATCTCTGTGGCAAATTTCGTGGAATTTTGTTCGGCGATTAGACCGTAAAAAATCCATAAAAATAACCTGTACGTAGGTAGGTATATCGATAGATGTTTTTTAAACTGTTGATATTGAAAGCGCCTTCAACATTGATTCATTCGATCCAAAGTTAAGTCCGGACAAATAGTCAGACAGAAATTTAAAAAAAATTATTATCGGTCATGGTAAATTTATATGTATTAGCTTTTTTCGAGACAGTTAACTCAAAATCACAGATAGACACTTCAATTTTGCTTAGGGTCGTGTAGTCACAAGATGCGGCAGGAGTAGGTATTTTAAAAAAATCAGCCAAGTTCGAGTCGGGCCTCGCTCTTTCAGGGTTCCGTACATAATTCGCTGCTTATAAACTAAAGGTCTACATCTCAAAATTTACCTTTTTTCAGGAGAGCCGATTGAAAATTTTCATGTCGTTTTTTTGCTTTTTTGGCCCTCTAACTTACAATGATTTTGTTTCATTTTATATCAACCGATGCGTAAATTAATTCTCTATCACTTGTTTATTTCCATTTTGGCGTATCTGTAACCTAAAGAAAACTATCAGCATATAAGTCCCTTTTGTTTATAAATTTTTCATGAAAATAAATTAATATTATTAATATTATGAATAAAAGGCCGCAAGTCAGAAAAATTTTAGTGTTTTATGAAAATATTTAATCACAACCTTGTTGGAATGAGACAAACTTATATCTTAAAAAAAGAAAATAAAAAATTTCACACACCAAATAACAAAAAAATATAACTTAATAGCTTTTTACCACAATAATAGTGTTTTGGCATCATATAAAATAAAAAATAAACAAAAATAAATACTTCTAAAACCTTATCAGGCACAATAATTATCATCACTAATTATTGGTAACTTAACAATCATAGTTTCAGCCATTTTAAGGGTTCCATACCAAAATGGTTAAAATGTAACCCTTATGGTGAGACTTTCTCCGTCCGTATGTCCGTCAGTTACAGTTGATTATTTCAGTAACTATTAAACTTATCGACATGAAATTTGGCATAGTTGTATATAATAGTAGCCCAACATCATTAAAATAAAAAAAAATTAAAATTCTTCTTAGTTTAATTAAAAAAAAGGGCAAAATCGGGGGTTTGAAATTTTAAAGTAAGATATTTATACCGAATGGGATATCATATGAAAGGAATTTACTTGTACATTCTAAAACAGATTTTTATTTATTTTAATAAAAGATAGTTTTTGAATAATTGTGCAAAATGTCGAAAAAAATACCACAATTCAAATAAAAAAATACACACACAATTCCGCGATGTGGCCCTTTAGCTAAAAAGTGATATGCGTTTGCGCCGACTGTCGAGATGCAACTAAAAAGATGGCCGTTTTGCTCTGAACTTAGCTACCAATGTGTGAAAATGCCAAAAGGGCGTATGCGTAGATTATTGTGATTTAAAGGCCGATTTTGACGAGTGTCTTAGCGAAATGAAAATATGGGCGATTTTGGCCCTATTTTTGAAATAAAAGTGAATTTGGAAAATTTTGAGATGTAGACCTTTAGTTTATAAGCAGCGAATTATGAACAATATAATATTTTGGGTCTAAGAAATATTTAATTTCCGAGCTAGACATCGCAACAAACCGTGAAAGAAAAACCCAAAAAAATGTTCGTTTATTTTGGTCACAGCTTATAAACTATTTAATAAATCGTTGTTTTCAGTATTTGTTGTTTAAATAGAGCATATAGTACATAATATACTGAAATATCATATTCCCAACTAGTTTAGTTTTTGAAATAGCCCCCGTCACAAAAATGGTCTAAAACTGACAACTTTGATGGCCTCCCATTCCCTTATTTTTTGAGATAAAAATTAAAAAAATATATATTTGTACTCTACTTAATGAGCTCTAAACAATGATACCCCACAAGCTAGGGTAAAGAAAAAATTTTTTTTTCCGGCTCCTTTTTCATGTATGGGAGCCCCCCTGAAAAATAATTTAATTCAATTTCTAATTCAATATTTGATTTTGGGTTAACGTTTTACACTAAATACCAAAATTTCAGTGTGCTTAGTCTAAAGCGGAGCACTCGAAAACTATTGATCGATTTCAGAGTAAAATAGACCTAAAATGGCTTGTATTAAGGTTTGAGTTCGCCAATACATTCAGCATTGTTCGAATGCTGAATGTATTGGCGAACTCAAACCTTAATACAAGCCATTTTAGGTCTATTTTACTCTGAAATCGATCAATAGTTTTCGAGTTCGTTTTCGAGTGCTCCGCTTTAGACTAAGCACACAGGTTGGTAACCAATTTCGTCTGCGAGCTAGAGACCTGTGACCGGCGGACAGACGGACAGACAGACAGACAGACAGACAGACAGACAGACAGACAGACAGACAGCCGAGTGACATTAATAGGGCTCCGTTTTTTACCCTTCGGGTACGGAACCCTAAAAATGCTCCGTATTGTGCGATAGAGAGAGTTGCAAGTCCTGAGACTTCCCTACATTTCGTTACTGAAATATGGTTTCGGGCGATAACGTTTTTACCACCCTAAACCTTTACGAAATAAGACGATTTTAATCTCATTGGATTCAGTACATCTTCATCTAGGTCTGTACGTTTTTATTTTTTAGTAATTCAGTTTAGTTTAACTAAAATAAATAAAAACGCTGGAGGACGTTTTTACATCAAAAATAGAGATATTTAGATGCTAATAACTTACAATGTAAGCAATAATTCTTTAAAATTAAAAAATCAGCCAAGTGCGAGTCGGGCCTCGCTCTTTCAGGGTTCCGTACATAATTATGAACAATATAATATTTTGGGTCTAAGAAATATTTAATTTCCGAGCTAGACATCGCAACAAACCGTGA